>JAIFGZ020000352.1:0-600000 GCA_019925245.2 Oryza australiensis
GATCGTTGAGAGGTGGTTGCATTGGAACGGTGCAATAGGTTCTTGCATCCTCTTGAATGTGGAGTTGCAATAAAGTAGTTTTGCAATGCACAAAATAACTATTGCAACCAACGGAATGGTTGTGTTAGTTCTTGTTGCGATGAAACACGTGGCTGCAATATGGCCAGTGTTGTCATGGATGAACTTGTGGCAAAATAATGTTATTTCAACTCTGTAGTTATGTGGGAATATGGCCATGTGCCATGCATCGTGCTCCATTGCATTATGAGATTTTGCAAAGTAACAAATTTGGTGGCTAGAGTAGAAATTGCCATGGTGATTTGTTAGTGGTAATATATAGGAGGTGCAATGGATTCATTGTTGGTGGTAATAGATAGAAAATGCAATGAAGTATTGTTGGTGGTAATAGATAAAAAATACAATAAATCATTGTTGGTGGTAATAGATGGGAAATCACATGAGTCATTGTTGGTGGTAGACGGAGTCCTTTAGCAATGCATAAAGTTTATGGCAAAAATGTATATTGCAACTACAAATAGGGGTTGCGTGGTAGTTTGTTGCAATGAGGGCATTTTAACCAGCATATTTTTTTGTTTCATAGCTAGAAATTTAATTCTTGAAACAAAATAGTTATGCTACGATTATAGATTTCATCATCACATATAAGAACTCAAACCTTTATTAACTTTAAATATATGTCTCAACCAAAGTAATAACACAATAACTAGAGTACTACTAGAATAAAGATGACCACAATAGAATAAAAAAACATCATCTTCGTATACAAGTTTGCAACTATGTTTTGAGTATTACATAATAAAATAGAACTCAATATGATTTCACTTATTGATTGCTCCATGCTCCATGGCCCATCACACTTCATTCTTCTAGCTATCCATCACTATCATATAGGCATAAACCTTTCTCTAAATATTTTGGGTATGCGCGCTTTTACGCAATTCATGAACACAATAGAATTTATTATTTTATGAAGCCAAATAGAATTTATTATTAATTTAATATAAGAACCTAGTGATTAAGTGCATGGAAAAATAAGTATGTGCAAATTTAATGATCATAGTGGCATGGCAACGATATAAAGTAAATTAAGGAACACCCTCCAAAAATATCATATACCGTTTGGATGATAAGATCCCCACCAATTTGATGAACTTTACTAACACATCATACATAGCATAATAACCACCATTTCAAAGACAAACCACATTGGTATTCATACCTTATGTTGCTTCATTTGATTACGAGTCCTCAATAATTGTTGGGTAGAAATTACATTAGCACCATTGTTTTTACGGAAAGAGGCACGATTGCGGCAATCTTTGTTGCCATGGTAGTACCTTCACCAACTATCTTTTCTATGGTCAACACGCTTCTTTGGTCCATTACCGCCAAAATGAACACTTTCATGTAAACAAGTTGCATTTTATATGTAAACATGTTGCACCTTTTGTAAGTAATTTTCTTTTGTTTTATTACCTCTATAGTTGTATCCTCTATGTGTGGTGGTGTGATGAAGTTGTTGTCGACACTTGGGCCATTAAGAACCTGCGTGGTGTTGATGGTTCTGTCATAGCACAGTGCAGCCCAAAAGACAAGGAACATTAGCTAAAGTAGAGGAGCCGAAAAGAAGAATCATGTTCCAAAGTTAATACCTCTTTTTGCAATGCCAATTGTATTTGTTGTTGTAGTGTTGATTTGGAATTCTTTCCTAATTTCTTCAATTTGTTTCATACTTTCTTCCTTATCTTTTCCCTTGCTTGAAACTTCTCTGCAAGCTTTTCTTTAACTCTTCAACCTCTTGTTCGTCTGCATTCTTTCTTGTCGGGCTAAGACTTCATTACGGGTTGCATCTTCTTCTCTTTGCTTTAGTAGAGCTCTTCGTGTTGGATATTTGGCCATGTATCCATGCCCATGACATCTGTACGATTTTGTTCCAAGAGTTTTAGAGTAGCTGAGTTGGAAACGTGTTTTCCTCCTCGGTAAGGAAACCTACCCTTCCTTCTTTTGCTCTTTATGTAACTTGGATGCGGCATTTTCCTAAGCGGAACATGAGAAATAAATTAGGATCATGTAATTTCAAACAGTTCCAACAAGTTTGAATCATGCTGTAATTTTAAAGCTGCAATAATATACAAGCACTCACGTAGACATCCCTAGAGTCGTCATTTGACCATTGCCCGTCCTTGGTGTGTGTCTTCATCCAAAGTTGCAAATCGGTAAGTTGTTGACCATCAGTCTGGTTTCTACGAGATGACAACAATAAAATGTAGCATTAGGTAACGGCCATATATTTAAGTAAGTAATCAGCAGTTAATATTGTCATCACCTGTTCAAAGCGACTTGGGAAAATGGTTTCGATCCCGTGAAATGCTTAGTCTTACGCGTTTATGTCGGTTTTCGAGTTCTTGGTTCTAATATTCTACAAAAGGTGTACAAATAGAGCTACATTAATTACGTTGTACTTACGGTGGAATTGCAAAGAAGCTAGACACCAACGAACCTGGAATCTCTCACTTCCAAAATATTGGATCAAGTAGTACCACTCTACGTTGTCTAAATCTTCAGGCTTATGCTTCATTCGTTGAGCATCAGTGGAGTATGCCTTGTATGTTGAACTAAATGAAGCTCTCCATCCCGTGTACACCATTCCGGCAGTGCCAATATCTTTTCACTAGCATCATCAATGTCGTCCAAGTCCCATACTTTCTGTTTGAATGGAAAAAACAAATGGAATAGTAAAGTGGAGGTACTGAATTCAAAACATTTGGCTAAACAAAACAATTAACTCACCACATCTCATCTACTATTGCTATTTTCACATACGTCCTTCACGTCCTTCCAAGATTTCACTCCTATAAGTGGAGCCTTTTCCTAGTAAACACTACAATCTCATCGACGAATGTGCGGCTATTCTCACCATAGGGGCCTCCTGTCTCACAGTCAAATTGATCTTTAATTTACAAGGCGCTCTTAATTCTCTTGATAGTTGCTTTGAAGCCTTTGAGGCATCACGTCCACCGAGATTTTGGGTCCACCTTATTAACATATGAAATAAATATAACATACAAGATTAGCAAAAGAGTTTTGAGCATTACAATGCAAAATGGAAAGACCAGCACATACCATTCCCTTGTTGTTTTGGCTTTCTTGCATGAGCTGGCCTATCTTTGTTTGCCATGCTCCTTTCGATTTCCCTCCCCTCCGGCTAAATGATCTTCGTCCACATTTTCTTCCAATAATGACCTTCGAAAAGAAATAGATCAGCATGTGTCAATTATTTTATTAAATGCACAAGAGTTAGTAGTATATTTGATGACATGATGAAAGCAATTTAATTACACATATGTCGACGACGTCTGCGGTATGCCTTAGCCATTCCTTGTATGTTTCAATTGTTTCTTCTTGAAGTCATCCATGTAGTTCGCAAGTCATGATTAACCGAATGCACTTGTCAAAGCAACATTGTGTTATAACAATTTGAATGAATGATGCAAAGAACCATCTTACCTATGTCGGATTTTCAGCTCATAAATTTTCTAGCCACACCTTGTAGGCATCAAGGTGTTCATTTGTTGATCATGTTTCGCTTCCCCCATGTCGCTTAATTGGTGTTATGCTAACATTTTCCTCCGAGTTCACTTGGCTCCTTGACAATACCAACCTGATTTGCCCTATCTGGCATTGTCATGTAATATTGCTTACGCATGCCGTAAATATTCGATGGGCTCAAGTCTAGCTACATCCCCACCACAACGCTTCTTGTAGTATAAGAAGTCCCTCGCTCCATACCCAAGTTTGTTCTTTGATATTCATCGGGTTAAAAAATGAGATATGAGCTCTATCCATATCGGCGGAGGTGGTCGTCTTCCTCGGGTCTCCCTTGCATTGGAAATGAATTGTCCACATGTCACCCGTCATTGGTTCACTTTGTGTGCATATAGAGAGCAGGAATCATCAAAGTGTGTGCATAGCATAATCTTGAGAATATATATTAGGAGTAAACTTTGTCATTTGCAGCTGACAAGCTCAACCATTATCTTAGGTTCTGTTCTTTTAGGTTGCAAATTCTCTTCATTTATCGGTAATTTTACAAGCCTATGCATAAGTGTTGATAGGAACGAGTAGTTCAGTACCGACCATAGTTATTTTCGAGAGAGTTCAGAGTATTTTTTGCTTCGGGGCAATTCGGTATGGATGCAAAGTATGGGGCAAGTATGGATGCATTAGTTTTTTACTTTACTATTATTGATACGTATGAAGGTATTTTAACACAATCTATCTATTTAATTAATGGACTGCATTCAGTATGGTACTCGGGATTACACTTTGTTCTTTATACATTCTAATGATATATTTTGCTTTAGTCAAAAAAAGATATATCTTGCTCTATGAAAACGAGAACATTCTAATGATATATTTAGAGAAGAAAATAAAGTCTAAAGCTCTGAAATACTTGATTTGTTTTTATCGGGATATGGGGTGGGCATAAGCTTATACTTGTTGCTTGCAACATTTGAATATTCTATTTTTCTAACATGTTAGTCGTAATAAAAACTCCAATTTCATGCGTGCACTTGGTTTTATGCTATATGCTTTTCTCTTCTCGGTTTTGCTTAGAATCTACGGTAATCAACTAACATGTTAGTCTTAATAAAAACTTCGAATTTCATGCGTGCACTTTTATGCTATATGCTTTTCTCTTCTCGGTTACGCTTAGAATCTACGTAATCAGGAATATTAAGATATACCTAGTGTGGAGAAAATGTAGTGTTCTTTCGGAGCCATCGTCGTCGTGCTGTCATCTCTCGTCATCTTGTTCTTCGCGGATGGCTTCATTAGGAGGACGACGCCTCTCTTGTGAAGCACGACGGCCCGATGATCAAGCACGGAAGATGAAGGGGCGAACGAAGGAGGCGGCATCGCGATGCGCTTGTGTCCGGCGTCGTCGGAGGCGGCCGCCGTCATGTAGTCTCTACGAAAGGTTATGACCCACGACACCCACGAAGGAAGCGATTACGCATATGGCATGGTGGGACTTATACGCCGTGATTATTGGATGCAGGCGCACGCTACCAATCGGCGCGTTGCGCGCTCCCGCCTTCTCCCGTCCGGCGCGCCCGCCCCGCATCCACTCTGCACCCGCCCACCCTCCCATCGCGCGCCATCCCGCCTCAACCGCCGCACCAGAGCCGCCCCCTCCCATCCAGCGCGGCTGCGTGCCATCCCACCTCCACCCGCACCCGTCCGCCCCTCCCATCTCGCGCCGCGCGCCATCCCATGCAGGCAACCGCCGAATCCCGCCCGCCGCCGCATCCGCCTCCGCCGGCGCGGAGACGGCCGTCGGAGTCACCACTGGAGTCCGCCGCGCCTCCCTCCCGTCGGCGTCTCCCGAATCCAGATCCGTCGCTCTCCCTCCGGCTGTCCACCCTGCCATCGCGCGTCGCCGTCCAGCTCCCGTCCGCCACAGGAGACGGCCCCGACGTCTCGTAGTGCGCCGCCCCTGTCGGCGGCGTCTCCCCACCTCCGGCACACAAGGAGGCCGTGCGAATCCCTACGCCCCGTCGGCCACGCTCGGCCCGACTCCGTCCGCCAGCGCCTCCATCCCGAGTCCGAACTGGTATGCTTTACTTTGAATCTCCTAGTATTACCAAACTAATAACCTCCCAATCTTCGAATACCTTGTTCATGTATACGAGCAATTGATTCATAGATGGTACCCGCAAACCATTATTTATTTAGGCCATTTGTAAAAAAATTTGATTTAAATCATGAGATAAACATTTATTTAAATTTACATGAGGCTTTGTAATCAAGACATTCGAGAATTGACAATCGTCTTGAAATGGAGATGATATATATGTGTCGAGCAATGCTGATTTAATCAAGGTCGATCAGTCGACGCATCCGCATGTGCATCTGCTTTTTTGGCATGTGATTCTATTCCATTAATTTACTTGCATTGCATGCGTGTATAGATCATATGCTTAATCATGCCTCCTAGCTACATTTGCTAGTATTTGGATATCTAAATGCAATTAATTAATCCAGTCGATATAAGGCTCATTTACGGAGCGTGCTCATTGACCAAGGTGGCTAACGATGGCATTTCTCTTTTGCTCAATATATATCATCGCAAAAACACATAAAAAGTACCGGGATTTAGAGCTGAACATCATATTACCTTCACTTGTAGTGCTTGTAGAAGCTTGCCAGGCTTTTTTTGGCTGAGACGGTTGTTTGTGTGTATTGGATGAACCATAAGAAGCAGGGTTGTTTGTTGCCGCTGCAGCCGTCGCTTCTTGTTATGACAGATTTCTTTTTTACGCTTGAAGCTCATGAGTGCCTTGCCATCATATTCTACAACATGCATCCAATCTTCGTATGCTTTCTTAACCAATCCATCGGTATATCTGCAATCGAGTTCAGTAGGTTATGCTCTCAATAGACTATTATTTTTCAGCTCTTGGCTGCACAACAGTTGAATTACAAAGAAAAATACCGGTATCACAAAGACAATTTCCATCAAGAGAGGAACATGATTTATAACAAATTACATCAGCTATCCTAGTCTTCTATAGTAGCAACCGGTGGAAGTGTGAGTCCAAAAACTAGTTATGGAGCACCATGATTTATGTATTAACGAGGAAAAGCTCTATAAGCAAAAACACGTCAAGCGACTTACAAGAAAATATTGTAATGGCGACTTATGTGCATCTGCATAATAGCTCTATAAGCGGTAGGTGTTTCCTTGATGTATTCATTTTCCAAGAAAGCATATGATAGTATCCTTTGTATGGGTTATTAAGTAAATGACACCCTTTTAATTTCTCCCTTCTTTCATTTGTTAATTTAAATTTGTTTTGATCGGTATAGGCGATGTCTGACTTGAGCTTACCCGACCAAGGGCTCTATGCCAATTAATTAACCGATTCGATCAAAGATCGGTGATGCATCATGTCATATTCTGTCAATTAACATATATATTTATAATAATTCCTGCTGTCCTAGATTGAGAAATACATCCAAGTATGGTTATTGAACCTTGGCTAATATCTAAATCCACATAAGTAGGCTTCCGGCCTTGCTTGGCACCGACTAAGGAGCATTTTGCACAATGTACTTTTTCCGAATCACTTGGCATGTAGGCTACTCATCAACTTGTAACTTGTTATTGCTCTAACGCATTGCTTGTTAAACGAGAATTAGTTTTACATTGGATTATAATGTTGGAGTACATACTACGAGCACGCAATATATTATTTCTAGGAATCTAAAACAAGCAATATTTATAATAATTCCTGTGTCCTAGATTCGGAATTTCAGAGAATTGTTTATCCAATGTCTGAGCTAGCTCCTTCATAAGAGCTCTATAAACATCTGGACTAACACCGTCGGCAACATAAAAAATAGTTGAGGTGCCAAAGCAGGTTGAGTAGAAGAAGAATCCCATCAACTATATCTATAGTCTTCTCAATCAGTGTTGTCGAAATACATCCAGTATGGTTATTGATCCTTGGCTAATATCTAAATCCACATAAGTAGGCTTCAAGCCTTGCTTGGCAGCCCAACTAAGGAGCATTTTGCACAATGTACTTTTCCGAGAATCACTTGGCATGTAGGCTACTCATCAACTTGTAACTTGTTATTGATCTAATGCATTGCTTGTTAGCATGCTAGGAATCTAAAACACCTCATGTGCAACAAACTGTAAAATTAGCATGCTGGCTACCCAATAGTTTTATGCAATTATGTAATACCCTCTAAGAAGGCCGAGGGGCATATACACACACATAACGAGAATCAAAGTGTGCATCTCCTACACATAACGAGAATCAAATTCTGCATCTCCATAATGACTTATGTATTGAAATTTGGAACAAACGATTGCCAAATTAGTGCGTAGACCACAAAGGCACAAAAAGCATGCTAGTTTCGGACATCGAGTTTAGTTTTGACATGATAATGTACCATCTTTGAATCAACTTACTTCAGCACTCTTGTTTTTAGTGGCCAAAGCGATGAGACCTAATATATGTTACATGGTAATTATTTTCGGGGACTACGGGGTATATGTTGCTCAATTTCTTCTATTTTGGGCTGTGATGCATCGGAAAGTAATATGCTTTTGGTGAAATGAAGCAAGTAGCTAGCTTTTTTTTTTTCTTTGGAAGTGATTTGTAAGTGAATCTAGCTATGTGGCTTTTTGGGTGTATTGATGAATGGTGGATTTTTTGGATGTATTGATCAATGGCTGATGTATAACAAAATAAAAATATGTTCATCCATGTCTTTTTGCTGATCCGATTCGTTAAATGGCAAAATTGAATGTTTACAAGCTGTTTATGAATGAAACAATGGTTGTATAAATTATTGTGCAGGCTTGTTCTTGAACTATTAAATTCTGAAATAAATTGCATATAAAAGAGCTTTTGTTTTTGTTTATTTAACTAGTCCGTCGAACTATCGGTCGCTAACACCTATTAATATATGTCTAATAGTTAGTCGACAAAAGTTTTGTCGGTCGGTAAAAGTATTGTAGCGGTAATCAGTCGATAAATCTTGAACAGTCGTTAAAAGTTCACATAGCATTGGACCATCGGTCGATAAAAGTGTCGTCGGTCGGTAAAGACTTTCCGGCGAGGTTTCACGCAAACTACAACTATCGGTCGGCATATCTTTGTACCGACCGATACTCGGACGCCGCTTTTGTCGACTAATCATCGGTTCAGATTCGGAGTTGTGGTGTAGTGATTTTTCTTACTTTCATAGTGCCTCCAATAGATTCTTTAACTACCACGGTAGCACACTAAAGAGAACTACTTTCATTTTCACTAAAGAGAACTACTTTCATTTTTCAATTCACTGGTCGAGCATTTCCTTTTGATTTCTTAAAGCATGTACAGTTTGTTGAATGCTTGAGAACATCTATTTATTCTATAGCTTTGTGGTCATTGCGGGGAGTAGTACTTTGGGCGGATTGTCTTGTTCTTGATCTTTGATAGTGTGAAGAATGTCGGATGAAGATAGGAGGTGGATGCGCATGTCAGTTACTTCGAATGGCAAACGGGATTCAAGAACTATGTTCGAGTGTATTTGGAGGCACATCTCAAGAAGAAACAGCTCCATGTCCATGTACTCGATGCCATTGCATGTCTTATCGAACTCAAAAAGAGGTTCGAACTCATTTCGCAATGAGAGGGTTTGATGAGAGTTTCATCCGAGGAGAAGGTAATGGTCAGCCTTTATTAGTTGAGAAGGACAAAGATGATGAAAGGTCCGAGAGGTCATGTGGATGGCTCCCATGAGCCTGGTTTCTTCACTAATCAGCGGTGTTATACATGGAGAAGTAATAGGAAATGATGAGGAAGACCCAAATGAGAGTGCAAAGAAACTTTATCGGTTACTAGAAGAGGCAAAGAAGGAACTGTATCCAGGTTGCAAGGAGGTTACAAAGGTTTCTTTCATTGTCATGCTATATCGAGATTAAGTGCATGGATGGTCTTAACGGTTGCTTGGAACGCATACTTCGCTTGTGTCTTGCTTGTGCTCCCTGAAGGCCATTGTCTCCCAACTTCCTTGGACAAAGTGCGTAAGGTTGTTCGAGATCTTGGCCTTGACTACCGAGAAGATTCATGCGTGTGTGAATGATTGTGTGTTATTACGTGGGGATGATTATGCTAAAATGGATAATTGTCCAACATGTGGTGAGTCAAGATGGAAAGAAACTGGGGGTACTGAAAAGGATGATCCTGTTGTCACTAATGGTGGACATAAACGTTTTCCACATAAGATCCTTCGTTATTTTCCACTTATTCCTCGTTTGCAAAGATTGTATATGAGAGCATCGACATCTTCACTGATGTGTTGGCATAAGGAAGAACTGGTGTGTGATGGGAAAATGCGTCACCTACCGGACTCGTTTGCATGGAAGCATGTGGATGGCAAGTATAAGGATTTTGCCTTTGGACCCTCGCAATGTAAGGCTCGGTCTTGCGGTGATGGCTTCAATCCATTCGGGATGTTGAATGTTGCATACACTACATGGCTGTCATTCTAATCCCTTACAACTTGCCTCCTTGGTTGTGCTTGAAACAACCGTATTGGATGATGTCTATGTTGATACCAGGTCCAAAATCTCCGGGAATGAATATTGATGTCTATTTGCAGCCCACACGATCCATGAGTTGAAGGAATTGTGGAAAGGTGTTGAAACATGGGATGCGAAGCGAGAAGAAGAACTTTCCTCTTCGTGCGCTTCTCGTGGACCATAAATGATATCCACTGCCTATGCCATGCTATCCAGTTGGAGTACTAAAGGCAAGTTTGCATGCCCATATCTGCCACAAATATACGAGAATACTTATGGTTGAAGTTTGGGTCGAAGCACGCTACTTGGGTCATCGTCGGTTTCTACCTCGGAACCATAGGTGGCGTAGGAACAAAAGCTGCTTCAACAACAAGGCGAGATGAGGGAGGCACTGTGCCGCGGCGGTGCACGAGGTTATACAACATTATGAAAGTTTTGAGCAACCAAAATTTGGAACAACCACAAAGAAGAGGAAACGCGGCGTGAAGAAGAGAGTAGGTGGCACAAGCTTGGAGGAAGAAGAGCATATTTTTTGAGTTGCCTTCTTGGAAACATTTGCTTATAAGGCATAATTTGGATGTTATGCACATTGAGAAAAATATTTGTGAGAGCATAATAGGGACATTGCTTGGCATTGATGGTAAGTGTAAGGATAGTGACAAGGCACGGCTTGACATGCGGCATCTTGGGATAAGGCGGGATCGGCATCCGGTGCTAGAGAATGGTCGGTATACTTTGCCACCATCCTTTGTACTCCTTAGGCAAGGACGAGAAGAAAATGCTATGTACATTCTTAGAAGGAGTGAGGATGCACGATGGTTATGCGTCTAATATAAAGAGATGCGTGGATGTCAATGGATGTAAGGTTTACGGACTAAAATCACATGACTATCATGTTATTTTGCTGAGAAGCTGCTTTACCCTTAGTTGCACGCCACATATTGCACGAAGATGTTGCTAGGCCATTGATTGAGCTTAGCGAGGTTTTTCAATGCTCTATGTTCAAAGGAGGCTGGTGCAAAGTGAAATTGAAAAACTAAGCTCTTCAATTGTAGAGACTTTATGTCGGCTTGAGATGTTATTCCCACCAGCATTTTTTGATATTATGATGCACTTGCCGGTTCATTTAGGCGAGGAGACTAAAATTGGAGGACCAAGTGTGTTATCGGTGGACGTATCCGATCGAGAGGTATCTACGTACTATTTTGAAAGGACATGTTAGGAACAAGGCACATCCAGAAGGTTCGATAGCAGAGGGATATATCTCAGAGGAGTGCATGACATTCTGCTCTCGCTTCCTAGAAGACATTGACACGAAGCTGGATCGCCCAACGCGTCATGAGAGGAGCGCAGTGAATGAACCACCGGCCGGGCTTAGCATATTTGGGAGCATCAACTACGGTAAGAAAGGCTGCAAAATTGAGCATATTTCTAGATCGACATGCTACGGATGCGTCACTATATATTATCAAGCGTGATGAGGCAATCCGATGGATTAAGTAAGCTATTACGTACTACCACTTTTTTGCATTCTTGTATTTTTTTAATAGTAGATGAGTAAGAGTAGAATAGTACTCATAACTCTTTGTTACACTAATGTAATCTATTGGATTATTATATATAGTGATCATAAGGAGCTAATGAGAAGAACTAGCGCACACAACGTCGATAAGCGACATAGGGAGCATTTTGTTGGGTGGTTTGAATGTAAGGTGAGTAATGTTGCCATATACATGTAAAAAAATTATAGCAATTGTCTTATTTATTTATTTATTTGAATTGGGTGCGAGATGAAGGAAGTTTATGCGAAAGAAGATTAGTGAGGAGCTATATGCCCTTTCTCGGGGTCCTCATTACATGGCTCGTGTTTTTAGCAGATGCTTCATCAATGATTTTCTTTTTCGAATAGCTTCTATAGAGGTCAGCTTCAGTACACAAAATTCTGGAGTTTTAGTGAAGGGTGATGATAGTACAGGCAATATGGATTGGTACGATGTCCTTAAAAAAATAATCACACTAGATTTTCCTAGTGAAAAGAAGTCATATTGTTTGAGTGTGATTGGTACGACGTTCCTGCTTTGCTACTAAGAATAAAAGTAGAGGTTACAACAAGGATCAATATGGGATTATAGATATAGATACAACTCGTCGTCGTTATGTAAATGAACCTTAGGTTCTAGCGACTCAAGTTGAGCAGGTTTTTTTTGTCAAATGCGCAAATAAATCCAACTGGAGCAGTGTTGTTAGAATGAAGCCTAGGACTTTGTTCTCCATGCCAGAATTTGAAGAGGCTGAACAGCAGGATAGATTGATATTGACTCACTCGATGTCGGTGTGGAGACTATGACCATATCTAGCCAACATGAAGAGTTGACAAATTGGACAAGGAATGACCTCCAAGGAGTATTGGAGATGCTAGCATCATTGAAAAAGCTATACCTATACTCAGAACCAAATGATGAAGACTTAGTTGATGAAGACGATGATAATGATGACACCTACATTAACGATGGACATGTTGCACCTGTCAACTCTTTAGGCCATGGACAGGATGATGAGTTTTTACATAAATATGATTCTATTCTATATGTATTATTGTGATTTTTTTAGCGAAGACTTGGTTCAGGAGCTGTACAATTCTTTATTTGATTTCATGCTTGGTTTCTAATTTAATACTTGGAGTAATAAGCTAAGTCTAGTTTGCCATGTTATTCTTACGTATTTATCTCATGCTATGTTACCTTTTCCTAATTGTCATTGTGATTTTCATTTCAGCTAACATGCCACCACTATTAGTCCCTGCATTTGCATTCACATTTCTTTCCAAAGTAGTAGCTACTAGAACTATGTTTAGGCTCCTGCAATCGAACCTTTCGTTCCAAAGCAGTAGCCACTAGAACAATAAGACCAGACAGTCATGGCTTGTTTTGTTGTTTATATTAGGCATATAGGTCATCCGCATATGTTTTATTACCTTATAGACTCTAATTAAAAAAATAGAGAAATGCTACTCTATTTGTGTTCATGTCATCTTGTTGATTACTATGACATAGGTTTCGTAGAAGATTAGCTTTGTTGATTTATGTAGTATAAGTGTCATTCGAATGCCTAGAAGTTAAATCAGCCCTAGAGAACAGTAGAGTATCGACGTGTTGATTTGTTTACTAATTTAATCTTCCGGTTGACAACCGGGCCACCAGCTTGTGTGTGTTGTAATTTTTTCCTGTTTTTCTATTTACTAGATTTTAACTTTAGGATGGTAATATGGTCTAAATCCTTCGCTTTTGGCTCACGTGCAATATAAGTAATAACCATGGACAAATTTTAATGGCAATACCACTCTTCTTGCAACGGCACATACTCTAATATATCCATATATAAAGTTGGTGGCAATAGAACCTCAATGGATGCAACGGATGACTTTTGGTTGCAATATAATAAGACCTTTTGCAACCAAAAGTCATAATTAAGGCAACAAAATTTTATCGTGGCTATATTCACAACTACTTGCAACTAATCATTTCTTGGATGCAATATAGATCTGATCTATCGCAACGCGGGTCAAAATTAACACAACGAACTTACTTCATTGCCATATGCACAACTACTTGCAACCACCTTTACACTGGTGGCAACAACACCTAGCTATCACAACGCAACAATAATATTATCACAACTCAACACTAGCTGTGGCAATAGGCACCTGCACTCGCAACCACCCGTTCAACTGTGGCATTAGTTCCCACTTCTTGCAATGAAGCTTATTGCTAATGCAACACAACATTTTGGTCACCATAAGTCCCATATATTGCTACCAAATATGATGTTTGTTGCCATAGAAACAAATATTGCAACCAAATTATTGGTGTTGCGAAAACTAGTGGTGCTATAAGGGTCAAATCCTAGTAGTGATCAGCAATTGTGGGTCGATCAGAGACAGGTTCGAAGAGATCGAAGGCCAGCTTCCAGACAAAATAGCTGATACCATTTCCCAGGCCGCTCACCTCGATCAATATCGTCATAGATTGGAAAGGGCAAGGCAACGGATTGCTGACAGGAGGGCGAGAGCCGATCTTGAGGCAATGGTAGAAACCAATCGACAATCTATCATCATTGAGAAAGCTAAACTAGACGAGATGACCGCAAGGCCATCTTCTATTGAAACCAACATTGATCGGTGAAAAAGCAAGAAGCAGACCTCGTGGCCAAACTTGAAAGATGTCGAGCTGAACTAGCTTCCAAGAGAAAAGGCTTGCCGATCTCCCAAGGGCGATCGAGGAACAAAAAGCCAAAGTGAAATCTTCAATACAATATCTGGGGATCGAGGAAATTGAAGGGTTACGCGGAGGCTACGCTAGCCGAAAACAAAAACTTTTACCGCGCAAACCAGGAACACTTGCAAGTAAGGGGCCGATAGATCGTTACCGATTGGAGTAGAGTGCAGCGGAATAACCAATCAGGGCAATCCGATCCGGAACAGTGTAGCCGATTCCCGGAGACAGCCGATTCGCCAATCAGCCGATTCGAGTCGTCCGGCCGCGTTCTCACGCCTCGCTCCGATGCGCCCGACCGCAGCCGATTCCACCACAGCCGATCGCTCCGATTGCAGCCGATCCGCCGATCAACGGCGCGCAACGTAGCGGCGCCTCTACCGGTATCCACACGTCGGGGACGAACGCCGTACACCCGTGTGCTAGCACGCGATGCAAGGCTAGGGTTTGGCTCGAAAGTGGGGAGGGTTTCCGTGGAGATTGATCTCGGCGACTTCGTTGCACGCGATGCAATTGATGTCTCTTCAGCTCTCCACCCCTCCCTCCTTTATATAGAGTTGGCCGACTGGGACTAGTGGCCGATTAGGACTCTATTTTGAATCAGATCTCATCCGTATCTCATAGAGTTGGCCGCCCATACGTCGTAAGCCCATAGGACTCTATCCGATCGGATCCCTATCCGATCGAGCCGTATCCGAGTCCAACTTGAATATCTATTCTATCCCCTTAAGCGTGCGACCCTGTAGGTTCAGGTATACTCGGTTTCGGCTATAGTCTAACTTAGCCGATCGTCGGCTCGAGTCCAACTCAGCCGACCCGTCAACAGCGGCGCCTAGCAGCACATATTGACACCATAGTATACAAGAATAATATCGGCTCTGAACCTGTAATGTGTACACAAATCCCTTTGCCTCACGATACCAGCTAAGCTATAGGCAAGATATGTGCCATCCCTTCAATAGCTTAACCATTCACTCGAACCGTATTGGATTATCTGTCTGTTGATTGACTCCTCAATCAACTTAGCATGGCCATGCATTTCCATAATCCATTACCTCGAGGGCCCGAGATATCTCTCCAAAGGAGGGGCAAATTCCATCTTGATCACTCACATCCCACTCCATGTTTCATAGCAAACCCGAAAACTACCTTTATAACTACCCAGTTACGGAATAGCGTTTGGTAGTCCCAAAGTAGGCTACTACACATGTTGGAATCCATGGTGATCTCAGGTCTAAGGACTTTGTACCAACACTACCTGAGACCAACTAATGGCACATTGATTCTGTAGTGTCTCATGGTGGGTCTATCCAACAATGTGTTCTCTAACACATATGTCCATGTTTATTGATTTGGTATCTCCATACCCATGATCTATGAGACATGATCATCAATCAATAAACATGCCGATCTTAGAATCATATTTGTTCCAACAATATGACATATGATCGGGGATCGTTTAGAAATAGATTCATACATAAAGAGTCTCATAAATAAGTCACGTACTTATTGATCAATACAAGATGTCTATTTCATGGAACTGAATAACACTTTATTCATTTATACATAAACATTGACGTGATATCCAACATCTCCATGTTGCCTCTAGGGCATATCACTAACAGAAATCACTAAAAATGATTCCGAGGCACAAATGCAGTAGACGCCCAAACGATAGATGAGATCGAGCAAATCAAACAAAGGCGATCTCGGCCATTAACCAAGCCCGACCAACAAGCGAAGCCGATCTTGTAATAGGGCTAGTTCTTTTATGACCTCGAGAACACTTGTAGTATATTCTCTCATATGCATCGGCAAACTTATAAACTTTAGTTTTTTGGCTTGTAATATATAACCTCTGTCGATTCCTACAACCCATCTTGTCTTGAAAAATTTTCAAAGTCCGCAAAAAATTTTGAAGTCCATTTGATTCTAACTTTGGATATGTATATATATATGCCCCCTAATTTTACCATGTCAACCGATCATTGGTAAAATTATAGCTCAAGACAACACACGAAGGCGGCCATAACATATACGTTAAATCATAACCGATCATGATAAGAACAAAATGACTAAGGGCGATATACTTCATATCGGCCAACAAATATCGGCGAGCACTGGCGATTATGATAATAATGAAATAACTAAGGGCGATATAACTTATATCGGCCATCGAGGCGATGTAAACACATCGGCTACTATATATCGGCTCAATACAGCCGAATCATGAGTTGATCCATATACTGGGATAATACTTCTTCAAATATTTTCAAAGCTCTTCCAAACACCTCTTCATCCAATCCTTCTAACATGTAAGCTCCCTTGGAAACGCATTTGTGGATCTTAAAGGGCATTTTCCGAGTTAGGTGACCACTTACTTAGAATTTATTATCTCTTGTACCAATTGGCAAGATTAACTTCCAAACTAGTTCGTCTTCTAAAAATGATTTATCCTGGTCACTTTTTCCAAAGCACGCATCTGGATAAAACCAAGTCCTCCGATTCATCCACCATTAGATTGTGATAATCATCGACTGTTAACTCATCTTGCAATTGAATCCTTCTTGAGCCGATGACACTTTCCCATGGCAGTACAGCTTCATGCCCATATACCAATTTGTAAGGAAGCACTTGGATTGATCCATGACAAGCCATCCGATAGGACCACAATGCTTTGGCCAATCGGCTATGCCATTGCTTTGGATATTCAGAGATCTTCCTCTTTATCGGTTTGATCGGACTTTTGTTGGATGCTTATGCTGTCCATTGCTTTGTGCATAGTACGATGAAGAATTCAACAATTTAATCCCCATGATTTCTACAAATTGGACAAACTCCTCCGAGACAAAGATGGACCCCTGATCGGTTGTAATTGTTTGAGGGACGCCGAATTGGTAAATGATTTGTTTTTTGACAAACTCGATTGCATCCCCAGAATCAACCTTCTTCAAAGGAATTGCTTCCATCCACTTCGTAAAATAATCGGTTGCCACCAATATAAACTTGTGTCCTTTACTCGAGGGTGGATTAATCTGGCCGATCATATCAATTCCCCATCCTCTGAACGGCCAAGGCTTGATAATAGGGTTCATAGTTGACGCTGGCGCTCTCTGAATTGCTCCAAATCTTTAACAATCTAGACAACCCTTGTAATATTTGAAACAATCTTCCAGCATTATCGGCCAAAAATATCCTCTCCGAAACAACCACTTCATCTTATGAGCCGATTGATGAGTACCATAGATGCATTTGTGCACTTTTCCCATTACAACTCGGCTTGATTGGCACTTAGACATTTAAGTAGGACTCCATCAATTGTCAGATAATAGAGATCATCATCGAGCAACACATATCCCAAAGCCTTGTAATGCAATTTTCTTGCAGCCGATTGAGAAGGGTTCTTTAAATAATTGAAAATTTCATACCTCCAATCGTCGGTTGTGATTGTTGCAACTTCAACTTCAATATCTTCAGTCATCGGCTCGTAGCACGATGCCCCTTGAAGCCAAATCGTTTGCTTCAGCATTCTGCTCTCGAGGGATATGTTTGAACGTCACAAGCCAAAATCCATCCATCAATTCTCGGCACTTTTGATTGTAGATCATCAACCGTGTCATTCTTGCATTCATATTCTCCTGCTAATTGGCTGATGACCAACAAGGAATCACCCATGATTTCCACAGCATCGGCTTCAACCTCTTTCAAGAGTTGTAAACCCTTGAGGACTGCTTCATATTTAGCTTGATTGTTTGTAGCGTAGGGTGCAATAGTATAAGCAAACTCAAAACTCGCCCCCTGGGTGATATGATCACCAAGCGAGATGCCACAACCATGAGTGCAAGCTGATCCCTCAAAAAACAATGTCCAAGGCACCATGTCGATCGAGCCGATTGAATCATCTCGGTGTTCAACAATGAAATCGGCTATAGCTTGACCCTTAAGCGCCTTGGGTGTTTGATATCTTAGGTCAAATTCCGTCAAAGCAAAAATCCACTTTCCAACTCGCCCTTTCAAAACTGGAGCCGATAGCATGTATTTGACTACGTCGGCTTTGCAAATAAGGGTGCACTCGTTGGATAATAAATAATGCCTCAACTTTGTACAAGAAAAATACAAGCACAAGCATAACTTTTCCACAGGAGAGTATCTTGTCTCTGCATCCAAATGTCTTCTGCTAAGATAAAATGTTGCTCTTTCCTTGTCTTCAAGCTCTTGGATCAAAACTGAGCCGATTGATTTTTCGTCAGCTAACAAATACAACTTAAAAGGCACTCTCTTATGTGGAGGGATCAAAACTGGAGGGGAGCTTAAATAATCCTTAATGTTATCTAAAGCTTTCTGCTGCTCTGCCCCCCAAGTGAACTCTTGATCAGCTTTTAGCCTTAGCAAAGGCGTGAACTGCTCCATCTTCTGAGACAAATTAGCAATGAAACACCTGATGAAATTTACCTTGCCGATCAGAGATTGAAGCTGCTTCTTGTCCTGTGAAGGTTGAATACTCTTGATTGCATTAATACTTCTGTGTGTCACTTCAATCCCCCTTTCATGAACAAGAAAGCCCAATAATTGTCCAGCCGATACACCAAAAGCACATTTGGTAGGATTCATCTTCAAGCCATACTTTCTAGTCCTCTCCAATACCTTCCTTAAATCGGCTATGTGGTCTTCAACTTTCTTGGATTTTACGACAACATCGTCAATGTAGATTTCAACGAGGAAGCCGATTAAGTCGTCAAAAATATAGTTCATGGATCTTTGATAAGTAGCCCTAGCATTTTTCAATCCAAGTGTCATGACGACCCACTCATATAAGCCGATCGCACCAGGACATCGAAACGCAGTTTTGTGGATGTCTTCTTCGACCATAAAAATTTGATTGTAACCAGTATTGTCGTCCATAAAACTTATAATCTTATGTCCTGAAGCTGCATCCACCAATAAATCGATAATCGACATGGGGTACTCGTCCTTAGGGGTGGCCTTATTTAAGTCACGAAAATCGATACACACCCTAAGCTTATTGTTCTTCTTGATTACTGGGACTATGTTCGAAACCCACTCGGCGTATCGGCACGGCCAAATAAAACCAGCATCGTATAGTCGAGTGATTTTGGCATTAATTGCATCATACATATCAGCTTTAAATCTCCTGGGAGGTTGTTTGTATTGTCGATATCATGGTTTAATAGGGAGCCTATGTTCAACAATCGGTCGACTAAGACCTGAGATCTCAAAATACTCCCAAGCAAAACAATCTTTATATTCCTTTTGATGTGAACCCGCTAGGGTTGGTGCCCGATCTTTCGATGAGAGGCAGGGGGTAACTCGATTTGGGGGAAGGGGATGACGTTGGCGGTCCGACTACAGCTCTCTCAAGTGCTGCGCCTTAGCAACCGGTACACCACCTCCAAGGATGCCGCACCTTGTGGAGCACGACACCCGACCACTAGGGCTCTCAATCCTGCAAGCAAATCGAAGAAACTTGCAAGAACAAGATAACAGGTATTGAAATTACCAAATAGGAATGAGGATTCGAATCCAAGATACAATATGTGGGGTTCCGAAGGCGGGAAGTAGGGCAGCTTATCCGGCATGCGCTATTCCAACAAGCGACTAGCAACAATGGCTAAGAATGCAACTCAACAAAACCCAACCCTAGAGTGGCGGCTGCTGGGGTATTTGTGAGGTTGGAGACGACCAGGATGTCTCCCCAAACCCTAGGACGCACCCCTAATGGGCCCAACTTGATACAAGGCCCATCAGCCCAAGTTCTGGTAACACAGTACCAGTCACGACCATTTGACGATTCCCGTTGACTCAGGGCAAATTTGAAGGTGATTCCAAATCCATTTGAAAATAGACTTGATAGGCTTTCCAGGAAGTCCAAGATCACCCCAATCGGAGTCCGTATGAAGTCGCAGCACCCGTCGAAGTTGGTGTTGTTCTGCTGCCCGAACCTAGAGCTTGTGAATCCTTTCCCCTTTGGCTCCTGTTCTTCATTCTGAGCAAAACAACGGTGCAAGTGTCTCCGTTGTCTAAACAAGATGGACAAGTGCTTAAGAAGGAGCTTATCGATGGTTAAGTTGTCGAGCACGAGCACGAGTAAGGGGACCAAGTGGAGGGGTGGACGTATCGGTGGCGGTGATGTCCTCATCATCCTCCCCTTCTTGCATTTGAGTCGTCCTCGACTCAAGCTCATCTTCTTCTCCCAAGTATGGTTTCAAATCTGCAATGTTAAATGTGGGGTTGACCCCAAAATCTGCAGGAAGATCAAGCTTATATGCATTTTCATTAACACGTTGCAGCACCTTAAAAGGGCCATCGGCTCTAGACATTAGTTTGGATTTTCTCGGTTCAGGAAACCTTTCCTTCCTCAAATGTAACCAAACCAGATCACCCGGTTCAAAATGCATATGCTTCCTACCTTTATCACTAGCATACTTATACTTAGCATTCATGCGCTCTATGTTCTCTTTAGTTGTTTCATGCGGCTTAAGCATCAATTCAGCACGTTGCTTAGCATCAAAGTTTAGTTTTTCAGGAAGTTGGCAAGGGCATCAAATCAATAGGAGCTCGTGGTATGAAGCCATAGACAATCTCAAAAGGACACATTTTGTAGTAGAATGCAGCGAACGATTATACGCAAATTCAATATGAGGCAAACATTCTTCCCACATTTTAATGTTCTTTTTAGGACAGCCCTAAGCATGGTTGATAAAGTTCTATTTACAACCTCGGTTTGACCATCGGTTTGAGGGTGGCAAGTAGTGGAGAATAACAGCTTGGTTCCCAACTTAGCCCACAAGGTTCGCCAAAAATGACTAAGGAATTTTGCATCACGATCGAAACAATTGTATTTGGCACACCATGCGAACGAACAATCTCACGAAAGAATAAATCAGCAATGTTGGTAGCGTCATCGGTTTTGTGACACGGTATGAAATGTGCCATTTTAGAAAATCTATCTACCACCACAAACACGCTGTCCCTCCCTTCTTGGTTCTAGGCGGTCCTAAAACAAAGTCCATAGAGATATCCTCCCAAGGTACACTAGGGACGGTAGAGGCATGTACAAACCATGAGGGTTAAGACGTGACTTAGCTTTTGGCATGTCGTGCAGCGGGCTATGAATCTCTCACGTCTCTCCTCATCCTTGGCCAAAAGAAATGAGCAGCAAGGATGTCCTCTGTTTTCTTCACACCAAAGTGTCCCATCAGCCCTCCTCCATGTGCTTCCTGCAACAATAACAAACGCACGGAGCTAGTTTGGAATGCATAGCTTGTTAGCTCTAAACACAAACCCATCATTGAGGATGAATTTGTTCCAAGTCCTTCCTCCTTTACAATTCAGCAATACATCTTTGAAGTCAGCATCATGTGCATATTGTTCTTTTATTGTTTCCAAGCCAAAGATTTTGAAATCAAGCTGTGACTGACATGGCATAACGTCTAGACAAAGCATCGGCAATCACATTTTCCTTTCCCTTTTTTGTGTTTGATGACATAAGGGAAGGTCTCAATGAATTCTACCCATTTAGCATGTCTACGATTCAGTTTGGCTTGGCTACGAATGTGTTTCAAAGATTCATGATCGGAATGTATGACAAACTCCTTGGGCCACAAATAATGCTTGCCATGTTTGTAGAGTTCGAACTAAAGCAAACAATTCCTTGTCATAAGTAGAATAGTTCAAACTAGGCCCACTCAATTTCTCTTTGAAATATGCTACAGGTTTGCCATCTTGTAAAAGGACACCTCCCAAACCAATTCCACTAGCATCACATTCAAGCTCAAAGGTTTTATTGAAATCGGGAAGCTGGAGCAAAGGTGCATGTGTTAACTTATCTTTAAGCATGTCGAAGGCGTCTGATGTGCATCTGTCCATTTGAAGATCACTCCTTCTTGGTAAGCTCATGCAGCGGGGCAGCAAGGGCGCTAAAGTCCTTCACGAAGCGACGATAGAAACCAGCAAGTCCCGAGAAAACTTCGCACTTGGGTAACAGTTGTAGGTACCGGCCAGCTATGTATCGCTTCAACCTTGGCTTGATCAACTTCAATTCCTGTGGTGTCACAACATAGCCAAGAAAAGACACCCGATCTGTGCAAAATGTGCACTTCTCAAGGTTACCAAATAAACGTGCATCACGCAATGCATCAAAAACAGCACGCAAGTGTTCAAGATGTTCCTCATGTGATTTGCTATAAATCGGGATGTCATCAAAGTATACAACTACAAATCGCCAATAAAAGCGCGCGAGAACTTCATTCATCAATCTCATGAATGTGCTAGGTGCATTAGTGAGACCAAAAGGCATGACCAGCCACTCATACAACCCAAACTTTGTTTTAAAAGCAGTTTCCATTCATCTCCCAATTTCATACGAATGCTGGTGGTACCCACTACGTAAATCAACCTTAGAAAACACAACGGCACCACTCAACTCATCAAGCATATCATCTAGGCGTGGAATAGGATGACGGTAACGAATGGTGATATTATTGATAGCCCTACAATCCCACACACATGCGCCATGTTCCATCTTTCTTTGGCACAAGTAATACCGAACAGCACAAGGACTAAGAGACTCACGCACATAACCTTTGTCGAGTAGCTCCCGCACTTGGCGTTGAATCTCCTTTGTCTCCTCCGGATTGGTCCTGTATGGCGCACGGTTGGGCAATGAAGCTCCAGGAATGAGATCAATTTGATGCTCAATCCCTCGAATAGGTGGCAGTCCCGGTGGAATCTCACTTGGAAACACATCGAATACTCCCGCAAAGGTTAGCAATGGCGGGAGGCAAAGTAGGCTGCAATTCATGGAGTGAAATCAATGCTTCTTTACGAGACCAAAGCATAAGCAAGGGAGGTAGAAGCAATCAGCTCATTTATTTCAGATTTTGTAGCAATCAAGCAAGCTCCCTTTAACTTAATTTCCTTCTTGTTATCATGAGCAGATTTGCTATTCTTGTGTTTATGCTTCTCAAGATCATTTACTACAATCTGATTTTCACTCTTAGCATGCTCCAATTTTTCAATTTGTTAGCTCTAGCAAGTTCATCCTTTAAAATCATTTCGGGGGACATAGGATGTAACACAATCTTCTTCTCATGGTATGAAAAGGAGTGCGATTTGATCTACCATGATGCATGGAGTCTCTATCAAATTGCCATGGTCTACCTAGCGAGGATACTACATGCTTGCATAGGCACAACATCACATTCAATAACATCTTTGTAGGATCCAATGGCAAAGTTGATTCTCACAAGTTTAGTTACCTTCGCCTTACCACTTTGTTGAGCCCTTGAATGTAGTATGGATGAGGATGTGGCTGTGTAGGGAGTGCCAATTTCTCCACCATCTCGCTGCTAGCTAAGTTGTTGCAGCTCCCTCCATCAATGATCATGCGGCAAGATCTCTCTTTAACCACACACTTTGTTTGGAACAAGGTGTGCCGCTGATTTGCTCCGCTTGTTCCATTTGTGCACTAAGCACACGCTGCACAACAAGGCTCTCATAGTGTGCTGCATCGTCCGCACCAATGTGCTCCTCCTCTTCTTCACCTACATGGTCGGCCGCAAGCAAAGCAAGTGTATCTTCATCAAAATCACTAGCGGAGGAGTACTCACCATCATCTCTAACAATCATCACGCGCTTGCTTGGACAATCACGCATCATATGTCCATAGCCCTTGCAGCGGTGGCAGAATGTCTCTTGTTCTACCCGTGGAGGCAACGAGATGAAGAGCTCTCTACGGGTTTTGGACGGTCTTTGCTGCTGAATTTGATGGAGCAGCACGGGACTTGTCCTTGGATGGAGGAGGTGTTGCCCTACTCAATGAAGAGGATGGTGCGGCGGCACGTGTGGCGAAGTAGAAGTTGTGCGTGGCTGCCACGAGCTAGTCTTTCTGCAGAAATGTTAGTCTTGGTGCGGCACGTCGTCCCACGCACTTCTCTTTCAGCTTTGCAAGCAAGGTGAAATAAACGGGTGACATTGTTATAATCCTTATAGGCAAGAATGTCCTGAATCTCCCTATTTAATCCACCCAAAAATCTAGCCATAGCGGGTTCCTCATCCTCCTCTAGATTACAACGCAGCATGCCCATTTGCAATTCTGAAAGTACTCTTCTACACTTTTAGTTCCTTGTCTCAATTCTTTGCAACCTATTCAACATGTCTCGGGCATAGTAAGAAGGAACAAATCTAGCCCGCATGACCCTTTTCAAAGCATCCCAAGTAGGTGGTATGTTATCGGGATTTTTCTTGCAATGTTCAATCCACCAAACGAAGCAAAATCAGTAAATTCACTAGTAGCAGCCCTAACACGAGTGTTTTCGGGAAATTCATGACATGTAAATTTTTGATCAACAGCAATTTCCCAAGTAAGGTAAGCATCGGGGTCATATTTGCCATCAAAGGGTGGTACCTTGAATTTAATCTTGTGGAAAGCTTCGTTGTTGTTGTTGTTATGGTGCACTTCACGGCGGCGGTGTCCTCCGCCCACACCACGACAGTGCTGTTGCAGGCGTCGATGGCGTCTTTCTTCATCTTCGAGTGTCGGCGGGTAGTTGTTCTCATCCCCTTCATCTTCAAGATGGTGCTGATCATGGTGGTGATCCGGGTGACGGTTGTGATTGCCTCGAGCCGCAAAGTCATCGAATCGCCTCAAGAGAGCAGCAAGGCTGGTGTCCACTCGTTGAATGGATGCCTCCAAGGTACCAAGCCGATTGTTGGTAGTAATCTGTGCATCCTCCAATTGCCCAAGCTTCTCATTTGTGGTCCAAATCTGCATCAAGGCCTTCGGTGTGCAGCCTCACTCGACGCTTGAGTACATCATGAATAAGAGCACCGGTGCGGGGAGAATGTCGACGATCGTCTTCTTCCTCGGTTCTGCCATAGTAAGAAAGACAAGAGCAAACAAGCAAGTGAAAGGAAACAGGCCCTACACCTATTGGGTTTGTGTTCAAGTGGAGTCGCTCACTCTCAACCTATTAAGCAAGCTCTTACAAGTTCTTACCTTGCCAATCGGGATGTGAAGGCAACCAGCAAGGGAGGCACCTAGGAAGCAATGTATCGGTGCAGCTGAGCAATACAAGCACTTGGAGAAGCTGTAGTTGTGTGTGTGGAGTTTGTAGGAAGGATGAAAAATTGCACAAGGAAAATACTAGCACCACATTAGTCTCAAGCAAGCTGAATAATTGTTCAAATGATGGTAAGTGCTTTGGTCCTAGGCTAAACCAAGCTAGAGACGCGAGCCTAGCCACAAATGACAGCACCTAATATGACCAATTGACACAAGCTATCAAGTACCTATGACCTTTGAACTGCTGCAAACAACACAACCTTTCTTGGTCTGAATTCAGCTCAATGTTGTTGTGGTTTCTTTTTCTTTTGGTGCGGCTTTTTCTTTCATTCTTTCTTTGCACCTTTACTGCCTTTTTCCTCTTTGTTTCTCCCCTTTCAGACTAGCAAATATGCAGAAGGAGGTCCTCAAAGCACACAAGACAACTAGTGCAGAGTTGGACAGCACAAGTAACAGATACAGCACTAACTTGACGGGCGAGTTACAGCAGGAATGAGGCCGAATTAGAACTTGTGGCCAAAAGCAATCTTGTAAAGCTACTCGTAGCCTTTCCAGCCTGTATCTAAACACCAAGATCCGAGCTCGTATGTGGAAGATATGTAACTCAAGAAACCAGATACAGATCTGATTCCGAATCAACTCGAACTCAACATTCAGATCTGAGTTCTAAACGCAACAGATTGGTAACTTGGTGCTAAGGGGTGACAAGAACTCGAAACTCTAGTGGATTAGACCAAAGGAACCAGCAACTTGACACAACCAAAGCAACCAAAAACTCAGCAAGCCCTAACCAAGTAGTACTAGCAAAGGCTCAAAGGGCTGAAACGAAATCTCTCACCGATAAACCTTGAGCTCTGATACCAAATGATGTGAACCCGCTAGGGTTGGTGCCCGATCTTTCGATGAGAGGCAGGGGGTAACTCGATTTGGGGGAAGGGGATGACGTTGGCGGTCCGACTACAGCTCTCTCAAGTGTTGCGCCTTAGCAACCGGTACACCACCTCCAAGGATGCCGCACCTTGTGGAGCACGACACCAGCCACTAGGGCTCTCAATCACTGCAAGCAAATCGAAGAAACTTGCAAGAACAAGATAACAGAGTATTGAAATTACCAAATAGGAATGAGGGATTCGAATCCAAGATATCGAAGAAACTTGCAAGAACAAGATAACAGGTATTGAAATTACCAAATAGGAATGGGGATTCGAATCAAGATACAATATGTGGGGTTCCGAAGGCGGGAAGTAGGGCAGCTTATCCGGCATGCGCTATTCCAACAAGCGACTAGCAACAATGGCTAAGAATGCAACTCAACAAAACCCAACCCTAGAGTGGCGGCTGCTGGGGTATTTGTGAGGTTGGAGACGACCAGGATGTCTCCCCCAAACCCTAGGACGCGCCCCTAATGGGCCCAACTTGATACAAGGCCCATCAGCCCAAGTTCTGGTAACACAGTACCAGTCACGACCATTTTGACGATTCCCGTTGACTCAGGGCAAATTTGAAGGTGATTCCAAATCCATTTGAAAATAGACTTGATAGGCTTTCCAGGAAGTCCAAGATCACCCCAATCGGAGTCCGTATGAAGTCGCAGCACCGTCAGAAGTTGGTGTTGTTACGCTGCCCAGAACCCGGAGCTTGTGAATCCTTTCCCCTTTGGCTCCTGTTCTTCATTTCTGAGCAAAACAACGGTGCAAGTGTCTCCGTTGTCTAAACAAGATGGACAAGTGCTTAGAAGGAGCTTATCGATGGTTAAGTTGTCGAGCACGAGCACGAGTAAGGGGACCAAGTGGAGGGGTGGACGTATCGGTGGCGGTGATGTCCTCATCACCTTTAGTAAATCGATAAGCTTGGTTCTAAAACGACAAGACAACTTTTTACTAATGTATGTCAGGCTAGGCCTATCTCCTGGACCTATATCAACCTCTTCAAGCTCGTCGGCCGACATAAAACCCTGACCTAGCTTGCCATCGAGATCGTCCACGGTGTCCTTGGCATAGATGCTTGAGCCCTCCACAACACCCTCAAAGTAATAATTGAGGTTCTTCATCTCCAATTGACTGTATAGTAGAATCGGACACATTTAGAAAATCAGCCTCCCAAACCTTGCCGGACAAGCAATCGATGCCGTCGATTTCCCAAAGGGTTAAATCAGCATCACCTACGTTTACTAACCTGCCAGCTAAAACGATTTCGATCTTGTCGCCTTGCCATCGGATCAACCTCTGGTGCATGGTAGAAGGGATGCAACAATTGGCGTGGATCCAATCCCTCCCCAGCAGCAGGCTGTATTACCCCTTCCCATCGATGACAAAAAAGGTGGTAGGCACTGTCTTACTACCGACGGTCAACTCAACATTAAGAACCTCTTTTGTTTTAGATGGGTTCCCGCCAAAATCTTTAAGGACCATATTTGTCTTGATGAGGTGATCGGAACCCTTGCCCAGCTTTCTAAAAGTAGCATAGGGCATGAGATTGGCCTCCCATCAACTAGCCATTTTGACATCGGCCTCCCATTGACAAATCCTTTGATATAAAGGGGCTTAAGATGCCGATGTTCTGTCCCTTCTAGTTTTTCAAAGATTGCTTGCTCTGGGGACAACACGAGTTTGGCCAGTGACTCCTCCACGACATCTGCATCGGCTTGAGCCGCTTCAAATTCGGCTGGCAGCACAAAAACCATATTAACCGATGCAAGGCCACAGCCTTTCCCTTGGCCTTCCTCTTTGCTTGGTCGGCTTGGTCTTCATCGGTTGCAACGGCATTGTTCTTTATGCGCCATTGCTTCGTCGGGCGCTTTTGCTCCTTCTTATTTCTTAGCCGATAATCAATTTTGGCTTGAACTTCTTGCAGCCGGCCCTCGCTCTTCATCCGTTGTACCTTCCGTTTCTGGATCTTTGTAAAAGTGTCGGAGGGGCACCATCGTGGGTTGGCAGTTTGTTCTTAGTCATCCTAGAAACCCTCCTGAAAGAAATCTTCATGGATTGGGCCCAGCCTTTGGTGAGAACGGGCGCTTCCTTTGCCTCAACCGGTTTTCCGGGCGGCAATCGGGCGGAGCTTTCGGCCTACTCATCCTCATAACCACCGCAAGTGCAGGCGGAGTCTCGGATTGATGGTAGCCTTATCCCCTGATTCCAGCAAAATCTGAAGAACTCATAGCTCCAATGGGGATTGAAGCCATCATGTTGCTGATGGTAAACCTCTTCCTGCCGATCATGTTTTCTTGGATGCACCTGTCTCTCTTTCTTCATGCCCCTTACTGAATTTGACCAAGTTGTCCATCTCTCGGGGGTGATGATCGGCTGATCGACGGCTGGTATAAACCATGTTAAACGGGAAAAGGATTCCCATCAACCTTCATCGGCTTCTTTGGATCATCAAATTTAATTTTCCTAGCCTCTATAACCGACTGGATTTGCTGACGAAACATCTTGCAGTCGTTTGTGCTATGGGAACCGGTGTTGTGCCACTTGCAGTATTTTCTCTTTTTCAACTCCTCAGCCGATGGGATGACGTGATTGGCTGGAAGTTGGATCTGTTTTTCCCGAAGCAGTAGATCAAAGATTTTGTCGGCTTTAGTAATGTCAAAATCGTACTTCTCCTCTTTAGCTGAATTCTTCACCCATTGACAGGTTATGATCTTATTTTTCCTGGCCCATTCGGCTGCTACCACTTCGGTTTCACTGTTAGTCGAATCGGAGTCGGAAGCGTAGGCAACGCGGCTAACCTTCTTGAAGGTTTTCTTGGCTTCCTGGAAACGTTGGTCATGGGCAGTGGATTTTTGGGCCATGTGCGCCAAGCTTTCAAAATCTTGAGCCGAAAATCTCTCCCTGATGGGTGTTATCAAACCCTGGAAGGCTAGATTGGCTAGTTGGGAATCGGATAGCACCAGACTGTAGCATCGATTTCTCATGTCTTCGAACCTTTGAATATAATGTTGGACTGACTCGTCATGCTTTTGCCTGATGCTAGTTAGGTCGGACAGCTTCATCTCATTGATCTTTGGTGTAGAAGTAGTGATAAAACTGCTTTTCTAGATCGGACCAACTCTGTACAGAGTTGTATGGGAGCGAAGAAAACTAAGTAAAAGCCGATCCAGAGAGGGAGAGGGGGAAAAGCCTAACCCTCAGGGCGTCTGTAGCCGATGCTTCTCCACACTGGGCTAAAAATCGGCTAACATGCTCATAGGTAGAAACATTGTCCTGCCTTGAAAATTTAGAGAAATTTGGTACTTTGTATCGGTTGGACAATGGAACCCTCTCAAAATACTCTGGATATGGATATCGATACATGTTGCTAGTGTCCTTGGGCTTGAGACCGAATGTCTCTCTCATCACATCGGCAATCAGGTCCACCCAGGGCTTGCTTTGTTCAAGTGCCTCTTGCGCTTGCCGTTGTATTGGTTCATAATGATCAAACTGCAGTGGTCTCTGTCGATAAGGCATCTAAGGCGTGTGAGGCTGGTATTGCTGGCTGAAATTGCCTCTTGCGTGTTGCTGAGGAGATTGATGCGTCATGTGAGGCTCCTGATCATGTAGAGGCTAAGAGCTGACAGGATGTTGAGGAAAGCTTGACGGGTAGGTTCCTATCGGCACCTTGGGCACCGAGCGGGTGGCCGATCTGCACCGAACATGGCCCCAATCGTTGGAGAGATTTGAGGAATCTCATAGCCCGCATGCTGAGGTTGTGGCCTCATCATGACCCTGGGTTGAAATTCTGGCGGCTTCGATGCCGATGGTGGCACAAATGGCTTGAGGGGAGCCGATCCTGGTGCGATCAGCAGTTCTGGAGGAATTACTGAAGCACTTGACAACCCATCTGTTGCCAAGGCCCTGTACTGAGGAAATTTGCCCTCAGGGAGGAATACTGGTCCCCTGGCTTGATGTTCAGCTATCCTAGAGTCGACAACTGTACTAATCATGTTGTTGAGGGTATTGACCAATATTCCAGACTGATTGATCAAAGCATGATGGAAAACATAATCGATCCTGTCTTGGAGATTGTTTAGCTCTAGCCCATCCTCCTGTTTGATTTCTTGAGGCTTTTTGCACTTGTCAGCGCTAGATTTGGGTTCGTCATCAACTGACAATTTCACTTTGTACCTTTGGACGACTGTGCCGGACCAAGTTTGGGTAAAAGAATGCAGATACTGACACTGTAGTTTGTTCATTATCTCCTCATGCTCGGCCGTGTGTTCTAGCGTCAACTTATCCATGGTGATTGGGATGATGTTTTCTGGATCAACATCGAAAGTCTTGATGTCTACCATGGTGTCTATCATGTGATCTGGGTCCCAATGGGCGTGCCAAAAGCGTGTTGACAAGAAAATTTCCCACACACTGGTCTGAGAGATTTGCTTTACTCTAGTGCAGGTCCAAATTTATTACTTCAGGTTCGTAGGCATGCCAGTTGGGTTGTTCCTACAACCAACAAGAAACTAACAAAAGAAAACAATGTTAGATTGATAGCCGATCGGCTAGTGGCCGATGACGTATCACTTTAGTATTGTGCCGATGCAACTTGCATTGAATCGACATTAACTAGATTCGTCGATCGGCCGTAGACGTTAACAAAATGTAATTCAAGCCTCAAAGCATATTTAAATCAAGTGACTTGGGATAGATCGGTAGTGTACCGAGACAGTATAAATCACTTAGATCTAAAAATACCATAATATAAGAATTATATTTGTTTACGGCATAGCCGAAGAGATAAACCTAATGCGTATCGGCTAGTACTACGATACCACTTTATGCGAGATATCATAATAAACTAAATACATTAAATAAACAGTAATCAAATGTTAAGGTTCTTTAACAAATTGATGACAGGCTTAACATATTTAATATGATGAGATCTAAATATAAAGGGTGGATTTAACATATCAAGCGAGAATAAAAACATGCAAGATGGTTAAATCAGGTAAGGTAGGCTGAAACCCCGATACTATCTCTAATAGGAATCATGAAGCAAATTAGATCTTTATGATTCTAAGGATGACTTAATAGATCGAACCTAACCGATGCAACATTAAGTACCAAAAGAAGCATAGGATCTAAAACAACTTAATGATTGTCTTTCAAGATGGTAGATATACTATATAATCCAAATCAACAATGAGATCTAATCTTGTCGGCTATCATCTGGCAATTGATGCTAGCTGATTGAGGATTAGATCGTAACATTGATCTAAATTATATAAAATATATGATAACTGTGCAGATTACGATAACGAGATTAGAGTATCATGACGATGGAAGCACTAATCCCAAGAGCGCAAGCCGCTTGTAACAATAATTACCTCTCGTCGGAGATCAGAACCCGATGCAGCCCAACAAGAAGCAAGAACTTGTCGAGATTAAACTAAAAGGAAAAGGTAGCGATGCACCGAGATTGCATTGATTGTGTCTGTTGATTGATTACAGGGTCTTGGGTCATATTTATACCCAGATACACAATGAGTCCGTAATGGACATGATTCCTATCTCTATTATAGATTGAATTACAGATATGCCTAAAACAAACCGACATTATCTATAAGGAAACTATACAAAATATCCTAATTAATAGATACAATTGCCTTTTCAGGACTTTATCCATAGATGACAATATCTCTGAAGCACTAGAAACCAAATCTAATAATGATTTTCATGCTTTCCTACTAGGATCGGTCACATTTAATTACCCCAATCGGAATCGGCTATGTCAGATATCCTTGTCCGACTCGGTCTCAGCCGACTGTGTCCTTAGCTGATTCGGACTCGGCCGATATACGCTCTGACTCTGAGAATCACACGTTCCTTCAATTCCGCTTCAATCGTAGCTTCAAACCTGGGGATTAGCTCGCCAAATTTGGTCATCAACACATACCCATTTGTAATTCCTGATAATACTCTTCTACACTTTTTGTACCCTGTCTCAATTGTTGCAACTTACATAACAGATTACGTGCATAATAAGAATGTACAAATCTAACCCGCATGACCCATTTTAAAGCATCCCAAGTTTGAGGCATGTTATCATGATTTTTCTTACCATGTTCAATCCACCAAATAGAAGCAAAATCAGTAAAGTCGCTAGGGGCGGCTGAACAAGTAGGTTTTCGGGAAACTCATGACAAGCAAATTTTTGACCAACAACAATTTCCCAAGTAATTTATGCATCGAGTCATATTTTCCATCAAAAGGAGGTATCTTTAATTTTATATTATAAAAAGCATCATCATTATTGCATACCTCGCGTCGGCGGTGTCCTCCATCCATACCTCGTGGATTACGATTTACGTGCATGTGGTTACTCTCATCATAAAAGTTGTCAAAACACCTAAGAAGATGAGTAAGATTGTTGTTGATGGCTGTCACAGATACCTCCAAACCAACCAGTCGGGTGTTGGTTGCAAACTGCGTAGCCTCTAATTGTCCCATCTTTTCATTCGTCACCTGCAAGTCATTATCAACACCTTCCATGTGTGCCCTCACTTGCCTTTCAAAATATTGCATAATGCCCTTCGTATGAGGAGAATATGCCATATCTTTGCCATCCTCCGATACTTCCATGATCAAACAAATAGATACAACAAAGAAAACAAGTGAAGGAATAAAAGCCCTATAAATAATTGGATGTAGGTACTGCAAGGCACTCGCTCACAACATGCTCACACAAGCTCTTACCAGTTCTTATCTTCCCTAACAGGAGAATAACGACAACCAACAAGTCGGTAACCTTGGAAGAGGTGTATCGGTGCAGCAGCAGCAAGAACAACCTATGAAGTTGTAGCCGGGAAGGTGGAGCTGTAGTTGGGCTGCTAGTGCTCAAAGGAATCTAGAAACCACGTTAGTCAAAGCAAGTTGAATAATATATTGTTCAATGGCGGTACTATGCTGGTCCTATCCTAGACCGTGCTAGAGATGCGAGCCTACACACAAAGAAAGTCACATCAGAAACCACCGAGAACGAAGCGAAGAACAATAAAAATCAGCCTCTTCTTTTTTTCTTTTTTCAGCCCTTTATTTTTATTCTTTTCACTTTTTCAGGGGATCCTCAAAACTGAAGATATGAACCAAAAGATCACTAATGAACAATTTCCACACACACACACTCTCTCTCTGAAGTAAGGCTGAACCAATCTTTTATATGACGATGGCAAAATCAAGTCGGATTTGGACTCCAACTTGTATATGAACCGGTCTCGTCTACTAAGAGCACAAAATAGCGCTTGGCCAACAGAATTCAAGTCGGATTAGATCTTCAACTACACTTCAGATTTGGCCAACAAATAGATCAAAATTAATACACGGCTGTGACAAAACGTGTTAAGAACTCAAAACTCTAAAGGACTAAAACTAAGACTAGCAACTTGACACAACCGAAGCAACAGAAAACTCAACAAGCTACGACCAACTAGTAACTAATAAATAGGCTCAAGGGTTTATAGGATCATGAAAACAAATCTAATCTATTTTTTTGGGTTTTTCTGGACAATAGGAATATAATAGATGCAAAAAATAAAATCTCTCACCGATCAACTTGGCGCTCTGATACCACCTGATGTGCACTAGGGTGTCCCAATCTTTCGGTCAGTTGATAACCTCGATTTGATGGAGCGACATTCACGGCCCGGCTACAAAACTCCACGGAGGATTTACGCCTTAGCAACCGATACACCGACTCCACTGGTTGACGCGATCTTGCGGAAGCCCGATCAACCGAACCACTAGGGTTATTGCTTTGCAAGCAATCAAAGAACTTGTAGGGTTACGCGGAAATTACGCTAGCCGAAAACAAAAATTTCTACCGCGCAAACCGGGAACACTTGCAAGTAAGGGCCGATAGATCGTTACCGATTGGAGTAGAGTGCGGCGGAATAGCCAATCGGGGCAATCCGATCCGAACGGTGTAGCTGATTCCGGAGACGGCCGATTCGCCAATCAGCCGATTCGAGTCGTCCGGCCGCGTTCTCACGCCTCGCTCCGATGCGCCCGACCGCGGCCGATCAAGAGCGCGCAACGTAGCGGCGCCTCTACCGGTATCCACACATCCGAGGACGAACGCCGTACACCCGTGTGCTAGCACGCGATGCAAGGCTAGGGTTTGGCTCGAAAGTGGGGAGGGTTTCCGTGGAGATTGATCTCGGCAACTTCATTGCACGCGATGCAATTGACGTCTATTCAGCTCTCCACCCCTCCCTCCTTTATATAGAGTTGGACGGCGGGACTAGTGGCCGATTAGGACTCTATTTTGAATCGGATCTCATACGTATCTCATAGAGTTGGCCGCCCATACGTCGTAAGCCCATAGGACTCTATCCGATCGGATCCCTATCCGATCGAGCCGTATCCGAGTCCAACTCGAATATCTATTCTATCCCCTTAAGCGTGCGACCACAGGTTCAGGTATACTCGGTTTCGGCTATAGTCTAACTTAGCCGTCGTCGGCTCGAGTCCAACTCGGCCGACTTGTCAATAGCGGCGCCTAGCAGCACATATTGACACCATAGTATACAAGAATATAATATCGGCTCGAACCTGTAATGTGTACACAAATCCCTTTGCCTCACGATACCGGTTAAGCTATAGGCAAGATGTGTGCCATCCCTTCAATAGCTTAACCATTCACTCGAACCGTATTGGATTATGCGTGCATTTGATTGACTCCTCAATCAACTTAGCATGGCCATGCATTTCCATAATCCATTACCTCGAGGGCCCGAGATATCTCTCTAACGGAGGGCAAATTCCATCTTGATCACTCACATCCCACTCCATGTTTCATAGCAAACCCGAAAACTACCTTTATAACTACCCGATTACTGGAATAGCGTTTGGTAGTCCCAAAGTAGGCTACTACACATGTTGGAATCCATGGTGATCTCGAGGTCTAAGGACATTGTACCAACACTACCGAGACCAACTAATGGCACATTAATTCTGTAGTGTCTCATGGTGGGTCTATCCAACAATGTGTTCTCCAACACATATGTCCATGTTTATTGATTTGGTATCTCCATACCCATGATCTATGAGACATGATCATCAATCAATAAACATGCCGATCTTAGAATCATATTTGTTCCGGCAATATGACATATGATCGGGATCGTTTAGAAATAGATTCATACATATCGAGTCTCATAAATAAGTCACGTACTTATTGATCAATACAAGATGTCTATTTCATGGAACTGAATAACACTTTATTCATTTATACATAAACATTGACGTGATATCCAACATCTCCATGTTGCCTCTAGGGCATATCACTAACAATCTCCCACTTGCACTAGAGTCAATCATGTAAGTATCTAATACCCATTGCTCTTGTGTGCGCCTCATGCTTGGTGAGGAGAGGTTTTGTCGGCGGATCGGCTATGTTGAGATCCGTGTGCACTTTGCATATCTTGACATCACCTCTGTCCACAATCTCGCGGATGAGATGATATCGCCGAAGTATGTGTTTGGACTTCGATGTGACCTCGGCTCCTTGGCTTGCGCAATGGCTCCACTATTATCACAATAGAGAGACATTGGACCGTCGTACTAGTCATCACACCAAGCTCGAAACGAATTTCTTGATCCAAACAGCCTCCTTTGCGGCTTCCGAAGCGCAATGTACTCGGCCTCCGTTGTAGAATCGGCAACGGTATCACTGCTTGGAACTCTTCCAGTGACTGCGCCTCCGTTCGGGCGAGAACACGAACCCGATTGCGATCTATAATCATCCTTATCTGTTTGGAAGCTAGCATCGGTGTAACCACTTACAACGAGCTCTTCCTCACCTCCATAGACTAGGAACATATCCTTAGTTCTTCTCAAGTACTTAAGGATATTCTTTACGGCGATCCAGTGACCTTCACTGGATCGGCGGTATCTGCTCGTAGCACTCAAAGCGTACGAGACATGCAGGCGTGTACAAAGCATGGCATACATGATGGATCCAATTGCCGAAGCATATGGAACCATACCCATCTTATTCCGCTCATCATGTGTCCGAGGACACGATTCTTGCTAAGATTGATGCCATGTGACATAGGCAAGAAACCTTTCTTGGAATCATGCATGTTGAACCTTTTCAACACCTTGTCAATGTATGTACTTTGGCTTAATCCAATTAGCCTCTTGGATCTATCTCTATAGATCCGAATGCCTAATATATATGCTGCCTCCCTAAGTCTTTCATGGAAAAACTATTTTTCAATGAAGACTTGTGGATTCAAGCATAGGGATATCATTTCCAATCGGTAATATGTCATCCACATATAAGATTAGAAATACAATTGCGCTCCCATGACCTTTTTGTAAACACGAGGCCTCTTCTTCGTTTTTGATGAAACCAAACCCTTTGATTACTTCATCAAAACGAATATTCCAACTCCGAGATGCTTGCTTCAATCCATAAATGGATTTCGTAGCTTGCATATCTTTCCGAGCGATCTCGGATCGACAAAACCCTAAGGTTGTATCATGTATACATCCTCGCTTAGGTTTCCATTTAGGAAAGCCGTTTTGACATCCATACGCCATATCTCATAATCGAAATATGCAGCAATCGCTAGGATAATCCGAATAGATTTAAGCATTGCGACGGGCGAGAAGGTTTCATCATAATCAACTCCTTGAATCTGTTTAAAACCTTTCGCCACCAATCGCGCCTTATAGATGTGAACATTTCCATCCATATCGGTCTTTTTCTTAAAAACCCATTTACACTCAATGGTTTTGACACCATCGGAGTGGATCAACCAAGTTCCAAACTTGATTGTCGTACATGGATTCTATTTCGGATTTCATGGCTCCAAGCCACTTGTTGGAATCGGTTCCCACCATTGCTTCCTCATAGGTCTTAGGTTCATCGTTGTCCAACAACAATATATCACGTTGTTCCGCACTGTTGTGTCCATCGCACGACGTGATCTTTCGTTCTCAGTGGGGCTGGTGTATCTACAAGCGGTGGCGCAACACTTTGCACCTCCTGTTGTGGTTTGTGGTCGTGAAACATTTTACGGTGTTTCTTGAACTTCTTCAAGATGCACCCCTGCTCCCACTAACCCTTCTTGAAAGAAACTCTTTCTCCAAGAAGACACCGTGTCGGGCGACAAACACTTTGCCTTGTTCCCGATTATAAAAGTAATATCCCTTAGTTTCCTTAGGATATCCCACAAAGAAGCACTTGTCGAGATTTGGGTGTGAGCTTGTCGGGTAAACGTTTTACATAAGCCGCATCCCCAAATTTTGAGAAAAGACAAACTAGGGGTTGCCACTGTCCATATCTCATATGGTGTCTTTTCAAGCGACTTAGATGGAACTCTATTTAGTGTGAGCGCATGTTGTTTCAAGAGCATATCCCCGGAAGGATAACGGAAGATCACTTTGGCTCATCATCGACCGCACCATGTCCAACAAGGTGCGATTTCTCCGTTCGGACACTCCGTTCCTTGTGGAGTTCTGGCGGAGTCAAGCGTGGAACAATTCCACAATCTTTCGAGATGATTACCAAACTCTTGGCTCAAGTATTCCCCTCCACGATCGATCGTAGAAACTTGATTGTTTTCCCTAAATGATTACTGTACTTCATTACGGAATTCTTTGAACTTTTCAAAGGATTCGAGACTTATGCCTCATTAAGTAGATATAACCATATCTACTAAAGTCATCGGTAAAGGTAATGAAGTGCGATAACCACCTACGGCCGTTGAGCTCATTGGTCCACATACATCGGTATGTACGAGTGCCAATAAGTCACTTGCTCTCTCACTATGTCCCGTGAAAGGTGCCTTTGTCATCTTACCAAGTAAACAAGACTCACATGTCTCAAATGATTCAAAATCAAAAGAGTGAAGCAATCCATCCTTATGGAGCTTCTCCATGCGTTTCTTATTTATATGGCCTAAGCGACAATGCCGGATAAACGTGGGGTTTATATCATTAGAGAGTTGCCTTTACGCGTATTAATGTTATAGATGGGAGACGCTTCAAGATTCAAAACGTATAATCCATTCACCAATGGAGCATGAAAATAGAACATATCTACGAGATATATTGAACAACCATTGTTCATTGATCTAAAATCATATCCTTCCGCTTGCAAACATGAAGCGGAAATAACGTTTTGACATAGTGTTGGAACACAATAACAATTATTTAATTCCAAAACTAATCCTGAAGGTAGATGAAGTGGTGCTCGTGCAGCGAACAGCAACTGTAGCAACGCTTGCTCCATTGCCGACGCGCGGGTTCACCTCGCCCCTTCTCAATCCTCTACTTCTTCTCATTCCACGCAGCGATTTGCAAATATGAGCTGCGATCCGGTATCAAATACCCAAGAGTCGATAGGTGAAGTAGCAAGATTAATGTCTATAACATTAATACTGGCGAAGTCGTACTTTGCTTCTTCTTGAGATCCTCCATGTACTTCTTGCGGTTCCTTTTCCAGTGGCTGTCTCCTTGCGGTAGAAGCAAACGGCATCGATGCCGCCGACCCCTTCTTGCCCTTCTTTGCATTAGAGGCACTCGCGATCTCATCGGGAGTTAACTTCCTCTTGGTGCAAAGTTTCTTGACAGTGGTTTGCGCTTAGCCTTCTGCATCATCATCACATGATGACCGTTTTTCTGGATACTCTCCTCATTTGTCTTTAGCATCCCATGCAATTCAGCCAAGGTCCTATCCATATTGTTCATGTGATAATTCAATATGAATGGCTCGAAGCTCGGAGGGAGCGGCGGAGAATCACATCGTAGCCAACTCTTGGCTAAGGGGAAAACCTAGTTTTCCGGACTCTCGATATAGCCAATCATCTTTATCACATGCGGGCGACGGGATTCCCTTCAACAAGCACGCACGCAAACAAGGACTTTGAGGTGTTGAACCTCTCGGCCCGAGCTTGGTTCTCAAACATACCACGCAGTCCCTGAATAATAGTGTGAGCATCGCTGCTCTCATATTGCTTCGAAGCTCGGGAGACATTGTAGCAAGCATGAGACGGCTTATATCTAGGGCATCATTAGTGTGCTTCTCATAAGCCCTCCGTGCGGTTGCGGTGGCGTTATTAGGCAAATCCTCGGGATAGGGTACTTCAAGAACGTACTCCTTACGCTCTTGCTTGAGAACAATTCTCAAGTTGCGATACCAATCCATAAAGTTTGTTCCATTTAATTTTTCCTTTTCGAGAATAGATCGCAAATTAAAGGTACTTGGGTGTAGTATTAGCCGCCATTTATTCTACAAGAAAAAGCAAAGTTTAGCACAATGTTTATGCTATGTCTATTGTTAAACAATTTAACATTAGACTCCCATTACGTATTTTCCACCTTCCCTCTAGGTTACGTATTGGGTCAAGATCCACATGTTAATTAATTTTCTAGTGAGCTTTGGCATCACCGCTAGAAGATTAATAACATCGGTAAGCAACTCCTTGCTAATCACATCTCTATGTGACTCTTGTTGTTGGTGTGGCATCTCCATGCCCCGGCCCCAACCTATGCCCCAAGGCCCAAAAGCTGTTTTGATAGCCTTGTTAAGTAAACCAAATGCTCTGCTTGTATATGTCCGACATATACCCCCTCGTGTTATGATAGAGAATGACACTCTGCTTTGGCAGACCCACCATTGACGAGCATAACGGTGGACGGGTGCAACATTTGGAAGGGCATCATTACTACTTAATTTTGCGAGGATGCTATCCTATCAAACAAACATATCACATATATGAAAGCGAGATAGAATAGCATATAATGAAATAGTATGGCCCCCTTCACATGGTGATCTCCATCTCCATGCCTGTGTAGAGGATCTCCATCTTCATCACCGTTCTTCCGAGTGTCGAATGCTTGATTTCTTCAAACTAAGCTACTACCATAGAAGCTCTAATTGAAGATTACATCGACTCGCAGGTCGTGAAAGAATATTACAAGCATTGCACGTATGAAAGAATATTACGGGGATTGCACATATGAAAGAATATTACATGCATCACATGCATCTCATACATCTCATACATACAATAGGGCCATACCATCTCAAAGCATTCTCTGCAAAAACAAGTTAGGCGTAGAAACGTTTTCTACTTATCGCGAGCTACGGCATCGAGATGACCTATAAGGGGAGTACGCACACGGCGCCGAACACCACACAAAATTCATAGATCCAATCTATGAAATCGCTTATGGAAACCATATCGGCATAATCATATTATGCCGTCCCGATACACTATCAAGGGAGATGGTTTCCGTAGGCGCGAGCAGCAACAAAGTCGGACTACGAGATAGCTTCGGTATAATCACATTATACCGTTCCGATACACTATCAAGGAACGCTATCTCGAACCCAACTCAAACCGAGTTATTTGGAAATTGCTTCGACGTAATCACATTACGTCGTTCCGATACACTATCAAGGAACGCAATTACCATCTACTCTCCTCAACAGATCCCGTAAAACCGATTGATCTAATCAACCCGTGCGCAAAACTTGTTCCCAGATCCAATCTAAAACCCGAACTAAGCAAGATTAGCTACGATACCCTTTGAAGGGTTACGCGGAAGCTACGCTAGCCGAAAACAAAAATTTCTACCGCGCAAACCAGGAACACTTGCAAGTAAGGGCCGATAGATCGTTACCGATTGGAGTAGAGTGCAGCGGAATAGCCAATCAGGGCAATCCGATCCGGAACAGTGTAGCCGATTCCCGGAGACAGCCGATTCGCCAATCAGCCGATTCGAGTCGTCCGGCCGCGTTCTCACGCCTCGCTCCGATGCGCCCGACCGCAGCCGATCAAGAGCGCGCAACGTAGCAGCGCCTCTACCGGTATCCACACATCCGAGGACGAACGCCGTACACCCGTGTGCTAGCACGCGATGCAAGGCTAGGGTTTGGCTCGAAAGTGGGGAGGGTTTCCGTGGAGATTGATCTCGGCGACTTCTGTTGCACGCGATGCAATTGACGTCTATTCAGCTCTCCACCCCTCCCTCCTTTATATAGAGTTGGCCGACTGGGACTAGTGGCCGATTAGGACTCTATTTTGAATCGGATCTCATCCGTATCTCATAGAGTTGGCCGCCCATACGTCGTAAGCCCATAGGACTCTATCCGATCGGATCCCTATCCGATCGAGCCGTATCCGAGTCCAACTCGAATATCTATTCTATCCCCTTAAGCGTGCGACCACAGAGGTTCAGGTATACTCGGTTTCGGCTATAGTCTAACTTAGCCGATCGTCGGCTCGAGTCCAACTCAGCCGACGCAATCAATGCGGCGCCTAGCAGCACATATTGACACCATAGTATACAAGAATATAATATCGGCTCGAAACTGTAATGTGTACACAAATCCCTTTGCCTCACGATACCGGTTAAGCTATAGGCAAGATGTGTGCCATCCCTTCAATAGCTTAACCATTCACTCGAACCGTATTGGATTATCTGTCCGTTGATTGACTCCTCAATCAACTTAGCATGGCCATGCATTTCCATAATCCATTACCTCGAGGGGCCCAGAGATATCTCTCTAAAGGAGGGGCAAATTCCATCTTGATCACTCACATCCCACTCCATGTTTCATAGCAAACCCGAAAACTACCTTTATAACTACCCGATTACGGAATAGCGTTTGGTAGTCCCAAAGTAGGCTACTACACATGTTGGAATCCATGGTGATCTCAGGTCTAAGGACATTGTACCAACACTACACGAGACCAACTAATGGCACATTAATTCTGTAGTGTCTCATGGTGGGTCTATCCAACAATGTGTTCTCCAACACATATGTCCATGTTTATTGATTTGGTATCTCCATACCCATGATCTATGAGACATGATCATCAATCAATAAACATGCCGATCTTAGAATCATATTTGTTCCAGCAAATATGACATATGATCGAGGATCGTTTAGAAATAGATTCATACATATCGAGTCTCATAAATAAGTCACGTACTTATTGATCAATACAAGATGTCTATTTCATGGAACTGAATAACACTTTATTCATTTATACATAAACATTGACGTGATATCCAACATCTCCATGTTGCCTCTAGGGCATATCACTAACAGAACTTCGCAATAAAAAGATGAATAGCAACTCAAATTGCAAATAGGGATTTCAGATCTGAATCACACAAGAAAAGTGGGGTTCGATACAAATAGAACGGATGGTCTAGCCGACATACGCGTCTATCGGGAAGTAGCTATAGCTAAACTTACATAATCAAAACCCAAATTATTCTAGGTGGCTATGGGTGTATTTATACAGGTGGAAGGAGGAGTTGGGGTCATTCTCCAACCCTAGGACACATCCGTAATGGACTCGGCTTGATACAAGACCCATCGGCCCAATTTTGGTGGCGCAGCACCTCGGGCAGAACAAGGTATCTATAGTAAATTAATGATTGCGGACGGCTCGTAATGAATATGGAAAGTAGACTTCATAAGCTTTCCACGAAGTAATAAAACACCCAAATCAAAGTTCGTATGAAGCCGTGGCAACCATCACAAGTTGGTGCTGTCCTACAATCTGAACTCAGCCTCAAATTGTGTTGGATTAGATCTCTTTCTTTATTTGGGCCAAAAGTGACGTGGTGACCTGGTGGAGGACTTTGGGAATACTTGGATTTGGAGGTTGGGGTGCATCCCACTTGGGCCCTTCTTGGCTAGGGTCCCAGATAAAGTTACAAGCCCATAGGCCCATTATAGGTAATGTAATATATTGTTTCTGTGATTACGGTTGATTGGGATGGAATTTGGAGATGAGGTTGGATCCGTTGGAAAGAGGACTCCGAGAGATTTCCATCAAGTACTCATGGACCCAAATCGGAGCACATATGCATATTTGACGGTCGTTTGAATTCACCACTATTAGACTTGGATGAATTGGATTCCAAAATTTTGAAGCTTGAACTTGATGTCTTCCTGTGGACATATGATGTGAGCAACGGTTGTATCCATAGTAGCCATGGTCACATCGAGAATGGGTCTTTCGGGCAGTGTTTGTTCAAGTCGATATAATCAACACATATTCTCCATTTCCCATTCTTTTTATTTACAAGGACACGGTTGGCAAGCCACTCGGATCGTACACCTCTTTAATGAAGCCAACATCTAATAGCCTAGCTAGCTCCTTATTGATTTCATCTTTGTGCTCTTGGGTGAATCGCCTAAGTCTCCGGCTAACCGGCTTGGCATTGGGGAAGACATGGAGTTCGTGCTCGATCAGCTCCCTAGGTACTCTTAGCATGTTGGCCGGTTTCCGGGCAAACATGTCGATGTTTGCATGCGGAAGCCGACGAGCACGCCTTTCTATTTATTGCCGAGGCTGTGCCAATCAGCATGGTCTTGGAGGGGTCGACGTCGGAGATGGAGACAACCTTATACTCAAGGGGCGGTGAGCCACTGGAGCGGTTGGCGAATAAGGCTTCATTAGCCCTCGACGCTTTGCCCTTGTGGTCGCGGCTTAGGCCATGAACTCGTCCATGCGACCGAGAGGTCAACGGCCTCGCCCGGAGCGAGAGCTGTCCTTTTCGTAGGCATGAGAAAAAAGCCCCTATGGGTCATGGCACCTTGAGCATCAAGTATGTATAATGCGGGACCGGCATAAACTTGGCAAGGGCAGGGCGCCCGAGCACCGCATGGTAAGCGGTCTTGAAGTCCACCACATAGAACTTGATGAACTCGGTGCGGTAGTTTTCTCGCATCCCAAATGTTATGGTGAGGAAACCATGCCGAGTGGCACACCGGCCTTGCCGAGGACGATCTGTAGAAGGGCGAGTCGGTGGGCTCCAAGGTGTCGATGGGAGGCCGAGGTAGCGCGAGTTCCTCGGAAGAGGACGTTGATGCCGCTCCCCTATCAATGAGCGCACGCTTGAGGTGCACCTTGAGTACCACGGGTCAACCACCAGCGGGAAGCGTCCAGGCTTCGGGACGTTGGTCCACTGGTCTGCTCGGGAGAAGGAGATCGAGACCTCGGACGACCTGAGACGCTCGGTTGGCTCCGTGGAGATCGTGTTCCTGCTAGAGCAAGCGGCTTACGTTGTCGGCAATTCTCGAGGGCGGCTTTCCTCCTCCGTAGATCATGCGGAGTCGTGCGAGTCGGCTTGTGGAAGTCGTCATTCTTCGGGTGGTCTTCCTTTTGGCGTTTGGCACCATCCTTTTTCCCCTCTAACCCCTTGGGGGTCGGGGGTCGTTCTATGCCTCTCGGACCAACTGGTCGGAGAGTGTAGCATTGACGGATGGTGTGCTTACCATTCGCATGCAGGAATCACAGCTTTGTCTAGTGCCTCCTGGAGAGATTCACCCTGGGTCTCACCCCTCGGCCTCAGCTTGGCCTCATCGATGGCCGCGACCTCAAGGCTCGACTTCCGCTTCACGACGTCCCACAGAGATGACTCGGGCGGTCAGTGATTGACTCTCCTCGGAGACCTGCGACTGGGCTCGGCTGGCTCCTTGCCCGGTGCTCCTTCGGGGTGAAGGGTTACGCGGAGGCTACGCTAGCCAAAAACAAAAACTTTTACCGCGCAAACCAGGAACACTTGCAAGTAAGGGCCGATAGATCGTTACCGATTGGAGTAGAGTGCGGCGGAATAACCAATCGGGGCAATCCGATCCGGAACGGTGTAGCCGATTCCGGAGACGGCCGATTCGCCAATCGGCCGATTCGAGTCGTCGGCGCGTTCTCACGCCTCGCTCCGTGCGCCGGCCGCGGCCGATTCCACCACGGCCGATCGCTCGGTGCGGCCGATCCGAAGCCGATCAACGGCGCGCAACGTAGCGGCGCCTCTACCGGTATCCACACGTCGGGGACGAGAACGCCGTACACCCGTGTGCTAGCACGCGATGCAAGGCTAGGGTTTGGCTCGAAAGTGGGGAGGGTTTCCGTGGAGATTGATCTCGGCGACTTACGTTGCACGCGATGCAATTGATGTCTTTCAGCTCTCCACCCCTCCCTCCTTTATATAGAGTTGGCCGGCGGGACTAGTGGCCGATTAGGACTCTATTTTGAATCGGATCTCATCCGTATCTCATAGAGTTGGCCGCCCATACGTCGTAAGCCCATAGGACTCTATCCGATCGGATCCCTATCCGATCGAGCCGTATCCGAGTCCAACTCGAATATCTATTCTATCCCCTTAAGCGTGCGACCACAGCAGGTTCAGGTATACTCGGTTTCGGCTATAGTCTAACTTAGCCGATCGTCGGCTCGAGTCCAACTCGGCCGACTGTCAATAGCGGCGCCTAGCGGCACATATTGACACCATAGTATACAAGAATATAATATCGGCTACGAACCTGTAATGTGTACACAAATCCCTTTGCCTCACGATACCGGTTAAGCTATAGGCAAGATGTGTGCCATCCCTTCAATAGCTTAACCATTCACTCGAACCGTATTGGATTATACATCATTGATTGACTCCTCAATCAACTTAGCATGGCCATGCATTTCCATAATCCATTACCTCGAGGGCCCGAGATATCTCTCCAAAGGAGGGGCAAATTCCATCTTGATCACTCACATCCCACTCCATGTTTCATAGCAAACCCGAAAACTACCTTTATAACTACCCAGTTAGGGAATAGCGTTTGGTAGTCCCAAAGTAAGCTACTACACATGTTGGAATCCATGGTGATCTCAGGTCTAAGGACTTTGTACCAACACTACACGAGACCAACTAATGGCACATTAATTCTGTAGTGTCTCATGGTGGGTCTATCCAACAATGTGTTCTCTAACACATATGTCCATGTTTATTGATTTGGTATCTCCATACCCATGATCTATGAGACATGATCATCAATCAATAAACATGCCGATCTTAGAATCATATTTGTTCCAACAATATGACATATGATCGAGGATCGTTTAGAAATAGATTCATACATAAGAGTCTCATAAATAAGTCACGTACTTATTGATCAATACGAGATGTCTATTTCATGGAACTGAATAACACTTTATTCATAAATACATAAACATTGACGTGATATCCAACATCTCCATGTTGCCTCTAGGGCATATCACTAACAATCTCCCACTTGCACTAGAGTCAATCATGTAAGTATCTAATACCCATTGCTCTTGTGTGCGCCTCATGCTTCGGGTGAGGAGAGGTTTTGTCGGCGGATCGGCTATGTTGAGATCCGTGTGACTTTGCATATCTTGACATCACCTCTGTCCACTATCTCGCGGATGAGATGATATCGCCGAAGTATGTGTTTGGACTTCTGATGTGACCTCGGCTCCTTGGCTTGCGCAATGGCTCCACTATTGTCACAATAGAGAGACATTGGACCGGTCGTACTAGTCATCACACCAAGCTCGAAAGCGAATTTCTTGATCCAAACGGCCTCCTTTGCGGCTTCGAAGCGGCAATGTACTCGGCCTCCGTTGTAGAATCGGCAACGGTATCTGCTTGGAACTCTTCGGTGCGCCTCCGTTCGGGCGAGAACACGAACCCGATTGCGATCTATAATCATCCTTGTCGTTTGGAAGCTAGCATCGGTGTAACCACTTACAACGAGCTCTTCCTCACCTCCATAGACTAGGAACATATCCTTAGTTCTTCTCAAGTACTTAAGGATATTCTTTACGGCGATCCAGTGACCTTCACTGGATCGGCAGTATCTGCTCGTAGCACTCAAAGCGTACGAGACATGCAGGCGTGTACAAAGCATGGCATACATGATGGATCCAATTGCCGAAGCATATGGAACCATACCCATCTTATTCCGCTCATCATGTGTGCGAGGACACGATTCTTGCTAAGATTGATGCCATGTGACATAGGCAAGAAACCTTTCTTGGAATCATGCATGTTGAACCTTTTCAACACCTTGTCAATGTATGTACTTTGGCTTAATCCAATTAGCCTCTTGGATCTATCTCTATAGATCAGAATGCTAATATATATCTTGCCTCCCTAAGTCTTTCATGGAAAAACTATTTTTCAATGAAGACTTGACGGATTCAAGCATAGGGATATCATTTCCAATCGGTAATATGTCATCCACATATAAGATTAGAAATACAATTGCGCTCCACTGACCTTTTTGTAAACACGAGGCCTCTTCTTCATTTTTGATGAAACCAAACCCTTTGATTACTTCATCAAAACGAATATTCCAACTCCGAGATGCTTGCTTCAATCCATAAATGGATTTACGTAGCTTGCATATCTTTCCGAGCGATTACGGATCGACAAAACCACGAGGTTGTATCATGTATACATCCTCGCTTAGGTTTCCATTTAGGAAAGCCGTTTTGACATCCATCGCCATATCTCATAATCGAAATATGCAGCAATCGCTAGGATAATCCGAATAGATTTAAGCATTGCGACGGGCGAGAAGGTTTCATCATAATCAACTCCTTGAATCTGTTTAAAACCTTTCGCCACCAATCGCGCCTTATAGATGTGAACATTTCCATCCATATCGGCCTTTTCTTAAAAACCCATTTGCACTCAATGGTTTTGACACCATCGAGTGGATCAACCAAGTTCCAAACTTGATTGTCGTACATGGATTCTATTTCGGATTTCATGGCTCCAAGCCACTTGTTGGAATCGGGTCCCACCATCGCTTCCTCATAGGTCTTAGGTTCATCGTTGTCCAACAACAATATATCACGTTGTTCGCTTGTGTGCACATCGGGTGCACGACGTGATCTTTCGGACCTCAGTGGGGCTGGTGTATCTACAGGTGGCGCAACACTTTGCACCTCTGTTGTGGTTACGTAGTCATTGAAACATTTTACGGTGTTTCTTGAACTTCTTCAAGATGCACCCTGCTCCCACTAACCCTTCTTGAAAGAAACTCTTTCTCCAAGAAGACACCGTGTCGGGCGACAAACACTTTGCCTTGTTCCCGATTATAAAAGTAATATCCCTTAGTTTCCTTAGGATATCCCACAAAGAAGCACTTGTCGAGATTTGGGTGTGAGCTTGTCGGTTGTAAGCGTTTTACATAAGCCTCGCATCCCCAAATTTTGAGAAAAAGACAAACTAGGGGTTGCCCTGTCCATATCTCATATGGTGTCTTTTCAAGCGACTTAGATGGAACTCTATTTAGTGTGGCGCAGTTGTTTCAAGAGCATATCCCCGGAAGGATAACGGAAGATCACTTTGGCTCATCATCGGCCGCACCATGTCCAACAAGGTGCGATTTCTCCGTTCGGACACCCGTTCCATTGTGGAGTTCTGGCGGAGTCAGCGTGGAACAATTCCACAATCTTTCGAGATGATTACCAAACTCTTGGCTCAAGTATTCCCCTCCACGATCGATCGTAGAAACTTGATTGTTTTCCCTAAATGATTTGTACTTCATTACGGAATTCTTTGAACTTTTCAAAGGATTCGGACTTATGCCTCATTAAGTAGATATAACCATATCTACTAAAGTCATCGGTAAAGGTAATGAAGTACTTATAACCACCTCTGGCCGTTGAGCTCATTGGTCCACATACATCAGTATGTACGAGTGCCAACAAGTCACTTGCTCTTTCACTGTGTCCCGCGAAAGGTGCCTTTGTCATCTTACCAAGTAAACAAGACTCACATGTCTCAAATGATTCAAAATCAAAAGAGTGAAGCAATCCATCCTTATGGAGCTTCTCCATGCGTTTCTTATTTACATGGCCTAAGCGACAATGCCAGATAAACGTGGGGTTTATATCATTAGAGAGTTGCCTTTCTGTATTAATGTTATAGATGGGAGACGCTTCAAGTTTCAAAAAACGTATAATCCATTCACCAATGGAGCATGAAAATAGAACATATCTACGAGATATATTGAACAACCATTGTTCATTGATCTAAAATCATATCCTTCGCTTGCAAACATGAAGCGGAAATAACGTTTTGACATAGTGTTGGAACACAATAACAATTATTTAATTCCAAAACTAATCACGAAGGTAGATGAAGTGGTGCTTGTGCCGACGGCAGCGTAGCAACGCTTGCTCCATTGCGCGCGCGGTTCACCTCGCCCCTTCTCAATCCTCTACTTCTTCTCATTCCCGCAGCGATTTGCAAATATGAGCTGCGATCCGGTATCAAATACCCAAGAGTCGGTAGGTGAAGTAGCAAGATTAATGTCTATAACATTAATACTGAAGCGAAGTCGTACTTTGCTTCTTCTTGAGATCCTCCATGTACTTCTTGCGGTTCCTTTTCCGGTGGCTTGTCTCCTTGCGGTAGAAGCAAACGGCATCGATGCGCCGACCCCTTCTTGCCCTTCTTTGCATTAGAGGCACTCGCGATCTCATCGGGAGTTAACTTCCTCTTGGTGCAAAGTTTCTTGGCAGTGGTTTGCGCTTAGCCTTACGCATCATCATCACATGATGACCGTTTTTGGATACTCTCCTCATTGTCTTTAGCATCCCATGCAATTCAGCCAAGGTCCTATCCATATTGTTCATGTGATAATTTAATATGAATGGCTCGAAGCTCGGAGGGAGCGGCGGAGAATCACATCGGTAGCCAACTCTTGGCTAAGGGAAAACCTAGTTTTCCGGACTCTCAATGTAGCCAATCATCTTTATCACATGCGGTGACGGGATTCCCCTCAACAAGCACTGCACGCAAACAAGGACTTTGAGGTGTTGAACCTCTCGGCCGAGCTTGGTTCTCAAACATGCCACGCAGTCCCTGAATAATAGTGTGAGCATCGTTGCTCTCATATTGCTTACGAAGCTCGGGGACATTGTAGCAAGCATGAGACGGCTTATATCTAGGGCATCATTAGTGTGCTTCTCATAAGCCCTCCGTGCGGTTGCGGTGGCATTAGTTGGCAAATCCTCGGGATAGGGTACTTCAAGAACGTACTCCTTACGCTCTTGCTTGAGAACAATTCTCAAGTTGCGATACCAATCCATAAAGTTTGTTCCATTTAATTTTTCCTTTTCGAGAATAGATCGCAAATTAAAGGTGCTGGGTGTAGTATTAGCCGCCATTTATTCTACAACAGAAAAAGCAAAGTTTAGCACAATGTTTATGCTATGTCTATTGTTAAACAATTTAACATTAGACTCCCATTACGTATTTTCCACCTTCCCTCTAGGTTACGTATTGGGTCAAGATCCACATGTTAATTAATTTTCTAGTGAGCTTTGGCATCTTGCTAGAAAATTAGTAACATCGATAAGCAACACCTTGCTAATCACATCTCTATGTGACTCTTGTTGTTGGTGTGGCATCTCCATGCCCGGCGCCAACCTATGCCCCAAGGCCCAAAACTGTTTTGATAGCCTTGTTAAGTAAACCAAATGCTCCTGCATGTATATGTCTGACATATACCCCCTCGTGTTATGATAGAGAATGGCACTCTGCTTTGGCAGACCCACCATTGACGAGCATAACGGTGACGGGTGCAACATTTGGAAGGGCATCATTACTACTTAATTTTGAGAGGGATGCTATCCTATCAAACATATCACATATGAAAGCAAGAAGAATAGCATATAATGAAATAGTATGGCCCCCTTCACATGATGATCTCCATCTCCATGTCGGCGCTGAGGATCTCCATCTTCGGCACCATCTTCCAAGTGTCGAATGCTTGATATCTTCAAACTAAGCTACTACTATAGAAGCTCTAATTGAAGATTACATCGACTCGCAGGTCGTGAAAGAATATTACAAGCATTGCACGTATGAAAGAATATTACGGGGATTGCACATATGAAAGAATATTACATGCATCACATGCATCTCATACATACAATAGGGCCATACCATCTCAAAGCATTCTCTGCAAAAACAAGTTAGGCGTAGAAACGTTTTCTACCTATCGCAGAGCTACGGCATCGAGACGACCTATAAGGGGGTACGCACACGGCGGTCCCGCTAGCCGGTTAGCGGGCGGGGGGTCGAGGGGGAAGCCGCCCATATCGCGGGCTTCCGGGCAAGCGCCCGGAACACCACATCGGCATAATCATATCTATGTCGTACCCGATACACTATCAAGGGAGATGGTTTGCGTAGGCGCGAGGCAGCAACAAAGTCGGACTACGAGATAGCTTCGGTATAATCACATTATACCGTTCCGATACACTATCAAGGAACGCTATCTCGAACCCAACTCAAACCGAGTTATTTGGAAATTGCTTCGACGTAATCACATTACGTCGTTCCGATACACTATCAAGGAACACAATTACCATCTACTCTCCTCAACAGATCCGTAAAACCGATTGATCTAATCAACCCTGCGCAAAACTTGTTCCGGATCAATCTAAAACCCGAACTAAGCAAGATTAGCTCGATACCTGAAGGGTTACGCGGAGGCTACGCTAGCCAAAAACAAAAACTTTTACCGCGCAAACCGGGAACACTTGCAAGTAAGGGCCGATAGATCGTTACCGATTGGAGTAGAGTGCGGCGGAATAACCAATCGGGGCAATCCGATCCGAACAGTGTAGCCGATTCCGGAGACGCCGATTCGCCAATCGGCCGATTCGAGTCGTCGGCCGCGTTCTCACGCCTCGCTCCGTGCGCCGGCCGCGGCCGATTCCACCACGGCCGATCGCTCCGTGCGGCCGATCCGAAGCCGATCAACGGCGCGCAACGTAGCGGCGCCTCTACCGGTATCCACACGTCAGGGGACGAACGCCGTACACCCGTGTGCTAGCACGCGATGCAAGGCTAGGGTTTGGCTCGAAAGTGGGGAGGGTTTCCGTGGAGATTGATCTCGGCGACTTCATTGCACGCGATGCAATTGATGTCTTCAGCTCTCCACCCCTCCCTCCTTTATATAGAGTTGGCCGGCGGGACTAGTGGCCGATTAGGACTCTATTTTGAATCGGATCTCATCCGTATCTCATAGAGTTGGCCGCCCATACGTCGTAAGCCCATAGGACTCTATCCGATCGGATCCCTATCCGATCGAGCCGTATCCGAGTCCAACTCGAATATCTATTCTATCCCCTTAAGCGTGCGACCACTGCAGGTTCGGGTATACTCGGTTTCGGCTATAGTCTAACTTAGCCGATCGTCGGCTCGAGTCCAACTCGGCCACACTGTCAATAGCGGCGCCTAGCGGCACATATTGACACCATAGTATAAGAATATAATATCGGCTCTACGAACACTGTAATGTGTACACAAATCCCTTTGCCTCACGATACCGGTTAAGCTATAGGCAAGATGTGTGCCATCCCTTCAATAGCTTAACCATTCACTCGAACCGTATTGGATTATACATGTACGTTGATTGACTCCTCAATCAACTTAGCATGGCCATGCATTTCCATAATCCATTACCTCGAGGGGCCGAGAGATATCTCTCCAAAGGAGGGGCAAATTCCATCTTGATCACTCACATCCCACTCCATGTTTCATAGCAAACCCGAAAACTACCTTTATAACTACCCGATTACGGAATAGCGTTTGGTAGTCCCAAAGTAGGCTACTACACATGTTGGAATCCATGGTGATCTCGAGGTCTAAGGACTTTGTACCAACACTACGAGACCAACTAATGGCACATTAATTCTGTAGTGTCTCATGGTGGGTCTATCCAACAATGTGTTCTCTAACACATATGTCCATGTTTATTGATTTGGTATCTCCATACCCATGATCTATGAGACATGATCATCAATCAATAAACATGCCGATCTTAGAATCATATTTGTTCCAACAATATGACATATGATCGAGGATCGTTTAGAAATAGATTCATACATAAGAGTCTCATAAATAAGTCACGTACTTATTGATCAATACAAGATGTCTATTTCATGGGCTGAATAACACTTTATTCATTTATACATAAACACTGACGTGATATCCAACATCTCCATGTTGCCTCTAGGGCATATCACTAACACGGGGGTCGCGCTTAGGAGCACAAATCTACTCCCACTCGGCATCCAAGGCTTCGGTGAAGCGCTCAGCAATGGTAATCATCACGACGGGCGAGGTCGACCGGTTCATGACCAGGTGCTGAAGCAGCTCGGAGGGCTTGCGGAGGCCCTTGGAGAAGATGCAGATGACGTCATTGTCGAAGATGCTCGCGACAAAATTGCGACGCTCGGAGAAGTGGCACATGTACTCGAATCGACTCGTCGACCCCTGTCCGACTGTCGAAAGTCGTAGCGAGGAGGCCGGGCGCGCCAAGTGCCGGGTAGTTGGCGATGAAGGCGTCGTAGAGCTCATCCCACGTGTCAATGGAGTTCTTGGGGAGCCCTGCAAGCCAGTTGATAGTTCACCATCACGTGGGAGTCGCCACTGACCGCTCAGACGGCCATGCAGTATAGTTGGAGCCACATGGATGGGTCGGTCTTGCCGTCGTAGGGCTCGATGCCGATCGGGCGAAATCCCTTGGGCCATGTCACTCGGCGGTTGTGCCGGGATGGGGCCTCAGCATCAGTGTCTCCCTTGGGTGGGCCATGCTCCTGGTCATAGTTCTCTCGACACCGCAACTCCTAGCATCAGTGATCGGTGCCACAGAGCGTGATGATGTTCCGAGCATCAAGCCTCTACATGATGATCTCTCGCGTGTCACCGATGTAGGAGCTTGTTAGTGATATGCCCTAGAGGCAACATGGAGATGTTGGATATCACGTCAATGTTTATGTATTTATGAATAAAGTGTTATTCAGTTCCATGAAATAGACATCTTGTATTGATCAATAAGTACGTGACTTATTTATGAGACTCTTTATGTATGAATCTATTTCTAAACGATCCCGGTCATATGTCATATTGTTGGAACAAATATGATTCTAAGATCGGCATGTTTATTGATTGATGATCATGTCTCATAGATCATGGGTATGGAGATACCAAATCAATAAACATGGACACATGTGTTAGAGAACACGTGTTGGATAGACCCACCATGAGACACTACAGAATTAATGTGCCATTAGTTGGTCTCGTGTAGTGTTGGTACAAAGTCCTTAGACCTGAGATCACCATGGATTCCAACATGTGTAGTAGCCTACTTTAGGACTACCAAACGCTATTCCGTAATCGGGTAGTTATAAAGGTAGTTTTCGGGTTTGCTATGAAACATGGAGTGGGATGTGAGTGATCAAGATGGAATTTGCCCTCCTTTGGAGAGATATCTCTCGGCCCTCGAGGTAATGGATTATGGAAATGCATGGCCATGCTAAGTTGATTGAGGAGTCAATCAAATGTACGCATAATCCAATATGGTTCGAGTGAATGGTTAAGCTATTGAAGGGATGGCACACATCTTGCCTATAGCTTAGCCGGTATCGTGAGGCAAAGGGATTTGTGTACACATTACAGTTCGAGCCGATATTATTCTTGTATACTATGATGTCAATATGTGCCGCTAGGCGCCGTCAGTGACAGGTCGGCCGAGTTAGACTCGAGCCGACGATCGGCTAAGCTAGACTATAGCCGAAACCGAGTATACCCGAACCTGCTGTGGTCGCACGCTTAAGGGGATAAGAACAGCATTCGAGTTGGACTCGGATACGGCTCGATCGGATAGGGATCCGATCGGATAGAGTCCTATGGGCTTACGACGTGTGGGCGGCCAACTCTATGAGATACGGATGAGATCCGATTCAAAATAGAGTCCTAATCGGCCACTAGTGCGCCGGCCAACTCTATATAAAGGAGGGAGGGGTGGAGAGCCGTGGCACGTCAATTGCATCGCGTGCAACGAAGTCGCCGAGATCAATCTCCACGAAACCTCCCCACTTTCGAGCCAAACCCTAGCCTTGCATCGCGTGCTAGCACACGGGTGTACGGCGTTCTGTCCCCGGGACGTGTGGATACCGGTAGAGGCGCTGCTACGTTGCACGCTGTTCATCGGCCGTGGAGGAATCGGCCGCGGTCGGCGCATCGGAGCAAGGCGTGAGAACGTGGCCGAACGACTCGAATCGGCTGATTGACGATCGGCCGCCTCCGGGAATCGGCTTCACTGTTCCGGATCGGATTGCCCCGATTGGCTATTCCACCGCACTCTACTCCAATCGGTAACGATCTATCGGCCCTTACTTGCAAGTGTTCCCCGGTTTGCGCAAAGAAAGTTTTTCTTTTTCGGCTAGCGTAGCCTCCGCGTAACCCTTCAGTGGTATATATACATGCAGGAGCATTTGGTTTACTTAACAAGGCTATCAAAGCAGTTTTGGACCTTGGGGCATAGGTTGGCGCCGGGCATGGAGATGCCACACCAACAACAAGAGTCACATAGAGATGTGATTAGCAAGGTGTTGCTTACGATGTTACTAATTTTCTAGCAGTGATGCCAAAGCTCACTAGAAAATTAACTAACATGTGGATCTTGACCCAATATGTAACCTAGAGGGAAGGTGTAAAATACGTAACGGGAGTCTAATGTTAAATTGTTTAACAATAGACATAGCATAAACATTGTGCTAAACTTTGCTTTTTCTGTTGTAGAATAAATGGTAGCTAATACTACACCCAGTACCTTTAATTTGCGATCTATGTTCGAAAAGGAAAAATTAAATGGAACAAACATTATGGATTGGTATCGCAACTTGAGAATTGTTCTCAAGCAAGAGCGTAAGGAGTACGTTCTTGAAGTACCCTATCCCGAGGATTTGCCAAATAATGCCACCGCAACCGCACGGAGGGCTTATGAGAAGCACACTAATGATGCCCTAGATATAAGCTGTCTCATGCTTGCTACAATGTCCCCGAGCTTCGAAGCAATATGAGAGCAGCGATGCTCACACTATTATTCGGGGACTGCGTGGCATGTTTGAGAACCAAGCTCGGCCCGAGAGGTTCAACACCTCAAAGTCCTTGTTTGCGTGCAGGTTTGTTGAGGGGAATCCCGTCGGTCCACATGTGATAAAAATGATTGGCTACATTGAGAGTCCGGAAAACTAGGTTTTCCCCTTAGCCAAGAGTTGGCTCGATGTGATTCTCTAGTCGCTCCCTCCGAGCTTCGAGCCATTCATATTGAATTATCACAAGAACAATATGGATAGAACCTTGGTTGAATTGCATGGGATGCTAAAGACAGTGAGGAGAGTATCCAGAAGAATGGTCATCATGTGATGATGATGTAGAAGGCTAAGCGCAAACCACTGTCAAGAAACTTTGCACCAAGAGGAAGTTAACTCCCGATGAGATCGCGAGTGCCTCTAATGCAAAGAAGGGCAAGAAGGGTCGGCGGCATCGGATGCCGTTTGCTTCTATTACAAGGAGACGGAGCCCTTGGAAGAGGAACCGCAAGAAGTACATGGAGGATCTCAAAAAGAAGCAAAGTACGACTTACGCTTTAGGTATTAATGTTATAGACATTAATCTTGCTACTTCACCTCGACTCATGGGTATTTGATACCGGATCGGTAGCTCATATTTGCAAGTCGTTGCGGGGAATGAGAAGAAGTAGAGGATTGAGAAGGGGCGAGGTGAACTGCGCGTCGGCAATGGAGCAAGTAGAGGATTAGTTTTGGAATTGAATAATTGTTATTGTGTTCCAACACTATGTCAAAACGTTATTTTCGCTTCATGTTTGCAAGCGGAAGGATATGATTTTAGATCAATGGACAATGGTTGTTCAATATATCTCGAGATATGTTCTATTTTCATGCTCCATTGGTGAATGGATTATACGTTTTGAATCTTGAAGCATCTCCATCTATAACATTAATACAGAAAGGCAACTCTCTAATGATATAAACCCCACGTTTATCTGGCATTGTCGCTTAGGCCATATAAATAAGAAACGCATGGAGAAGCTCCATAAGGATGGATTGCTTCACTCTTTTGATTTTGAATCATTTGAGACATGTGAGTCTTGTTTACTTGGTAAGATGACCAAGGCACCTTTCACGGGACATAGTGAGAGAGCAAGTGACTTATTGGCACTCGTACATGCGATGTATGTGGACCAATGAGCTCAACGGCCGAGAGGTGGTTATCGATACTTCATTACCTTTACCGATGACTTTAGTAGATATGGTTATATCTACTTAATGAGGCATATGTCCGAATCCTTTGAAAAGTTCAAAGAATTCCGAATGAAGTACGAGAACCATTTAGGGAAAACAATCAAGTTTCTACGATCGATCGTGGAGGAGAATACTTGAGCCAAGAGTTTGGTAATCATCCGAAAGATTGTGGAATTGTTCCACGTTGACTCCGCCAGAACTCCACAATGGAATGGGGTGTCCGAACGGAGAAATCGCACCTTGTTGGACATGGTGCGGTCGATGATGAGCCAAAGTGATCTTCCGTTATCCTTCGGGGATATGCTTTTGAAACAGCTGCGCTCACACTAAATAGAGTTCCATCTAAGTCGAGTTGAAAAGACACCATATGAGATATGGACGGGCAACCCCCTAGTTTGTCTTTTCTCAAAATTTTGGGATGCTAAGCTTATGTATAACGTTTACGATCGACAAGCTCACACCCAAATCGACAAGTGCTTCTTTGTGGGATATCCTAAGGAAACCAAGGAATATTACTTTTATAATCGGGAACAAGGCAAAGTGTTTGTCGCCCGACACGGTGTCTTCTTGGAGAAAGAGTTTCTTTCAAGAAGGGTTAGTGGGAGCAGGGTGCATCTTGAAGAAGTTTAAGAAACACCGGAAAATGTTTCGGCGACCACGAACCACAACGGGAGGAGCAAAGTGTTGCGCCACCGGTTGTAGATACACTAGCCCCACGGAGGTCCGAAAGATCACGTCGTGCACTGACAGTACACAAGTGCGGAACAACGTGATATATTGTTGTTAGACAACGATGAACCTAAGACCTATGAGAAAGCGATGGTGGGACCCGATTCCAACAAGTGGCTTGGAGCCATGAAATCCGAAATAGAATCCATGTACGACAATCAAGTTTGGAACTTGGTTGATCCACTGATGGTGTCAAAACCATTGAGTGTAAATGGGTTTTTAAGAAAAGGCCGATATGGATGGAAATGTTCACATCTATAAGGCGCGATTGGTGGCGAAAGGTTTTAAACAGATTCAAGGAGTTGATTATGATGAAACCTTCTCGCCCATCGCAATGCTTAAATCTATTCGGATTATCCTAGCGATTGCTGCATATTTCGACTATGAGATATGGCGAGATGGATGTCAAAACGGCTTTCCGAATGAAAACCTAAGCGAGGATGTATACATGATACAACCTCGGGGTTTTGTCAATCCGAGAATCGCTCGGAAAGATATGCAAGCTACGTAAATCCACTTATGGATTGAAGCAAGCATCTCGGAGTTGGAATATTCGTTTTGATGAAGTAATCAAAGGGTTTGGTTTCATCAAAAACGAAGAAGAGGCCTGTGTTTACAAAAACGCCGGTGGGAGTGCAATTGTATTTCTAATCTTATATGTGGATGACATATTGCTGATTGGAAATGATATCCCTATGCTAGAATCCATCAAGTCTTCATTGAAAAATAGTTTTTCCATGAAAGACTTAGGGAGGCAACATACATATTAGCATTCGGATCTATAGAGATAGATCCAAGAGGCTAATTGGATTAAGCCAAAGTACATACATTGACAAGGTGTTGAAAAGGTTCAACATGCATGATTCCAAGAAAGTTTTCTTGCCCATGTCACATGGCATTAATCTTAGTAAGAATCGGTGTCCCTAGACACATGATGAGCGGAATAAGATGGGTATGGTTCCATATGCTTCGGCGATTGGATCCATCATGTATGCCATGCTTTGTACACGCCCGATGTCTCGTACGCTTTGAGTGCTACGAGCGAGATACCGATCCGATCCGGTGAATGTCACTGGATTGCCGTAAAGAATATCCTTAAGTACTTGAGAAGAACTAAGGATATGTTCCTAGTCTATGGAGGTGAAGAAGAGCTCGTTGTAAGTGGTTACACCGATGCTAGCTTCCAAACGAAAAAGGATGATTATAGATCGCAATCTGGGTTGTTCGGCCTGAACGGAGGCGCAGTCAGCTGGAAGAGTTCCAAGCGGATACCGTTGCCGATTCTACAACGGAGGCCGAGTACATTGCTGCTTCGGAAGCTGCAAAGGAGGCTGTTTGGATCAAGAAATTCGTTTCGAGCTTGGTGTGATGACTAGTACGACGGTCCAATGTCTCTCTATTGTGATAATAGTGGAGCCATTGCGCAAGCCAAGGAGCCGAGGTCACATCAGAAGTCCAAACACATACTACGGCAATATCATCTCATCCGCGAGATAGTGGACAGAGGTGATGTCAAGATATGCAAAGTGCACACGGATCTCAACATAGCCGATCCGCCGACAAAACCTCTCCCTCGGCCGAAGCATGAGGCGCACACAAGAGCAATGGGTATTAGATACTTACATGATTGACTCTAGTGCAAGTGGGAGATTGTTAGTGATATGCCCTAGAGGCAACATGGAGATGTTGGATATCACGTCAATGTTTATGTATTTATGAATAAAGTGTTATTCAGTTCCATGAAATAGACATCTTGTATTGATCAATAAGCACGTGACTTATTTATGAGACTCTTTATGTATGAATCTATTTCTAAACGATCCACGATCATATGTCATATTGTTGGAACAAATATGATTCTAAGATCGGCATGTTTATTGATTGATGATCATGTCTCATAGATCATGGGTATGGAGATACCAAATCAATAAACATGGACACATGTGTTAGAGAACACATTGTTGGATAGACCCACCATGAGACACTACAGAATTAATGTGCCATTAGTTGGTCTCGGTAGTGTTGGTACAAAGTCCTTAGACCTGAGATCACCATGGATTCCAACATGTGTAGTAGCCTACTTTGGGACTACCAAACGCTATTCCGTAATCGGGTAGTTATAAAGGTAGTTTTCGGGTTTGCTATGAAACATGGAGTGGGATGTGAGTGATCAAGATGGAATTTGCCCCTCCTTTGGAGAGATATCTCTGGCCCCTCGAGGTAATGGATTATGGAAATGCATGGCCATGCTAAGTTGATTGAGGAGTCAATCAACGGACGGATAATCCAATACGGTTCGAGTGAATGGTTAAGCTATTGAAGGGATGGCACACATCTTGCCTATAGCTTAGCGGTATCGTGAGGCAAAGGGATTTGTGTACACATTACAGGTTCGGAGCCGATATTATTCTTGTATACTATGATGTCAATATGTGCTACTAGGCGCCGCTGTTGACAGGTCGGCTGAGTTAGACTCGAGCCGACGATCGGCTAAGTTAGACTATAGCCAAAACCGAGTATACCTGAACCTACAGGGTCGCACGCTTAAGGGGATAAGAAAGGCATTCGAGTTGGACTCGGATACGGCTCGATCGGATAGGGATCCGATCGGATAGAGTCCTATGGGCTTACGACGTGTGGGCGGCCAACTCTATGAGATACGGATGAGATCCGATTCAAAATAGAGTCCTAATCGGCCACTAGTGCCGTCGGCCAACTCTATATAAAGGAGGGAGGGGTGGAGAGCTGTGGCACGTCAATTGCATCGCGTGCAACAGAAGTCGCCGAGATCAATCTCCACGGAAACCCTCCGCACTTTCGAGCCAAACCCTAGCCTTGCATCACGTGCTAGCACACGGGTGTACGGCGTTCTGTCCCCGGACGTGTGGATACCGGTAGAGGCGCTGCTACGTTGCACGTTGTTCATCGGCTGTGGAGGAATCGGCTGCGGTCGGGCGCATCGGAGCGAGGCGTGAGAACGTGGCCGGACGACTCGAATCGGCTGATTGACAAATTGACTGTCTCCAGGAATTGGCTTCACTGTTCTGGATCAGATTGCCCTGATTGGCTATTCCGCTGCACTCTACTCCAATCGGTAACGATCTATCGGCCCTTACTTGCAAGTGTTCCTGGTTTGCGCGGTAAAAAGTTTTTGTTTTCGTCTAGCGTAGCCTCCGCGTAACCCTTTAGAGCTGCCTTGCTGCTCCTGGGGCGGTGCCTTCTTTTGGCCCCCACCCAAGGCCACAGGGACGGATCTGGCCTTCGTCGTCCTGTCATGGGTGTTGCGTGCGGTGATGGAGTGGTCGGCGCTCTACTATTGCCGAGACCACAGTCGACGAGTGCCCCCAGGCGGGCGCTCGGATGAGCCAAGGGCGTTGAGCTGAGCAGCGGCCGCCTTTGTCATGGCCATCGCCTTCCGCACCTCCTGGGAGTTAGGAAGGCCGATGAGTGCTCACTCGATGGAGATCAAGTTGGCCGCGGGAGTGCGGAACACCTAGTGCCACTCGAACTCCATGGTGAAGTCGGGCTCCAGGCTTCGAGGTAGTACGCGGGCACACTGGGCCTGCTCGTGTCGCGCGACCCCAGCGTTGCAGTGACGGCGGGCGTTGTAGTGGGCATCGGACTCCTGGGAGCCCGTGGCCTCGTCCTCTGAGATCACATCCACCATCATGACAAAATTCACAAGCCAGCGGTTGCCGGGGACAAACTCCGATCGACGCGGCCTCTTGGTGTGCGTCGTGAAGCGAGGTGGAGCGCGTTGAGCGGGCTTCACGGAGCTTGCTGAACCAGAGAGGATGGAGACGCATCCTGAAGTAGACACGGGTGAGGAAGACGCCTTCAGAGCCTAGGAAGCTGGTTGTGCAGCACGGCGCCCTGCGGCATGCTCGATCCATGTCCATGTAGAGTCCACCCTCAGGACCGCCGTGCAGGCAGTCGGGGGTTGGCCCGCCAGAGTCGAGGGTGCCTGGCACAGAGCCGCGCACCCCAGCACCATCGTCGCGTGCCGCCAACACTGGTGCGCTCCACCTCACCAGTGGCCTCCCAGGAGGGGGTAAGGCGGCTGAAGTCATCGACGCGGAAAATCAAGCTCCCTATGATGAAAGGTGTCCTTGAGGGCACAGTGAAGTCGGTGGGAGAACGAAACAGCCATCAAGAACGACTCGAGATGGTGAGGACAGCCCTTACCCGGTGTGCCAACTGTCGACGGGATGGTTGGCAGTCCTCCAAGGGGGCTACCCGAGAAGGTAAAAGAATGGTCGGGCCGTCCCACCAATGGGCCTGATGGTCGACTCGAGTACACAATGAGTCAAGATTTTTAGATAGGTTTGGCCCTCCTAGAGGATAACAAGCCTACTCCTGTGTTCTTTGTTAGGGTGGTGTGAGATTAAGGTTTGAGTACAAGTGTGAGAGAGAGTTCTTGAATGCGGGACCCAGCCTCTCATGTGCACACCCTACCCTCCCTTTTATAGTCCAAGGAGGGGCAGTTACATAGGGCTTGGCGTGCAAGGAAGCGTGGTTATAAAGTGAAAACAAGTAAAGATCAAGGCTGAAAAACATAACATAATTTCCTCAGGATCCACTTGCCACAGGCATCTTGTGTGCAGTCCTGTCGGGTGATGTCATCCTCTGCCGGCTTGTCCCATCCTTGCTTTACCTGCGAGCCTTACTGTGGAAGCCTCTCTCCCGAGGATGACCTGCTCCTTTTCTGGTCAAGGCCGTGCAGGCATGTCGGGCCAGGAGAAGCCGTGGTCGAGTTCAAGGGCAGAGGTCGGGCTGGCCGTCCTTGCCCGATGCCGAGCTCCTGACCGTAGCTCGAGGACTCGTGGTCCTACCCATCCGACCTTATTCCCGACTCTACACCGAGGTGACAACCCCCACAACGAGCAACAAATTTCTCCACTTCTCTCCTCATCTTTGGCCAAAAGAAATTACCAGCAAGTATATCCTCAGTCTTATTTGACCCAAAATATCCCATCAAACCACCTCCATGCGCTTCCTTCAACAACAACAAATGAATGAAGCTTGCTGGAATGCATAGCCTGTTAGCCCTAAACAGAAACTCATTACTAATAATGAATTTGTTCCATCGTTTTTCATCTTTACAATGTAGCAACACATCTTTAAAATCTGGATCATCAACATATTGGTCTTTAATTGTTTCTGAAACAAAGATTTTGTTATCAAGTTGATTCAGTAGGGTATATCTCTTAGATAAAGCATCAGCAATGACATTTTCTTTCCCTTTCTTGTGCTTAATAATATAAGGAAAAGATTCTATAAATTTAATCATCTTAGCATTTCTACGATTCAGTTTTCCTTGACTACGAATATGCTTTAAAGATTCATGATTAGAATGAATAACAAACTCTTTCGATCACAATAATGCTTTCATGTTTCTAAAATGCACACAACAGCATATACTTCCTTATCATAAGTGGAATAATTTAGAACAGGCCCACTCAACTTCTCACTAAAGTATGCAACAGGTTTGTCTTCTTGTAAAAACACCACCCAATCCAATTCCACTAGCATCACATTCAAGCTCAAAAGTTTTATTAAAATTAGGAAGTTGGAGGAGAGGTGCATGTGTAACTTATCTTTTAACATGTTAAAGGCAAGGACTTGTGGTGAATCCCAAACAAAAGGCACTTCCTTATTTGTAAGCTCATGCAACAGTGCAGCAATGGTGCTGAAATCCCTCACAAAGCAGTGATAGAATCCCGCAAGGCCCAAAAAGCTTTGAACTTGTGAGATAGTCTTCGGTACCGGCCATCCTTGTATAGCATCAACCTTGGCTTGATCAACTTCAATTCCCTGCGGAGTCACAACATATCCAAGAAAAGATACTCGATCTGTGCAAAAGGTGCACTTCTCAAGGTTACCAAATAAATGTGCATCACATAAAGCAGTAAAAACAACAGGTAAGTGGTCTAAATGTTCAACCATAAACTAGCTATAATTCAATATATCATCAAAATAGACCACCACAGATCTCAAAACCTTATTCATTAATCGCATGAAAGTGCTAGGTGCATTAGTTAAACCAAAAGACATGACTAACCACTCATATAAACCAAATTTAGTTTTAAAACCAGTCTTCCATTCATCTCCTAACTTCATGCGAATTTGGTAGTAGCCACTACGCAAATCAACATTTGAAAACACAACAACACCACTCAATTCATCAAGCATATCATCTAAGCGTGGAATAGGATGACGATATCGAATTGAGATGTTATTAATGGCTCTACAACCCACACACATACGCCATGAACCATCTTTTTTTGGTACTAAAATATCTGAAACAGCACAAGGACTAAGAGACTCACGTACATAACCTTTGTCGAGCAAATCTTACACTTGGCGTTGAATCTCTTTAGTTTCCTCTAGATTGGTCCTATAAGGCGCATGGTTGGGCAATGAAGCACCAGGAATGAGGTCGATTTCATGTTCAATCCCATTAATTGGAGGCAACCCTGGTGACATCTTACTTGGGAAGACATTCCCATTTTCCTGTAAAACGTTAGCAACAGCAGGAAGCAAAGAGTGTTGCATATCATGAAGTGAGACCAAAACATCTTTGCATACCAAAACATATGAAGTAGAAGTGGAAACAATCAAGTCATTTATATCAGATTTGGTAGCAATCAAACAAGTCTCTTTCAGCTTAATCTCATTTTTCTTATCACATTTAGTATGTTCTTGAGATTTAATTTTTCTAGCTCTAGCAACATCATCTTGACAAATAGCTTTAGGAGACATAGGCTGCAACAAAAATTTCTTATCATGGTGAAGAAAGAGTACTGATTTAACCTACCATGATGCACAAAATCTCTACCAAATTGCCATAGTCGACCTAGCAAAATGCTACATGCTTGCATAGGTACGACATCACACTCAACAACATCTTTATACGATCCAATGCCAAAATTGATGTGCACAAGTTTAGTTACCTTTGCCTTACCACTGTTGTTTAGCCACTCAATGTAATATGAATATGGGTGTGGTTTCGTGGTGAGTGCAAGCTTCTCCACCATGTCGCTGCTAGCCAAATTGTTGCAGCTTCCTCCATCAATGATCACAAGGAAAGATCGCTTTTTAACAACACACTTTGTCTGAAATAACGTGTATCGCTGATTTTTCTCCGGTTGCTCCATCTATGCACTAAGTACCAAATGCACAATGAGGCTCTCATAGTGTGCCACGTCATGCGCACCAATATGTTTTTCCTTCTCATCATTATTTGCATGGTCAGCTGCAGGCAAAACACATGTATCATCTTCAAATTCACTAGCAGAGGAGTACTCACAATCATCTTTAACAACCAAGACAAGCTTTTTAGGGCAGTCCCGCTACACATGCCCATAGCCCTTGCATCGATGACACTGAATATCCCTAGTTCTCCCTGTAGAAGCAACAGAAGAAGCACCCTCAGGGGTGGTAGGCTTTTATGAAGCCTTCGGAGCTGAATTTGTTGGAGAAGCACGTGGCTTGCTGTTGGAGGTGGAAGGGAAAACTCGACTTGGTGATGCAGATGGCGGTGGAACATGTGCGGTTGGCATAGTAGTTGTGCATGTCGGCCAAGTGTTAGTTTTTCCTGCAGAAACATTAATCCTGGAGGCTGCACGTCGTCCCTGCACTTCGTGTTCAGTTTTGAAGCAAGATGAAACAAACGAGTAACGCTATTGTATTCTTTATAAGCAAGATATCCTGAATCTCACAGTTCAAATCACCCAAAAATCTAGCCATAGCAGGTTCCTCATCCACCTCTAAATTACAACTCAACATACCCATTTGTAAATCCTAATAATACTCTTCTGCACTTTTAGTACATTGCCTCAATTGTTGCAACTTATGTAACAAATCACATGCATAATAGGAAGGAACAAATCTAGCCCGCATGACCTATTTCAAAGCATCCCAAGTTTGAGGCATATTATCTTGATTTTTCTTTCTATGTTCGATCCACCAAACAGAAGCAAAATCAGTAAACTCACTAGTGGCAGCCCGAACATGCGTGTTTTAAGGAAACTCATGACATGCAAATTTTTGGTCAACAACATTTTCCCAAGTAATGTATGCATCAGGATCATATTTTCCATCAAAAGGAGGTATTTTAAATTTAATCTTATGAAAAGCATCATCATTATTGCGTACCTCACATCGGCGGTGTCCTCCATCCATACCTTATCGATTACGATTTAAGCGCCGATGGTTACACTCATGTTCTCTATCAGTCGAGTAGGCAACCAAATTGTCATCGGCATATCCATCATCTTCATGAAGTGATGGGTCATTCTCATCACAAAAGTTGTCAAAATGCCTTTGCAAATTAGTAAGATTATTGTTGATGGCTATCACAGATGCCTCCAAACCAGCAAGCCGGGTGTTGGTTGCAACCTACATAGCCTCCAATTGTCCAATCTTGTCGTTCGTCGCCTGCAAGTCATTATCAACACCTTCCGTGTGCACCCTCACTATCCTTTCAAAATGTTGCATAATGCCCTTGGTGCGAGGACAATGTGTGATATCCTTTTTGTCTTCTGATCCTGCAATGGTCAAACAAACAAAGACAACAAGGAAAATAGGTGAAGGAATAAAAGTCCTACAACTAATAGGATATCTCTACGCAAGGCACTCGCTCACAACATGCTCACACAAGCTCTTACCAGTTCTTACCTAGCCCGACAGGAGGTGATGGCAACCAGCAAGTCGACAACCTTGAGAGAGGTGTGTCGGTGTAGCAGCAACAAAAATAACCTATGAAGGTGTAGCCGAGGAGGTGGAGCTGTAGGTGGGCTGCTAGTGTTCAAAGAAAAATTAGAAACCATGTTAGTCAAAGCAAGTTGAATAATCGTTCCATGGCAGTACTGTGCTGGTCCTAGCCTAGACCATGCTAGAGACGCGAGCCTACGCACAAAGGAAGTCACAACACACACCACTGAGAAAAAAAAGGAAGAACAGAATAAAATCAAGCCCCTTTTCTTCTTTTCTTTTCAATTTTTCATTCTTTTCTTTACTATTGAGCTATTTTCCACACACACTTTTCTGGAATGATGATGAACGCTTGGTCCCAATCTTCACAACGTATGATCCCGATCTTGATAACTATCTAAAGATTAGTCGATAATTTGCTGCAAGGAGCGATAACTACTGCAACCTGACGACACGCACAAGGAGCCAACCACCGTCTCTATATGGCAGTCTGAACCAAGGATTCGCTCAATCACACTCCCAAAAAAAACCAACCTACGCAACCTGGAATCGATGGACCAGGAGAATGGATTGGGTGCCGATAACACGGTTGCTTCTGTGTGGTCTTTACTAAATTACTCATAACTTTTGATTGGGGACTCCATTTGATGAACCGTTTGTTGGACGTGAAACTAGACTTGATAAGATTTCCTTCCATAAATCGCACACATTCTAACTGTTTGTATTCTGCTGGCCATGTTTGCAATCTGTTGTCTGAACCTGTTCTCCGAACCCGATCAACAGGAGTGAATAGTTTCACGAGTCCGAACCCGATGTCCGAACCTATGCAAAAGTAATGTGCACAAATTCGGCAGTATATAATTCTTATTAACATTTAAATGGAGTTTACAAAGTAGCACGTTCATCTCTTGTTGTAGTTTCTTTGTTCAACTACGTGTAATCCATCCTTGATTTGTATCTTTGATGTTGGTTTGTGGGTTGTTGACATTTGAGGAAGCATGTATGGTTGAGGTGACCTCATCATCCTACCCTTTTCTTGAAAAGGAGTCATCCTCAACTCTAATCCTTCTGAGTACAGGACTTGTGCTAGGCCAACAAGGATAGATGCTATGTTTCTATTATAATCTTCTTCCATCACACCAAGGTGTTTGAATATGCAATCATATAAACCAAGTAGTAGTATTGTATATGGAAACCAAAAGGATTTTGAATTAAGTTTAGCTTTCACCTTGAATTGATGCTTGGAATTTGGAGCGAATATTGATGTCCTCGGGATGGTCTTATCATCGTCCCTCCCTTCAAGAAAAGTCATCCTTGACTTTTGTTCACCTGAAATCAGCTTTGACAATATAGAGCGTGGATTTATATGGTTATTCTTATAACATTTTATTTTAGTTCATATTTTCACCTTTCCTTCCCCATGAAAGATTTTTTTTCAACTTTGGTGAACTAGGAAATAGGTTATAAGATGGCAGCACAAGCATTTCCTTTAGGCCACATATGTGATTCATGTTATCTTGTTTTATCTTATTGTGATCAACCATATCAAATGATTGGAACAAAACATTCATGGCATTATAAAGATTCTTATTGCACAATTTTATTAAAATATTTAGAGATGTACCTTTCAAACTCTATGGTTCCGAACGTAGGTGAAAAAACTTTGGGTGAATGAACCGAACATGTTTGCACTAGATTTCTTTATTTTCATAGAAAATAGGAGCAAGAGAAAATTATTTGTGTTTTTGTATAGAAAGAAATAAGCAATCTCTTTATGCCAAGTTCAGAGAAATATGGTTCACAACAGGTACTATTGATTATATTTAACTTCAAATCATCAAGCTTGTCACATGTTATTCAAAGAGCACAAACATAAAACTTGTTTACAACAAAATGTACAATGATGTTAAATGTGAACTTGCAGCTATAGGCTCTATTAAAAGTTCTCATAGATGATATGTCAAGAACACTTTCAAGCATTTTATCAATCTCAACAAATTCATCAAACTTAACATAGAACACACATTTAGTACGGGATATTCGTGTGAAAAATTTAGCATGAGTTATCAATTTCACATTGTCCACATTATTAGCATGTAAAGTATCACATATACTAATCGAAGCATAGAAATAATCTATCATGGTTGAATAATTGTTATTAACTTGCAAATTTTCAGAACTCATATGAACATATGAATCTATCAAAACAGTACACATATTTTGTGTCTGCTCAATCCTAGTTGAAACAAGTGGGTCAACATCATTGTTTACCAATTTATTTTTGTAAGTTTAGATTTGAACAATAATTGTCATTAACATTCAGATTTGGTGATGGTGTAAGTGCAGTAGAATGTATATCTGAATTTCTACCTTTTTCTTGTCATGATTCAATCTTTGGACAACATAGCGTTGATTCTCTAGAATGACTACCATCTCATTTCTCTTACCAAGTATCATGGTATTATGAGGAGCAATCTGTTCCTCCTTTCCCTTGCACACCTGCACTTTTGGAGAGACAACGCTAATAATAGACATTAGTGGGTTAGTGTTAAAAATATCCTCACATGTTTTGCATTGAACTCTTTTTATGTGGTGTATCTCTCACACTCATAATGTTGATGCTCTCAATATCATATCTTGTGAAATCACACAACTCACTTTTGTTTTCACCCTCACTCAATTTGGCTATGTGGCTCTCATTCTCATATAGGTTGTGATGCTCAATCACTTCAACATCTTGGGGAGCAACATATGAATATGTGCCGTCATTTGTAATGTAATCCATTGTCATTGGGGCATCAATGGTGACAGTGGAACCATCATGTTTAATCTTCAGAAAAGACAATGATCTTTCAATTTCTAAAGTGGAATCATCTTCATCAATCTTGCCTTCAATCTGAACATTTTGTGACATGTTAGAGCACATACTTTCAGCACCACTGTCCAATACTTTCTCACGTAATGAGGCTGATGGTACAACATATCGTGGCATCACATTCATGCTTGGAATAGCCTTGGTATGAAATTTTAGATTTGTTGAAACATGATGAACTTTACCTCGGACAGATTTATCATTTGCACTAGGTAGCACAACACTAGGTTCTTTCTTCTCATATTTAGCTCTCAAACTATCAATACGATCGACCTTCAAATTCAGATTTGATGAACCTTCAAAAATCAAAGTGTTGCTAACCTCTTGATGACATTTTGGCACTGCTTTTTCACCATGTTGCATAGAAAAATTGTGGATAGTTTCAGAACATGCATCTTCACCACAAACGGCACTAGAACAAGGCACAAGACTTGTAGGATCTGCATCACTTGTGTTAACGAATTGCGATGGTGCTTTATGCTAAATAATTCTCAGACTTGCATGATGTGGAGCTACAACATCTTCCTTCAATTCAACACACAAAGGATCAGCTTTCAAAAGAGAAAGATGTTCTCTAATTTCACAACTCGGTTCATGATCTTCCACAACTTGCATAGTGGCTTCTTCTAGCTCAACTTGTGGGGCATGTGCAACAAAATTTTCTTCTTTATGTTGCTCAAAGTTGAGACAACCAGTGATGGGAATATTTACAACTTCCTCCTTATCAATTTCCTTATCAACTTGGGGAACAAAGTTGTATTCTTGCTGCACAATAGAGTCCTTGCAAATGAATTGTGGATGTTCACCCCTTTTAGCTCTAGAGTGAGCTAAAGAAAACTTTGGGAAAACATGTCCTTTCTTCTTGCATGGAATTGATGCTTGCTTCTCTCCAACAACAGAAGATACAGAGGGTTGTAGCTTAGCACATATGTCCTGGCACAAAGTAATGCACATTATGATTTTGTCTTGCTGCACCTTCATAATTTTCTTCTCCTCTTTGATTGCATAACTTAGAAGAACGCACATACTTCTAAAATGTTTTCTCTCAATTGCAGCAGCAATATTAGGATTAAGACATCTGTTGAAGTATGTCATTGCATTCATGTCATCAACAATATTTGCTCGATGCAAGGAAGAATATAGCTCATCATAATATGCTTGGACAGATTTACTACCTTGCTTGGCACGCTGCAAACGACGAAGAAAAATCAGCCCATATTCTCTTGGAACAAATTCTTTTCTCATGGTCTTCTTCTAATCTTCTCAATTATTGATGAAGTGTTTGTGTTGATATTGCTTCCACCAATCAAGAGCATAATCTTCAAACTCAAATACAGCTCATGATATCTTCTTGGCTTTTAGAAAAATCTTGGACTTCAAGTTCAATCCCCATTTGTTCTTGCCAATCAAGAAATTCCTCCGGATCAGTACTTCCATAAAATGGAAGATTGGTATATCTTTGGCCTATCATGGTTAATTCATATGCAAAAGAACAAGCTTGTATGTGGTATGGGATAATATAGTTGGAATCTCACAACCTCACCTCTCTTACCAACCGAAGCTCTTATGAATTCCTGCGGATTACAGAGGGCCAATGCGCAGTGGTAACAAGAAAGTGATGGTTAAGAGAATACAAGATCAGCATTCGTATGACGGTGGCTTGTATGTGGAACTTGGTGGGAAATAATTCGCAATGAAAGCAATGTGAACTCTAGTTGTTGTAAAGCTAAATCACAGTCCAAACTAGAAGATCAATGCCTAGTGCTGACCACAAGATATGAGTAATGTAAATTGATCAAACACACGTGCAAAGATAATTTCAGATTTGATGCAAACAAGGAGTATGCTTAGGATGCAAGTGTTGCAATCAAACCCAAGCAAAATTTTGCACCAAAGGATGAATAGCAATCTGGTTGTGTCACTTGATGAAAAATTCAAAACTTGTGCACATGAACAAACTGATCTTTCAACTCTTCTTTCTCAACCTTTCTCAACTTTTTTCCCAACTTTTCTTTCTTCTTTTTCTTTTTGACACTTTCTTCTTTTTTTTAGAACTAAGAACAAGATCAGATATAACACTTGCACACTTTTTTTATAGAAACAGGACACAACCGTGAGCTATAACTTGATATGATGAAAGTTAACATGAAGGATGATACCGGTTTCTGATTTTCTTTTTAGGGATTTCAGATATATGAAAGAGGCACAAGGGACACACGAAGGATAATATGATCAGTAACTAAACATGACTCTAGTAGACCAAAACATAACAAAACTAACTATAATAACATATTGAAACAAAAGGGCTATGGCAAAATATTTTTGTGGCTTCTTGGTGGATAGGACAAACACAAAATATATATGCTACGGATAAAGAATCCTACTGTGGCAACGAAAGCTCTGATATAAGATGATGAAGGCTTGGTCTCGATCTTCATGACGTAGGATCCCGATCTTGATAACTAGCTGAAGATCAACCGATAATTTGCTGCAAGCAGCGATAACTAGCGCAACCTGATGACACGCACAAGTATCCAACCACCTTCTCTATACGGCAGCCTGAACCAAGGATTCGCCCAATCACACTCTCAAAGAAACAAACCTATGCAACCTGAAATCGACGGGCTGGGATCACGGATTGGGTGCCAATGAAGGAGCCGCTTCTGCAATTTCCGCGAAGGAAAATTAAAGAGCAAAGCGGTAGAGATCTCTCTCTGGATTTGTTAACACATAGCTGAACAAAAGGTTTTGTGTTTGGATTATCAAAAGGTTCTCTTTGCTTCAGAGAAAAGGGATATTTATACTAGGAACCACCTTCCTAGATGGGTGCAAAACCGAAATGAGAATGAAGAGGCATAGTATGTGAAAAGGCTTCCAAAAAATAACTCCCGAAGTGGCCTCGAGAGGCTTTTGGACTTCTGCACAGTCTTCACTAATTTGGCCATAACTTCATCTTGAAACTCCAAATGATGATCCGTTTGTTGGGTGTGAAAGTAGACTCAATAAGCTTTTTTAGCCTTGTGCAGCATACAATATGAATTGTTGTAGAATGACGCAGTTTTGCATGGAAACTTAAACATCAAATAGACTGTTGGCCTTCTGTGTAGTCTCCACTAAATGGCTCATAACTTTTAATTCGGAACTCCAATTGATGAACCGTTTGTTGGATGTGAAACTAGACTTGATAAGTTTCCATCCATAGGTCGCACACCTTCTTACTCTTTGTATTCTGCCTGTACTGATGTTTGCAATCTGTTGTCCGAACCTGTTGTCCGAACCCGATCAGCAGGAGTGAATAGTTTCACGTGTCCGAACCCGATGTCCGAACCTACGCAAAAGCAATGTGCACAAATTACGCATTAGATAATTCTTATTAACATTTAAATGGACTTCACCAAGTAGTGTGTTCACCTCTTGTTGTAGTTTCTTTGTTTGACTGCGTGTAATCGGTCCTTGATTTGTATCTTTGATGTTGGTTTGTGGGTTTTTGACGCATGAGGAAGCATGTATGGTTGAGATGACCTCATCAAATGAGGAGGGGTATTACTACTGAGTTATTTTTCACACTGTCGGAGACGACCCAGACCTCTCATTATGTTTGCAAGATGAAGTGATTCTCTTCAAATCATCTAACAGACATAATGAAACGTCCGGTGTCCCGAGAGAAAAATATCGAAGGCATTGTTGGGCCTTTAGCCTGCCAGTCAACTTCAGCCTGAGATGTGCCCGTCAAACGACATGAAGGCGGCGACCAGATATGTTACACATTCAGGAGACTTGACGAAATGGCTAAAGATCTACAACACCTCAAATATTCTTAACTCTTACTCATGTGAATCTAGCTCCCAGGTTGTGCGCTAGACTCACATTTTCATCTTAAGCATGGGCATTCATCGCAAACACAGTAAAGGTCAACGGAAAGTAAAGACTTACATCAACATAATATTACATAGGCCAACTAGTCATATAAACACATTAGAGAACGGCGGAAGCTTGTCTACCACTCTCACAAGCACACCGACTAGGGGTTTACCCCGTTAAGTTCAATTCCTAGAAGAAGCGAATCGCAAACCCGCATCATTCCAGAACTAAATCTAACCTACAAGAAAAATGGATATTCCAGTAGCAAGGGTCAGTACATTAAACGGATTAATGTACTCGCAAGTGCACAATCAACCCTACGTACATGAAGGCTATATCACAAAGGAAGGCTATTTGTGTAGTTTATTTTCAGCATTAAGCAAGTTTTGTTTCGCAATTCTTTTACAAAAGAGTTGATGCTTCAATTAACAAAGACAAGTTTTAGGTTTCATCTTTAATTTAAGTGTGGTTCCATCATAACATTACCTTGTCATCCTCCATGACAACAAGTCACAATATATATATAAAAACATCATCACTCTTACACAACTCAACACATTTTTGTTGAAAACACATGAACACATTTTTAAATAATCGAGTCTATACTCATGACACTTCACCAAAGCACTCTTGACCGTGAGCACGGCTAATCGATTAGTTTTAATAACTCTGTAGAGTTTATACAGCTTTACCCACATGATATGAACACTCTAGTTTGTTTTGTCCTCGCGACGCACTACCACACTCTTCATGTTGAATGTGGCCTAGAGGTCATAACGAAGCCTTTAGACTACTCAGTTCCTAGCCTTGCACCAGCATGATACGTGTTTCCTCCATCCTAGGTCACACTGGAATGTGACCTAGAACCATTAAGTGGCGAGCCCACGCCTTAAACATAACACCATGGTGGCGGACATGACAGGAACCCATCCACGTGGCACAAAATCGTTGTATTGGACAGACTTAGTCGCCTAAACTACCACATCGGTGGTAAATAGGAAGTTTCTCTGCGTTATCCGAACCTATACTCACCGCGCCTACCATAATGCAAGGCTAGGTGCTAAGCAGATTACTTGGCTAAGGCTATCCCATACTAGCACATGTGGTTGTACGGTAATCTTTAAGTTGGTGACACAAGTTCGGTCCTTACGGACTCGGGCAAACACTCCCCATATCGACAAAGCAAATACATAAATTGCACGCCACTTGCCGCCCAAGTCAAAATCATATTTTTACACATTTTAGTTTGCAAGTACTTTTCAAGTGTAACCCATTTCAGCAAGGGTAAACATATCAAAATATGTTCAGTATACGATGGAATAAGTATTTGCATAATCTCTAGGCATGGCTAAGCAAGTGTTGCATAAAGCATGTAATAACCCATTCGAGCACAAGGTAAGTACTCTAACTATCTCTAGGATTACAAACAGCAAGGGTTTCAAATATTCAAGGTAGGAAATGCAGCAAATTGGTCATAACTACCATAACCAAGTTTTAAATACCAATATAGTCTAAGTTCTCATGCAATTTTGCAAACAAATAATTTTCATCCCTCAAAACATGGGATTCAAGGTGTTCAAAGGGAAGAGGGAAAGAACTTGCCTTGGTCTGGAGAAATGTTAGCATCTAATCCATTTCATCACCGTTTAAGCAATTACCTAAACGAACGTCATGATATGCAATTAAACACCAAAAATAGGCGAAAATCCAAAATGCTCTAAATGCATGATTTGTGCATGGTGGGTAGGTTCTGACGTAAGATGAAATTTGGTGAAAGAATTTTTAATTTATCTTATTCTATTTAGGAGTTATGATTTTTTTAGTTTTATCGGGTCGTAGCGGCATAGCGGTAGGCGATGTTTGGACAGTGCTTTTATAATTTGGTCTCTATTATTTTGACTTCACAGGGGCAAGGGAATACATTTTATAAATCTAACACAATTGGTTTTCATAATTTTTAGAGCTATTGTAAATCTCTTAGGCATTTTACAAACTTATAGTGTGTTCTAGGCCTATAATGTTCTATAGATGTGGCCCTAGGGATTTTTGGGTCCAGAACCTGATCCATTATGTTCATGATGTGTAAAATAAACTATTTGGTCAACCTGTTCTAATCTTAGTTAATAATTTTAGGACTTAGTTTGTTTTGCTACACATTCTATGAACTACGGGTGTTTGTGTGTTATAAACTTTATATATTAACTTAGAGATTGCTTTGTGAGCTATGGGTACTATGTTTTGGTAACTAGGGATGGATCTTAAGGTTTCACTGGTCCAACATGTTCTATCCTAATTTACTTAGGGCTAGGATTCAATTCATGTGTATACATATTTACATACACATGGTGTTTAGCTTATTTAGGGTGATTTGCACTTAGGTTATCTTTTTAGGGGTTCTCCTACATATTTAGTGTATGAATTGCCATATTTTATTTTACCTAATTGAAACTCATTAGTTGCTGGTTTTATAGAAACTTGGTTCATCCTATGTGGATTAAAAATGAATTTTCTGCCAATTTTACAAGTTGGAGTGTGCATTAAAGGGTTTATTCCTTATATAAATATTTAGGTGATACTGATATACAGTAGGCATATAATTTTATTTTATAATTGGAAAATATGTGTGTTGGTGAATATAGAGAACTTGAGTTTACTCCAAAAGGATTTAAAATGAATTTTATATAAATCCCTAAAGTTCAGATTACTTGTAATTCATCATTTTAATGTAAATAATTTTAAAGGTATTTGGTACAAGGTAGGATTTAAGTTGGTCCAAAAATATGTTAAATTGAACTTTCTATGTATTTTATAATTTGTGCAAGCTTTATGTATGATTTAAATTAGAAAAATTTTAGAGACAAAATTTGTACAGTAAGGGTCAAGTTTTCTAATTATAAATTAAATTTAATCATTTTGTAAGTTCACAGAAATTTGTTTCACTCCAAAATGATTTAAATTGGATTTTATATGGATTTTACAAGTTGTGCTAACTTTTCAGCAAATTTGAAAACGTTTTGGTCCTTTTGCGCGTGCTGAAACAAATTTCATTAAGAGTCCTTGAGTTTTAGTGTATTTACAGATGGATCCATGTCCCAGATGTCATTGAATGGTATGTTTACATATTGAACCCTAGAGTTGTTCAAATTTTCAAAGACTAGTCCCTCGCATTCTAACATAGCTGTAGTAGATCGTTGTTGAGAATTTTAGCCGTGGTTTGGCGAGTTCACCGGCGGCGATTGATGGCTCAGTTGGGGTTGAGGTCAAAAGAGAAAACGAAGAGCACGTCGTTGTGGTTCCATTCCTCTACTTACCTCGGCTAGTAGAGGTCGGAGTAGCGTGGCTGCCATCGGCGGGAGGTCCCGGCTAGCTGCAGCCTTCAAGATGGTGGCCGATCTCCCTCCTCGGTGCTCCATCTTCTGGGTTTTTTGAGGGGAAGTGAAGAGGAGGCCGAGACGAAGACGATGGCGCAGTGGCTCAGCTTGGCATGGTCCAGATTGACGGCGACGGAGTTGTTGTCTTGGCGGCGGTGCTCCGGAGCATGCTCCAGGATGTCAGAGAGCGCGGCGGCGTTCTCGTTGATTAGCTGCACGAAATGCGAAGGGGTCAAAAAGGAAGAGTTTCAACATTGCATGGTGAGTGTGGAACACGATAGAAATGATGAGGACGTCGGCTCGTCGGATTTTTGTGTTGTCGTTTTCCCGACGACCGGCAGTGAAGGAGAGGTGGGAAAAGAGAGCTGGAGCTCTCTCCCTTGTTTTCTTCAGCCCTGGGGTGATAAGTGAGGAGAGGCGACACAAATTGGGATAGTTTGGGGACGAGAGAAACGGCTTAGGGCGTCGACACGTCAAAGGCACGCGTCGAGCATGTCGGTAACAGCACTCCCTTTGCTCTCTCTCATCTCTGGTTGCTCTTTGGCGGTCGAACTTTTTGCACTCAGGTGGAGCCAGCTTGTGAGTTTGACAGTGGGTCCACTTTGTGGTAGGCTAGGCTAAGGGGACGGGTATGGATTGAAACTCAAGTATAACTGATTTTAGCTATATTTTCAAAATTATTTCTCTCCCCAAACTTTGTAGCTTCTTAACAAAATGTGTGGATATGATAAATTTTTAAAATTTTTACTGGAGGTAGATGATCATTCATAGATTTCATTTTATTTTGTTTCACTCAAAAATCATTTGTGGTTTGTTCTCAGAAATTCAACAAAATAGGGTATTTGGAGATTTGTTTGAATTTTTAGAGGACCTAAACTGAGAAGAAAAATTCTAGAAAAATTATATTTATTCATGTTAATTAAACTAGTATTTGAATAAAGTATTTCCTATATACATTTATGTGCATTTTAATTAAATTTTAGATAGGATGTCATTTTAGCCGGTAAGAATATTAATTAACCTAATATTTGACTGTTTTGTCTAATTTGTTTGGGGCACCAAACTTAGTTTTTAAATTTCACAAAATTTATGTTGAGTTGTATATAATATTTGGCATCTACATGAGTTTTTCAATGATTTTATCTTGCATGGATTGTATTAGAAAATTAGGGTACCCTTTTGATGTATAAGTGTTCCTATTTTCGTAAATGCATCTAAATCGTCATAAGAGATTATATTAGGACATCTCCTCGTATGAGGTTATATTATTAAGTTTGGTTTCAGTCCCTATAGCATAGATCTCTATTTGTACATATATATTTATATACAATTGTTCACTTAGGTTTTGAGTTGGGAGGATGTTTATGAAGGTAAGTAAGGTGGAATATTTCCTTTATGAGACACGTTATTTATTCACCTCCACATTTGCGACAGGTTTTCAGATGAGTGGTTCATTTAATTTAGTGAGGCTTATTATTAGTATTGTCGATATATTTTAAGGTGTATCGTCCCTATGGTAACTTCTTCTAGTGAGCACTAGGCCCTAATGGTTTAGTTGTTTATCTAGAATCTTAGTTGTTATTCATGAGACCTATTATGAAATGCATATCGAAAATCCAAATGCACATGAATGACTCAGGTCAAAACATATATTTATGCATATGCATACATTTATGTTTGATGGCATTTATGTTCTAGGTTAGGAATGAAAAGGTTTTAATTTATTCTCAAATATTTTTCATGAAGTAGGTTGAAATACCTCACCTAATTAGAAAAGCAAAATTTTGGTTCTCAAAATTGAAAAACTTCACTGTCATGTGATTTTGACAAAAATTCTTTGACCCTAGAATTTGGGTATGTGACAGCTCAATCCCCCTTAAAGGAATTCTCGTCCCCGAGATTTGGGTAAGCAAATCCCCGAGTTTGAAGCAAGGATTGAAGCGGAATTGAGGGAGCGTGCGATTCTCAGAGACAGAGGCTGTGTCGGCTGAGTCCGAATCGGTTAAAGAGCCAGTCGGCTGAGTTCGAGTCGGATAGGGTAGCCGATAGCTGATTCCGATTGGGAAAAGCAGATGAGACCAATCCCGGAAGAAAAGTGTGAAGATAATCATTGGATTCGGTTTCCAAGTGCCTCAAAGATATTGCCATCTACGAATAACGTCCTACAATGGCAATTATATCTTTAGTTCAGGATATTTTGTATAGTTTCCTTGTGTATCACGACAGGGGACCCTGTCCCAGGATATTGTCGAATTTTAAATAGTAGATAAGATAGAAGTCGTGTCCTACAAGGATTTTGTTGTAACCGGGTATAAATATGGCCCGAGGGTTTGTAATTACACAACACACAACTCAATACAATCTCGACGCATTGCCACCTTTTATTTTACTTGCAATCTCGATGAGTTTTTGCCTCACTTTTGGGCTACATCGGGTTCCGATCTCCAAGCAAGGTAATTCCTTGTTACAAGCGGTTTGTGCTATCAGGGTTAGTGCTTCCATCATCATGATATTCCGATCCTGTTGTTGCAAACTGCTTAATTTATCATATATGACATATAATCTAGATCAATGTTTAGATCTATCTCGCGATCGGCTAGCATCTCCTTGAAGATAACAGCCGACAGAGCTAGATCTTGAGATTGATTTAGGTTATATGTTAAGGGTTACGTGGAGGCTACGCTAGCCGAAAACAAAAACTTTTAACCGTGCAAACCAGGAACACTTGCAAGTAAGGGCCGATAGATCGTTACCGATTGGAGTGTGCAGCGGAAACAACCAATCAGGGCAATCCGATCTGGAACAGTGTAGCCGATTCCCGCAAGTCGACAGCCGATACCCGAGGACAACCGATTCGCCAATCAGCCGATTCACAGATGCCGTAGCCGATCCGAGTCGTCCGACTGTGTTCTCGCGCCTCGCTCCGATGCGCTCGACCGCAGCCGATTCCTCCACAGCCGATGAACAGCGTGCAACGTAGCAGCGCCTCTACCGGTATCCACACGTCCGGGGACAGAACGCCGAACACCCGTGTGCTAGCACGCGATGCAAGGCTAGGGTTTGGCTCGAAAGTGGGGAGGGTTTCCGTGGAGATTGATCTCGGCGACTTCTGTTGCGGATTCGGTTCAATGCAGTGCAATTGACGTGTCGCAGCTCTCCACCCTCCCCTCCTTTATATAGAGTTGGCCGACGGGACTAGTGGCCGATCGGGACTCTATTTTGAATCGAATCCTATCCGAATCTCACGAGTTGGACTCGCCCATACGTCGTAAGCCTATATGACTCTATCCGATCGGATCCCTATCCGATCGAGCCGTATTCGAGTCCAACTCGAATGCCCGTTCTTATCCCCATAAGCGTGCGACCCGTAGGTTCAGGTATACTCGGTTTCGGCTATAGTCTAACTTAGCCGATCGTCGGCTCGAGTCCAACTCACCAGGCACATCCAACGGCGCCTAGCAGCACATATTGACACCATAGTATACAAGAATATAATATCGGCTCGAACATGTAATGTGTACACAAATCCCTTTGCCTCACGATACCGGTTAAGCTATAGGCAAGATGTGTGCCATCCCTTCAATAGCTTAACCATTCACTCGAACCATATTGGATTATCGTACGTTGATTGACTCCTCAATCAACTTAGCATGGCCATGCATTTCCATAATCCATTATCTCGAGGGCCGAGAGATATCTCTCCAAAGCGGGGCAAATTTCATCTTGATCACTCACATCCCACTCCATGTTACATAGCAAACCCGAAAACTATCTTTATAACTACCCGATTACGGAATAGCGTTTGGTAGTCCCAAAGTAGGCTACTACACATGTTGGAATCCATGGTGATCTCGGGTCTAAGGACTTTGTACCAACACTACCGAGACCAACTAATGGCACATTAATTCTGTAGTGTCTCATGGTGGGTCTATCCAACAATGTGTTCTCCAACACATGTGTCCATGTTTATTGATTTGGTATCTCCATACCCATGATCTATGAGACATGATCATCAATCAATAAACATGCCAATCTTAGAATCATATTTGTTCCAACAATATGACATATGATCGGGGATCATTTAGAAATAGATTCATACATATAGAGTCTCATAAATAAGTCACATACTTATTGATCAATATAAGATGTCTATTTCATGAACTGAATAACACTTTATTCATAAATACATAAACATTGACGTGATATCCAACATCTCCATGTTGCCTCTAGGGCATATCACTAACAATCTCCCACTTGCACTAGAGTCAATCATGTAAGTATCTAATACCCAATGCTCTTGTGTGCGCCTCATGTTTCGGCGAGGGAGAGGTTTTGTCGGCGGATCGGCTATGTTGAGATCCGTGTGCACTTTTCATATCTTGACATCACCTCTGTCCACTATCTCGCGGATGAGATGATATCGCCGAAGTATGTGTTTGGACTTCGATGTGACCTCGGCTCCTTGGCTTGCGCAATGGCTCCACTATTATCACAATAGAGAGACATTGGACCGTCGTACTAGTCATCACACCAAGCTCGAAACGAATTTCTTGATCCAAACGGCCTCCTTTGCGGCTTCCGAAGCAGCAATGTACTCGGCCTCCGTTGTAGAATCAGCAACGGTATCCCGCTTGGAACTCTTCCAGCTGATTGCGCCACCGTTCGGATGCAGAACACAAACCCAGATTGCGATCTATAATCATCCTTGTCCGTTTGGAAGCTAGCATCGGTGTAACCACTTACAACGAGCTCTTCTTCACCTCCATAGACTAGGAACATATCCTTAGTTCTTCTCAAGTACTTAAGGATATTCTTCACGATGACAGATCCAGTGACCTTCACCTGGATCGGCGGTATCGCTCGTAGCACTCAAAGCGTACGAGACATGCGGACGTGTACAAAGCATGGCATACATGATGGATCCAATTGCCGAAGCATATGGAACCATACCCATCTTATTCCGCTCATCATGTGTCCGAGGACACGATTCTTGCTAAGATTAATACCATGTGACATGGGCAAGAAACCTTTCTTGGAATCATGCATGTAGAACCTTTTCAACACCTTGTTGATGTATGTACTTTGGCTTAATCCAATTAGCCTCTTGGATCTATCTCTATAGATCCGAATGCTAATATGTATGCTACCTCCCTAAGTCTTTCATGGAAAAACTATTTTTCAATGAAGACTTGACGGATTCTAGCATAGGGATATCATTTCCAAGCAACAATATGTCATCCACATATAAGATTAGAAATACAATTGCGCTCCCACTCGACCTTTTGTAAACACAGGCCTCTTCTTCGTTTTTGATGAAACCAAACCCTTTGATTACTTCATCAAAACGAATATTCCAACTCCGAGATGCTTGCTTCAATCCATAAATGGATTTCGTAGCTTGCATATCTTTCCGAGCGATTGTGGATCGACAAAACCTTGAGGTTGTATCATGTATACATCCTCGCTTAGGTTTCCATTTATGAAAGCCGTTTTGACATCCATCTGCCATATCTCATAATCGAAATATGCAGCGATCGCTAGGATAATCCGAATAGATTTAAGCATTACGACGGGCGAGAAGGTTTCATCATAATCAACTCCTTGAATCTGTTTAAAACCTTTCGCCACCAATCGCGCCTTATAGATGTGAACATTTCCATCCATATCGGCCTTTTCTTAAAAACCCATTTACACTCAATGGTTTTGACACCATCAGTGGATCAACCAAGTTCCAAACTTGATTGTCATACATGGATTCTATTTTGGATTTCATGGCTCCAAGCCACTTGTTGGAATCGGGTCCCACCATCGCTTCCTCATAGGTCTTAGGCTCATCGTTGTCCAACAACAATATTCACGTTGTTCACTTTGTGTACTGTCGGGCGCACGACGTGATCTTTCGACCTCGTGGAGTATCTACAACCGGTGGCGCAACACTTTGCTCCTCTGTTGTGGTTCGTGGTCGCGAAACATTTTCCGGTGTTTCTTGAACTTCTTCAAGATACACCCTGCTCCCACTAACCCTTCTTGAAAGAAACTCTTTCTCCAAGAAGACACCGTGTCGGGCGACAAACACTTTGCCTTGTTCCCGATTATAAAAGTAATATCCCTTGGTTTCCTTAGGATATCCCACAAAGAAGCACTTGTCGATTTGGGTGTGAGCTTGTCGATCGTAAACATTTTACATAAGCTTCGCATCCCCTAATTTTGAGAAAAGACAAACTAGGGGTTGCCTTTGTCCATATCTCATATGGTGTCTTTTTGACCGACTTAGATGGAACTCTATTTAGTGTGAGCGCATGTTTCAAGAGCATATCCCCGAAGGATAACGGAAGATCACTTTGGCTCATCATCGACCGCACCATGTCCAACAAGGTGCGATTTTTCCGTTCGGACACTCCGTTCCATTGTGGAGTTCTGGCGGAGTCAAGCGTGGAAAAATTCCACAATCTTTCGGATGATTACCAAACTCTTGGCTCAAGTATTCCCCTCCACGATCCGATCGTAGAAACTTGATTGTTTTCCTTAAATGATTCTGTACTTCATTCGGAATTCTTTAAACTTTTCAAAGGATTCGGACTTATGCCTCATTAAGTAGATATAACCATATCTACTAAAGTCATCGGTAAAGGTAATGAAGTGCGATAACCACCTCGGCCGTTGAGCTGATTGGTCCACATACATCGGTATGTACGAGTGCCAACAAGTCACTTGCTCTTTCACGTGTCCCGTGAAAGGTGCCTTTGTCATCTTACCAAGTAAACAAGACTCACATGTCTCTAATGATTCAAAATCAAAAGAGTGAAGCAGTCCATCCTTATGGAGCTTCTCCATGCGTTTCTTATTTATATGGCCTAAGCGACAATGCCGGATAAATGTGGGGTTTGTATCATTAGAGAGTTGCCTTTCGTATTAATGTTATAGATGGGAGGCGCTTCAAGATTCAAAACGTATAATCCATTCACCAATGGAGCATGAAAATAGAACATATCTCGAGATATATTGAACAACCATTGTTCATTGATCTAAAATCATATCCTTCCGCTTGCAAACATGAAGCGGAAATAACATTTTGACATAGTGTTGGAACACAATAACAATTATTTAATTCCAAAACTAATCTTGAAGGTAGATGAAGTGGTGCTGTGCCGACAGCAACGGTAGCAACGCTTGCTCCATTGCCGACGCGCGGGTTCACCTCGCCCCTTCTTAAGCCTCTACTTCTTCTCATTCCCGCAAGCGATTTGCAAATATGAGGTCGATCCGGTATCAAATACCCAAGAGTCGAGTAGGTGAAGTAGCAAGATTAATGTCTATAACATTAATACCTGAAGCGAAGTCGTACTTTGCTTCTTTCGAGATCCTCCATGTACTTCTTGCGGTTCCTTTTCCGTGACTGTCTCCTTGCAATAGAAGCAAACGGCATCGATGTCGCCGACCCCTTTTTGCCCTTCTTTGCATTAGAGGCACTCGCGATCTCATCGGGAGTTAGCTTCCTCTTGGTGCAAAGTTTCTTGACAGTGGTTTGCGCTTAGCCTTCGCATCATCATCACATGATGACCATTTTTCTGGATACTCTCCTCACTGTCTTTAGCATCCCATGCAATTCAGCCAAGGTTCTATCCATATTGTTCTTGTGATAGTTTAATATGAATGGCTCGAAGCTCGAGGGAGCGGCGGAGAATCACGTCGTAGCCAACTCTTGACTAAGAGGGAAACCTAGTTTCTCAAGACTCTCGATATAGCCAATCATCTTTATCACATGCGGACGACGGGATTCCCTCAACAAGCTTGCACGCAAACAAGGACTTTGAGGTGTTAAACCTCTCGGCCCGAGCTTGGTTCTCAAACATGCCACGCAGTCCCGAATAATAGTGTGAGCATCCTTTGCTCTCATATTGCTTCTGAAGCTCAGGGAACATTGTAGCAAGCATGAGACAGCTTATGTCTAGGGCATCATTAGTGTGCTTCTCGTAAGCCCTCCGTGCGGTTGCGGTGGCATTATTTGGCAAATCCTCGGGATAGGGTACTTCAAGAACGTACTTCTTATGCTCTTGCTTGAGAACAATTCTCAAGTTACGATACCCTTGCAAATTAAAGGTACTAGGTGTAGTGTTAGCCGCCATTTATTCTACAACGAAATGGCAAAGTTTAGCACAATGTTTATGCTATGTCTTTTGTTAAACAATTTAACATAGATCGCAAATTAAAGGTACTAGGTGTAGTGTTAGCCGCCATTTATTCTACAACAGAAAAAGCAAAGTTTAGCACAATGTTTATGCTATGTCTTTTGTTAAACAATTTAACATAAGACTCCCATTACGCATTTTCCACCTTCCCTCTAGGTTACGTATTGGGTCAAGATCCACATGTTAATTAATTTTCTAGTGAGCTTTGGCATCACTGCTAGAAAATTAGTAACATCGGTAAGCAACACCTTGCTAATCACATCTCTATGTGACTCTTGTTGTTGGTGTGGCATCTCCATGCCCCGGCGCCAACCTATGCCCCAAGGCCCAAAATTGTTTTGATAGCCTTGTTAAGTAAACCAAATGCTCCTGCTGTATATGTCCGACATATACCCCCTCGTGTTATGATAGAGAATGGCACTCTGCTTTGGCGGACCCACCATTGACGAGCATAACGGTGACGGGTGCAACATTTGGAAGGGCATCATTACTACTTAATTTTGTGAGGGATGCTATCCTATCAAACAAACATATCACATATATGAAAGCGGGTAGAATAGCATGAAATAGTATGGCCCCCTTCACATGGTGATCTCCATCTCCATGCCGGTGTAGAGGATCTCCATCTTCAACACCGTTCTTCCGAGTGCCGAATGCTTGATTTCTTCAAACTAAGCTACTACTATAGAAGCTCTAATTGAAGATTACATCGACTCGCGAGTCGTGAAAGAATATTACAAGCATTGCACGTATGAAAGAATATTACGGGGATTGCACATATGAAAGAATATTACATGCATCACATGCATCTCATACATACAATAGGGCCATATCATCTCAAAGCATTCTCTGCAAAAACAAGTTAGGCGTAGAAACATTTTCTACCTATCGCAGAGATTAGCACACGGCGGTCCCGCTAGCCGGTTAGCGGGCGGGGGGTCGAGGGGGAAGCCGCCCCCTCGCGGGCTTCCGGGCTGCGCCCGGAACACCACACAAAATCCATAGATCCAATCTATGAAATCACTTACGGAAACCATGTCGGCATAATCATATTATGCCGTCCCGATACACTATCAAGGGAGATGGTTTGCGTAGGCGTGAGGCAGCTAACAAGATCGGACTACGAGATAGCTTCGGCATAATCACATTGTACCGTTTCGATACACTATCAAGGAACGCTATCTCGAAGCCGACTCAAACCGAGATCTATGGATATTGCTTCGGCGTAATTACATTACGCCATTCCGATGCACTATCAAGGAACGCAATTACCATCTACTCTCCTCAACAGATCCCGTAAAACCGATTGATCTAATCAACCCGTGTGCTAAACTTGTTCCAGATCCAATCTAAAACCCGAACTAAGAAAGATTAGCTCTGATACCACTTAAGGGTTACGCGGAGGCTACGTTAGCCGAAAACAAAAACTTTTAACCGTGCAAACCAGGAACACTTGCAAGTAAGGGCCGATAGATCGTTACCGATTGGAGTGTGCGGCGGAAGCTGACCAATCGGGGCTATCCGATCCCGAACAGTGTAGCCGATTCCCGTAAGCCGACGCCGATACCCGGGGACAGCCGATTCGCCAATCAGCCGATTCGCAGATGCCGTAGCAGATCCGAGTCATCCGATGTGTTCTTGCGCCTCGCTCCGATGCGCTCGACTGCAGAGATTCCTCCACGGCCGATGAACAACGTGCAACGTAGCGGCGCCTCTACCGGTATCCACACGTCCGTGGACGAACGCCGAACACCCGTGTGGTAGCACGCGATGCAAGGGTAGGGTTTGGCTCGAAAGTGGGGAGGGTTTCCGTGGAGATTGATCTCGGCGCGACTGTGCGGATTCGGTTCAATGCGGTGCAATTGACGTGTCGCAGCTCTCCACCCCTCCCTCCTTTATATAGAGTTGGCCGACTAGGACTAGTGGCCGATCGGACTCTATTTTGAATCGGATCCTATCCGAATCTCACATAGTTGGCTACCCATACGTCGTAAGCCTATATGGCTCTATCCGATCGGATCCCTATCCGATCGAGCCATATTCGAGTCCAACTCGAATGCCTGTTCTTATCCCCTTAAGCGTGTGACCCTGTAGGTTCGGGTATACTCGGTTTCGGCTATAGTCTAACTTAGCCGATCGTCGGCTTGAGTACAACTCAGCCGACACGTCAACAGCGGCGCCTAGCGGCACATATTGACGCCATAGTATACAAGAATATAATATCGGCTCGAACCTGTAATGTGTATACAAATCCCTTTGCCTCACGATACCGGTTAAGCTATAGGCAAGATGTGTGCCATCCCTTCAATAGCTTAACCATTCACTCGAACCATATTGGATTATCCGTCGTTGATTGACTCCTCAATCAACTTAGCATGGCCATGCATTTCCATAATCCATTACCTCGAGGGCCGAGATATCTCTCCAAAGGAGGGGCAAATTCCATCTTGATCACTCACATCCCACTCCATGTTTCATAGCAAACCCGAAAACTACCTTTATAACTACCCGAGTTATGGAATAGCGTTTGGTAGTCCCAAAGTAGGCTACTACACATGTTGGAATCCATGGTGATCTCGGGTCTAAGGACTTTGTACCAACACTACCGAGACCAACTAATGGCACATTAATTCTGTCTTGTCTCATGGTGGGTCTATCCAACAATGTGTTCTCCAACACATGTGTCCATGTTTATTGATTTGGTATCTCCATACCCATGATCTATGAGACATAATCATCAATCAATAAACATGCCGATCTTAGAATCATATTTGTTCCAACAATATGACATATGATCGAGGATCATTTAGAAATAGATTCATACATATAGAGTCTCATAAATAAGTCACGTACTTATTGATCATTACAAGATGTCTATTTCATGGAACTTAATACCACTTTATTCATAAATACATAAACATTGACGTGATATCCAACATCTCCATGTTGCCTCTAGGGCATATCACTAACAATATGGTGTATCCACCATCTTGGAAGGTTTTTGTCTATATAGATCTCATGCTTCTTTTTGTACTTAATGCGCATCAGTTTGATCTACTAAGTTATTCTTAGAATCATATAGATCTATTCGGCTCAATGATTGCTATTAGAGATAGTATTGGAGTTTCAGCCGATCTTACCTGTTTTAGCCATTTTATATTTTTATTACTGCTAGATGTGTTAAAATCGCCTTTTATATTAAGTTCTTATTCTAGTTAAATCTGCTAAGCTTGGTATCATCTGTTGAGTCATATTAACAGTCGATTGATTCTTGTTTAGTATATTTAGCTAAAAATAATATCTTGGTATAAAACTGTACCGGAGTACTAGCCGATTCATATTAGATCTACGACATCGGCTAAGTTATAAATATATATAATTATTGTTCTAATGCGTTTTGAGATATAAGTGATTTATACTGTCTCGGTATACTACCGATCTATCCCAATCACTTGGTCTAAACATGCTTTGAAATAGTAATTATGTATTATGAATATCTATAGCCGATCGAGTAGGATCTAATCATAGTTTAATTGCCTATTCTTTGTTTTCTTGTTGGTTACAGGATCAAACCAACTGGCATGCCCTAAACACCGATGGTGAATCAATTTGGACCTACACTAGAGCTAAGCAAATCTCTCAGGCCAGTGCGTGGGAAAATTTATTATCAACACGCTTTTGGCACGCCCAGTGGGACTTTTGCAATACTCAGATCAGGAACAATGGTCGACATCAAAACGTCGGATATTGATTAGGATGACATCATCCCGGTCATGTTGGATAAGCTGACTCCGGAACAGAAAGATGAAATTGAGGAGATGATGAATAAGTTGCAGAATCAATATCTGCATTCCTTTGTCTAGACTCGGTCGGGTACTCTCGTCCAAAGATACAAGATAAAGTTTCCAGGAGAAGACAAGCACGAGCCGAGCCCTAGCAAGGACAAAGGGAAACAAAAGATGGAGGAGATCAAACAAGAAGAGGAAGGCCCAGAGCTCCACACACTGCAGGACAAAATCGACTTGGTCGTCCACCATGCTATTATCAACCAGTTTGGGATACTGGTTAACACTTTGAATAACATGATCAGCACGGTGGTGGACTCCATAATAGCCGAGCAGCTACCAAGGGGCCCAGTTTTCCTCCCGATGGCCGATTCCTTGGCTACAGGACCTTGTCAACACAAGAACTGTCGATCCCTCCTATTGGACAGCCGACTGCCCTCGGATCGGCTCCCATACAGCCGAATGTCCAATCGTTGGCTACAAGGCTGCCACCAAGGTTTGGATCAGGCAACAACCTCAGTATTCGGGCCACGAAATCCCGACGGTATCCCAAGAGCAAGTGGAAGCCATGTTCAACACCAATCGGCAGCCCCTCGCCAACAAAGCGCTGATTGGCAACCATACACCGGGTTCCCCTCAAAACCCAGTCGGTGCGCAGCTTTCTCCTGAACAACAACCTCCAGTGATGCCTCAGCAGCCTCCTGCCATGCCACAGTTCCCATATCAATATCCAGGAGGCAACTTCGGCCAATATTATCAGCCTCATTCACCCTAGACGCAGTATCATCAACCCCCAATTCAGTATGATCACTACGAGCCGATACAGCACCAACAAGCTCAGGAGGCACAGCAGCAAAACAAGCCTTGGGCCGATCCGATAGCCAACATAATGCGTGATCAGTTCGGCCTCAAACCAAAGGATTCTGGTAACATGTAATGGTACACCTATTCGGAGTACTTCGAGAGGGTTCCTCTGCCGAACTAGTACAAGGTGCCAGATTTTTCAAAATTCTCTGGGCAAGACAACGTTTCAACGTATGAACACATCAACCGATTTTTTAGCCCAATGTGGAGAGACATCGGCTACAGACGCACTCAGAGTGAGGTTATTTCCACTTTCGCTATTAGGACCGGCTTTCACGTGGTTCTCTTCTCTTCCTTACAACTCAGTACAAAGCTGGGCCGATCCTGAGAAACAATTTCATCGCAACTTCTACTCTGGCACCCACGAGATGAAGCTGTCGGATCTCACAGGCATTAGGCAAAAACACGACGAATCGGTTCAAGACTACATCCATAGATTTAGAGATATGAGGAACCGATGCTACAACCTGGTGCTATCCGATCCGCAACTGGCCGATTTAGCCTTCTAGGGTCTTCTAGCGCCCATCAGGGAGAGGTTTTCGGCCCAAGATTTTGAGAGCCTAGCATACTTGGCTCAGAAGATTACGATGCACAAACAACGATTCCAGGAGGCCAAGAAGGCTTTCAAGAAAATCAACCACGTCGCCTACGCCTCAGAGTTTGATTCAAGCGATAGCGATGCCGAAGTGACAACAGCCGAGTGGGCCAAGGGAAAAAAGACCATCACCTGTCAATGGGTCAAAAATTCAGCTAAATAAGAGAAATACGACTTCGACATTATAAAAGCTGACCAAATTATTGACTTGCTACTTCGGGAGAAGCAGATCCAACTCACGGCCAATCATGTCATCCCATCGGCCAAGGAAATGAAGAAAAGGAAATACTGCAAATGACACAACACCGGCTCTCATAACACTAATGATTGCAAAGTGTTTCACCAATAGATAAAATCAAGTTTGAGGATCCCAAGAAGTCGATAAAGGTTGATGGGAACCCTTTTCACGTTAATATGGTTTGTGCCAATCGCCGATCGGTTGATCATCGTCCCCAAAAAACGAATAGCCTAGTGAGATTCATGAAGAGTCATGAAGAGAAGGAGACAGGTAGGGTCTACAAAGTACATTCGAGGAGATACGATCGGCAAGAAGGGGCTCATCGTCAGCAGCTTGATGGCTTCGATCCCCATTGGAGCTGTGACTTCTTCATGTTTTGCTGGGAATAGGGGATGAGGCTGCCATCAATCCAAGACTATCCGGCATGCAGTGGATACGAGGATCAACCAACTGAAAGCTCCAGCCGATTTATACCCAGGGTGGTCCGGCTCATTCAAAAGAAAATGCATGTTCATCAAAGGTTGGGCTCCATCCATCAAGATTTCTTTCAGGGGGACTTAGAAGACGACGAAGAACAAGCTGCTACCCCTCAATGGTGCCCTTCCAACATTTTTACAAAAACCAAAAGCAGAAGGTGCAACGACTAAAGAGTGAGAGTTGGTTGAAAGAGGTCCAGGCCAAAATCAACTATCGGCTAGATAAGAAAAAGGAAAAAAACCGCCCAAGGAGGCAATGGCGCGTAAAGGACAACGTTGTTGCAGTCGATGAGGACCCACCCGACCATGCGAAAAGAAAGGCCATGGCCGCTGCGTCGGTTAATATGGTTTTTGTGCTGCCAGCAGAATTTGAAGCAGCCCAAGCCGACGCAGACATCGTAGAAGAGTCATTGGCTACACTTATGTTGTCCTCGGACCAACCAGTATTCGAAAAACCTGAGGGGACTGAGCATCGGCACCTTAAGCCACTATATGTTAAAGGATTCATCAATGGAAGGCCGATGCCTAAAATGTTGGTCGATGGAGGAGCCGCTGTCAATCTAATGCCCTATGCTACCTTCATAAAGCTGGGCAAAGGAGCCGATGATCTCATAAAGAGAAATAAGGTGCTCAAGGATTTTGGCGGGAACCCATCAGAAGCAAAGGGCGTCCTTAATGTTGAGCTAACCGTCGGCTGATGAGGACATCATAGCCATCGATACGTCCACCCCTCCACTTGGTCCCCTTACCCGTGCTCGTGCTCGACAACTTAACCATCAAGTAAGCTCCTTCTTAAGCTCTTGTCCATCTTGTTTAGACAACGGAGACGCGTGCACTGTTGTTTTGCTCAGGAATGAAGAACAGGAACAAATGGGGAATGGAATCACGAGCACCGGGTTCGGGCAGCGAACAGCGACAACTTCGACGGGCGCTGTGACCTCATACGGACTCCGATTGGGGTGATCTTGGACTTCTGGAAAGCCTATCAAATCAAATTTCAAATGCATTTGGAATCAGCTTCAAATTCGTTCTGAGTCAACGGGAATCATCAAAATGGTCACGACTGGTATTGTGTTAGCAGAACTTGGGCTGATGGGCCTTGTATCAAGTTGGGCCCATTAGGGGCGCGTCCTACGGTTTGGGGGAAACCTCCTGGTCGTCTCCTACCTTACAAATACCCCAGCAGCCGCCACTCTAGGTGGGTTTCTTTTGAGTGCACATTTTAGCCATTGTTGCTAGCTGCCTGCTGGAGGAGCGCGTGCTGGATCAGCCGCTCTGTTTTGCTGCCTTCGGAACCCCACCTTATTGTATCTTGGATTCGAATCCTTCATTCCCATCTGGTATTTTGAGTACCTTTTATCTTGTTCTTGCAAGTTTCTTCGATTTGCTTGCAGGATTGAGAGCCCTCGTGGCTGGTGTCGTGCTCCACAAGGTGCGGCATCCTTGGAGGTGGTGTATCGGTTGCTGAGGCACAACGCTCGTGAGGGCTGTAGTCGGACCGCCAACGTCATCTCCATCCCCCAAATCGAGTTACCCCCTGCCTCTCATCGAAAGATCGGGCTCCAACCCTAGCGGGTCCTCATCATTTGGTATCAGAGCTCAAGGTTTATCGGTGAGAGATTTCGTTTCAGCCCTTTGAGCCTTTGCTAGTACTGCTTGGTTAGGGCTTGCTGAGTTTTGGTTGCATTGGTTCTATCAAGTTGCTGATTCCTTTGGTCTAATCCACTAGAGTTTCGAGTTCTTGTCACCCCTTTGCACCAAGTTACCAATTTGTTGCGTTTAGAACTCAGATCTGAAAGTTATGTTCGAGCTGGTTCGGAATCAGATCTGTATCCGGTTTCTCAAGTTCCTTATCTTCCACATACGAGCTCGGATTTAGGTGTTTAGATACAGCCTGGAAAGGTTACGAGCAGTTCTACAAGATTGCTTTTGACCACAAGTCCTAATTCGGCCTTATTCCTGCTATAACTCGTCCGTCAAGCTCAGTTCTGTTTTTGTCAGTTGTGCTGTCCAATTCTGCACTAACTCTCTTGTGAACTTTGAGTAACTCCCTCTGCATACTTGCTGGCCTGAAAGGGGAGAAACAAGGAGAAAAAAAGGCAGAAAGGTGCAAAAGAAAGAAAGAAAAAAAAGCCGCACCAAAAGAAAAAGGAAGAACAGCAACAAAGAGCTGAATTCAGACCAAAGAAAGTTGTGTTATGGCAGCAATTCTGTGTCATGGATACTTGATGGTTTGTGTTAATCGGTCATACTAGGTGCTATCTTTTGTGTCTAGGCTCACGTCTCTAGCTTGGTTTAGCCTAGGACCAGCACTTACCACCGTTGAACGATTATTTAGCTTGCTTGTGGCTAATGTGGTGCTAGTATTTCCTTGTGCATTGTTTCATCCTTCCTATAGCTCCACATACACAACTACAGCTTCTCCAAGTGCTTGTATTGCTGCTGCACCGATACATTGCTTTCAAGGTACCTCCCTTGCTGGTTGCCTTCACATCCTGTTTTGCAAGGTAAGAGCTAGTAAGAGCTCGTATAACAGGTTGAGAGTGAGCGCCGCCACTTTGGACACATCCCAATAGGTGTAGGGCCTGTTTTCTTTCACTTGTTTGTTTGCTCTTGTCTTTCTTACTATGGCAGGATCGGAGGAAGACCAGGATCGCCAACATTCGCCCCGCACCCGTGCTCTTATACATGATGTACTGCGTCGAGTGAGGCAGCACACCGAAGGCCTTGATGCAGATTTGCAGACCACGAATGAGAAGCTTGGGCAGTTGGAGGATGCGCAGATTGCAACCAACAATCGGCTTGGTACATTGGAGACGTCCATTCAGCGAGTGGACACTAGCCTTGCTGCTCTCCTGACGCGATTTGACGACTTCATGGTTCGTGGCAACAACAACCATGACCCCAATAACAACTATGATCAGCAGCCCCATCATGAACGTGAAGGGGATGAGAGCAATTATTCTGGTGATATCGAGCATGAAGTTCAAGACCGCCGACGTTCTGAACAGCACCGTCGAGGTATGGGCGGTGGACGACCGCCGACGTGAGGTGCATAACAACAACAACCACAATGAAGCTTTCCACAAGATTAAATTCAAGGTACCGCCTTTTGATGGCAAATATGATCCCGATGCTTACCTTACTTGGGAAATTGCTGTTGACTAGAAATTTACATGTCATGAATTTCTGAAAACACACGTGTTAGGGCTGCTACTAGTGAATTTATAGATTTTGCTTGTTTGGTGGATTGAACATTGCAAGAAAAATCCTGAGAACATACCACCAACTTGGGATGCTTTGAAAAGGGTCATGCGGGCTAGGTTTGTTCCTTCTTACTATGCCCGAGATATGCTGAATAGGTTGCAACAATTGAGACAAGGTACTAAAAGCGTAGAAGAGTACTTTTAGGAATTACAAATGGGCATGCTGCGTTTTAATTTAGAGGATGATGAGGAACCTGCTATGGCTAGATTTTTGGGTGGATTAAATGGGGAGATTTAGGATATTCTTGCTTATAAAGATTATAACAATGTCACCCATTTATTTCACCTTGCTTGCAAAGCTGAAAGAGAAGTGCAGGGACGACGTGCTACCAAGACTAATATTTCTGCAGGAAAGACTAGCTCGTGGCAGCTACGCACGACTTCCACTTCTGCCACACGTGCTACTGCACCGTCTTCCTCATCGAGTAGGGCAGCACCTCCTCCATCCGGTGACAAGTCCCGTGCTGCCCCATCAAATTCAGCAGCAAAGACGGTCCAAAAACCTGTAGAGAGCTCTTCATCCGTTGCCTCCACGAGAAGAACAAGAGACATTCAGTGCCACCTCTGCAAGGGCTATGGACATATGATGCGTGATTGTCCAAGCAAGAGTGTGATGATTGTTAGAGATGATGGTGCGTATATCCTCTTCTAGTGAATTTGATGACGATACACTTGCTTTGCTTGCGGCTGACCATGTAGGTAAAGAAGAGGAGGAACATATTGGTGTTGATTATGCAGCACACTACGAGAGCCTCGTCGTGCAGCGTGTGCTTAGTGCACAAATGGAACAAGCGGAGCAAAACCAGCGGCGCACTCTATTTCAAACAAAGTGTGTGGTTAAAGAGAGATCTTGTCGCATGATCATTGATGGAGGGAGCTGCAACAACTTAGCTAGCAACGAGATGGTGGAGAAATTAGCACTCACTACGCAGCCACATCCGCATCCATACTACATTCAATGGCTGAACAAAAGTGGTAAGGCAAAGGTAACAAAACTTGTGCGAATCAACTTTACCATTGGATCTTACAAAGATGTTGTTGAATGTGATGTTGTCCCTATGCAAGCATGTAGCATCCTGCTAGGTAGACCTTGGCAATTTGATAGAGACTCTATGCATCATGGTAGAACAAATCAGTACTCTTTTTCATACCATGACAAGAAGATTGTGTTGCATCCTATGTCTCCTGAAATGATTTTGAAGGATGAGCTTGCTAAAGTTAACAAATTGAAGAATTTGGAACATGCTAGGAGTGAAAACCAGATTGTGGTGAATGATCTTGAGCAGCAGAAAAAGAAAAATAGCAAATCTGTTCATAACAATAAAAATGAGATTAAATTGAAAGGATCTTGTTTGATTGCTACCAAATCTGAAATAAATAAGCTGATTGCTTCGACCTCCATTGCTTATGCTTTGGTCTACAAAGAAGCATTGATTTCACTCCATGAACTGCAGCCTTCTTTGCCTCCTGCCATTGCTAACCTTTTGCAGGAGTATTCTGATGTGTTTCCAAGTGAGATTCCACCGGGCCTGCCACCTATCCGAGGGATTGAGCATCAAATTGATCTCATCCCTGGAGCTTCACTGCACAACCGTGCGCCATACAGGACCAATCCGGAGGAGACAAAGGAGATTCAACGCCAGGTGCAGGAGTTACTCGACAAAGGTTATGTGCGTGAGTCTCTTAGTCCTTGTGTTGTGCCGGTACTACTTGTGCCAAAGAAAGATGGAACATGGCGTATGTGTCTAGATTGCAGGGCTATCAATAACATCACCATTCGCTACCGCCATCCCATCCCACGCCTAGATGTTATGCTTGATGAGCTAAGTGGTGCCTTAGTGTTTTCCAAGGTTGATTTGCGTAGTGGATATCATCAGATTCGTATGAAGTTAGGCGATGAGTGGAAAACAACTTTTAAAACTAAGTTTGGCTTGTATGAGTGGTTAGTTATGCCTTTTGGGTTAACTAATGCACCTAGCACATTTATGCGATTGATGAATGAAGTTCTGCGTGCTTTCATTGGGAGATTTGTTGTAGTATATTTCGATGACATACTAATTTACAGCAAGTCTATGGAAGAACATCTTGACCATTTACGTGTTGTTTTTGATGCCCTACGTGATGCACGTTTGTTTGCTAACATTGAGAAGTGCACATTTTTGCACAAATCGAGTGTCTTTTCTTGACTATGTTGTTACTCCACAGGGAATTGAAGTTGATCAAGCCAAGGTTGAAGCCATACATAGCTGGCAGGTACCCACAACTGTCACCCAAGTGCGAAGTTTTCTAGGACTTGCTGGTTTCTACCGTCGCTTTGTGAAGGACTTTAGCACCCTTGATGCCCTGCTGCATGAGCTTACCAAGAAGGGTGTGATCTTCAAATGGACTGCCGCACACCAAGACGCCTTCGACACACTAAAAGATAAGTTAACACATGCACCTTTGCTTCAGCTTCCTGATTTCAATAAAACCTTTGAGCTTGAATGTGATGCTAGTGGAATTGGTTTGGGAGGTGTCCTGTTACAAGATGGCAAACCTGTAGCATATTTCAGCGAGAAGTTGAGTGGGCCTAGTTTGAACTATTCTACTTATGATAAGGAATTGCTTGCTTTGGTTCGAACTCTACAAACATGGCAGCATTATTTGTGGCCCAAAAAATTTGTCATACATTCTGATCATGAATCTTTGAAACACATTCGTAGCCAAGCCAAACTAAACCGTAGACATGCTAAATGGGTAGAATTCATTGAGACTTTCGCTTATGTCATCAAACACAAAAAGGGAAAGGAAAATGTTATTGCTGATGCTTTGTCTAGACGTTACACCATGCTGTCACAACTTGATTTCAAAATCTTTGGCTTGGAAACAATAAAAGGACAATATGCACATGATGCTGATTTCAAAGATGTATTGCTGAATTGTAAAGAAGGAAGGACTTGGAACAAATTCGTCCTCAATGACAGGTTTGTGTTTAGGGCTAACAAGCTATGCATTCTAGCTAGCTCCGTGCGTTTGTTATTGTTGCAGGAAGCACATGGAGGAGGACTGATGGGACACTTTGGTGTGAAGAAAACAAAAGACATTCTTGCTGCTCATTTCTTTTGGCCTAGGATGAGGAGAGACGTTGAAAGATTCATAGCCCGCTGCACGACACGCCAAAATGCTAAGTCACGCCTTAACCCTCATGGTTTGTACATGCCCTACCTGTTCCTAGTGTGCCTTGGGAGGATATCTCTATGGACTTTGTTTTAGGACTGCCTAGAACCAAGAAGGGGAGGGATAGTGTGTTTGTTGTGGTAGATAGATTTTCTAAAATGTCCCATTTCATACCATGCCACAAAACTGATGATGCTACCCACATTGCTGATTTATTCTTTCGTGAGATTATTCGTTTACATGGTGTGCCAAATACAATTGTTTCTGTCCTTAGTCATTTTTGGCGAACTTTGTGGGCTAAGTTGGGAACCAAGCTGTTGTTCTCCACTACTTGCCACCCTCAAACCGATGGGCAAACTAAAGTTGTGAATAGAACTTTATCTACCATGCTTAGGGCTGTCTTGAAAAAGAACATTAAGATGTGGGAAGAGTGTTTACCTCATATTGAATTTGCATATAATCGTTCGCTGCATTCTACCACAAAAATGTGTCCTTTTGAGATTGTTTATGGCTTCATACCACGTGCTCCTATTGATTTGATTCCCTTGCCGACTTCTGAAAAACTGAACTTTGATGCTAAGCGACGTGCTGAATTGATGCTAAAGCTGCATGAAACAACTAAAGAAAATATAGAGCGCATGAATGCTAAGTATAAATCTGCTGGCGATAAGGGTAGGAGGCACTTAACTTTTGCACCAGGTGATTTGGTTTGGTTGCACTTAAGAAAGGAGAGGTTTCCGACATTGAGAAAATCTAAATTGATGCCTCGAGCTGATGGCCCTTTTAAAGTGTTGCAACGTGTTAACGAGAATGGATATAAGCTTGATCTTCCTGCAGATTTTGGGGTTAGCCCCACGTTTAACATTGCAGATTTAAAACCATATTTGGGAGAAAAAGATGAGCTTGAGTCGAGGACGTCTCAAATGCAAGAAGGGGAGGATGATGAGGACATCATATCCATCGATACGTCCACCTCTCCACTTGGTCCCCTTACCCGTGCTCGTGCTCGACAACTTAACCATCAAGTAAGCTCCTTCTTAAGCTCTTGTCCATCTTGTTTAGACAACGGAGACGCGTGCACTGTTGTTTTGCTCAGGAATGAAGAACAGGAACAAATGGGGAATGGAATCACGAGCACCAGGTTCGGGCAGCAGAACAGCGACAACTTCTGACAGGCGCTGTGACCTCATACGGACTCCGATTGGGGTGATCTTGGACTTCCTGGAAAGCCTATCAAATCAAATTTCAAATGCATTTGGAATCAGCTTCAAATTCGTTCTGAGTCAACGGGAATCATCAAAATGGTCACGAGTGGTATTGTGTTAGCAGAACTTGGGCTGATGGGCCTTGTATCAAGTTGGGCCCATTAGGGGCGCGTCCTACGGTTTGGGGGAAACCTCCTGGTCGTCTCCAACCTTACAAATACCCCAGCAGCCGCCACTCTAGGTGGGTTTCTTTTGAGTGCACATTTTAGCCATTGTTGCTAGCTGCCTGCTAGAGGAGCGCGTGCTGGATCAGCCGCCCTGTTTTCCTGCCTTCGGAACCCCACCTTATTGTATCTTGGATTCAAATCCTTCATTCCCATCTGGTATTTTGAGTACCTTTTATCTTGTTCTTGCAAGTTTCTTCGATTTGCTTGCAGGATTGAGAGCCCTCGTGGCTGGTGTCGTGCTCCACAAGGTGCAGCATCCTTGGAGGTGGTGTATCGGTTGCTAAGGCGCAGCGCTCGTGAGGGCTGTAGTCGGACCGCCAACGTCATCCCCATCCCCCGAATCGAGTTACCCCCTGCCTCTCATTGAAAGATCGGGCTCCAACCCTAGCGGGTCCTCATCATCGTCGGCAGCAAAACCGTGCCCACTACATTCTTTATCATCGACGAGAAGGGATCGTACAGCCTACTGCTAGGAAGGGACTGGATTCACGCCAACTGCTGCATCCCTTTGTTGTGACACCTTCGGACCTCTGACGCTCCAAAGTATAGCAAGACATCTGACGCTCCGAGAGAAATAACTGAGATATCACTGGGCCTTTAGCCTGCCAGTCAACTTCAGCCTGGATTGTGCCCGTCAAACCACTCGATGGCAGTGACCAAATGTGTTACACAACCAGGATACTTGACATCAAATGGCTAAAGATCTACGTTGTCTCAATTATCTTTAACTCATGCTCGTGGTTAATACGTTCCTAACAAAAGGAACGACTAACCACTTTCATCCAAGCATATGATATCGATAACTGGTTTAATGACTCATCATGAGTCATAAGCTATTACAAAATAATAGTTCTTAGAGATACATATGACCGTTAGACCAAATAGTTATATAGATAGTCATAGCAAACGAAAGCAAACAACATTCCCGAGGATCTTTCTCCAACCGACTAGGGAGTGCCCTAGTATGAACCGTCCCGGTAGAATGACACTTCCTTGGCAAATTCTTCCTCCTCGGGAGGAGTCTCCCCTGCAATCATGTCTATACACAAACAAGTATAGACACACACAACAAGTGTCAGTACAATGCATTGTACTAGCAAGCACCCATCAAGCCTAAGACTACATGTACGGCAATATCAAGGAGAAGCTCATGTATGGTTTCATTTTAGCACAAAGCTAACTTTATTTTAGCAAAACCCCATTTGCAAATACCCAAGTTTGAACAATTAATTTCAGCAAACATGTAGTTCACTAAGTTGGGCATTAATAAATAGTATTGCTCATAAAACTTCCTCACTTTGCATTACGGGGCAGCAAAGCCCTTCTAGTACCTGTAATTTAGCCTTACACCAGCACGATATGTGTTTCATCCATCCTATACCATTTTGGAAGTATGGCATAGAACCGTTAAGTGGTGGGCCCATGCCTTAAACTCAATGCCGTGGGGGCGTATACGACAGGAACCCACCCACGTGGCACAATACCGTTGTATTGGACAGGCCGAGTCACCTAAACTACCACATCGGGGCATAAAGGAAGCTCCTCTGAGTTATACGAACTCATACACTTCGGCCTACCTAAATGTAAGGATAAACCACAAATAGTATACTAAGCTAGGGCTATCCCATACTAGCACATGTGGTTGTACTGTTTTCGAAATGAATAATCATGGAGTGAGGTCCTTAGGGTAGTCTGGGCACACACTCCTCCTATCGGTATATAAATAATTACCATATGTATACCACCTGCGGCCCAAACTTCAAAACCAAGTTGTACCATATTTTGTTTTCAACATAAGGCATACTTGTCATAACATAGCTTTTGGAAAAATAGAAGCTTTGCAAGTAAAACATCGGTACTTAGCCCAGTAGTCATGGGAAAATGTATACTACAAGCAACTAAGAATGGGGGTAAGTAATTCATGAAATTCCAGATTGGTTCACTATGTAATAGCCTCTCATCATTTCTAAGGTTTGGAATTGGCTAATGTATTAAGTGGAGTTTTCAGGGGCATGCAACATCGGGTGTAGTACTAAACATGTTCATATCAAGTTTTTAGTATTACTCATCAAATATCATGCAAGTTCCCAACCCTTTTAAAATAACCTCCATAAAACTATGATCAATTTGTTCAAAGGGGAAGGCGAGGACTTGCCTGGTTCTCCTTCCTCTGGATCGTACAAGTACGCGGGATCTTCGAACGGTGCCGACGGTTCGTCTAATGTATATGTACAAAAATTTCAGATTTTAAACGTTTATGAGAATCCTTAACGAACTAAGATGAATGAATATGAGATGCAAGTGTTTTACCTTCAGATATATATTAAGTAGGGTCTCTATTAAGTCTTTTCTTCCCCAAGTGAAAGGCTTATTTGTAGTCTCTTTTATAGTGTAGGGGTTTAGTGTTGCAATCTTGCTAAATTTGTTCAAGACAAAAATATGGGCTTTCTGGTAGGTATTATATTTTTAGTTAGTAGAACACAGAAGGATGGCCCTAACAAAATTTAGTTTGCATTTTTATAAATTTTATTGGGTCTACTATAATTTTTGGAAGTCAGGGTGCTCTAGAACAACTCTTTTATTAAATAAATCTATAAGTGTTTTTTCTACCACAGAAAGTATATGATTTCTTGTATTAATGTACATCTTTCACAGTTTCTACAGTCTTGATTCACTTTATTCAGAGTAAGGATAATTTTCCTATGATTTTTATAAGTTTAGCCTACCTTATTTAGCAGGGTTTACAAATAAATATTTTTAGCTAAATCTGCTACTGGGTGTAGCCATTTTTATTCCATAGCCTTAAAGTATACATTCTTGTGGTCCTGACAAAATTTGTCCCAAGTCAAAATATGCTATTTTCAATTTTTATGGATTTTCAAAGTCTGGCTATATTTCCGTGTGGAAATACCTATTTCGGTTTTTATTTTCTTTATTTGGTGTGGGGCCTACCTGTCAGTGGAAGAATGGTGTTTAAGTAGCTAATGCGCATTTGATTCGGTGGGTCCCATGTCAAAGCAACGGTTTAAGATTTAAACATGTTTTAGCGCGACATGCGAGTCCCTTGTAAGTGACGCAATGGGGACGGAAACATGGCAACGGCGCGTAGCGAGGTTCTCGCCGGCGCCGGCGGCCAACGGTGGCCGATAGGCGGTTGCGGTCAATAGAGAAAAAGTTGCTGGGGCCATAGGGAAGCTAAATGGCAGTAGTCTCGCCCTCTACCGTGGCCGAAACAGTGGCCGGCGACGGCGTGGGCGGCTCCATGGCTCGGGCCTAGTATGCATGTGCGAATCTAGGGCTCACCGTGCTATGCATGTAACGGAAATAGTATCTAGATGTGCTGAGGATGCTTACCGAGCAACTGGGAGGTGCTGGCGAGGTCTGGATAGCGGTGACGCTGTGCGGGGTCTAGCGGCGGCGGCGGTCCTTGCCTCGGGTGTACAGCGACAGCGCCTCTCGGGGGTGCTGCTGTGAAGAATGATGGCGGAATCTTGCTAAGTGGTCTCTGTGGATGCTTGAATCGAGAGGAATGGGCCTAGAACTCACCGGGGAGAGAAGAGGGGAAGATCGATGGCGACGGCCGAAGTTGGGGACGAAATGGGGCTTTCCCTCCTCGGGGCTTCTCCGGTCGATTCCTTGGGTTTCAACCATCGTCAGGCATCAAGGAATATAGTGGCGAAAAGGTTCTAGCAATGGCTCACTGTAGATGGCCGACGACGAGCAGGTGGTGCGGCGGCGGGTGTCGCAGGGCACGCAGTGCACCAGGTCGGCTTGCTGGCGTTCCCGGTCACTGGCTGCACCATTCCAAGCGAAACTTGGGCGTTAGAGAGAACAAAGATCGTGGAGTTGGGAACGGGCATTGGCTAAAGGAGTTGCACACTGGAGTGCGAATGCGGCTAGATCTTGTTCGGCGGTGGAGGGAGTTCACTGGGGTTTCCTCGGCGCTCTCGAGGTGGTCAGCTTCGGCTCTCTCGTGGAACCCGACTGGAGTGAAGAGAGGTCAGCGCCGGTCAGTTGGTCAGGGTTTTGTGCGGTTGCCGACGACGCAGGGGAGAGCGAGCTCGGCTTGACGCGTGCACGGTGCGTTCCCCGCGCGCGACGCGTGCTCCCATGCGTGGCGTGGCTTCTGAGCGAGTGAGACAAGACTGAACACGATGTTTCTGGCCACGCGGTCCCATGAGTTAGTATGGCCTACTTGCCAGTGAGATGGAAGGAGAGATGGGAGATGCTGAACTTTTCTAAGTCTGGTCGCAGTGATGACTTTACAACTTTGGGTCTCGTTTAAACCTATTTCTAGGCAGATTAAGGGGTGGTGTCCCATTAAAAAGTTGTAGATCTTGACTCAAACCATAATACTGCCAAGTTTAACCGCCTGGGCTTTGCTGGTTTAGTTTTTATAATAGTCCAAAGTCGGCTCCAAAGTCCTGTGTTGGCCAGCTCAACACTTAGAAAATTTCTTAAGGTCAATTCTAGTCTTCACACTAATGTACATCATCTACCTTAATGATGTATCCCTAAACCTTGTGGTTTGTTTGCTGAGGTCCTTTTCATGTTTTTTTGGATATTTTTCTTAAATTTTCTTGGGCTTCTTTCATTTAAACTCCATGAAGAAATTATGCCTTTTTCATGCATATACCCTATTGTACATGAAAGTCGAGTATCCGCTCTTCGTTCAAAAAGAAATTTTTTGGTTCAAGATTTACAGTATACAATCTACTCCTTCCTTCATGTATAAGATTTTTCATCAGAAGTAAAGACATAGTATTTTCTTCAAATGACATGATACCGCCACAAACCCTCAGTATCACTCTAGCATGGACCAGTTGACTGGGAACAAGGTAACCTATGACCACCCCAAGGATTTCATCGACAAGCATAACCATAGACCAAGATACAATGAGGTATGAGCAAACCACAAGGAAAATCACCATACCCAGGGGCGAAGGAATCGCAAACAATGACTCAGAAAACCCAGCCTCGGATATGATACGAAGAGCCCATTCTGGTGAACCATTCCTACTCAGAGGTTGAAAGAAAAGCCTAGGAGATCGACGGATAGACCCAAAAAAAAGGCAAGCCAAGATCTTGAGGACATGTTAGGAACTTGTGCGTTGAACTCTATCTAAGAATGGTAAAGATGCCAACCAAGCCTGAAAACGCCGATATAACCCTTACCCTAAAAAGGCAAGCTTGAGCTTATTGTTAGGGGGTAGAGTGACAACCCCGGACCCTCAGATTGGACACTATATTGAAGCTAGGTAAAAGCAAACCTTCTCTAGATAACCTCTTGTCGCCCACCAAAATCACACGACTGCAATCCTACTAGGATCACCTCACGTCTGCAGCTAAAGGTTCCAACAGTTTAGAACAGCAAGTCTATTATACAACTTAAGGAAATTAGAGACCTACGGTATCTTGCATGCTTGAAGGATGCCCCAAGGATTAAGAGCTGACAACATCATGTTATCAGAAACAAAGAATCGAAGTGGACCACCCTTAAAAACTCAGTGATCTGTTAAGAAGAAGTCCTAACGGATCCATCCTATATGATTATACCGACCGAGTCCCAATCACGACCCGACCCAAATCTCGGGGACGAGATTTATTGTTAGGGGGTAGGTTTGTAACACCCTGAAAATCGAATAATTTAAAACCGGGAATTAAAACTCGGAACTTACAAAATTTTTTGATATTTTTACATCTCGACGAGTTTATTGCTTCTTATTTGCCAGCTTTGTTGCATAAAATCAATAAAGAGAAATTCATCTAAAAGATTGAGAAAAACTAATGATTTAAAAATCCAAAAAGAAAGAAAATTCCAAAAAATAAAGATTTGGAAATTATAAAAGAAGATAAATAGAAAGGGCTAGGGATTAATAAAAGTTTATTTTTGGATCAAAACCATATTTTGAGAAAAAGTAATAATAATCAGTAAATAAAATAACTAATATTAAATAAATATAAATTATAAAAAGATATATAGGGAAGTATAGGGTTGATAATTCATTTTGAATCAAAATCATGTTTTGGAAAGAAAGGAAATAAAATAAATAAAATATGTATATAGTATGATATGCTATAAGCAAAATGGAGAAAAGAGTTGGAAATATAGGTATAAATTAAATTATTTACTAAGTTAAATCATATTTTAAAATTTAAATGTGAAGGCAAAGAAATATGGAGAAAATAGAGATTAAATCAGGAAAATACAAAAGTCCGGTGTTCATTGACCCACACGTGTTCGACCGCTTCCGCCCTCCCGGCCGTGTGCAACGTGCGTCGCGCCCGCTCGCGCGCGAGCCGCCCCCTCGCGCGCCGCGCCGCGCCGCGTGTCGCGCTCGCGCCGCGCCGCACCGCGCCGCGTGCCCGCACGCCCGTGCCACCCACGCGCCCGCACGCCGCGCCGCCCTCGCGCCCGCGCCACCCACGCGTCTCGCTCCACGTCCGGCCCCCTCCCAGCGCCGCCCACACGTCTCGCGCCCTCGCCGGACCCCGTCGCCCTCGCGCCCACGCGTCACTCGCCGCGCCCGGCCCCCCCCCGAGCGTGCGCTACATGTCGTCGCGTCACCCGGCCCCGCCTCCACGCCTCGCCGCGTGTTGCCGCCGCATCGCGCCGCTGCGCGTCGGCCCCACTCCCCACGCTTGCGCGCCGCGCCGGTCCCCTATACCCGCGCCACCCGCCCCCCCGTTTTCTCTCTTCTTTTCCCTCTCCGGCCGCCTCTATAAAAAGGGCAAGGAGCCCGAGCTTCACCACCACCTCGCCGTCCCATTCCTCCTCCGTACCCACTCTATCCATCTCCCAAACCGTCTCGCACCATCGCCGCTCGTTTTCCATCGGCCGTCGTCGTTGCCGCTCGGTTGCACCACCGCCGCCACGCGTAAGCCCCTCCCCTTGTCCCCTATGTCACCGCCACTGTCCCCGTGTGCCGCGTCGGCGAGAGAGGAGAGGGAGAAGGGAGTGAGGAGCCGGGTAGAGAAGGGGAGAGGAGAAGAGGAAGGGGAGGTGAAGGAGGAAACAGAGGAGAGAGATGGAGGGAAGGGAAGAAGGAAGCGAGGGAGGGAGAGAAAAAAAGAAAAAAAAGAAAAGAAAAAGGAAGAAAAAAAGAAAAAGGGAAAAATTAGGAAAAATCAAGAAAAATTAGGAAAATTTAGGAACAAGTTTTTGAAAAATATTTTGGGAAAATCTTTGGGAAAATATATATTCTTCTCTCGAAAATAAATTTGGATTTCAAACATAATTAGGGACCGACTATTAAAATAGGGATTTGGAAATATTTAACCGTCGCGTAATTTATTATCTAGGAATTTATTTACAACTTAGCTTGTAATTAAATATTATTTTTAATACATGGATTTTCTAAACCTAAAATTTTAAATTACTTAGTATAGCGTCTAAGCTTCACGATTAATTAGTTATTTTCGAATTCAATTATTTTTAACCATAGGACTTGTCGCTTAATAAAATTTAGATAAAAATTAAAATTAACCATTTCTGTTTGTTATTTTATTTTGAGTCACCAACCATGATATTTCTCAAAATTAAAATGTATTAACTCGAGATAATGCCACATCATGATTAATTAAATCGATTCAACGCAAAACTTCAAATCGTTGTAACTCGTTCATCCTAACCCAGATTTTATCAAAACTCGAAACTAAATCTACGTAAAATCGTAGACTAGTGTTAGGAGCCGCTTTTGCGATTTATTGGCTTTTATTGGATCTTATTAGATTTTATTTGAATTCTAATTGAATTCAAATTGGATTTCTCGCACGTACGATAGAGTCCAAGGGAACCATTGAGAGCGTCGAAGACTCAAGCCAACAAGGTCACAAGCAAGGCAAGTCAACGCTCCCCTTTGAACATATTGATCCTATTTTGCGAAATGATGTTGATTTAAACTTCAAACATGCATGCTATACACAAAATACCTATGTTTGATATACCATGCCTTGATATTGCTTACCTTTAGATATAATCTTTGTAACCCTCGATGTGATATAACCGGAGGATAGCTTCGGTAAAATGCTTAGCCATGCTTATACTAGAATCTTGCATATTCATATTTTTACAAAATGCTATATGCTTGGGGAACTACCTTAAGGGAAGGTGGTTGGAATATGACATGTGGAGGCATGAGCGCCACATTGCCTAGAACATGATGAAATGAGTCTTTATGAAAACCAAAAATGAGAAAACCAATGTTTTTATACTGGGGCGAATGGATGGATTTGGATGGTTTCCGACAAAGGCTAGTACTGTCCCTGGTCAATTAAGGACCGAGCCATAGGACTTACAACTTAGAACGAGCCAGTACAACCATACTTCTCGAATGGGTATAGACCTAGCGGAGTAGATAGCCGAGCGGAGGCAGTATCCCTGCACAGTGGTTCAGGTGTAGGTGTTGAGTTAAGGACCTACCAATAGGTAGAGTGTCCTGGGCCTACCAATGGTAGAGTGCCCATGATTGCGATAAGACAAAAGGCCTTTATGTGAATAATAAACTGAACTTAACGATGACTTAAAGATTAAGTGAGTTTTCCCTCTTACCCCGGGAACGCCAGAACTCCTCTCACTGCTAGGAAATGACGGCTAGAGTGCATGAAGACCTAAGTTCATGGAGCGGATACTGCCAAAGTGAGGTTATCGAAAGGCTTTGTCGTGACCGTCCCATATAGAGGGATGAAAGCTCATTCAATGAGCAGTTGCGGAGTACGGGTAAAGTGTACATCCACTGCAGTGTGAGTAAATCAATCTATTCGAATAGCCGTGCTCGCGGTTAATGAGCGACGTGACAAGTTTCTCCCGTGGCTAGACTCATAAATTTTAAAATGATGGGTTGGTATGCATAATGATTTTGTGTGCTGGTGGACTCAACTTCTCGACCTGCGAGAAGGGATAGACTCCCCAGAAAACCATGACGATCCGGAGACAGGAAATCATCCTTGGTATCACGATGGATGGCGGACAAAACCGTCGCCGATTTAATATACTCTGAAACTAAAACTGGATTGGCTAGATGTTAGGTTTGTGAAATGATTTGCAAAAATTGACTTTGTGCAAATAAACCACAGCCACCCTTGAATGACCCTATCATGTGCATCATTCCGTGTTGGCTTGCTGAGTACGTTGGGTACTCATCCTTGCTATACGCACAAACCTACAGATGTAGGCATGGAAGACCTGGAGGACCCGTACGCATACTACCAGGATGAATGAAGACAATGGAGTGCAATAGTTCTTAGTCCTCAGTCGTTGCCTGTGGCAATCGACATGCCGCTGCCTTCCATCTGCTATCTCATCTAATTTCTGCTTTTGGTTGTATCCGGACCGGTAGGTCCTATATGTATTGGATATTGCCTTCGGGCCTAATATTGTAATGCTTTTGGTGTAAGAATATTCGTGCACTTTGCACCTGATAATTCAGTACTATATTCATGGGTACCAAACTACTCGATCCAGGGAAATGATACTATGAACACGAATGGTTCCCGCTCCAAAAACGGGGGTCCACAGATCGGCTTCATCGCCTTGGCCATGTCAGACAGATTTGACACGGCCGCCTTAATCTTCGCTCACTGGTCCTCAATCTCCTTTGGCAGGTCGGCCACACGTTGTTCCTTGGCTATGATATCGGCTTCAATCTTGGCAAGTTCGGCTATCAACTCCTCCCGACGCTTGCGAAGCCGATCAAGTTCAGCAATCGGCTCGGTCTTCAAAGCGTCAAACTTAGCCTTCTTGGCAGTAATCTCTTGCTGACTGGCCTTGATGGTGGCCTCCAATGCTTGGTTTTCGCAGCGATCGGCTATCCTCTGTTTAGCTCGTTCAAGTTTGTGCCGATGCGCCTCCATAAACGTGGCCGTGCAATAATATCAGCCAGTTGGTCCGGTAGCCGATCTTGGATGTCCTCAAACCGACTACGCATGGAACCGTAGTCGGTGACCAGGAAATCGAGGGAGCACTCTAGCCGTTTGGCTATGTCTGACAAAGTTGCCCGTAGCTCCTCGTCCGATACCACCATGGCCTTATCTGCGCCTTCGTCAGGATCAAGAAATTCGGAGAGGTTGAAATCCAGGATATCGGCTATAGATAGCAGAAATGGTTAGGAGAGCCGACAAAGCTAAAAAGCCGATTTATGAAACTGAACAGGACTTACTCGGATAGTTGGGACCGAGGTGGCCACGTCCTCGGCGTCATCATCGCTGCGGTGTTGGAGTGCGCTCGCTTGGGAGTTGGGGGCGGGTGTCGGAACTCGTGGGGGCGAGAAAGAGTTAGTTTAAGAATTGACTGATTTAACAAGGAAACTACAATAGCTAAATACTTACCGGAGAAGGGGCCCTTCTCGGCCTAGTGACCACTTTCTTCCTCTGCTGATGCAACAAGGATGGTGAGAAAATGTGAATGAGCTTATTCAAAGATTGAGCAGAGAAAATGGCTTACTGGCGCCGAACGAGCAGCCCGTCTTGGAGGACTTGGAGTTTTTTGAGCCGATTGCTCACCAGCCGAGGGTGTCTGAGCATATTTCTCCGATGAGCTGGTGTTGGCTGCGGGTCCATCTCTTCGGATCCGACTTCATCTTCCAGGAAGGCATCCAAATCTGGATCGATTGGGGAGAGGTCATCGGCTGGAGCTCGTTTGGGTTTCTTTGAGGACTTTTTCTTTCGTTCGACAGCAGGGGTGGCAGCAGCCGATGATCTTGCCCTCTTTGACCGTTGAAGTGGTTCATGAGTCTGGCCGTGAAGGAGCGTGCCCATTTTTGGTGCATTATAGCCAATGACGGACGGTGCCAACCCGCAGCCGTTGGGGAGAACGCCACGAGCATAGAGGATGGTTGTTCCTGTGTTGCTCGTATGTGGAGGGGAGTCGTCAATTGTCTGCAATGGAATGAAGTGCGGTCAGTCGAGAACACAATTGATAGCCGATGGAGAAAAGTTTTAAAAGACTAAGTACTTATTGAAGGGACCAAGTCGGGGTCGACGATCATCAAGTACATCGAAGCCGATTGATGGAACATGTGTTGTTTCCATTTATTCCACCATCGGCTGAAGATAGCTGTCCTGGTCACTGCCAAATTGATGTTGTTGATACTGCCCAAGGGGGGACCAGGGATGCATAACAGCCGATGCATCATGATATTGCCTTCAAGACCAACCGGCAGTTGACCCAGTCCGAACTGCCTTGCGGCTACCATTGGGTGATAAAACTCATAAGTCTTGATAACATTACGCCCTTGATAGATGTCGACAGGGAGGATGCAGGGACTAATGGCTGATACATAGATTTCCCTTGGCTTTGAATACTTTTCGGAATTGAGCTCGTCTTGCCGAAGATCGTCGGTTGTTCAAATCTATCAAAGTTTTCGTAGGCAAACCGGATCTTCAAGGTATTTGGAAAGCCATTGTATAGGTGTTCAAACAAATTTTTGAATTTCTCGGCTGTTAATTTGGATCTAGGATAAGTGGCAGCTGGCTCCCCATATGACATACACCGCCGAGTCGTTCTTCGACTCGTGGCTCGGGCAAAGGGAAATCGGCTTCAAGGGTAAGTGATAGAGATGAAGGTTGAGCTAGAGCTGTAGTAGCCACCAGGGCCCTCCTGTGCTGACAACTTGTTTTGAAGCTAGCTTTGCTGACATGTTGCTCAACATTTGGTATACATAGTCGAGCAAGTACTTTCCCAGAGGGATCTTCTTTTTGCTTACTAGGGCTTCGGCTATATGTTGCCAATTGCTGGTTGGTCCACAGCTCGATCCACAGAAGACAAATTTTTCTAGCCACATTGAGAGAAAGGCTGCATGTTCCCATTCGAAGATCGGCCCATCCTTCATGTTCATTGTTATAAAGCCACTCCAGCCCCCTATGCTTTTGGTTTTGAAGTTGTGCTGGCATTTTACTTGAAGGCTGTTGGGTCGGCTATGGATGTTATGTCTAGTCCAATGATCATTGCTACATCCAGCAGTGTTGGGGTCATTGGTCCTTGCCTGAACAGGAAGGCATTGAGCGTATCGGACCAGAAATAGCTTGCAGCCGATAGGAGGGGTTCATCCTTGGGCATATCGGCTATAATTAATTCCAGGCATTGGTTTATACCGAGCTCCATCCAGTGGGTTTGCATCCTAGTTGACATCCTAAGGTACCATGCTGGCCATGACTTGTCCGTTGAAGGCCAAGATTTGAAGGCACTGGTCCAGTATGCCAGGTCTGGGGTTGAGAACCTATACGGGATCCGATTGGTTTCAGCATTTATAAATTCACTTGGGTCGGTTGCCAATTAGTCCTAATAGATATTGGTCGGGATGGATAAGGTCCGGAAGGCGATTTGATGTGAAAGGTGCTACAAGATCGCAAGAAAGAACGGAGGAATCACAACAAGCGAAAAAGATTGCATTACGGAAAAAGAGAACTGTGGCCGACGAGACTTACCTCGGGGTACACCTATTGAGGCGTGTCGGAAGGGGTGCTTGAGGACGCCATTGATGAGTGGATTTGTTGCCGCGGAAGGGTTTTGCTGGTGAGGTCGTGCTTCGGGTTCCGACGAGGTCGCCGAGGAGACAACTAGTTTTTGGGCTAGGGCTTGAGAGATGGAAGTAATAGCGTGGCTCGTTTCGGCACAAGGCGGGTGCTATTTAAAGAGGTTTCTTAACAGCCAAGACAGAATCGAACGGGAGTTGCCCGGGAATTCGAAAGCGGCAAATCCGTGATATTATCTTATCACGGACTTGGGGGGCATGTGTTAACGACCAAATTTGGCAACCAAATCCCTGAGTTCAAGGCTGAAACTGAAGTGGAATCGGATTGGAAAATGATCTGCGAAGAAACAGAGGTTGCATCGGCCACGATCAAATCGGCTAAAAGACCAATCGGTTGAGGCCGAATTGGACAGGGATAGCCGATAGCCGATTCCGATTCGAGAGAGGGAGATGGAACCATTTTCGATAAAGAAGCTTGAAGATAAAAGGAAGATTTGGTTCCCAAATGTCCGTTAAGATATTGCCATCTATGGATAGGGTCCTGTAATGACAATTGTATCTGTAAAATAGGGTTTTGTTTAGATATTTCCTTTTGTAATGCGACATGGGACTGTATCCCGGGCTATTGTCGTATTTTAAATAGTAGATTAGATAGAAACCGTGTTCTACACGGACTTTGTTGTACTTGGGTATAAATAGGACCCAAGACCTCTTGTAAAATAACAACACACATCAATACAATCTCGGCGCATCGCCAAACCTTTTCTTTTAGACGAGTTCTTGATCCCGCTTCAGGCTGCATCGATCTCGACCCCCGAATAAGGTAAATGCTTGTTGTTAGTAGTTTGTATCATCAAATCTAGTGCTTACATCGTCATGACACTCTAGGTTTAATGTTATAAGCTGCGCAAGTGATCATATACGACATATTATCTACTACAATGTCTAGATCTATCTCATCGTCGGCTCGTTTCTCTCGGGAGACAGCAGCCGACAGAGCTAGATCTAGATGTTGGACTAGGTCATATGTTGTATCTACCATCTTGAAGGGTTTACATCGGTCTATATAGATCTAATACTATCTTTTTGTACTTAATGTTGCATCATCTATGATCTGTTAAGTCGCTTTTAGAAGTATTTAGAACTATTTGATTAGATGCCTACTTGTAGAGACAGTGCTGGGGTTTCAGCCAGCCTTACCTGTTTTAATAATCTTTTAGCATTATTTACTATTAGATATATTAAAGCTGCCTCTTATATTAAGCTCTCAATCTAGTTAAATGTCTTAAGCCAGTATTAGTCCGTTGGCATCATCCGATAGCCGATTGATCTAGGTTTAACGCATTTAGGTTAGATTGATATCTTTTCATAAGACATATCGGAGTAATAGTCGATACACATTAGATCTGCAGCATCGGCTAGGTTATAAACGCATATATTTATTATCTTGATTTATATTTAGATTAAGTGATTCATACTGTCTTGGCACAGCCGATCTATCCCAGTCACTTAGTTTAAATATGCTTCGGGAAGGCAATTATATGCAAGTTGGTTTCCTGAGCCCATCCCGTAGGATCTAACTTTAACCTTAACGCATGTATCTGTTTATTATTTCTTATTGCTTAGCAGATCAAACCAATTGGCACGCCTAGCTCATCACAGGTAGCCAAGGACGGACCTGCACTGGAGTTAAGTAGATCTCCCAAGCTAGCGCGTGAGAGAATTTTCTAGAAACAAGGTACTCTCCCGTGGAAAAGTTGTGCTTATGCCTATATTTTTCATGTACAAAGTTGAGGCATTATTTATTATCCAACGAATGCACGATAGTACGCAAAGCCGACGTAGTCAAATATATGCTATCGGCTCCGAGTCTGAAAGGACGAGTTGGAAAGTGAATTTTTGCTTTGACGGAGTTTGACTTGAGGTATCAAGCACCTAAAGCGGTTAAGGGGCAGGCTATAGCTGATTTCATCGTTGAGCATAGAGATGACTCAATCGGCTCAGTCGACATCATGCCCTGGACTCTAACTTTCGATGAATTAGTCTGCACACATGGATGCGGCATCGACATAGGGGGGCAAGTTTTGAATTTGCTTTTACAATCACGCCTCATGCTACAAATAATCAAGCTGAGTATGAGGCTGTCCTCAAGGGTCTACAGCTGTTGAAGGAAGTTGAAGCCGATGCCGTGGAAATTATGGGCGAACTATTGGTCATCAGCCAGTTATCAGGAGAGTATGAGTGCAAAAACGATGCAGTGATGGTCTATTACCAAAAATGCCGAGAGTTGATGAATAGTTTTTGGCTAGTTACATTAAAACATGTCCCTAGGGAGCAGAATTCGGAAGCAAATGATCTGGCTCAAGGGGCATCGGGCTGTAAGCCAATGACAAAGGAAGTCGAAGTAGAGATTGCAACCATCTCAGCCGACGATTGTAGGTATGGTGTCCACAGTTATTTACAAAATTCTTCTCAGTCGGCTTCAAGGAAATTGCGCTATAAGGCTTGTTCTTCTCGATGATGACTTGTATTATCGGATGATTGATGGTGTGCTACTCAAATGTCTAAATGCTGATCAAGCCAAGGTAGTCATGGGAGAAGTGCACGAAGGGATCTATGGTACTCATCAATCGGCTCATAAAATGAAGTGGCTGGTTCACAGAGCTGGATACTTTTGGCCGACTATGCTGGAAGATTGCTTTAAATATTGTAAGGGTTGTGAAGCTTATCAAAAGTTTGGGGCTATCCAGAGGGCACCAGCATCGGCTATAAATCCAATTATCACACCTTGGTCGTTGAGAGGATGGGGAATTGATATGATCGGCCAGATTAATCCACCCTCAAGCAAAGGACACAAGTTTATATTGGTAGCAACTGATTATTTTACCAAGTGGGTGGAAGCAATTCCTTTGAAAAAGGTTGACTCTGGAGATGCAATCGAGTTTGTCAAAGAGCATATCATTTACAGGTTCGGCGTCCCTCAAACCATCACAACCGATCAAGGGTCTATCTTTGTCTCAGACGAGTTTGTTCAGTTTGCCGATAGCATGAGAATCAAGTTACTAAATTCTTCACCATATTATGCTTAGGCTAATGGACAGGCAGAAGCCTCTAACAAGAGTTTGATCAAGTTGATAAAGAGGAAGATCTCTGAGTACCCAAAGCAATGGCATAGCCGATTGGCCAAATCATTATGGGCTTATCGGATGGCTTGTCATGGATCAATTTAAGTGCCTCCTTACAAGTTAGTCTGTGGGCATCAGGCTGTTTTGCCATGGGAAAGTGTCATCGGCTCACGAAGGATTCGACTGCAAGATGAGTTAACAACCGATGATTATCACAATCTGATGGTAGACGAATCACAGGACTTGGTCTTATCAAGGATGTGTGCCTTGGAGAAGGTGACTAGGGATAAAGAGAGAGTGGCTCGTCATTATAACAAGAAAGTTGTGCCTAAATCTTTTGAAGAAGGCGAGTTGGTCTGGAAATTGATACTGCCGATTGGCACAAGGGATAACAAATTCGGCAAGTGGTCACCTAATTGGGTAGGGCCATTCAATATCCACAAGTGTGTCTCTAAGGGGACCTACATGCTAGAAGGACTGGATGGAGAGGTATTTGGAAGTGCTCTTAATGGCAAATATTTGAAGAAATATTATCCCAGTATTTGGATCAACTCATGATTCGACTAAGTCTATGCAGATGCATGTTAACCGTGTGTTTCGGGATTACACACATCTCCTTTAGGAAAATTTAACTACAAGTTTTTCTCCCCTTTGGTTTTCAAATCGGCTGAGCATAGCCGAAATGTGCTAATTGGTGATATTCTATAATTTTGTCAATGATGAAGGCAACATTGAAAAATTAGGGGGGCATATACCATACAAAATCCAAATCAATATAAGAGGACTTCAATTTTTTTGGGGGTTTCGAAAATTTTTCGAGGCAGTAAAGATTTTGGAAATCGGCACGGAAGATATTACAGCATTCAAGGCATAGGAGCTTGCCGATTACAAAAATCGTATATTACCAAGAGTTCACAAAGTTACAAGAGCTAGCCCTATTACATGTCCATGAAGTCTTTGATAGCCGATATTGCCCGTTGCCGAACTTGATCGACTTCTTCGATCACCTTGGCATCAGCTGCGTTAGTTCCAGGGATCGTTTTCAAAGCCTTTGTAAGATCCGCCAGATTCTTCATTGAATCTTTCGGTTTGGACTTTTGATCCTCGATGGTTTTGGGAAGAATGGCAAGCTGCTGCTCCTCCAAGGTTATATCGGCATCGAGCTTGGCTAGCTCAGTCGCCAATTCTTCTCTCCGCTTGCGTAGCCGGTTGAGGTTGGAGTTGGGTTCGGTTGTCATCTCGTCTAATTTGGCTTTCTCGGTTATAATCATCCGCCGATTGGTTTCAATGGTGTCCTCTAGAGACTTCCTCTCTTGCCGATTGGCCATTCTTTGTCGCACCCTCTTGAATTTGTGCCGATGAAGTTCAAGGAAAGCGGCTTGGAAAATGATGTCGGCTAAGTGATCTGGTTATCTCATCTTGAATTTCTTCAAGTCTTCCTCTTATCGATCCTCAATCGATGACTAGGAAGTCTAGGGAGCATTCCAGCCATTTAGCTATGTCGGATAATTGGGCTTTTAGGTCATCAGTGAGAGGGGCTAAGGATTTGCTCGTGGTCTCCTCATCATCATCCATGAATTCTTTTATGTCAAAGGAAAACATGTCGGCTAGGTTCTGCAAAGCAAAAATTAAGTTTGAAGTGTTGAAAAGTTTAGAACGAGCCGATTTGGGTCTGAAAGAAAAAACTTATAGGGATGATGGGAGCTGGTGTCTCTTCTGCCTCGACATGATGGCTACCCCTAGCCGATTGAGTCCGTTCGCTCAATACACGGGGAAAGTTGATGGGGAGCGAGGAGGTTACATGGGAAGGAGAAAAGAGGCATGATTGGTTTAGAATCAGTTGAATAAAAAATTGAAAGCGATTTGAATATGAAAATACCGATGGAGGTGGAGCCGGCCGTTTCCTTGAAGCCAATCTTTTTTTTCTACAAGGCGAAAATTCAGTAAGAGTTGGAGTGCGGAAATTTGGAACGAGAATTTTTCGAAAAAAGCACATACGCGAGGTCGATGTTGAGGCGGCGTCTTGGAGGACTTGGTGTTTTTTAGGGGTTGGGTCATCGGATTGCAGCGTTTGTGCAGATCTTCTTGTTTCACTTATGGCTGCTGCAGCCTCGTTGATAGCTTCGTCGATTTCCTCGACCATCACCTCTTGATCAAGGGCCTCTTCAATGTCAGGGTCCAATGGCGGTAGATCATCAGCTGTGGCTATCTTCTGTTTCTTGGAAGTCTTCTTCTTCATAGCCGATGAAACGGCAGCCGATGGCTTGGCCCTTCTCTTCCTTTGGAGGGGCTCACGGGTTTGGCCATGCAACAGGGTGGCTACCTTAGGCGCGTTGAAACCAATTGGTGAAGGGGCGAGGCCACCATTATGTGGGAACAGTCCTATAGCATATTGGATCCTAACCCTAGTGTTGCTGATGTGAGGAGGATGAGAATCGGTTGTCTACAAATATAAGAAGATATAGTTAAATTTCTGAAGAATGTTAGTTGACAAATGAAGAAAGCGGCAAAAGAGAAGATGTTTACCTCAGGGACTGATTCTGGGAGGATGGTTGCCATATACATCGAAGCCGATTGGTGAAAGAGGTGCTTCTTGATTCAATCCATCATCATGGCCAATTCCAAGTTATCAATGCTTCCGAGGAGGACCTTCAATGTTTAACAACTTGTGCATCATCAAGCCTGAAGTGATCTCTCCCCTCGTTTGGATTTTGTCAAGAAAGTACAGACCAATCAACAGCTGACCCATTCCCATTTGCTTAGCAGCCACCATGGGATGATAAAATTCGTATAACATTATGACATTTCTGCCCTGATGGATGCATGGAGAGATTGCAACTGAGAAAACTTCTCTTGACTTTTCATATTTTTCAGAATTGATTTCATTGAACCTGAAGTCATGAGGGAGTTCGAAATCTTCATAGCTTGCATAAGGGAACCATATTCTTGTGTTCTTGGGGAACCAATCATACAAGTTGCAGAACAAGTCACTAAGGAGTTCACCTGATAGTTTGGATCCAGAATAGGAGGTGGCAGCTTCTCCGAATGACATGCATCGGCGCATGGTGATTTCTTCGCCATCTTCATTTGTAATCGGCTGTGTCCTTGGAAATTCGACTTCGATTAGTTCAAGCCTCCCAGCAACTTTTTGAGTATGGAGTATCAACCACAGTTGCAGGAACCACCATAAGCTGCCAGTGCTTATAGCCGAATTGGTTGCAATCTTAGCCGATGATGCGTTCATCATTTGGTATAAGTAGCCTAGCAGATATTTGCCCAATGGGATCGGTTGTTTTTCTACAAGCGCTTCGGCTATGTGCTGCCAATTGGATGTGGGGCCACAACTTGAATCACAGAATACATACTTTTCCAACCACATCATCAGGAAGGCTACATGCTCCCTAGGGCCTATAGAGCTAGTTCCCATATTTTGGCTTACAAATCCTTTCCAGCCTCCGATAGCCCTAGTTTTGAAAGAATATTGACACTTGGTGTTGAATCGGACAAGGTTGACCGATGAGGTAATATTTAGGCCAGTGATCATGGTCATATCTACCAAGGTTGGTGTCATTGGTCCTTGTTGAAAGATGAAGGCATTGAAGGTGTTGGACTAGAAGTAGCTGGCAACTGATAGCAAGGGTTCGTCTTTGGGCATATCGGCTCATGTGAGGGCTAGGCATTGCGCTATCCCTAGTTCTTCCTAGTGAGCATACTCGCTAGCCGATATTCTGGTGTACCATGCTGGCTAGGACTTATCTCTAGAAGGCCATGATTTGAATGTTTCGATCCAATGTGATAGGCTAGGGTTCGCTAACCTATAGGGGATTCTGTTGGTTTTGGCATTAATCACTTCGGTTGGGTCTTCATTGCTGATTGGGCCTAGAAAGTAGCTATTGGTGTGAATAAGAGAAGGGATTGCAATTTGGTGCACGAGGTGCTACAATAAACAAGAAAGAAAAGGGACAAATTACAAAAGGTGGACGCCAAATTGCGGTAGAATAACGGGGCTACGGGCGATCAGGTTTACCGCTAGAAACTCAGCCGATGATGCAGTGGAGGGGGGCCGTTGATGAAGACATTGCAGGAGTTTGGGGTTGTTACTGTTAGTGATATGCCCTAGAGGCAACATGGAGATGTTGGATATCACGTCAATGTTTATGTATTTATGAATAAAGTGTTATTCAGTTCCATGAAATAGATATCTTGTATTGATCAATAAGTACGTGACTTATTTATGAGACTCGATATGTATGAATCTATTTCTAAATGATCCCTGATCATATATCATATTATTGGAACAAATATGATTCTAAGATCGGCATGTTTATTGATTGATGATCATGTCTCATAGATCATGGGTATGGAGATACCAAATCAATAAACATGGACATATGTGTTAGAGAACACATTGTTGGATAGACCCACCATGAAACACTACGGGAATTAATGTGCCATTAGTTGGTCTCGGGTAGTGTTGGTACAAAGTCCTTAGACCGAGATCACCATGGATTCCAATATGTGTAGTAGCCTACTTTGGGACTACCAAAACACTATTCCATAAGCTGGGTAGTTATAAAGGTAGTTTTCGGGTTTGCTATGAAACATGGAGTGGGATGTGAGTGATCAAGATGGAATTTGCCCCTCCTTTGGAGAGATATCTCTGGGCCCCTCGAGGTAACGGATTATGGAAATGCATGGCCATGCTAAGTTGATTGAGGAGTCAATCAACAGACAGATAATCCAATACGGTTCGAGTGAATGGTTAAGCTATTGAAGGGATGGCACACATCTTGCCTATAGCTTAAGCGGTATCGTGAGGCAAAGGGATTTGTGTACACATTACAGGTTGAGCCGATATTATTCTTGTATACTATGGTGTCAATATGTCTGCTAGGCGCCGCGTGTGGTCGGGTGAGTTGGACTCGAGCCGACGATCGGCTAAGTTAGACTATAGCCGAAACCGAGTATACCTGAACCTACAGGGTCGCACGCTTAAGGGGATAGAATAGATATTCGAGTTGGACTCGGATACGGCTCGATCGGATAGGGATCCGATCGGATAGAGTCCTATGGGCTTACGATGTGTGGGCGGCCAACTCTATGAGATACGGATGAGATCCGATTCAAAACAGAGTCCTGATCGGCCACTAGTCCCAGTCGGCCAACTCTATATAAAGGGGCGAGGGGTGGAGAGTTTCGGTATCGCGTTGAACCGAATCCGCAACAAAAGTCGCCGAGATCAATCGGTTTGCACACGGTTGCAGCGGAAATGGCCAATCGATTGGATCTGGAACAAGTTTTGCACACGGGTTGATTAGATCAATCGGTTTTACGGGATTTGTTGAGGAGAGTTGATGGTAATTGCGTTCCTTGATAGTGTATCGGAACGGTGTAATGTGATTACGACGAAGCAATTTCCAAATAACTCGGTTTGAGTCGGCTTCGAGATAGCGTTCCTTGATAGTGTATCGGAACGGTATAATGTGATTATGCCGAAGCTATCTCATAGTCCGATCTTGTTAGCTGCCTCGCGCATACGCAAACCATCTCCCTTGATAGTGTATCGGGACAGCATAATGTGATTATGCCGACATGGTTTTCGTAAGCGATTTCATAGATTGGATCTATGAATTTCGTGTGGTACCCCCTTATAGGTCGTCTCGATGCCGTTTCTCTGCGATAGGTAGAAAACGTTTCTACACCTAACTTGTTTTTGCAGAGAATGCTTTGAGATGGTATGGCCCTATTGTATGTATGAGATGCATGTGATGCATGTAATATTCTTTCATATGTGCAATCCTGTAATATTCTTTCTTACGTGCAATGCTTGTAATATTCTTTCACGACTGCGAGTCGATGTAATCTTCAATTAGAGCTTCTATAGTAGTAGCTTAGTTTGAAGAAATCAAGCATCATGCACATTGGAAGATGGTGCCGAAGATGGAGATCCTCAGTGCCGACATGGAGATGGAGATCACCATGTGAAGGGGGCCATACTATTTCATTATATGCTATTCTACCTGCTTTCATATATGTGATATGTTTGTTTGATAGGATAGCATCCCTCGCAAAATTAAGTAGTAATGATGCCCTTCCAAATGTTGCACCCGTCACCGTTATGCTCGTCAATGATGGGTGCGCAAAGCAGAGTGCCATTCTCTATCATAACACGAGGGGGTATATGTCGGACATATACGGCGGGAGCATTTGGTTTACTTAATAAGGCTATCAAAACAGTTTTGGGCCTTGGGGCATAGGTTGGGGCCGGGGCATGAAGATGCCACACCAACAACAAGAGTCACATAGAGATGTGATTAGCAAGGAGTTGCTTACCGATGTTACTAATTTTCTAGCAGTGATGCCAAAGCTCACTAGAAAATTAACTAACATGTCGATCTTGACCCAATACGTAACCTAGAGGAAAGGTGGAAAATACGTAATGGGAGTCTTATGTTAAATTGTTTAACAAAAGACATAGCATAAACATTGTGCTAAACTTTACTTTTTCGTTGTAGAATAAATGGCGGCTAATACTACACCCGTGCTTTTAATTTGCGATCTATTCTCGAAAAGAAAAATTAAATGGAACAAACTTTATGGATTGGTATCGCAACTTGAGAATTGTTCTCAAGCAAGAGCGTAAGGAGTACGTTCTTGAAGTACCCTATCCTAAGGATTTGCCAAATAATGCCACTTTGCAACGCACGGAGAGCTTACGAGAAGCACACTAATGATGCCCTAGCTATAAGTTGTCTCATGCTTGCTACAATGTCCCCGAGCTTCGAAGCAATATGAGAGCGAGTGATGCTCACACTATTATTCAGGGGCTGCGTGGCATGTTTGAGAACCAAGCTCGGGCCGAGAGGTTCAACACCTCAAAGTCCTTGTTTGCGTGCGAGCTTGTTGAGGGAATCCCGTCGGTCCGCATGTGATAAAGATGATTGGCTACATTGAGAGTCCGGAAAAACTAGGTTTTCCCCTTAGCCAAGAGTTGGCTCGATGTGATTCTCCGGTCGCTCCCTCCGAGCTTCGAGCCATTCATATTAAATTATCACATGAACAATATGGATAGAACCTTGGCTCAATTGCATGGGATGCTAAAGGCAGTGAGGAGAGTATCCGAGAAAAATGGTCATCATGTGATGATGATGCGAAGGCTAAGCGCAAACCACTGTCAAGAAACTTTGCACCAAGAGGAAGTTAACTCCCGATGAGATCGCGAGTGCCTCTAATGCAAAGAAGGGCAAGAAGGGGTCGGCGGCATGAGATGCCGTTTGCTTCTATTGCAAGGAGACAGGCCCTGGAAGAGGAGGCGCAAGAAGTACATGGAGGATCTCAAAAAGAAGCAAAGTACGACTTACGCGGTATTAATGTTATAGACATTAATCTTGCTACTTCACCTACGACTCTTGGGTATTTGATACCGGATCGGTAGCTCATATTTGCAAATCGTTGCGGGAATGAGAAGAAGTAGAGGATTGAGAAGGGGCGAGGTGAACCTACGCGTCGGCAATGGAGCAAGCGTTGCTACGATTCTTGTCGGCACGATACCACTTCATCTACCTTCAGGATTAGTTTTGGAATTGAATAATTGTTATTGTGTTCCAACACTATGTCAAAACGTTATTTTCGCTTCATGTTTGCAAGCGAAAGGATATGATTTTAGATCAATGGACAATGGTTGTTCAATATATCTCGAGAGATATGTTCTATTTTCATGCTCCATTGGTGAATGGATTATACGTTTTGAATCTTGAAGCGTCTCCCATCTATAACATTAATACGAAAGGCAACTCTCTAATGATATAAACCCCACGTTTATCGGCATTGTCGCTTAGGCCATATAAATAAGAAACGCATGGAGAAGCTCCATAAGGATGGGTGCTTCACTCTTTTGATTTTGAATCATTTGAGACATGTGAGTCTTGTTTACTTGGTAAGATGACAAAGGCACCTTTCACGGGACATAGTGAGAGAGCAAGTGACTTATTGCCACTCATACATCGATGTATGTGGACCAATGAGCTCAACGGCCGGAGGTGGTTATCGTACTTCATTACCTTTACCGATGACTTTAGTAGATATGGTTATATCTACTTAATGAGGCATAAGTCCGAATCCTTTGAAAAGTTCAAAGAATTCCAGAATGAAGTACAGAATCATTTAGGGAAAACAATCAAGTTTCTACGATCGATCGTGGAGGAGAATACTTGAGCCAAGAGTTTGGTAATCATCGAAAGGTTGTGGAATTGCTCCACGGTTGACTACGCCGGGAACTCCACAATGGAATGGGGTGTCCGAACGGAGAAATCGCACCTTGTTGGACATGGTGCGGTCGATGATGAGCCAAAGTGATCTTCCGTTATCCTTACGGGGATATGCTCTTGAAACATTGCGCTCACACTAAATAGAGTTCCATCTAAGTCGGTTGAAAAGACACCATATGAGATATGGACAGGGCAACCCCTAGTTTGTCTTTTCTCAAAATTTGGGGATGCGAAGCTTATGTAAAACGTTTATCGACAAGGTCACACCCAAATCGACAAGTGCTTCTTTGTGGGATATCCTAAGGAAACTAAGGGATATTACTTTTATAATCGGGAACAAGGCAAAGTGTTTGTCGCCCGACACGGTGTCTTCTTGGAGAAAGAGTTTCTTTCAAGAAGGGTTAGTGGGAGCAGGGGTGCATCTTGAAGAAGTTCAAGAAACACCGAAAACGTTTCGGCGACTACGAACCACAACGGGAGGAACAAAGTGTTGCGCCACCGGTTGTAGATACACCAGCCCCACGGAGGTCGAAAGATCACGTCGTGCACTGGCAGTACACAGTGCGGAACAACGTGATATATTGTTGTTGGACAACGATGAACCTAAGACCTATGAGGAAGCGATGGTGGGACCCGATTCCAACAAGTGGCTTGGAGCCATGAAATCCGAAATAGAATCCATGTACGACAATCAAGTTTGGAACTTGGTTGATCCACGATGGTGTCAAAACCATTGAGTGTAAATGGGTTTTTAAGAAAAGGCCGATATGGATGGAAATGTTCACATCTATAAGGCGCGATTGGTGGCGAAAGGTTTTAAACAGATTCAAGGAGTTGATTATGATGAAACCTTCTCGGCGTCGCAATGCTTAAATCTATTCGGATTATCCTAGCGATTGCTTGCATATTTCGATTATGAGACATGGCAGATGGATGTCAAAACGGCTTCCCTAAATGGAAACCTAAGCGAGGATGTATACATGTTACAACCTCGGGGTTTTGTCGATCCAGAATCGCGGAAAGATATGCAAGCTACGAAATCCATTTATGGATTGAAGCAAGCATCTCGGAGTTGGAATATTCATTTTGATGAAGTAATCAAAGGGTTTGGTTTCATCAAAAATGAAGAAGAGGCTGTGTTTACAAAAAGGTCGAGTGGGAGCGCAATTGTATTTCTAATCTTATATGTGGATGACATATTGTTGATTGGAAATGATATCCCTATGCTAGAATCTGTCAAGTCTTCATCGAAAAATAGTTTTTCCATGAAAGACTTAGGGGAGGCAACATACATATTGGGCATTCGGATCTATAGAGATAGATCCAAGAGGCTAATTGGATTAAGCCAAAGTACATACATTGACAAGGTGTTGAAAAGGTTCAACATGCATGATTCCAAGAAAGGTTTCTTGCCCATGTCACATGGCATTAATCTTAGCAAGAATCGGTGTCCTCGTACGCTTTGAGTGTTACGAGCGGATACCGATCGAGATCCGAGGTGAAGGTCAACTGGATATGCAGTAAAGAATATCCTTAAGTACTTGAGAAGAACTAAGGATATGTTCCTAGTCTATGGAGGTGAAGAAGAGCTCGTTGTAAGTGGTTACACCGATGCTAGCTTCCAAGCAGACAAGGATGATTATAGATCGCAATGCGGGTTCGTGTTCGCTGAACGGAGGCGCGATCAGTGGAAGAGTTCCAAGCGGGATACGTTGCTGATTCTACAACGGAGGCCGAGTACATTGCTTCGGAAGGCGCAAAGGATCTTTGTTTGGATCAAGAAATTCGTTTCGAGCTTGGTGTGATGACTAGTGCGGCGGTCCAATGTCTCTCTATTGTGACAAAGTGGAGCCATTGCGCAAGCCAAGGAGCCGAGGTCACATCGGAAGTCCAAACACATACTTCGGCGATATCATCTCATCCGCGAGATAGTGGACAGAGGTGATGTCAAGATATGCAAAGTGCACACGGATCTCAACATAGCTGATCCGCGACAAAACCTCTCCCTCGGCCGAAGCATGAGGCGCACACAAAGCAATGGGTATTAGATACTTACATGATTGACTCTAGTGTAAGTGGGAGATTGTTAGTGATATGCCCTAGAGGCAACATGGAGATGTTGGATATCACGTCAATGTTTATGTATTTATGAATAAAATGTTATTCGGTTCCATGAAATAGATATCTTGTATTGATCAATAAGTACGTGACTTATTTATGAGACTCGATATGTAAGAATCTATTTCTAAATGATCCCACGATCATATATCATATTATTGGAACAAATATGATTCTATGATCGACATGTTTATTGATTGATGATCATGTCTCATAGATCATGGGTATGGAGATACCAAATCAATAAACATGGACATATGTGTTAGAGAACACATTGTTGGATAGACCCACCATGAGACACTACGGGAATTAATGTGTCATTAGTTGGTCTCGGGTAGTGTTGGTACAAAGTCCTTAGACTGAGATCACCATGGATTCCAACATGTGTAGTAGCCTACTTTGGGACTACCAAACACTATTTCGTAATGCGGTTAGTTATAAAGGTAGTTTTCGGGTTTGCTATGAAACATGGAGTGGGATGTGAGTGATCAAGATGGAATTTGCCCCTCCTTTGGAGAGATATCTCTGGGCCCCTCGAGGTAATGGATTATGGAAATGCATGGCCATGCTAAGTTGATTGAGGAGTCAATCAACGGACGAGATAATCCAATACGGTTCGAGTGGAATGGTTAAGCTATTGAAGGGATGGCACACATCTTGCCTATAGCTTAACGGTATCGTGAGGCAAAGGAATTTGTGTACACATTACGGGTTGAGCCGATATTATTCTTGTATACTATGGTGTCAATATGTCTTGCTAGGCGCCGTTGTTGACGGGTCGGTGAGTTGGACTCGAGCCGACGATCGGCTAAGTTAGACTATAGCCGAAACCGAGTATACCTGAACCTACGGGGTCGCACGCTTAAGGGGATAGAATAGATATTCGAGTTGGACTCGGATACGGCTTGATCGGATAGGGATCCGATCGGATAGAGTCCTATGGGCTTACGACGTGTGGGCGGCCAACTCTATGAGATACGAATGAGATCCGATTCAAAAGAGTCCGATCGGCCACTAGTCCCGGTCGGCCAACTCTATATAAAGGGCGAGGGTGGAGAGTTTCGGTATCGCGTTGAACCGAATCCGCAACAAAAGTCGTCGAGATCAATCTCCACGGAAACCCTCCCACCTTCGAGCCAAACCCTAGCCTTGCATCGCGTGCTAGCACACGGGTGTTTGGCGTTCGTCCCCGGACGTGTGGATACCGGTAGAGGCGGCTGCTACGTTGCGCGCTGTTGATCGGCTTCGGATCGGGTGCAATCGGAGCGATCGGGCTGATTGGCGAATCGGTGTCCCAGTATCGGTGTCGGCTTGCGGGAATCGGCGCACGGTTCCGGATCGGATAGTCACGATTGGCTATTTCATTGCATACTCCAATCGGTAACGATCTATCGGCCCTTACTTGCAAGTGTTCTGGTTTGCGCGGTTAAAAGTTTTGTTTTCGGCTAGCGTAGCCTCCGCGTAACCCTTCAGTTACCATGGGGAAAGTCGCCTGTGAGTGCGTCAAGAACGTCGGGGAGGTCGCCGGCGAAGGTGCAGGTTGAAACTGTTTGGAGCTAACGCGGCGGAGGCAAAAAAGTGACAGCGTGAAAACTCTAAGGCGGTGGCTGTTATTTAAAGAAACGTGGGTGACGATCGAAATGGAGAAGTCCTAAAATCTCTCCAAGATAAGATCCGGCAAATGCGCTACATTAACAATATAGCAGACTTGGGGGGCATGTGTTAACGACCAAATTTGGTAAGGAAATCCTCGAGTTTGAAGCAAGGATTGAAGTAGGATCGAGGGAGCGTGCGATTCTCGAAGATAGAGGCCGCGTCGGCTAAGTCCGAATCGGTTAAGGAGCCGGTCGGGTGAGTTCGAGTCGGACGGGGTAGCCGATAGCCGATTCCGATTGGGAAAAGCAGATGAGACCAATCTCGGAAGGGAAGTGTGAAGATAATCATTGGATTCGGTTTCCAAGTGCTTCGAAGATATTGCCATCTACGGATAACGTCCTACAATGACAATTGTATCTTTAATTTAGGATATTTTGTATAGTTTCCTTTTGTATCACGAGGGGGGACCCTGTCCTAGGATATTGTCGTATTTTAAATAGTAGATAAGATAAAAGTCGTGTCCTACAAGGATTTTGTTGTAATCAGGTATAAATACGACCCGAGGGTTTGCAATTACACAACACACAACTCAATACAATCTCGGCGCATCGCCACCTTTTATTTTACTTGCAATCTCGATGAGTTCTTGCCTCACTTTTGGGCTGCATCGAGTTCCGATCTCCAAGTAAGGTCATTCCTTGTTACAAGGATATTGTGCTATCGGAGTTAGTGCTTCCATCATCAAGATCCTGTTGTTGCAAATTGCTTAATTTATCATATACGGTATATAATCTAGATCAATGTTTAGATCTATCTCGCGATCGGCTAGCATCTCCTCAAAGATAACAGCCAACAGAGCTAGATCTTGAGATTTATTTAGGTTATATGGCGTATCCACCATCTTGAAAGGTTTTCATTAGTCTATATATATCTCATGTTTCTTATTGTACTTCATGCTGTATCAGTTTGATCTACTAAGTCGCTCTTAGAATCATATAGATCTATTCGGCTAAATGATTGCTATTAGAGATATATCAGAGTTTTAGTCGATCTTACCTGTTTTAGCCATCTTATATGTTTTATTACTGCTAGATGTGTTAAAAAAGCCTTTTATATTAAGATCTTATTCTAGTTAAATCTGCTAAGCCTGGTACCAATCTGTTAAGTCATATGAACATCCGATTGATCCTTGTTTAATATATTTAGCTTAAAATAATATCTTGGTATAAAACTGTATCGGAGTACTAGCCGATTCACATTAGATCTACGACATCGGCTAAGTTATAAATATATATAATTATTGTTCTACTGTGTTTTTAGATATAAGTGATTTATACTATCTTGATGTACTGACTATTTACCCAATCACTTGGTCTAAACATGCTTTGGAATAGTAATTATGTATTATGAATATCTATAGCCGATCGAGTAGGATCTAATCATAGTTCAATTGCCTATTCTTTGTTTTCTTGTTGGTTACAGGATTAAACTAACTGGCACACCCTAAACACCGAAGGCGAATCAATTTGGACTGCACTAGGGCTAAGCAAATCTCTCAGGACAGTGCATGGAAAAATTTCTCATAAACACAAGGCTTGCTTTGGTTGGGGAAAAACTTTTGTGATTTTTTTAGATGGTTGTATTGCCATGGAGGAAATGGTTTAGCCAAATGCCGCTATGCTGGAAAAGGTGGGTTTGCTGTCTTTATAGGTCTCTTTGGGTCAGTTCCCAAAGGTACAAAATTTGAACAAAAATCATGGAGGCAGGTAAATAGGATTATGAACTACCTTAAGAAAATCAAGATTTTGTCACCTATAGTTTTGTCTGTACAAATTCAACAACCGGTGGTCTACTGATTTTCAGTTGTTTTATGTGAATTTTTATTGCATGGTGCAATGTCTTAAAAATCCAACCAAAATTCGTGGAGCTTACTGGGCCTATCTAGGAGTTACTGTTAAAAGGTGCATGTTTTACCATGTATGGTTTGGGCTAAATAAACATATGAATGCGGCTGTCTACAGTTTTCAAAACATGGTTAGGCTAACTAATCAAGTTATCCCACTATGTTGAAAAGGTTCAAAAATTTTGCCAAAATTCATGAGGTTTTCTTGTTAGTCTACATGCTTCTTGTAAAAATTCTCAGGTTTAACACTTACGGTTTGGCCTAGGCGAAACAACAAGGCAGTACAGAATTTCGAAAAGAACAACCGGCACAAAACGAAATTCTATCCAGGTATTAGTTTGTCTAAATTTGTCAACTTTTAAATGCATTATGTTATAGTGGTCCAGAAACTATATGAATTTTGGGTGATATATCTAATCAAACAATCTAGAGGTTTTAGCACAACAAATCCTATTTTATACCAAACTTCCCATTGTGGCCATATCGTAAGATTTGAAAAGTCGAGAGGTTGGAGCTCAAAATCGACCCAATTTCATTTTTGGTGCAGAGATAACATGAGGAGATGGAATCCTTATCTTGTCTAGCAAGTTTTAAGTTTAGTTTTATCCAACCAATTCAAAACCCATTCGCTAGATGCTATTTCTAACCCGATATTTTGCAAATCCGAGCTAGTACATATGAATAGTTTGCAAAGGGATTTCAAAAATATTCTAAACACTTTGGTACTGATTAGTTGTGTTAATTTAGTGCCTTCAAACTTCTTTTTGTAAAAATACAAACTTTCAAAAGATTTTGGCCCCATAGAGCAAGATAAGAGTTTTAAAAATCGAAATAGAGACATAGAGGAAAGTAATCTCTAGAGAGGGATGAGATATAAGATTGAATATGGTTTTCGCAAATAGTTTGTAGCTGAGAGCGAGGCCCTCAAAACAATTTTTGAGAATCCATTCTAAACGACCAACTTAAGGGGCTCTTATAGTCGGTATTTCCTTTGATACCACTGCTATCGGAGACGACCTGGACCTCTCATTATGTTTGCAAGACGAAGTGATTCTCCTCAAATAATCTAACAGACATAACGAAACGTCTGATGTCCCGAGAGAAGAATATCAGAGGCATTGCTAGGCCTTTAGCCTGCCAGTCAACTTCAGCATGTGATGTGCCCGTCAAACCACACGAAGGTGGCGACCAGATGTGTTACACATTCAGAAGACTTGACTAAATGGCTAAAGATCTACAACACCTCAAATATTCTTAACTCTTACTCATGTGAATCTAGCTCCGAGGATGTGCGCTAGACTCACATTTTCATCTTAAGCATGGGCATTCATCGCAAACATAGTAAAGGTGAACGGAAAGTAAAGACTTACATGAACATAATTATTACATAGGCTGACTAGCTATATAAATACATCAGAGAATGACGTAAGCTTGTCTACCCATCTCACAAGCACACCGACTAGGGGTTTACCCCGATAAGTTCAATTCCTAGAAGAAGCGAATCGGAAACCCGCATCATTCCAGAACTAAGTCTAACCTACAAGCAAAATGGATATTCCAGTGGCAAGGGTCAGTACATTAAACGGGTTAATATACTGACAAGCACACAATCAACCCTACGTACATGAAGGCTATATCACAAAGGAAGGCTATTTTATTTTCAGCATAAAGCAAGTTTTGTTCACAATTCTTTTACAAAAGAGTTGATGCTTCAATTAACAAAGACAAGTTTTAGGTTTCATCATTACTTTAAGTGTGGTTCCATCCTAACATTGCCTTGTCATCCTCCATGACAACAAGTCACAATACATATATATATAAACATCATCACTCTTACACAACTCAACACATTTTGTTGAAAACACATGAACATATTTTTAAACAATCGAGTCTATACTCATGACACTTCACCAAAGCGCTCTTGACCATGAGCATGGCTAATCGATTAGTTTTAATAACTCTGCAGAGTTTGTACAGCTTTACCCACATGATATGAACACTCTAGTTTGTTTCGTGCTCGTGATGCACTACCACACTCTTCATGTTGAATGTGGCCTAGAGGTTATAACGAAGCCTTTACACTACTCAGTTCCTAGCCTGCACCAGCACGATACATGTTTCCTCCATCCTAGGTCACACTGGAATGTGACCTAGAACCGTTAAGTGGCGGGCCCATGCCTTAAACTTAACGCCGTGGTGGCGGACATGACAGGAACCCACCCACGTGGCACAATATCGTTGTATTGGACAGACTTAGTCGTCTAAACTACCAGATCGGTGGTAAATAGGAAGTTCATCTGGGTTATCCGAACCCATACTCACCGCGCCTACCATAATCCAAGGCTAGGTGCTAAGCAGATTACTCGGCTAAGGCTATCCCATACTAGCACATGTGGTTGTACGGTAATCTTTAAGTTGGTGTTACAAGTTCGGTCCTTACGGACTCGGGCAAACACTCCCCCTATCGGCAAAGCAAATACATCAATTGCACGCCACTTGCCGCCCAAGTCCAAATAATATTTTTACACATTTTAGTTCGCAAGTACTTATTGAGTATAACCCATTTCAGCAAGGGTAAACATATCAAATATATGTTTTAGTATACAATGGAATAAGTATTTGCATAATATCTAGGCATGGCTAAGCAAGTGTTGCATAAAGCATGTAAGAACCCATTCGAGCACAAGGTAAGTACTCTAACCATCTCCAGGGTTACAAACAGCAAGGGTTTCAAATATTCAAGGTAGGAAATGCAGCAAATTAGTCATAACTACCATAACCAAGTTTTAAATACCGATATAGTCTAAGTTCTCATGCAATTTTGCAAACAAATAATTTTCATCCCTCAAAACATGGAATTCAAGGTGTTCAAAGGGAAGAAGGGAACAAATTGCCTTGGTCTAGAGAAATGTTAGCATCTAATCCATTTCATCACCGTTTAAGCAATTACCTAAACAAAAGTCACGATATGCAATTAAACACCAAAAATAGGCAAAAATGCAAAATGCTCTAAAATGCATGATTTGTGCATGGTGGGTAGGTTCTGACCTAAGATGAAATTAGGTGAAAGAATTTTTAATTTATCTTATTCTATTTAGGAGTTATGATTTTTTTGGTGTTTTATCGGGTCGTAGCGGCATAGGGGTAGGCGATGTTTGGACAGTGCTTTTATAATTCAGTCTCTATTATTTTGACTTCACTGGGGTAAGGGAATACATTTTCTAAGTCTAACACAATTGGTTTTCATAATTTTTAGAGCTATTGTAAATTTTTTAGGCATTTTACAAACTTATAGCGTGTTCTAGGCCTATAGTGTTCTATAGATGTGGCCCTTGTGATTTTTGGGTCCAGAACCTGATCCATTATGTTCATGATGTGTAAATTCAACTATTTGGTCAACCAATTCTAATCTTAGTTAATAATTTTAGGACTTGGTTTGTTTTGCTAAGATACCGTTGCTCACTTTGGTTAACGCAAGGGTGGGATAACTTATATTCTATGAACTATGGGTGTTTGTGTGTTAGAAACTTTATATATTAACTTAGAGATTGCTTTGTGAGCTATGGGTACTATGTTTTGGTAACTAGGGATGGATCTTAAGGCTCCACTGTTCCAACATGTTCTATCCTAAATTACTTAGGGGATCTTAAGGTTCCACTGTTCCAACATGTTCTATCCTAATTTACTTAGGGCTAGGATTCAATTCGTGTGTATACATATTTACATACACATGGTGTTTAGCTTATTTAGGGTGATTTGTACTTAGGTTATCTTTTTAGGGGTTTTCCTACATATTTGGAGTATGATTCGCCATATTTTATTTTACCTAATTGAAATTTATTAGTTGCTAGTTTTATACAAACTTGGTTCATCCTAAGTGGATTAAAAATGAATTTTCTACCAATTTTATAATTTGGAGTGTGCATTAAAGGGTTTATTCCTTATACAAATATTTAGGTGATATTGATATACAGTAGGTATATAATTTTATTTTGTAATTTGAAAATATGTGTGTTGGTGAATCTACAGAACTTGAGTTTACTCGAAAAAGATTTAAAATGAATTTTATATAAATCCCTAAAGTTCACCTTACTTATCATTCATCATTTTATTGTAAATAATTTTAAGGGTATTTGGTACAACGTAACCATATGTTTTTATTTTCCTAAATAGAGACTGTGAGTTGAGGAATCATTAGGATTTAAGTTGGTCTAAAAATATGTTAAATTAAATTTTTCTATGTATTTTATAAGTTTGTGCAAGATCTATGTGTGTTAACTTAGAAAAATTTTAGACACAAAATTTGTACGGTAATTCATCATCTTGTGAGTTCATCGAAATTTATTTCATTCCAAAATGAGTTAAATTGGATTTTATATGGATTTTACAAGTTGTGCTAACTTTTTAGCAAATTTGAAAACGTTTTGGTCTTTTGCACGTGCTGAAACAAATTTCATTAAGAGTCCTCGACTTTTAGTGTATTTATAGATGGATCCATGTCCCACATGTCATTGAATGATATGTTTACATATTGAACCCTAGAGTTGTTCAAATTTTCAAAGACTAGTCCTTGGCATTATAACAGAGCTATAGTAGATCGTTGTTGAGAATTTTAGCCGTGGTTTGGCGAGTTCACCGACGGCGATTGATGGCTTGGTTGGGGTTGAGGTCAAAAGAGAAAACGAAGAGCACGTCGTTACGGTTCCATACCTCTACTTACCTCGGCTAGTGGAGGTCGGAGTAGCGTAGGTGGCGGCTGCCATCGGTGGGAGGTCCCAGCTAGTTGCAGCCTTCAAGATGGTGGCCAATCTCCCTCCTCGGTGCGCCATCTTCTGAGGTTTTTGAGGGGAAATGAAGAGGAGGCCGAGACGAAGACGATGGCACAGTGGCTCAGCTTGGCATGGTCCAGATTGACGGCGACGGAGTTGTTGTCTTGGCGGCGGCGCTCCGAAGCGCGCTCCAGGACGTCCGAGAGCGCGGCGGCGTTCCCGTCGATTGGCTGCACGAAATGAAATGGGGTCAAAAAAGAAAAGTTTCGACATTGCGCGGTGAGTGTGGAACACAATAGAAATGATGAGGACGTTAGCTCGTCAGATTTTTGTGTTGTCGTCTTCCTGGCGGCTAGTAGTGAAGGAGAGGTGGGAAAAGAGAGCTGGAGCTCTCTCCCTTGTTTTCTTCGGCCCTGGGGTGATAAGTGAGGAGAGGCGATGCAAACTGGGAGAGTTTAGGGCGTCGACACGTCAAAGGCGCGTCTAGCACGTTAGTAACAACACTCCCTTCGCTCTCTCTGATCTCTGGTTGCTCTTTGAGCAGCGGAACTTTTTGCTCTCAGGTGGAGCCAGCTTGTGAGGTTGACAGTGGGTCCACTTCGTGGTAGCTAGGCTAAGGGGAGGGGTATGGGTAGAAATGATTTTAGCTATATTTTCGAAATTATTTCTCTCCCCAAACTTTGTAGCTTCTTAAACTTAATGTGTGGATATGATACATTTGTGAAATTTTTAATGGAGGTAGATGATCATCCCTAGATTCTATTTTCGTTGGTTTCACTCAAAAGTCATTTGTTGTTTGCTCTCGAAATTCAACAAAGACGGGGTATTTGGAGACTTAGTTTGAATTTTTAGAAGACCTAAACGAGGAGAACAATTCTATAAAAATTATAGTTATTCATGTTAATTAAACTATTATTTGAATATATTATTTTCTATATACATTTATGTGCATTTTAATTAACTTTTAGATACGATGTCATTTTAGCCAGGTAACAATATTAATTAACCTAATATTGACTATTTTGTCTAATTTGTTTGGGGCACCAAACTTAGTTTTTAAATTGAAAAAATTTATGTTGAGTTGTATATAATATTTGGCATCTACATCAGTTTTTCCACAGTTTTTCATGATTTTATCTTGCATGGATAGTTCTAGAAAATTAGGGTACCCTTTTGATGTATAAGTGTTTATATTTTTGTAAATGCATCTAAATCGTCATAAGAGATTATATTTGGACTTCTCCTCATATGAGGTGATGTTGTTAAGTTTGGTTTCAGTCCCTATAGCACAGATCTCTATTTGTTTGTATATATTTATATACAATTGTTCACTTAGGTTTCGAGTTGGGAGGATGTTTATGAAGGTAAGTAAGGTGGAATATTTCCTTTATGAGACACATTATTTATGCACCTCCACATTTGGGACAGGTTTTCATATTAGTGGTCCATTTAATTTAGTGAGGCTTATTATTAGTAATGTCGATATATTTTAAGGTGTATGGTCCCTATGGTAACTTTCTCTAGTGAGCACTAGGCCCTAATGGTTTAGTTGTTTATCTAAAATCTTAATTGTTATTCATGATACCTATTATAAAATACATATAAAAAATCCAAATGCACATGAATGACTCAGGTCAAAACATGTTTTATGCATATGCATATACTTATATTTGATGGCATTTGTGTTCTAGGTTAGGAATGAAAAGGTTTTAATTTATTCTCAAATATTTTTCATGAAGTAGGATGAAATACCTCACCTAATTAGAAAAGCAAAATTTTGGTTCTCAAAATTAAAAAACTTCACTGTCATGTGATTTTGACAAAAATTCCTTGACCCTAGAATTTGGGTATGTGACACACACACACTTTTCTCTCTCTGTCTCTAAAGTAAGGCCAAGCGAAGAATGTGTATATGCTCAACGTGGAGAGGTCAAGTATATGCCGCAAACTACTGCCTTCCTAGAACACGCCCTGCTAGATTCTGAAGTAAGTTGGAGAGGTCCAACTTGTATATGACGATGGTGAAATCAAGTCAGTTTAAAAACTCCTACTTGTATAGGACTCGGTCTCGTCCAACGACAGCACAAAGCAGTGCATGGTTAACATATACCATGTCGAAATAAATCTTCAACTGCACTTTAGATGCGGCCAAGAGATAGATCAAAAGTAGTGCACAGCTGTGACAAAAGGTGATAAGAACTCGAAACTCTAAAGGACTAAGACTAAAACCAGCAACTTGACACAACCGAAGCAACAAAAACTCAACAAGCTATGACCAACTAGCTCAAGTGTTTATGGGATCAGGAAACAAATCTAATATATATTTTTTGGCTTTTTCTGGACGATAGGAATATAACAGATGCAAAAGTAAAATCTCTCACCGATCAACCTGGCGCTCTGATACTACTGATATGCACTAGGTTGTCCCAATCTTTTGGTGGAGACGATAACTTCGATTTAATGGAGCAATGTTCACGGCCCGACAACGGTACTCCCACTCCACTGGAATAATTGTGCCTTAGCGACCGATACACCAACTCCACTTGTTGACATGATCTTGCGGAGCTCGATCAACAAAACCACTAGGGTTATTCCTACAAGCAAACGAAGAACTAGCAAGAACATGATGAACAACAACTCAAATTGCAAATATTAGTTTCAGATCTAAATACACATGAAAAGGTGAGGTTCCGAATCAAATAGAACGGATGGTCTAGCCGACACACGCGTCTATGAGGAAGTAGCAATAGCTAAACTTACATAAACAAAACCAAAATTATTGTAGATTGCTATGACGGTATTGATATAGGTGAGAGGACAAGTTGGGGATGTAGTCCAACCTAGGACGCGTCCGTAATGGACTCGACTTAATACAAGGCTCATCGGCCCAATTTGGCAGCGCAGCCCCTCGGACAGAAAAAGATAGTTGTACTAATTTGATGATTGCGAACGACTTTGGATAGATATGGAAGTGAGGCTGGATCCGTTGGAAAGTATACTTCATAAGCTTTCCATGAAGTAAATTGAACGTCCAAATCGGAGTCCATATGAAGCTGTGGCTACCATTATAATTTGGCGTTGTCCTACAGTCCGACTCTAGCCTGCTCAAATCCTATTCCCTCTAGATCCTCTCCATCATGCCTAAGCAAAACAAGAGTGCATGCATCTCCCCCATTGTCCAAATATGATCAACAGGATCTTAAGAATCAACTTACTTGTTGATTGAGGTGGCGGGCACGAGCGTGAGTAATAGGACCAAGACCAAGCGGGGTTGGAGTAGAAGTGGATATATCGATGGTGTTGATGTCCTAATCATTTGCTTTAACTCTAGTGCAAGTCTTATTAAATTGGGTTCAAGGCGTGCCAGTTAGTTTGATCATGCTACTAACTAGATAGACAAATAAATAAAATTAGATCACGATGACCAATCGGGCAATGGGCCGATGGGAAATCGTATGCCCAGTCGGTGCTAATGGAATTTTAGGACAACGGTTATACCAGATAGAAGCTGAGTATAAGACAAGTATACATCGGCTAATACTATATGGAATATAACTACCAATGAACTTCCTTTATTAAACACGATTTTGATAGATCAGAACTAATCAAAGACAATAAAAAATCGAAGTTAATAAAAATAGATGTCAGGTGATTATATGATCTTGAATATTAGCCGATGTAGCATAATAATAATACATTCATATTTGAAACAAAGAAAATAATATAATATCGGGTATGAATAAATAACATGTAATTGTATACTAATTTTGTCATTATTAAGATCAATCTTAATTGATTGGACTTAACCGAGACGGTATAAGATTGATATTAATAAGGATTGGCTAGTAAGCAATTATATGAATTTGACGCTAGCCGATATGGTGACTTAAAGATAGAAGATAACTTATTAGCTAAAACTGTGATAAAGACTTAGATGAATCTAACAAGCCAATTAGGAACTTAGCAGATCGGACCTAACCGAGGGAGTGTAAAATTGACAAAAAGCTTGATAGATATAAAGAGTTGATATATCTTATATAATATGATTGATATAACAAATCAAGCAATCTAAACAAGAGCCGATATATTGGAAAAGCAACGTAAGTAACAACTTAACTAGTATATTGAACTTAACCGAGAAAGTACTAATCCTGGCTGGTACTAGTGAAGTTGATGGAACTTACTTTCTCACCAGAGATCGAAAGTAATGTAGTCCAAACTCAAAAAAAGGAACTCGTCAAGAACTAAAACTAGGGTGACGATGCGCTGAAAGTTGTATATTGAACTATTGTTATTTACAAGCGACCCTGGGTACATAATTTATACCCTCAGGCTAGTACAAACCGACTCAGACATGACTTCTACCGGCTAACTTACAAAAAAGGAAACTAACCGAGTTCGATTCCTACACAATCCCATCGGCTCAGGATTCTATCTCTAGAAAAAGAAACTAACATAATGTTCCCTGTTACACAAGTTTAACAAAAACTTTCCTAAACTTAATACACTTTCCAACCAAATCAGCTATAATCATGGCGTTAATTCTCCTTTAGATCCGGTCTTGACTAAGGGGGACCGCCAATTTTTGTCGTTAACACATGCCCCCAATTGTGTAGTATGGATATACATGCTACGGAATTCTTTGTCCGACCCGTTTAACTTCTTCGGCCCATTAAGCTTTCATCGGCCCAGCACGGTCTATTGTACACGGTCCATAAAAACCCTTCAGGTCCCGTCCTTCATCATCAACCACATCCTTGCCTCCTCCACCAGTGAGCTCAAAGAAACCTTCTCTCTCTCCTCGCTCCTATGAATTCCTTCGAGCAACGGCTGCCACCAACAATCTTCTTCACTGCACCAAGTGGCCACTTCTACCGCCATCCCTGAAGTAAGAATCTCCTCATCCCTTCTTTTCCATCATCTTTTATCACACTATGTAGATTCAAACCTAAATTTTTTAGATTTGTGTTCTTCATGTTCTTCACCTTTTTTCGTTCATCTTGTACGTAGCATCCGAGAAGTCAAATAGCAATTCCCATGCTCAATCAACCAGCCTTTTATTATATGGATCCGATGGGTAATGAAGATCCCACTTCTTTTATGAATGTTCGGACCAACGAATCCTCTTCAAACTATGAAGCATAAGTACCAAGGATTGGCGCCTCGGCATTAGATCTTAGCCATCGAAAGCGTCGGGTTGGAGAAACTAATATCGGCGGCTTTTAACTTCCAAATATCAATGTTGGTCCGATATCACCACTAAATTTGCTGTCACTTGATGGAGTAGATGATAGGCAGCACCAAAGAGATATTTGCCTAGAGGCAATTGTTTCCCATCAGCTAGTGCTTCGGCTACATGTTACAAGTTTGCTGTCGGCAGCAAGGTTGATCTACAGAAAACAAACTTCTCCAGCCACATGTTAAGGAAGGCCACATGTTCCTGATGGGAGATTGAGTCCGTTTTAGCATGCTTGGCAATATAACCTGATCAGCCTCATGCAGCCTTGGTGTCTAACTTGCGGGAGCACTTTACTCTCATGCTAATAAAATTAGCCGATGAAGATGTATCCAGGCTAGTTAGCATGATCACGTCCATCATTGTTGGTGTCAGTGGCCCATGATTGTAAAGAAAAGCGTTCAGAGTATCAGACCAGAAATAACTAGCCGATGTGATGAGGGATTCGTCTTTCTCCATCTCGGCTAAGGAGAGCTCGATACACTGGGCTATACTGATATCAGACCGAAAATGGTACTTGGAGGATGACATACACCGATATCATTTTGTCAAACCTGAAAGCTTTAAGGATTAAGATCTGAAGTTGAGATGCCAGTCTAAAATATTGGGGTTGGATTGTTCGATGGGAATTCTATTGGCTTTGGCATTGATAAATTTTATTGGGTCTTCAAAGCCCATCGGGCCCAAATAATAAAAGAGCGGTTGATCAAACATGGGAATAGATATTTGGTTTCTCAGGTGCTACAGTGAAATAAATAGTAAAAGATGAAGAACACGAAGAACACAGGATGCAAAGATAAGAGAAAACCTAGGTCAAATCTTCATAATGCAGTAAAAATCAAGGAAAAGAGGGGTTTTAAGGTTTCTTACCACGGGGATTTCAGTAGTGGTGGCCATTTTTAGCGCAGCAAAGGGTTCTTTTCTCAAAGAAGCCTACTCGGAGAAGTCATTGGAGACTGAAGAGAGAGGATGAAAGGAGCTCGCCAGCATGGAGAATGAAGGATTGAGGTAGTGTGATTATTACAGGTGAGGACCAATAGTATTTATATTGTTCGGTTCATTAAAAATTGTGTTGGGTGGGTTGCTCTAATGACCTAATGGGTCGATGGAGCTAAATGGGACGTACGGGAGAATTTCGAAGCATATCTATCCATACTATAGAATTGGGGGCCATGAGTTAACGGCAAAATTTGACAATTTATGTTAGTCAAGACCGAATAAAAGATGGAATTCATGGCATGATTTTAGTGGATTCGGTTGGTAAGATTATTTGAAAAAAGTAAAGTAAACTTTAGTTTCTATATTTCTTACTGGAGTCCTGAGCCGATGTAGTTGTGTTAGAATCGAACTCAAATAGTCTTTTTGTTTTTAAGCCGATCGGAGTTGTGTCCGAGTCGAAGTTGTATTAGTAGTTTCCTTAGAGATAGAATCCTGTATAAATCCGATCGTAATAGAGTTGGACTTAGTTGAGCCTATGGATATAAATATGTACATCTTGGGTCTTTGTAAAAACCACAATTCAATACACAACTTTTGGTGCATCGCCACTCTAGTTTTCAAGGTTTTCGATGAGTTCTTAGTTTTGAGTTTAGACTGCATCGATTAAGTTTGATCTTCAGCGAGAAAGTAAGTCTTGTCAACTTTTCTTGTATCGGCCAAGTTAGTACTTTCATCGATTAAGTTGGACATACTAGTTGGTCTTTATTTGTGTTGCTTATCGGATATATTGGCTCGGTACAAATTGCTTTGTTATTTTTATTTAATCTGTTATATCAATCATCTTATATAAATGTATCAAACCTTTAAATTTATTAAGCTTGCTGGTGATCTTGTACTGCACTGGTTGAGTTATGATCTATTAAGAACATAGCTCGTTTACTAAATTTAACAAAGTCTAGTATTTTTATGTAAGACTATATCGGAGTTTTATACGATACTTTATTTGTTTATCGCCTAAGTAATCCTATCGTCCATTGACTGGATTTATTTAATCATAAACTTATTTGATCTTTGTTACTAGCAGTTAAACACTGTCTCGGTTGAGTCCGATCTATGATATCTAGTGGTAATAACGAAAAGTTATGTCCTTGATTGCATAATATGTATTCATAAGCCGGTAGTGGCTATCTTCGATACATTTATGTGCCAACCATATTATCATACACTGGCTAGTTGTTTAGGCTATATAAAGTGTTTGTCACTGTTGTTTTCAATCTTATACTATCTCGGTTGGGTTCGATCTAGAAATTATATTGAATCTAAATTATGCCGATGTATAACTTGCACATTTTTCAACTATTTTGATCTTAGCCGATTCTTATCAGCATTGGTTGGGCAACACGACATCTTATCGGCCCAACGGCTAACCAGCCATCGTAATCTAATGTTCATTTGTCTATCTTGTCAGTTACAGGATCAAACTAAATGGCATGCCCTGAACTCGAATTAATTGGACTTGCACTAAAGTAAAGCAAATCTTTTCAGGCTGCTGCATAAATTTCATGTCAATATGGTCCATCCAAGCCTTCGTGCTCGCGACGATACCATGAAGCCGCCGTCGTTGCCTTCCCACTTCTGCTATTGCCGAGCTGATCCCAAAGTCGCTGTCACTGTCTGGACCTCTCCAACCCCGGTGAAGCTTTCGGTGAGTATCGTAGTGCCTCATGAGACCACATGCATGCATCTTTTTGGCCGGTTGTCGATGCAAAAAAACACACACTGGCCTGAGAGATTTGCTTAACTCTAGTGTAGGTCCGTAATCTTGCTTTTGGGGTTCAAGGGCGTGCCATTTGGTTTGATCCTGCAACCAACAAGAAACTAAAGAAAGAAAACAAGGCTAAATCTATAAACGATGGCCGATCGGGTATAGCCAATGACATATCGTTTAATATTGAGCCGATGCCATATGCATAGGATCGACAAAAATAAAATTAGATTTACTCAATCGGCTTTAGATATCAATAGTATATAATCTAGGTCTCAAAATACATTTAAACCAGGTGACTCGGATAGATTGGCAACGTGTTGAGACTGTAAATCACTTATGTCTAAAAGTACTTTAAGACATAGATTATATGTATTTATAGCATAGCCGATGTCATAAATCTAACACGTATCGGATAATACTCCGGTACCACTTTATACTAAGATATCAATATAGATTAAATACATTAAACAGGAATCGATCAGGTGTTAAGATAACCTAACAGATCGAGAACAAGCTCAACATATTTTACGAGAGTGAGATCTTAATATAATGGGCAGATTTAGCATATCAAGTGAACATGCAGGAAACAAGATAGCTAAACCAGGTAAGATCGGCTGAAACCTTGATACTATCTCTAACAACAATCATGGGACAAGATAGATATTATGATTCTAGATAAAACTTAGTAGGTTAGACTCAGGCGATGCAACACAAGCATAAGGAGAACCATAAGATCTAAACAAGTCGATGAAAGCCTTTTGAGATGGTGGATACACTATATAACCTAGGTCGACGTTGATATCTAACCCTATCGGTTGTTCTCTAGTAATAGATGCTAGTCGATTAGGGTTAGACAATAATATTGACCTAGATTATAAGCATATATGATAACTCAACGATTTACGTAAACAAGATTAGAGTGTCATGAAGATGTAAGCACTAATCCCGAGAGCGCAAGCTGCCATAACAAGCTTTACCTCTTCGGAGATCAAACTCGATGCATCCCAACTCGAAAGCAAGAACTCCTCGAAATAAATGAAAGAAAAAAGATGGCGATGTGCCGAAGGTGTATTGAACTGATTGTTGTTTGATTACATGATCCTGGGCTATATTTATATCCAAATACAAATTATGTCCTTGTCGGACACGACTTCTATCTCTATTACTACTCAAAATACGGATAAGTCCCTTTGGTGGACTCCTACCGGTATAATCTATTAGGAAATTACTTACGATAACCTAATTAATAGATACAATTGCCTTTTTTGGACTCTTTCCATGTATGGCAATCCTCATGAAGCACATTACCCTGACCCGATAATGATCCCAATGTCATCTTACTGCAATCGTCTACATCGGCTTACCTTGTCCGATTCGGTATCTGTCGATGAACACCTTAGTTGATTCGGTATCAGCCGACGAACTCCCTAGCCGATTCAGTTAGTCAATTCTCTCTACAACTAGCACACACTCTTCGAGAATCCCAATTTCCTCCAAATCGGCTTCGGCCTTGACTCCAAATCGATGCATGATTTACTAAATTGGTCATTAACACATGCCCCCAAGTCCGCTATATTGATAGTGTTGCGGATTTGCCTAATATTATCTCCAAGAAAATCTAGGACTTTCTATTTCGGCCGATTATCGCACCTCTTTAAGTAATAACCAGCGCCTTGAAGTTTTTCACGCCGTTGATTCGGTTTTCACCGCTTTAGCCATAGTCGTCCCCAATATTCACCGGTGATCTCTTCAGAGCCCTCGGCGGCGGCAACTCCCTTGCGGAGGTGACTCCATCTCTGATGATGTCGACCTCTGCCACTCCCTGAGGTAATCCCCATCGGCTATAACTCCATTTCTTGCTGCAGATTTGTTTTTCTCTTTGTGATTCTCCTTTCTCCATTGTAGCATCTCTCCAACCAAATTGCCATTCCGAGTCTGGCTCATCACAATCGATTTTTCTTGGGCCCAATCGGCAATATAGACCCCACTGAGTTCATAAATGCCAAGACCAATACAGTTCCTTTTAGATTGACAAACCCCAGTTCGGCTCAGTGGGCTGGAACTTTCAAGTCTCGACCATCCACCTACAAAACCTGGCTGGCTTGGTAAACCAGAGTATCGGCTAGCAAGCAGAGTATCGACACTGGTGGCCCTTCGTGGCTATTGCAGATTTGGCTGAATTTGCACACTCTCAAGGCTGCTTAGAGGCCAGAATTAGTGGAAGCAGATTTCCCATCAGTGCAGCCGACCATAGATGTGGATGGTAATGAGAATACAACTCGCCGATGCATGTCCTTTGGAGAGGCGGCATCTTCATATGCTGGATCCAAGCTATCGGCTGACCTCTTCAAAGACTGGTTCGGCAACTTCTATGAAGGATTCCCAAGGGACTCAAGAATTTGGTTTGCATATGAACACTCTGAAGATTTTGAGCTCCCAAGCGACTTCAGATTTGATGAGATCAATTCTGAGAAGTTTGAAAAATCCAAAGAAGTCTTCACAACAGCCATATCTCCATGCATCCTCCCCATCGGCATACATCGGGTAGAAATGTACAAGTCGATATGAGTTCTACCATCCAATGAGTGCTGCCAGACAATTGGGCATGGGTCACTGCTATTGGCTTGTACTTTGCGGACAAGATCCAAGCCAGAGGTGAAATCACTTCGTCCCTCATGATGGACAGACTGCTAAACATTCAAGGCCCTCCACTTGGCAGCATTGACAACATTGAATTGGCCATAATGAGGAGTGCAATCTTTGACCGATGGTGGTTAGAGTGGAAGAAACATCTTTTTCACCAATCGGCTTCAATGTACTTGACTACTATGTACCCGGAGTCGGTTCCACAAGTAAGTATTCTTCCTCCTGTCAAATTCTTCATTGCCTGCTAACATCTTTTAACATTTGATCATTCTGTTTCCCTTGTTTGCAGACCACAGACTCCTCACCTCCTCATGCCAGTCCAAGTGGAGCAACTATCTGCAATGCTGCAGGAATCCTTCCCTATGGTGGTGGATTAGTCCCTTCAACAATCGGCTACAATCCCCCAAGACGACTTCCCTACTCCATGGCCGGACTCGCCAGCCAATTCCTTCTGATGCTGGCAAAAGAAAGAGAATCAAGCAATCGGCTGCCGAACCATCGGCTACAAAGAAGAAGGCCTCAAATAAACAAAAGACTACCGCAGCCGATGATTTGCCCACTCTGGATGCAATCTTAGAGGAGTTCTTAGATCAAGAAGAAATGGAGGAAGTTGTCGATGATGCTGCCGCTCACATGAGTGAAACCAAAAGAACTATGCAAACAACTCCACCGCTGATCGGCTAGCCCTCAAAGGACTCCTCCTCCAAAACGCCCGGACTCGTCCTCCTCCGGTATGCATTTATTTAGAGTTTGCTTCCTTCGAATATTCATATTCCAATCCTTACTAAAATCTTTTACTTGCAGAAAAAGAAGATAGCCACCAAGAAGAAACCAACTCCAGCTCCATCGGTAACTCTGAACTCAAAGTTTCTTTTAACTTTTCAATCAACCGATGCTTAATTAAACTTGTCTCTTTTCTATTTGTGAAGCCTCCTCGCTCTCCAGCACCTGCCCGACATGAATCCAGTGAGCATACTCCATCAGCTATGGGCAGCCATCATGTAGCAGAAGAAGCAACTCCTATCATCCCTGTAAGTATCTCCTCTAAACTCCATAACGGCTGTCTTGATTTCTTTCAACACTTAACAATCCATCATACCCTTTTCAGGTTATAGCCGATATGTTCTCCTTTGACATAAGGCAGTTCAAGGATGAAGAAAAAGATACCACAAGTAAAGCTTTGCTCCTCTTGCCGATGACTTGAAGGCTAAATTGCTAGACATTGCACATCGGTTGGAAAGCTCTGTGGACACTCTAGTCGCTGATTGCGGGCCGATCAGAGCATGATACAAAGAAATCCAAGACCAGATTCCAGAAGACTTAGCCGATGTCATTTCTCCAGCTGTCTTTCTTGAACAATACCGATTCAAGCTAGAGAAGGCTAGGCAGAGGCTTGCTGATTGGCGAGAGAGGAAGGATCTTGAAGCCACCATCAAAAGTTCGCTGCGTGAGTCACGGAGAGAGTTTTCTAAACGAACGCACCAAATCCACTCCAATATGTCAAAAACTCTTGTTTTGGTGCTTTTTGAACAATTTTATTCCGGTGAAAAACATCGCATCCACATGAGCCAATATCGGCACTAAGTGTCAAAAGTTCGCCGTGCGAGTCACGGAGAGATTTTTCAAACGAACGCACCCAATCCACTCCATTACGTCCAAAACTCATGTTTTGGTGCTTTGAACAATTTTGTTCCAGCGAAAACATCGCATCCACGTGAGCCAATATCGGCACTAACGGTCAAAAGTTTACCGCGCGAGTCACGGAGAGGTTTTTCAAAACAAATGCACCCAATCCACTCCAATATGTCCAAAACTCATGTTTTGGTGCTTTTGAACAATTTCGTTTTGGTGAAAAACAACGCATCCACGTGAGTCTATCGGCACACGTGACAAAGTTCGTTGCGCGAGTCACGGAGAGATTTTTCGAAAAGAACGCACCCAATCCACTCCAATATGTCCAAAACTCAAGTTTTGGTGCTTTTGAACTATTTTGTTCTGGTGAAAAACATCGCATCCACGTGAGCCAATATCGACACTAAGTGTCAAAAGTTCGCCGTGCGAGTCACGGAGAGATTTTTCGAAACGAACGCACCCAATCCACTCCATTACGTCCAAAACTCATGTTTTGGTGCTTTCGGAACAATTTTGTTCCAGCGAAAAACATCGCATCCACGTGAGCCAATATCGGCACTAACGGTCAAAAGTTTACCGCGCGAGTCACGGAGAGGTTTTTCAAAACAAATGCACCCAATCCACTCCAATATGTCCAAAACTCATGTTTTGGTGCTTTTTGAACAATTTCGTTTTGGTGAAAAACAACGCATCCACGTGAGTCTATCGGCACACGTGACAAAAGTTCGTTGCGCGAGTCACGGAGAGATTTTTCGAAAAGAACGCACCCAATCCACTCCAATATGTCCAAAACTCAAGTTTTGGTGCTTTTGAACTATTTTGTTCGGTGAAAAACATCGCATCCACGTGAGCCAATATCGACACTAAGGGTCAAAAGTTCGCCGCGCGAGTCACGGAGAGATTTCTCGAAACGAACGCACCCAATCCACTCCAATATGTCCAAGACTCATGTTTTGGTGCTTTTTGAACTATTATGTTCCGGTGAAAAACATCGCATCCACGTGAGCCAATAGCGGCCGAGTGTCAAAAGTTCGCCACGCGAGTCACGGAGAGATTTTTGAAACGCACGCAGCCAATCCACTCCAATATGTCCAAAACTCATGTTTTGGTGCTTTTTGAACTATTTTGTTCTAGTGAAAAACATCGCATCCACGTGAGCCAATATCGGCACAAAGTGTCAAAAGTTCGCTGTACGAGTCACGGAGAGATTTTTCGACAGAACACACCCAATCCACTCCATTACGTCCAAAACTCATGTTTTGGTGTTTTTTGAACTATTTCGTTCCGGTGAAATCCATCGCATCCACATGAGCCAATATCGGCACTAAGTGTCAAAAGTTTGCCGCACGAGTCACAGAAAGATTTTTCGAAACGAACGCACCCAATCCACTCCAATATGTCCAAAACTCATGTTTTGGTGCTTTTTGACCTATTTCGTTCCGGTGAAAAACATCGCATCCACGTGAGCCAATATTGGCCCTTAGTGTCAAAAGTTCACCGCGCACAGAGAGATTTTTTGAAAGAACGCACCCAATCCACTCCAATATGTCCAAAACTCATGCTTAGGTGCTGTTTGAACTATTTTGTTCCGATGAAAAACATCGCATCCACGTGAGCAACTATCGGCCGAGTGTCAAAAGTTCGTCACGCGAATCACGGAGAGATTTTTCGAACGAACGCACCCAATCCACTCCAATATGCCCAAAACTCATGTTTTGGTTCTTTTTGAACAATTTCGTTTCGGTGAAAAACACCGTATCCATGTGAGCCAATATCGGCACTAAGTGTCATAAGTTCGCCACGCGAGTCACGGAGAGATTTTTTGAAACGAATGGACCCAATCCACTCCAATATGTGCAAAACTCATGTTTTAGTTGTTTTTGACCAATTTCGTTCCGATGAAAAACATCGCATCAACGTGAGCCAATATCGGCACTAAGTGTCAAAAGTTCTCCGCGAGTCACGAAGAGAGTTTTCTAAACGAACGCACCCAATCCACTCCAATATGTTCAAAACTCATGTTTTGGTGCTTTTCTAACAATTTCGTTCCGGTGAAACACATCACATCCACGTGAGCCAACATCGGCACTAAGTGTCAAAAGTTCGCCGCGCGAGTCACGGAGAGATTTCTCGAAATGAACGCACCCAATCCACTCCAATATGTCCAAAACTCATGTTTTGGTGCTTTTTGACCTATTTCGTTCCGGTGAAAAACATCACATCCACGTGAGCCAATATCGGCACTTAGTGTCAAAAGTTCGCCCCGCGAGTCACGGAGAGATTTTTCGAAACGAACGCATCCAATCCACTCCAATATGTCCAAAACTCATGTTTTGGTCCATTTTGAACAATTTCGTTCTGGTGAAAAACATCGCATCCACGTGAGCAAATATCGGCACTAAGTGTCAAAGTTCGCGCGCGAGTCACGAAGAGATTTCTCGAAACGAACGCAGCCAATCCACTCCAATATGTCAAAAACTCATATTTTGGTGCTTTTTGAACTATTCTGTTCCAGTGAAAAACATCGCATCCATGTGAGCCAATATCGGCACTAAGTGTCAAAAGCTCGCCGCGCGAGTCACGGAGAGATTTCTCGAAACAAACGCACCCAATTCCTATGTTATGTCCAAAACTCATGTTTGGTGCTTTTTGAACATTTTTGTTCCGCGAAAAACATTCCATCCACGTTAGCCAATATCGGCACTAATTGTCAAAAGTTCGCCGCGCGAGTCACAGAGAGATTTCTCAAAATGAACGCACCCAATTCATTCCGTTATGTCCAAAACTCATGTTTTGGTGCTTTTTGAGCAATTTTGTTCCGGCGAAAAACATCGCATCCACGTGAGCACATATCGGCACTAAGTGCCAAAAGTTCGCGCGCGCGAGTCACGGAGAGATTTTCTCGAAGGAACGCACCTATTCCACTCCATTATGTCAAAAGCTCATGTTTTGGTGCTTTTTAACAATTTTGTTCCGGAAAAACATCGCATCCACATAAGCCAATATAACACTAAGTGTCAAAAGTTCGCCGCGCGAGTCACGGAGAGATTTTTCAAAAGGAACACACTCAATCCACTCCATTATGTCCAAAACTCATGTTTTGGTGATTTTTGAACTATTTCGTTCCGGCGAAAAACACCGCATCGATGTGAGCCAATATCGGCACAAAGTGTCAAAAGTTCGCCGCGCGAGTCACGGTGAGATTTCTCGAAACGAACGCAACCCACTCCAATATGTCCAAAACTCATGTTTTGGTGCTTTTTGAACAATTTCCGTCTGGTCAAAAACATAGCATCCACATGAGCCAATATCGGCAGTTAGTGTCAAAAGTTTCCGCCCGAGTCGGGAAGAGAATTTTCAAAACGAACGCACCCAATCTACTCCAATATGTCCAAAACTCATGTTTTGGTGCTTTTGAACAATTTAGTTCCGGTGAAAAACATCGCATCGATGTGATCCAATATCGGCACTAAGTGTCAAAAGTTTGCCACGCGAGTCACGGATAGATTTTTGAAATGAACGCACCCAATCCACACCAATATGTCCAAAACTCATGTTTCGGTGCTTTTTAAACAATTTTGTTCTGGTGAAAAAATCGCATCCACGTGAGACAATATCGGCACTAAGTGTCAAAAGTTCGCCGCGCGAGTCATAGGGATATTTTTCGAAAGGAACACACGCAATCCACTCCATTGTGTCCAAAACTCATGTTTTTGTTCTTTTTGAACTATTTCGTTTCGGCGAAAAACATCGTATCCACGTGAGCCAATATCGGCATTAAGTGTCAAAAGTTCGCCGCGCGAGTCACGAAGAGATTTTTCAAAACAAACGCACCCAATCCACTCCATTACGTCCAAAACCCATGTTTTGGTGCTTTTGAACTATTTTATTCCGGTGAAAAACATCGCATCCACATGAGCCAATATCGGCACTAATTGTCAAATGTTCGCCGTGCGAGTCACGGAGAGATTTTTCGAAACGAACGTACCCAATCCACTCCAATATGTCCAAAACTCATATTTTGGTGCTTTTTGACCTATTTCGTTCCGGTGAAAAACATCACATCCACGTGAACCAATATCGGCACTTAGTGTCAAAAGTTCGCCCGCGAGTCACGGAGAGAATTTTCGAAACGAATGCACTCAATCCACTCCAATATGTTCAAAACTCATGTTTTAGTGGTTTTTGATCTATTTCGTTTCGGCGAAAAACATCGCAACCACGTGAGCCGTATCGGCACTAAGTGTCAAAAGTTATTTGCCACGAGTCACAAAGAGATTTTTGAAAGAACGCACCCAATCCACTCCAATATGTCCAAAACTCATGTTTTGGTTGTTTGAACTATTTTGTTCCGTTGAAAAACATCGCATCCACATGAGCCAATATCGGCACTAAGTGTCAAAAGTTCGCCGCACGAGTCACAAAGAGATTTGTCGAACGAATGCACCCAATCCACTCCAATACGTCCAAAACTCATGTTTTGGTGCTGTTTGAACTATTTTGTTTCGGTGAAAAACATCGCATCCACGTGAGCAAATATCGGCCTTGTGTCAAAAGTTCGTCGCGCGAGTCACGGAGAGATTTTTGAAATGAACGCACCCAATCCACTCCAATATGTCCAAAACTCGTGTTTTGGTTCTTTTTGAACAATTTCGTTCGGTGAAAAACATCGTATCCATGTGAGCCAATATTGGCACTAAGTGTCAAAAGTTCGCCACGCGAGTCACGGAGAGATTTTTCGAAACGAATGCACCCAATCCACTCCAATATGTCCAAAACTCATGTTTTGGTGGTTTTTGACCTATTTCGTTCCGGTGAAAAACGTCGCATCCAATTGAGCCAATATCGGCACTAAGTGTCAAAAGTTCTCCGCGAGTATCGGAGAGAGTTTTCTAAACGAACGCACCCAATCCACTCCAATATGTCCAAAACTCATGTTTTGGTGCTTTTTGAACTATTTGATTCCGGTGAAAAACATTGCATCCACGTGAGCCAATATCGGCACTAAGTGTCAAAAGTTCGCCGCGCGAGTCACGGAGAGATTTCTCGAAAGCGAACGGACCCAATCCACTTCAATATGTCCAAAACTCATGTTTTGGTGCTTTTGAACTATTTCGTTCTGGTGAAAACATCGCATCCACGTGAGCAAACATCGGCACTAAGTGTCAAAGTTCGCGCGCGAGTCACGAGAGATTTCTCGAAATGAACGCACCCAATCCACTCCAATATGTCCAAAACTCATGTTTTGGTGCCTTTTGAACAATTTCCTTCTGGTGAAAAACATCGCATCCACGTGAGCCAATATCGGCACTACGTGTCAAAAGTTCGCCGAAACGTGGATGCGATGTTTTTCGCAGAAACGAAATTGTTCAAATAGCACACAACATGAGTTTTGGACACATTGAGTGGACTGGTGCATTCATTTCGAAAATTCTCTTCCCGACTCGGGCGGGAAACTTTTGGCACTTAGTGCCGATATTGGCTCACGTGGATGCGATGTTTTTCACCGGAACGAAATTGTTCAAAAAGCACCAAAACATGAGTTTTGGACATATTGGAATGGATTGGTTGCATTCGTTTCGAAAAATCTCTCCGTGACTCGCGCGGCGAACTTTGACACTTAGTGCCGATATTTGACCATGTGGATGCGATGTTTTTCACCGGAAAGAAATGGTTCAAAAAGCACAAAAAACATGAGTTTTGGACATATTGGAGTGGATTGGGTGCGTTCGTTTTGACAAATCTCTGCGTGATTCGCGCGACGAACTTTTGACACTTAGTGCCGATATTGGCTCACGTGGATGCGATGTTTTGAACCGGAATGAAATTGTTCAAAAAGCACAAAAACATGTGTTTTGGACAGGATCGATTTGGTGCTTTCATTTCGAAAATCTCTCCGTGACTCACGCGCGAACTTTTGACACTTAGTGCCGATATTGGCTCACGTGGATGCAATGTTTTTCACCGGAATCAAATAGTTCAAAAGCACCAAAACATGAGTTTTGGACATATTGGAGTGGATTGGGTGCGTTCGTTTAGAAAACTCTCTCCGTGACTAGCGCGAGAACTTTGACACTTAGTGCCGATATTGGCTCACTTGGATGCGAAGTTTTTCACCGGAACGAAATAGGTCAAAAACCACCAAAACATGAGTTTTGGACATATTGGAGTGGATTGGGTGCGTTCGTTCGAAAAATCTCTCCGTGACTCACGTGGCGAACTTTTGACACTTTGTGCCAATATTGGCTCACATGCATACGGTGTTTTTCACCAGAACGAAATTGTTCAAAAAGAACTAAAACATGAGTTTTGGACATATTGGAGTGGATTGGGTGCATTCGTTTCAAAAAATCTCTCCGTGACTCGCGCGACGAACTTTTGACACAGTGCCGATATTTGCTCACGTGGATGCGATGTTTTTCACCGGAACAAAATAGATCAAACAGCACCAAAACATAAGTTTTGGACATATTGGAGTGGATTGGGTGCATTCTTTCAAAAAATCTCTTTGTGACTCGTGCGGCGAACTTTTGACACTTAGTGCCGATATTGGCTCATGTGGATGCGATGTTTTTCACCGGAACAAAATAGTTCAAAAAGCACCAAAACATGAGTTTTGGACATATTGGAGTGGATTGGTTGCGTTCTTTCAAAAAATCTCTTTGTGACACGTGCGGCGAACTTTTGACACTAAGTGCCGATATTGGCTCACGTGGATGCCATGTTTTTCGCCAAAACAAAATAGATCAAAAACCACTAAAACATGAGTTTTGAACATATTGGGGTGGATTGAGTGCATTCGTTTCGAAAAATCTCTCCGTGACTCGCGAGCGAACTTTTGACACTAAGTGCCGATATTGGCTCACGTGGATGCGATGTTTTTCACCGGAACGAAATAGGTCAAAAAGCACCAAAATATGAGTTTTGGACATATTGGCTCACGTGGATGCGATGTTTTTACCGGAACGAAATTGTTCAAAAAGCACCAAAAGAAGAGTTTTGGACATATTGGAGTGGATTGGGTGCGTTCGTTTGAAAAATCTCTCCATGACTCGGCAGCGAACTTTGACACTTAGTGGCTATATTGTCTCCATGGATGCGATGTTTTTCACCGGAACGAAAAAAATTCAAAAAGCACCAAAACATGAGTTTTGGACATATTGGAGTTGATTGGGTGCGTTGCTTCGAAAAATCTCTCCGTTACTCGCGTAGTAAACTTTTGACACTTAGAGCCGATATTGCAAACGTGGATGCGATGTTTTCACCGAAACAAAATTGTTCAGATAGCACACAACATGAGTTTTGGAACATTGGAGTGGACTGGGTGCATTCGTTTGAAAATCTCTTCCCGACTCACGCAGAAACTTTTGACACTTAGTGCCGATATTGGCTCACGTGGATGCGATGTTTTTCACCGGAACGAAATTGTTCAAAAAGCAACAAAACATGAGTTTTGGGCATATCGGAGTGGATTGGGGGCGTTCGTTTCGACAAATCTCTTCGTGGCTCGCAGCAACTTTGACACTTAGTGCCGATATTGGCTCACGTGGATACGATGTTTTTCACCGGAAGAAAATTGTTCAAAAGCACCAAAACATGAGTTTTGGACATATTGGAGTGGATTGGGTGCGTTCGTTCGAAAAATCTCTCTGCGACTCGCGCGGTGAAGTTTTGACACATAGTGCCGATATGGGCTCACGTGGATGCGATGTTTTTCACAGAACGAAATTGTTCAAAAAGCACCAAAATATGAGTTTTGGACATATTGGAAAGGATTGGTTGCATTCGTTTCAAAAATCTCTCCGTGACTCGCGCGCGAACTTTTGACACTTAGTGCCGATATTGGCTCACGTGGATGCGATGTTTTTCACCCAAACGAAATTGTTCCAAAAGCACCAAAACATGAGTTTTGACATATTGGAGTGGATTGGGTGCGTTCGTTTCGACAAATCTCTTCCGACTCCGCGGGAACCTTTGACACTTAGTGCCGATACGGCTCACGTGGATGCGATGTTTTTCATCGAAAGGAAATTGTTCAAAAGCACCAAAACATGAGTTTTGGACATATTGGAGTGGATTGGGTCCGTTCGTTTCGACAAATCTCTCGCGTGACTCGCGCGACGAACTTTTACACTTAGTGCCGATATTGGCTCACGTGGATGCGATGTTTTCACCAGAACGAAATTGTTCAAAGAGCACCAAAACATGAGTTTGGAACATATAGGACTGGATAGGGTGCGTTTGTTTCGACAAATCTCGCATGACTCGCACGACGAACTTTTGACACTTAGTGCCGACATTGGCTCACGTGGATGCGATGTTTTAACCGGAACGAAATTGTTCAAAAAGCACCAAAACATGAGTTTTGGACATATTGGAGTGGATTGGGTGCGTTCGTTTCGACAAATCTCTTCCCGACTCGCGAGGTGAACTTTTGACACTTAGTGCCCACATTGGCTCACGTGGATGCGATGTTTTTCAGCAAGACGAAATTGTTTAAAAAGCACCAAAACTTGAGTTTTGGACATATTGGAGCGGACTGGGTCGTTCGTTTCGAAAATCTCTCCGTGACTCGCGCGACGATCTTTTGACACTTTGTGCCGATATTGGCTAACGTGGATGCGATGTTTTTCACCGGAACGAAATTGTTCAAAAAGCACGAAAACATGAGTTTTGGACATATTGGAGTGGATTGGGTGCGTTCGTTTCGAAAAATCTCTCCTGACTTGCGCGACGATCTTTTGACACTTAGTGCCGATATTGGCTAACGTGGATGCGATGTTTCTCACCGGAACAAAATTGTTTAAAAAGCACCAAAACATGTGTTTTGGACATATTGGAATGTATTGGTTGCATTCGTTTCGAAAAATCTCTCCATGACTCGCGCGGCGAACTTTTGACACTTAGTGCCGATGTTTGCTCGCGTGGATGCGATGTTTTTCACCGGAATGAAATTGTTCAAAGAGCACCAAAACATGAGTTTTGGACATATTGGAGTGGATTGGGTGCGTTCGTTTCGACAAATCTCTTCCTGTCTCGCGCGGGGAACTTTTGACACTTAGTGCCGATATTGGCTCTCGTGGATGCGATGTTTTTCACCGGAACGAAATTGTTCAAAAAGCACCAAAACATGAGTTTTGGACATATTGGAGTGAATTGGTTCCGTTCGTTTCGACAAATCTCTCTGTGACTCGCGCGGCGAACTTTTGACACTTAGTGCCGACATTGGCTCTCATGGATGCGATGTTTTTCACCAGAACGAAATTGTTCAAAAAGCACCAAAACATGAGTTTTGGACATATTGGAGTGGATTGGGTGCGTTCGTTTCGACAAATCTCTTTGTGACTCGCGCGGCGAACTTTTGACACTTAGTGCCGACATTGGCTCACGTGGATGCGATGTTTTTCACCGGAACGAAATTGTTCAAAAAGCACCAAAACTTGAGTTTTGGACATATTGGAGCGGATTGGGTCCGTTCGTTTCGGCAAATCTCTCTGTGACTCGCGCGGCGAACTTTTGACACTTAGTGCCGACATTGGCTCACGTGGATGCGATGTTTTTCACCCGAACGAAATTGTTTTAAAAACACCAAAACTTGAGTTTTTGACGTATTGGAGCGGATTGGGTCCGTTCGTTTCGAAAAATCTCTCCGTGACTCGCGCGACGATCTTTTGACACTTAGTGCCGATATTGGCTAACGTGGATGCGATGTTTTTCACCGGAACAAAATTGTTTAAAAAGCACCAAAACATGTGTTTTGGACATATTGGAATGTATTGGTTGCATTCGTTTCGAAAAATCTCTCCATGACTCGTGCGGCGATCTTTTGACACTTAGTGCCGATGTTTGCTTGCGTGGATGCGATGTTTTTCACCGAATGAAATTGTTCAAAGAGCACCAAAACATGAGTTTGGAACTTATTGGAGTGGATTGGGTGCGTTCGTTTCGACAAATCTCTGCGTGACTCACGCGACGAACTTTTGACACTTAGGGCCGACATTGGCTCACGTGTATGCGATGTTTTTCACCGGAACGAAATTGTTCAAAAAGCACCAAAACATGAGTTTTGGACATATTGGAGTGGATTGGGTGCGTTCGTTTCGACAAATCTCTTCCGACTAGCGCGGGAACTTTTCACACTTAGTGTCGATATTGCCTCTCGTGGATGCGATGTTTTTCACCGGAACGAAATTGTTCAAAAGCACCAAAACATGAGTTTTTGACATATTGGAGTGGATTGGGTGCGTTCGTTTCGACAAATCTCTCCGTGACTCGCGCGGCGAACTTTTGACACTTAGTGCCGACATTGGCTCACGTGGATGTGATGTTTTTCACCGGAACGAAATTGTTTAAAAAGCACCAAAACTTGAGTTTTGGACATATTGGAGCGGATTGGGTCCGTTCGTTTCGGCAAATCTCTCTGGGACTCGCGCGGCGAACTTTTGACACTTAGTGCCGACATTGGCTCACGTGGATGCGATGTTTTTCACCCGAACGAAATTGTTTAAAAACACCAAAACTTGAGTTTTTGACGTATTGGAGCGGATTGGGTCCGTTCGTTTCGAAAAATCTCTCCGTGACTCGCGCGACGATCTTTTGACACTTAGTGCCGATATTGGCTAACGTGAATGCGATGTTTTTCACCGGAACAAAATTGTTTAAAAAGCACCAAAACATGTGTTTTGGACATATTGGAGTGTATTGGTTGCATTCGTTTGAAAAATCTCTCCGTGACTCGTGCGGCGATCTTTTGACACTTAGTGCCGATGTTTGCTCGCGTGGATGCGATGTTTTTCACCGGAATGAAATTGTTCAAAGAGCACCAAAACATGAGTTTGGAACTTATTGGAGTGGATTGGGTGCGTTCGTTTCGACAAATCTCTGCGTGACTCGCGCGACGAACTTTTGACACTTAGTGCCGACATTGGCTCACGTGTATGCGATGTTTTTCACCGAACGAAATTGTTCAAAAAGCACCAAAACATGAGTTTTGGACATATTGGAGTGGATTGGGTGCGTTCGTTTCGACAAATCTCTTCCCGACTAGCGCGGGAACTTTTCACACTTAGTGCCGATATTGCCTCTCGTGGATGCGATGTTTTTCACCGAACGAAATTGTTCAAAAAGCACCAAAACATGAGTTTTTGACATATTGGAGTGGATTGGGTGCGTTCGTTTCGACAAATCTCTGCGTGACTCGCGCGGCGAACTTTTGACACTTAGTGCCGACATTGGCTCACGTGGATGTGATGTTTTTCACCGGAACGAAATTGTTTAAAAAGCACCAAAACTCGAGTTTTGGACATATTGGAGCGGATTGGGTCCGTTCGTTTCGGCAAATCTCTCTGTGACTCGCGCGGCGAACTTTTGACACTTAGTGCCGACATTGGCTCACGTGGATGCGATGTTTTTCACCCGAACGAAATTGTTTTAAAAACACCAAAACTTGAGTTTTTGACGTATTGGAGCGGATTGGGTCCGTTCGTTTGAAAAATCTCTCCGTGACTCGCGCGACGATCTTTTGACACTTAGTGCGGATATTGGCTAACGTGAATGCGATGTTTTTCACCTGAACAAAATTGTTTAAAAAGCACCAAAACATGAGTTTTGGACATATTGGAGTGAATTGGGTGCGTTAGTTTCGAAAAATCTCTCCGTGACTCGCGCGACGATCTTTTTACACTTAGTGCCGATATTGCCTCTCGTGGATGCGATGTTTTTCACCGAACGAAATTGTTCAAAAGCACCAAAACATGAGTTTTGGACATATTGGAGTGGATTGGGTGCGTTCGTTTCGACAAATCTCTCGTGACTCGCGCGGCGAACTTTTGATACTTAGTGCCGACATTGGCTCACGTGGATGTGATGTTTTTCACCGGAACGAAATTGTTTAAAAAGCACCAAAACTTGAGTTTTGGACATATTGGAGCGGATTGGGTCCGTTCGTTTCGACAAATCTCTCTGTGACTCGCGCGTCGAACTTTTGACACTTAGTGCCGACATTGGCTCACGTGGATGCGATGTTTTTCACCCGAACGAAATTGTTTTAAAAACACCAAAACTTGAGTTTTTGACGTATTGGAGCGGATTGGGTCCGTTCGTTTCGAAAAATCTCTCCGTGACTCGCGCGACGATCTTTTGACACTTAGTGCCGATATTGGCTAACGTGGATGCGATGTCACCTGAACAAAATTGTTTAAAAGCACCAAAACATGAGTTTTGGACATATTGGAGTGAATTGGGTGCGTTCGTTTCGTAAAATCTCTCCGTGACTCGCGCGACGATCTTTTGACACTTAGTGCCGATATTGGCTAACGTGGATGCAATGTTTTTCACCGGAACGAAATTGTTCTAAGAGCACCAAAACATGAGTTTGGAACATATTGGAGTGGATTGGGTGCGTTCGTTTCGACAAATCTCTGCGCGACTCGCGCGGCGAACTTTTGACACTTAGTGCCGACATTGGCTCACGTGGATATGATGTTTTTCACCGGAAGGAAATTGATCAAAAAGCACCAGAACATAAGTTTTTGACATATTTGAGTGAATTGGGTGCATTCTTTTCGACAAATCTCTCCGTGACTCGCGCGGCGAACTTTTGACACTTAGTGCCGATATTGGCTCACATGGATGCGATGTTTTTCACCGGAATGAAATTGTTCAAAATGGATCAAAACATGACTTTTGGACATATTGGAGTGGATTGGGTGCGTTCGTTTCGAGAAATCTCTCCGACTTGCGCGACGATCTTTTGACACTCAGTGTCGATTTTGGCTAACGTGGATGCGATGTTTTTCACCGGAACAAAATTGTTTAAAAAGCACCATAACATGAGTTTTGGACATATTGGAAAGGATTGGTTGCATTCGTTTTGAAAAATCTCTCCGTGACTCGCGCGGTGAACTTTTGACACTTGGTGCCGATTATTGCTCGCGTGGATGCGATGTTTTTCACCGGAACGAAATTGTTCAAAGAGCACCAAAACATGAGTTTGGAACATATAGGACTGGATAGGGTGCGTTTGTTTAGACAAATCTCTGCATGACTCGCGCGACGAACTTTTGCCACTTAGTGCCGACATTGGCTCACGTGGATGCGATGTTTTTCACCGGAACGAAATTGTTCAAAAAGCACCAAAACATGAGTTTTGGACATATTGGAGTGGATTGGGTGCGTTCGTTTCGACAAATCTCTTCCCGACTCGCGAGGTGAACTTTTGACACTTAGTGCCCACATTGGCTCACGTGGATGCGATGTTTTTCAGCAAGACGAAATTGTTCAAAAGCACCAAAACATGAGTTTTGGACATATTGGAGTGGATTGGGTGCGTTCGTTTCGACAAATCTCTTCCTGACTCGCGCGGGGAACTTTTGACACTTAGTGCCGATATTGGCTCACGAGGATGCGATGTTTTTCAACGGAAGGAAATTGTTCAAAAGCACCAAAACATGAGTTTTGGACATATTGGAGCGGATTGGGTCCATTCGTTTCAACAAATCTCCCGTGACTCACACGGCGAACTTTTGACACTTAGTGCCGATATTGGCTCACGTGGATGCGATGTTTTTCACCGAAGGAAATTAATCAAAAAGCACCAAAACATAAGTTTTTGACATATTTGAGTGAATTGGGTGCTTTCATTTCGACAAATCTCTCCGTGACTCGCGCGGTGAACTTTTGACACTTAGTGCCGATATTGGCTCACATGGATGCGATGTTTTTCACCGGAAGGAAATTGTTCAAAAAGCATCAAAACATGAGTTTTGGACATATTGGAGTGGATTGGGTTCGTTCGTTTCGACAAATCTCTTCCTGACTCGCGCGGCGAACTTTTGACACTTGGTGCCGATATTCGCTCACGTGGATGCGATGTTTTTCATCGGAAGGAAATTGTTCAAAAGCACCAAAACATGAGTTTTGGACATATTGGAGTGGTTTGGTGCACTCGTTTCAACAAATCTCTCTGTGACTCGCGTGGCGAACTTTTGACACTTAGTGCCGATATTGGCTCACGTGCATGTGATGTTTTCACCGGAACGAAATTGTTTAAAAAGCACCAAAACTTGAGTTTTGGACATATTGGAGCGGATTGGGTCGTTCGTTTCGAAAAATCTCTCCGTGACTCGCGCGACGATCTTTTGACACTTTGTGCCGATATTGGCTAACGTGGATGCGATGTTTTTCACCGGAACGAAATTGTTCAGAAAGCACGAAAATATGAGTTTTGGACATATTGGAGTGGATTGGGTGCGTCGTTTCGACAAATCTCTTCCTGACTCGCGCGGTGAACTTTTGACACTTGGTGCCGATATTTGCTCGCAAGGATGCGATGTTTTTCACCGGAACGAAATTGTTCAAAGAGCACCAAAACATGAGTTTGGAACATATAGGACTGGATAGGGTGCGTTTGTTTCGACAAATCTCTGCATGACTCGTGATGTGAACCCGCTAGGGTTGGTGCCCGATCTTTCGATGAGAGGCAGGGGGTAACTCGATTTGGGGGGAAGGGGATGACGTTGGCGGTCCGACTACAGCTCTCTCAAGTGCTGCGCCTTAGCAACCGGTACACCACCTCCAAGGATGCCGCACCTTGTGGAGCACGACACCAGCCACTAGGGCTCTCAATCCTGCAAGCAAATCGAAGAAACTTGCAAGAACAAGATAACAGGTATTGAAATTACCAAATAGGAATGAGGGATTCGAATCCAAGATACAATATGTGGGGTTCCGAAGGCAGAAAGTAGGGCAGCTTATCCAAGATGCGCTATTCCAAGCAAGCACTAGCAACAATGGCTAAGAATGCAACTCAACAAAACCCAACCCTAGAGTGGCGGCTGCTGGGGTATTTGTGAGGTTGGAGACGACCAGGATGTCTCCCCAAACCCTAGGACGCGCCCCTAATGGGCCCAACTTGATACAAGGCCCATCAGCCCAAGTTTTGGTAACACAGTACCAGTCACGACCATTTTGACGATTCCCGTTGACTCAGGGCGAATTTGAAGGTGATTCCAAATCCATTTGAAAATAGACTTGATAGGCTTTCCAGGAAGTCCAAGATCACCCCAATCGGAGTCCGTATGAAGTCGCAGCACCCGTCAGAAGTTGGTGTTGTTCTGCTGCCCGAACCTCGGAGCTTGTGAATCCTTTCCCCTTTGGCTCCTGTTCTTCATTCCCGAGCAAAACAACAGTGCAAGTGTCTCCGTTGTCTAAACAAGATGGACAAGTGCTTAAGAAGGAGCTTATCTGATGGTTAAGTTGTCGAGCACGAGCACGAGTAAGGGGACCAAGTAGAGGGGTGGTCGTATCGGTGGCGGTGATGTCCTCATCATCCTCCCCTTCTTGCATTTGAGTCCCCTCGACTCAAGCTCATCTTCTTCTCCCAAGTATGGTTTCAAATCTGCAATGTTAAATGTGGGGTTGACCCCGAAATCTGCAGGAAGATCAAGCTTATATGCATTTTCATTAACACGTTGCAAGCACTTTAAAAGGGCCATCAGCTCTAGACATTAGTTTGGATTTTCTCGGTTCAGAAACCTTTCCTTCCTCAAATGTAACCAAACCAGATCACCCGGTTCAAAATGCATATGCTTCCTACCTTTATCACTAGCATACTTATACTTAGCATTCATGCGCTCTATGTTCTCTTTAGTTGTTTCATGCAGCTTAAGCATCAATTCAGCACGTTGCTTAGCATCAAAGTTTAGTTTTTCAGAAGTTGGCAAGGGCATCAAATCAATAGGAGCTCGTGGTATGAAGCCATAGACAATCTCAAAAGGACACATTTTTGTAGTAGAATGCAGCGAACGATTATACGCAAATTCAATATGAGGCAAACATTCTTCCCACATTTTAATGTTCTTTTTAGGACAGCCCTAAGCATGGTTGATAAAGTTCTATTTACAACCTCGGTTTGACCATCGTTTGAGGGTGGCAAGTAGTGGAGAATAACAGCTTGGTTCCCAACTTAGCCCACAAGGTTCGCCAAAAATGACTAAGGAATTTTGCATCACGATCGAAACAATTGTATTTGGCACACCATGCAAACGAACAATCTCACGAAAGAATAAATCAGCAATGTTGGTAGCGTCATCGGTTTGTGACACGGTATGAAATGTGCCATTTTAGAAAATCTATCTACCACCACAAACACGCTGTCCCTCCCCTTCTTGGTTCTAGGCAGTCCTAAAACAAAGTCCATAGAGATATCCTCCCAAGGTACACTAGGGACAGTAGAGGCATGTACAAACCATGAGGGTTAAGACGTGACTTAGCTTTTTGGCATGTCGTGCAGCGGGCTATGAATCTCTCCACGTCTCTCCTCATCCCGGCCAAAAGAAATGAGCAGCAAGGATGTCCTCTGTTTTCTTCACACCAAAGTGTCCCATCAGCCCTCCTCCATGTGCTTCCCGCAACAATAACAAACGCACGGAGCTAGCTGGAATGCATAGCTTGTTAGCTCTAAACACAAACCCATCATTGAGGATGAATTTGTTCCAAGTCCTTCCTCCTTTACAATTCAGCAAAACATGTTTGAAGTCAGCATCATGTGCATATTGTTCTTTTATTGTTTCCAAGCCAAAGATTTTGAAATCAAGCGTGTGACAAAGATGGCATAACGTCTAGACAAAGCATCAGCAATCACATTTTCCTTTCCCTTTTTGTGTTTGATGACATAAGGGAAGGTCTCAATGAATTCTACCCATTTAGCATGTCTACGATTCAGTTTGGCTTGGCTACGAATGTGTTTCAAAGATTCATGATCAGAATGTATGACAAACTCCTTGGGCCACAAATAATGCTGCCATGTTTGTAGAGTTCGAACTAAAGCAAACAATTCCTTGTCATAAGTAGAATAGTTCAAACTAGGCCCACTCAATTTCTCACCGAAATATGCTACAGGTTTGCCATCTTGTAAAAGGACACCTCCCAAACCAATTCCACTAGCATCACATTCAAGCTCAAAGGTTTTATTGAAATCAGGAAGCTGGAGCAAAGGTGCATGTGTTAACTTATCTTTAAGCATGTCGAAGGCGTCCCGATGTGCATCTGTCCATTTGAAGATCACTCCCTTCTTGGTAAGCTCATGCAGCGGGGCAGCAAGGGCGCTAAAGTCCTTCACGAAGCGACGATAGAAACCAGCAAGTCCCGAAAACTTCGCACTTGGGTAACGGTTGTAGGTACCGGCCAGCTATGTATCGCTTCAACCTTGGCTTGATCAACTTCAATTCCCTGTGGTGTCACAACATAGCCAAGAAAAGACACCCGATCTGTGCAAAATGTGCACTTCTCAAGGTTACCAAATAAACGTGCATCACGCAATGCATCAAAAACAGCACGCAAGTGTTCAAGATGTTCCTCATGTGATTTGCTATAAATCAGGATGTCATCAAAGTATACAACTACAAATCTGCCAATAAAAGCGCGCATAACTTCATTCATCAATCTCATGAATGTGCTAGGTGCATTAGTGAGACCAAAAGGCATGACCAGCCACTCATACAACCCAAACTTTGTTTTAAAAGCAGTTTTCCATTCATCTCCCAATTTCATACGAATCTGGTAGTACCCACTACGTAAATCAACCTTAGAAAACACAACAGCACCACTCAACTCATCAAGCATATCATCTAGGCGTGGAATAGGATGACGGTAACGAATGGTGATATTATTGATAGCCCTACAATCCACACACATGCGCCATGTTTCATCTTTCTTTGGCACAAGTAATACCGAACAGACAAGGACTAAGAGACTCACGCACATAACCTTTGTCGAGTAGCTCCGCACTTGGCGTTGAATCTCCTTTGTCTCCTCCGGATTGGTCCTGTATGGCGCACGGTTGGGCAATGAAGCTCCAGGAATGAGATCAATTTGATGCTCAATCCCTCGAATAGGTGGCAGTCCCGGTGGAATCTCACTTGGAAACACATCGAATACTCCGCAAAAGGTTAGCAATGGCAGGAGGCAAAGTAGGCTGCAATTCATGGAGTGAAATCAATGCTTCTTTAGACCAAAGCATAAGCAAGGGAGGTAGAAGCAATCAGCTCATTTATTTCAGATTTTGTAGCAATCAAGCAAGCTCCCTTTAACTTAATTTCCTTCTTGTTATCATGAGCAGATTTGCTATTCTTGTGTTTATGCTTCTCAAGATCATTTACTACAATCTGATTTTCACTCTTAGCATGCTCCAATTTTTTCAATTTGTTAGCTCTAGCAAGTTCATCCTTTAAAATCATTTCGGGGACATAGGATGTAACACAATCTTCTTCTCATGGTATGAAAAGGAGTACTGATTTGATCTACCATGATGCATGGAGTCTCTATCAAATTGCCATGGTCTACCTAGCAGGATACTACAAGCTTGCATAGGCACAACATCACATTCAATAACATCTTTGTAGGATCCAATGGCAAAGTTGATTCTCACAAGTTTAGTTACCTTCGCCTTACCACCGTTGTTGAGCCACCGAATGTAGTATGGATGAGGATGTGGCTGTGTAGGGAGTGCCAATTTCTCCACCATCTCGCTTGCTAGCTAAGTTGTTGCAGCTCCCTCCATCAATGATCATGCGGCAAGATCTCTCTTTAACCACACACTTTGTTTGAAACAAGGTGTGCCGCTGATTTTGCTCCGCTTGTTCCATTTGTGCACTAAGCACACGCTGCACAACAAGGCTCTCATAGTGTCTGCATCGTCCGCACCAATGTGCTCCTCCTCTTCTTCACCTACATGGTCACCGCAAGCAAAGCAAGTGTATCTTCATCAAAATCACTAGCAGAGGAGTACTCACCATCATCTCTAACAATCATCACGCGCTTGCTTGGACAATCACGCATCATATGTCCATAGCCCTTGCAGCGGTGGCACCGAATGTCTCTTGTTCTACCCGTGGAGGCAACAGATGAAGAGCTCTCTACGGGTTTTTGGACGGTCTTTGCTGCTGAATTTGATGGAGCAAGCACGGGACTTGTCCTGGATGGAGGAGGTGTTGCCCTACTCAATGAAGAGGATGGTGCAAAGCACGTGTGGCGAAGTAGAAGTTGTGCGTGGCTGCCACGAGCTAGTCTTTCTGCGAAATGTTAGTCTTGGTATCGCACGTCGTCCCCGCACTTTCTTTCAGCTTTGCAAGCAAGGTGAAATAAACGGGTGACATTGTTATAATCCTTATAGGCAAGAACGTCCGAATCTCCCTATTTAATCCACCCAAAAATCTAGCCATAGCAGGTTCCTCATCCTCCTCTAGATTACAACGCAGCATGCCCATTTGCAATTCCCGAAAGTACTCTTCTACACTTTTAGTTCCTTGTCTCAATTGCTGCAACCTATTCAACATGTCTCGGGCATAGTAAGAAGGAATAAATCTAGCCCGCATGACCCTTTTCAAAGCATCCCAAGTAGGTGGTATGTTATCGGATTTTTCTTGCAATGTTCAATCCACCAAACGAAGCAAAATCAGTAAATTCACTAGTAGCAGCCCTAACACGAGTGTTTTCAGGAAATTCATGACATGTAAATTTTTGATCAACAGCAATTTCCCAAGTAAGGTAAGCATCGTGGTCATATTTGCCATCAAAGGGTGGTACCTTGAATTTAATCTTGTGGAAAGCTTCGTTGTTGTTGTTGTTGTTGTTATGGTGCACTTCACGGCGGCGGTGTCCTCCGCCCACACCACGACGGTGCTGTCGGCGTCGATGGCGTCTTTCTTCATCTTTGTGTCAGGGTAGTTGTTCTCATCCCCTTCATCTTCAAGATGGTGCTGATCATGGTGGTGATCCGGGTGACGGTTGTGATTGCCTCGAGCCGCAAAGTCATCAAATCGCCTCAAGAGAGCAGCAAGGCGGCGTCCACTCGTTGAATGGATGCCTCCAAGGTACCAAGCCGATTGTTGGTAGTAATCTGTGCATCCTCCAATTGCCCAAGCTTCTCATTTGTGGTCTGCAAATCTGCATCAAGGCCTTCGTGTGCAGCCTCACTCGACGCAAGTACATCATGAATAAGAGCACCGTGCGGGAGAATGTCGACGATCGTCTTCTTCCTCGTCCTCGCCATAGTAAGAAAGACAAGAGCAAACAAGCAAGTGAAAGGAAACAGGCCCTACACCTATTGGGTTTGTGTTCAAGTGGAGTCGCTCACTCTCAACCTATTAAGCAAGCTCTTACAAGTTCTTACCTTGCCAATCAGGATGTGAAGGCAACCAGCAAGGGAGGCACCTAGGAAGCAATGTATCGGTGCAGCAGCAATACAAGCACTTGGAGAAGCTGTAGTTGTGTGTGTGGAGCTGTAGGAAGGATGAAAAATTGCACAAGGAAAATACTAGCACCACATTAGTCTCAAGCAAGCTGAATAATTGTTCAAATGATGGTAAGTGCTGGTCCTAGGCTAAACCAAGCTAGAGACGCGAGCCTAACCACAAATGACAGCACCTAATATGACCAATTGACACAAGCTATCAAGTACCTGTGACATCGAACTGCTGCAAACAACACAACCTTTCTTGGTCTGAATTCAGCTCAATGTTGTTGTGGTTTCTTTTTCTTTTGGTGCGGCTTTTTCTTTCATTCTTTCTTTGCACCTTTCTGCCTTTTTCCTCTTTGTTTCTCCCCTTTCAGACTAGCAAATATGCAGAGGGAGGTCCTCAAAGCACACAAGACAACTAGTGCAGAGTTGGACAGCACAAGTAACAAATACAGCACTAAACTTGACGGGCGAGTTACAGCAGGAATGAGGCCGAATTAGAACTTGTGGCCAAAAGCAATCTTGTAAAGCTACTCGTAGCCTTTCCAGCCTGTATCTAAACACCAAGATCCGAGCTCGTATGTGGAAGATATGTAACTCAAGAAACCAGATACAGATCTGATTCCGAATCAACTCGAACTCAACATTCAGATCTGAGTTCTAAACGCAACAGATTGGTAACTTGGTGCTAAGGGGTGACAAGAACTCGAAACTCTAGTGGATTAGACCAAAGGAACCAGCAACTTGACACAACCAAAGCAACCAAAAACTCAGCAAGCCCTAACCAAGTAGTACTAGCAAAGGCTCAAAGGGCTGAAACGAAATCTCTCACCGATAAACCTTGAGCTATGATACCAAATGATGTGAACCCGCTAGGTTGGTGCCCGATCTTTCGATGAGAGGCAGGGGGTAACTCGATTTGGGGGAAGGGGATGACGTTGGCGGTCCGACTACAGCTCTCTCAAGTGCTGCGCCTTAGCAACCGGTACACCACCTCCAAGGATGCCGCACCTTGTGGAGCACGACACCAGCCACTAGGGCTCTCAATCCTGCAAGCAAATCGAAGAAACTTGCAAGAACAAGATAACAGGTATTGAAATTACCAAATAGGAATGAGGGATTCGAATCCAAGATACAATATGTGGGGTTCCGAAGGCGGAAGTAGGGCAGCTTATCCAAGATGCGCTATTCCAGAAGCGGCTAGCAACAATGGCTAAGAATGCAACTCAACAAAACCCAACCCTAGAGTGGCGGCTGCTGGGGTATTTGTGAGGTTGGAGACGACCAGGATGTCTCCCCAAACCCTAGGACGCGCCCCTAATGGGCCCAACTTGATACAAGGCCCATCAGCCCAAGTTTTGGTAACACAGTACCAGTCACGACCATTTTGACGATTCCCGTTGACTCAGCGCGAATTTGAAGGTGATTCCAAATCCATTTGAAAATAGACTTGATAGGCTTTCCAGGAAGTCCAAGATCACCCCAATCGGAGTCCGTATGAAGTCGCAGCACCCGTCAGAAGTTGGTGTTGTTCTGCTGCCCGAACCGGAGCTTGTGAATCCTTTCCCTTTGGCTCGTTCTTCATTCCCTGAGCAAAACAACAGTGCAAGTGTCTCCGTTGTCTAAACAAGATGGACAAGTGCTTAAGAAGGAGCTTATCGATGGTTAAGTTGTCGAGCACGAGCACGAGTAAGGGGACCAAGTAGAGGGGTGGTCGTATCGGTGGCGGTGATGTCCTCATCAACTCGCGCGACGAACTTTTGACACTTAGTGCCGACATTGGCTCACGTGGATGCGATGTTTTTCACCGGAACGAAATTGTTCAAAAAGCACCAAAACATGAGTTTTGGACATATTGGAGTGGATTGGGTGCGTTCGTTTCGACAAATCTCTTCCTGACTCGCGAGGTGAACTTTTGACACTTAGTGCCCACATTGGCTCACGTGGATGCGATGTTTTTCAGCAAGACGAAATTGTTCAAAAAGCACCAAAACATGAGTTTTGGACATATTGGAGTGGATTGGGTGCGTTCGTTTCGACAAATCTCTTCCTGACTCGCGGGGAACTTTTGACACTTAGTGCCGATATTGGCTCACGAGGATGCGATGTTTTTCATCGGAAGGAAATTGTTCAAAAAGCACCAAAACATGAGTTTTGGACATATTGGAGCGGATTGGGTCCATTCGTTTCAACAAATCTCCCGTGACTCACACGGCGAACTTTTGACACTTAGTGCCGATATTGGCTCACGTGGATGCGATGTTTTTCACCGGAAGGAAATTAATCAAAAAGCACCAAAACATAAGTTTTGACATATTTGAGTGAATTGGGTGCTTTCATTTCGACAAATCTCTCAAGTGACTCGCGCGGTGAACTTTTGACACTTAGTGCCGATATTGGCTCACATGGATGCGATGTTTTTCACCGGAAGGAAATTGTTCAAAAAGCATCAAAACATGAGTTTTGGACATATTGGAGTGGATTGGGTTCGGTGCCGATATTGGCTCACATGGATGCGATGTTTTTCATCGGAAGGAAATTGTTCAAAAAGCACCAAAACATGAGTTTTGGACATATTGGAGTGGTTTGGGTGCACTCGTTTCAACAAATCTCTCTGTGACTCGCGTGGCGAACTTTTGACACTTAGTGCCGATATTGGCTCACGTGCATGTGATGTTTTCACCGGAACGAAATTGTTTAAAAGCACCAAAACATGGGTTTTGGACATATTGGAGCGGATTGGGTCGTTCGTTTCGAAAAATCTCTCCGTGACTCGCGCGACGATCTTTTGACACTTTGTGCCGATATTGGCTAACGTGGATGCGATGTTTTTCACCGGAACGAAATTGTTCAAAAAGCACGAAAACATGAGTTTTGGACATATTGGAGTGGATTGGGTGCGTTCGTTTCGACAAATCTCTTCCTGACTCGCGCGGTGAACTTTTGACACTTGGTGCCGATATTTGCTCGCAAGGATGCGATGTTTTTCACCGTAACGAAATTGTTCAAAGAGCACCAAAACATGAGTTTGGAACATATAGGACTGGATAGGGTGCGTTTGTTTTGACAAATCTCTGCATGACTCGCGCGACCAACTTTTGACACTTAGTGTCGACATTGGCTCACGTGGATGCGATGTTTTTCACCGGAACGAAAATTTTCAAAAAGCACCAAAACATGAGTTTTGGACATATTGGAGTGGATTGGGTGCGTTCATTTCGACAAATCTCTTCCTGACTCGCGAGGTGAACTTTTGACACTTAGTGCCCACATTGGCTCACGTGGATGCGATGTTTTTCACAAGACGAAATTGTTCAAAAAGCACCAAAACATGAGTTTTGGACATATTGGAGTGGATTGGGTGCGTTCGTTTCGACAAATCTCTTCCGACTCGTGCGGGATCTTTTGACACTTAGTGCCGACATTGGCTCACGAGGATGCGATCTTTTTCACCGGAAGGAAATTGTTCAGAAAGCACCAAAACATGAGTTTTGGACATATTGGATCGGATTGGGTCCATTCGTTTCAACAAATCTCCTCGTGACTCACACGGCGAACTTTTGACACTTAGTGCCGATATTGGCTCACGTGGATGCGATGTTTTTCACCGGAAGGAAATTAATCAAAAAGCACCAAAACATAAGTTTTGACATATTTGAGTGAATTGGGTGCTTTCATTTCGACAAATCTCTCCGTGACTCGCGCGGCGAACTTTTGACACTTAGTGCCGATATTGGCTCACATGGATGCGATGTTTTTCACCGGAAGGAAATTGTTCAAAAGCATCAAAACATGAGTTTTGGACATATTGGAGTGGATTTGGTGCGTTCGTTTCGACAAATCTCTTCCCTGACTCGCGCGGCGAACTTTTGACACTTAGTGCCGATATTGGCTCACGGGGATGCGATGTTTTTCATCGGAAGGAAATTGTTCAAAAAGCACCAAAACATGAGTTTTGGACATATTGGAGTGGTTTGGGTGCGTTCGTTTCAACAAATCTCTCCGTGACTCGCGCGGCGAACTTTTGACACTTAGTGCCGATATTGGCTCACGTGCATCGATGTTTTTCACCGGAACGAAATTGTTTAAAAGCACCAAAACATGAGTTTTGGACATATTGGAGCGGATTGGGTCGTTCGTTTCGAGAAATCTCTCTGTGACTCGCGCGAGATCTTTTGACACTTTGTGCCGATATTGGCTAACGTGGATGCGATGTTTTTCACCGGAACGAAATTGTTCAAAAAGCACCAAAACATGAGTTTTGGACATATTGGAGTGGATTGGGTGCGTTCGTTTCGACAAATCTCTCCGTGACTCGCGCGGCGAACTTTTGTCACTTAGTGCCGATATTGGCTCACGTGGATGCGATGTTTTTCACCGGAAGGAAATTGTTCAAAAAGCACCAAAACATGAGTTTTGGACATATTCGAGTGGATTGGGTGCGTTCGTTCCAACAAATCTCTTCGACTCGCGTGGGGAACTTTTGACACTTAGTGCCGATATTGGCTCATGTGGATGCGATGTTTTTCATCGGAAGGAAATTGATCAAAAAGCACCAAAACATAAGTTTTGACATATTGGAGTGAATTGGGTGCGTTCGTTTCGACAAATCTCTTCGTGACTCGCGCGGCGAACTTTTGACACTTAGTGCCGACATTGGCTCACGTGGATGCGATGTTTTTCACGGAATGAAATTGTTCAAAAAGCACCAAAACATGAGTTTTGGACATATTGGAGTGGATTGGGTGTGTTTGTTTCGACAAATCTCTCCGTGACTAGCGCGCAAACTTTTGACACTTAGTGCCGACATTGGCTCACGTGGATGCTATGTTTTTCACCGAAACAAAATTGTTCAAAAAGCACCAAAACATGAGTCTTGGACATATTGGAGCGGATTGGGCCCGTTCGTTTTGACAAATCTCTTCGTGACTCGCACGGCGAACTTTTGACACTTAGTGCCGACATTGGCTCACGTGGATGTGATGTTTTTTACCGAACGAAATTGTTCAAAAGCACCAAAACATGAGTTTTGGACATATTGGAGTGGATTGGGTGTGTTCGTTTCGACAAATCTCTCCGTGACTCGCGGGGAGCTTTTGACACTTAGTGCCGATATTGGCTCACGTTGACGCGATGTTTTTCACCGGAAGGAAATTGTTCAAAAAGCACCAAAACATGAGTTTTGGACATATTGGAGTGGATTGGGTGCGTTTGTTTCGACAAATCTCTCCGTGACTAGCGCGGCAAACTTTTGACACTTAATGCCGACATTGGCTCACGTCGATGCGATCTTTTTCCAAAACGAAATTGTTCAAAAGCACCAAAACATGAGTTTTGGACATATTAGAGCGGATTGGGCCCGTTCGTTTCGACAAATCTCTTCGTGACTCGCACGGGGAACTTTCGACACTTAGTGCCGAGATTGGCTCACGTGGATGCGATGTTTTTCACAAGAACGAAATTGTTCAAAAAGCACCAAAACATGAGTTTTGGACATATTGGAGCGGATTGGGTCCGTTCGTTTCGACAAATCTCTCCGTGACTCGCGCGGCGAACTTTTGACACTTAGTGCCGATATTGGCTCACGTGGATGCGATGTTTTTCACCGGAAGAAAATTGTTCAAAAAGCACCAAAACATGAGTTTTGGACATATTGGAGTGATTGGGTGCGTTCGTTTCGACAAATCTCTCCGTGACTCGCGCGGGGAACTTTTGACACTTAGTGTCGATATTGGCTCACGTGGATGCGATGTTTTTCACCGGAAGGAAATTGTTCAAAAAGCACCAAAACATGAGTTTTGGACATATTGGAGTGGATTTGGTCCGTTCGTTTCGACAAATATCTCAGTGACTCGCGAGGGAACTTTTGACACTTAGTGCCAATGTTGGCTCACGTGGATGCGATGTTTTTCACCGAACAAAATTGTTGAAAAAGCACCAAAACATGAGTTTTGGACAAATTGGAGCGGATTGGTTCCGTTCGTTCGACAAATCTCTCCGTGACTCGCGCGCGAACTTTTGACACTTAGTGCCGATATTGACTCACGTGTATGTGATGTTTTTCACCGGAAGGAAATTGTTCAAAAAGCACCAAAACATGAGTTTTTGACATATTGGAGTGGATTGGGTGCGTTCGTTTCGACAAATCTCTCCGTGACTCGCGCGGGGAACTTTTGACACTTAGTGCCGATATTGGCTCACGTGGATGCGATGTTTTTCACCGGAACGAAATTGTTCAAAAAGCAACCAAACATGAGTTTTGGACATATTGGAGTGGATTGGGTGCGTTTGTTTCGACAAATCTCTCCGTGACTAGCGCGGCAAACTTTTGACACCTAGTGCCGACATTGGCTCACGTGGATGCTATGTTTTTCACCAAAACAAAATTGTTCAATAAGCACCAAAACATAAGTTTTGGACATATTGGAGCGGATTGGGCCCGTTCGTTTTGACAAATCTCTCCGTGACTCGCGCGGCAAACTTTTGACACTTAATGCCGATATCGGCTCACGTGGATGTGATGTTTTTACCGAACGAAAATTGTTAAAAAGCACCAAAACATGAGTTTTGGACATATTGGAGTGGATTGGGTGCGCTCGTTTCGACAAATCTCTCCGTGACTCGCGGGGAACTTTTGACACTTGTGCCGACATTGGCTCACGTGGATGCGATGTTTTTCACAAGAACGAAATTGTTCAAAAAGCACCAAAACATGAGTTTTGGACAAATTGGAGCGGATTGGGTCCGTTCGTTTCGACAAATCTCTCCGTGACTCGCGCGCGAACTTTTGACACTTAGTGCCGATATTGGCTCACGTGGATGCGATGTTTTTCACCGGAAGGAAATTGTTCAAAAAGCACCAAAACATGAGTTTTTGACATATTGGAGTGATTGGGTGCGTTCGTTTCGACAAATCTCTCCGTGACTCGCGCGGGAACTTTTGACACTTAGTGCCGATGTTGGCTCACGCGGATGCGATGTTTTTCACCGGAACGAAATTGTTCAAAAGCACCAAAACATGAGTTTTGGACATATTGGAGCGGATTGGGTCCGTTCGTTTCGATAAATCTCTCCGTGACTCGCGCGGCGAACTTTTGACACTTAGTGCCGATATTGGCTCACGTGGATGCGATTATTTTCACCGGAAGGAAATTGTTCAAAAAGCACAAAAACATGAGTTTTGGACATATTAGAGTGGATTGGGTGCGTTCGTTTCGACATATCTCTCCGTGACTCGCGCGGCGAACTTTTGTCACTTAGTGCCGATGTTGGCTCACGTGGATGCGATGTTTTTCACCGGAAGGAAATTGTTCAAAAGAAAACAAACATGAGTTTTGGACATATTGGAGTGGATTGGGTGCGTTCGTTTCGATAAATCTCTACGTGACTCGTGACGAACTTTTGACACTTAGTGCCAATATTAGCTCACGTGGATGCAATGTTTTTCACCGAACGAAATTGTTCAAAAGCACCAAAACATGAGTTTTGGACATATTGGAGTGGATTGGGTGTGTTCGTTTCGACAAATCTCTCCGTGACTCGCGCGGGGAGCTTTTGACACTTAGTGTCGATATTGGCTCACGTTGACGCGATGTTTTTCACCGGAAGGAAATTGTTCAAAAGCACCAAAACATGAGTTTTGGACATATTGGAGTGGATTGGGTGCGTTTGTTTCGACAAATCTCTCCGTGACTAGCGCGGCAAACTTTTGACACTTAGTGCCGACATTTGCTCACGTCGATGCGATGTTTTTCACCGAACGAAATTGTTCAAAAAGCACCAAAACATGAGTTTTGGACATATTGGAGCGGATTGGGCCGTTCGTTTCGAAAAATCTCTTCGTGACTCGCGCGGGAACTTTCGACACTTAGTGCCGAGATTGGCTCACGTGGATGAGATGTTTTTCACAAGAACGAAATTGTTCAAAAGCACCAAAACATGAGTTTTGGACATATTGGAGCGGATTGGGTCCGTTCGTTTCGACAAATCTCTCCGTGACTCGCGCGGCGAACTTTTGACACTTAGTGCCGATATTGGCTCACGTGGATGCGATGTTTTTCACCGGAAGGAAATTGTTCAAAAGCACCAAAACATGAGTTTTTGACATATTGGAGTGATTGGGTGCGTTCGTTTCGACAAATCTCTCCGTGACTCGCGCGGGAACTTTTGCCACTTAGTGTCGATATTGGCTCACGTGGATGCGATGTTTTTCACCGGAAGGAAATTGTTCAAAAGCAACCAAACATGAGTTTTGGACATATTGGAGTGGATTGGGTGCGTTTGTTTCGACAAATCTCTCCGTGACTAGCGCGGCAAACTTTTGACACCTAGTGCCGACATTGGCTCACGTGGATGCTATGTTTTTCACCAAAACAAAATTGTTCAATAAGCACCAAAACATAAGTTTTGGACATATTGGAGCGGATTGGGCCCGTTCGTTTTGACAAATCTCTCCGTGACTCGCGCGGCAAACTTTTGACACTTAATGCCGATATCGGCTCACGTGGATGTGATGTTTTTTACCAGAACGAAAATTGTTAAAAAAGCACCAAAACATGAGTTTTGGACATATTGGAGTGGATTGGGTGCGCTCGTTTCGACAAATCTCTCCGTGACTCGCGCGGGAACTTTTGACACTTAGTGCCGACATTGGCTCACGTGGATGCGATGTTTTTCACAAGAACGAAATTGTTCAAAAAGCACCAAAACATGAGTTTTGGACAAATTGGAGCGGATTGGGTCCGTTCGTTTCGACAAATCTCTCCGTGACTCGCGCGGCGAACTTTTGACACTTAGTGCCGATATTGGCTCACGTGGATGCGATGTTTTTCACCGGAAGGAAATTGTTCAAAAAGCACCAAAACATGAGTTTTGGACATATTGGAGTGGATTGGGTGCGTTCGTTTCGACAAATCTCTCCGTGACTCGCGCGGAGAACTTTTGACACTTAGTGCCGATATTGGCTCACGTGGATGCGATGTTTTTCACCGGAACGAAATTGTTCAAAAAGCACCAAAACATGAGTTTTGGACATATTGGAGTGGATTGGGTCCGTTCGTTTCGATAAATCTCTCCGTGACTCGCGCGGCGAACTTTTGACACTTAGTGCCGATATTGGCTCACGTGGATGCGATGTTTTTTACCGGAAGGAAATTGCTCAAAAAGCACCAAAACATGAGTTTTTGACATATTAGAGTGGATTGGGTGGGTTCGTTTCGACATATCTCTCGTGACTCGCGCGGGGAACTTTTGACACTTAGTGCCGATGTTGGCTCACGTGGATGCGATGTTTTTCACCGGAAGGAAATTGTTCAAAAAGAAAACAAACATGAGTTTTGGACATATTGGAGTGGATTGGGTGCGTTCGTTTCGATAAATCTCTACGTGACTCGTGACGAACTTTTGACACTTAGTGCCAATATTAGCTCACGTGGATGCAATGTTTTTCACCGAACGAAATTGTTCAAAAGCACCAAAACATGAGTTTTGGACATATTGGGAGTGGATTGGGTGTGTTCGTTTCGACAAATCTCTCCGTGACTCGCGCGGGAGCTTTTGACACTTAGTGCGATATTGGCTCACGTTGACGCGATGTTTTTCACCGGAAGGAAATTGTTCAAAAGCACCAAAACATGAGTTTTGGACATATTGGAGTGGATTGGGTGCGTTTGTTTCGACAAATCTCTCCGTGACTAGCGCGGCAAACTTTTGACACTTAGTGCCGACATTTGCTCACGTCGATGCGATGTTTTTCACCGAACGAAATTGTTCAAAAAGCACCAAAACATGAGTTTTGGACATATTGGAGCGGATTGGGCTGTTCGTTTCGAAAATCTCTTCGTGACTCGCGCGGGGAACTTTCGACACTTAGTGCCGAGATTGGCTCACGTGGATGAGATGTTTTTCACAAGAACGAAATTGTTCAAAAGCACCAAAACATGAGTTTTGGACATATTGGAGCGGATTGGGTCCGTTCGTTTCGACAAATCTCTCCGTGACTCGCGCGGCGAACTTTTGACACTTAGTGCCGATATTGGCTCACGTGGATGCGATGTTTTTCACCGGAAGGAAATTGTTCAAAAGCACCAAAACATGAGTTTTGACATATTGGAGTGATTGGGTGCGTTCGTTTCGACAAATCTCTCCGTGACTCGCGCGGGGAACTTTTGCCACTTAGTGTCGATATTGGCTCACGTGGATGCGATGTTTTTCACCGAAAGGAAATTGTTCAAAAGCACCAAAACATGAGTTTTGGACATATTGGAGTGGATTTGGTGCGTTCGTTTCGACAAATATCTCCGTGACTCGCAGGGAACTTTTGACACTTAGGGCCGATGTTGGCTCACGTGGATGCGATGATTTTCACAGAACAAAATTGTTGAAAAAGCACCAAAACATGAGTTTTGGACAAATTGGAGCGGATTGGGTCCGTTCGTTTCGACAAATCTCTCCGTGACTCGCGCGGCGAACTTTTGACACTTAGTGCCGATATTGGCTCACATGGATGCGGTGTTTTTCACCGGAAGGAAATTGCTCAAAAAGCACCAAAACATGAGTTTTTGACATATTGGAGTGGATTGGGTGGGTTCGTTTCGACAAATCTCTCCGTGACTCGCGCGGGGAACTTTTGACACTTAGTGCCGATGTTGGCTCACGTGGATGCGATGTTTTTCACCGGAAGGAAATTGTTCAAAAAGCAACCAAACATGAGTTTTGGACATATTGGAGTGGATTGGGTGCGTTCGTTTCGATAAATCTCGTGACTCCGTGACGAACTTTTGACACTTAGTGCCAATATTAGCTCACGTGGATGCAATGTTTTTCACCGAACAAAATTGTTCAAAAGCACCAAAACATGAGTTTTGGACATATTGGAGTGGCTTGGGTGAGTTCGTTTCGATAAATCTCGCGTGACTCGCGCGGGAGCTTTTGACACTTAGTGCCAATAATGGCTCACGTGGATGCGATGTTTTTCACCGGAAGGAAATTGTTCAAAAAGCACCAAAACATGAGTTTTGGACATATTGGAGTGGATTGGGTGCGTTTGTTTCCACAAATCTCTCCGTGACTAGCGCGGCAAACTTTTGACACTTAGTGCCGACATTGGCTCACGTCGATGCGATGTTTTTAACCGAACGAAATTGTTCAAAAGCACCAAAACATGAGTTTTGGACATATTGGAGCGGATTGGGCCCGTTCGTTTCGACAAATCTCTTCGTGACTCGCGGGGGAACTTTCGACACTTAGTGCCGAGATTGGCTCACGTGGATGCGATGTTTTTCACAAGAAAGAAATTGTTCAAAAAGCACCAAAACATGAGTTTTGGACATATTGGAGCGGATTGGGTCCGTTCGTTTCGACAAATCTCTCCAGTGACTCGCGCGGCGAACTTTGGACACTTAGTGCCGATATTGGGTCACGTGGATGCGATGTTTTTCACTGGAAGAAAATTGTTCAAAAAGCACCAAAACATGAGTTTTTGACATATTGGAGCGGATTGGGTGCGTTCGTTTCGACAAATCTCTCCGTGACTCGCGCGGGAACTATTGACACTTAGTGTCGATGTTGGCTCACGTGGATGCGATGTTTTTCACGGAAGGAAATTGTTCAAAATGGATCAAAACATGAGTTTTGGCATATTGGAGTGGATTGGGTGCGTTCGTTTGAGAAATCTCTCCTGACTTGCGCGACGATCTTTTGACACTTAGTGTCGATTTTGGCTAACGTGGATGCGATGTTTTTCACCGAACAAAATTGTTTAAAAAGCACCAAAACATCAGTTTTGGACATATTGGAAAGGATTGGTTGCATTCGTTTCGAAAAATCTCTCCGTGACTCGCGCGGTGAACTTTTGACACTTAGTGCCGATATTTGCTCGCGTGGATGCGATGTTTTTCACCGGAACGAAATTGTTCAAAGAGCACCAAAACATGAGTTTGGAACATATAGGACTGGATAGGGTGCGTTTGTTTCGACAAATCTCTCGCATGACTCGCGCGACGAACTTTTGACACTTAGTGCCGACATTGGCTCACGTGGATGCGATGTTTTTCACCGGAACGAAATTGTTCAAAAGCACCAAAACATGAGTTTTGGACATATTGGAGTGGATTGGGTGCGTTCGTTTCGACAAATCTCTTCCGACTCGCGAGGTGAACTTTAGACACTTAGTGCCAACATTGGCTCACGTGGATGCGATGTTTTTCAGCAAGACGAAATTGTTCAAAAGCACCAAAACATGAGTTTTGGACATATTGGAGTGGATTGGGTGCGTTCGTTTCGACAAATCTCTTCCGACTCGCGCGGGAACTTTTGACACTTAGTGCCGATATTGGCTCACGAGGATGCGATGTTTTTCATCGGAAGGAAATTGTTCAAAAGCACCAAAACATGAGTTTTGGACATATTGGAGCGGATTGGGTCCATTCGTTTCAACAAATCTCCCGTGACTCACACGGCGAACTTTTGACACTTAGTGCCGATATTGGCTCACGTGGATGCGATGTTTTTCACCGGAAGGAAATTAATCAAAAGCACCAAAACATAAGTTTTGACATATTTGAGTGAATTGGGTGCTTTCATTTCGACAAATCTCTCCGTGACTCGCGCGGCGAACTTTTGACACTTAGTGCCGATATTGGCTCACATGGATGCGATGTTTTTCACGGAAGGAAATTGTTCAAAAGCATCAAAACATGAGTTTTGGACATATTGGAGTGGATTGGGTGCGTTCGTTTCGACAAATCTCTTCCCGACTCGCGCGCGAACTTTTGACACGTGGTGCCGATATTGGCTCACGTGGATGCGATGTTTTTCATCGGAAGGAAATTGTTCAAAAAGCACCAAAACATGAGTTTTGGACATATTGGAGTGGTTTGGGTGCGTTCGTTTCAACAAATCTCTCCGTGACTCGCGCGGCAAACTTTTGACACTTAGTGCCGACATTGGCTCACGTCGATGCGATGTTTTTAACCGAACGAAATTGCTCAAAAGCACCAAAACATGAGTTTTGGACATATTGGAGCGGATTGGGCCTGTTCGTTTCGACAAATCTCTCCGTGACTCGCGGGGAACTTTCTACACTTAGTGCGAGATTGGCTCACGTGGATGCGATGTTTTTCACAAGAAAGAAATTGTTCAAAAGCACCAAAACATTAGTTTTGGACATATTGGAGCGGATTGGGTCCGTTCGTTTCGACAAATCTCTCCGTGACTCGCGCGGCGAACTTTTGACACTTAGTGCCGATATTGGCTCACGTGGATGCGATGTTTTTCACTGGAAGGAAATTGTTCAAAAAGCACCAAAACATGACTTTTGACATATTGGAGTGATTGGGTGCGTTCGCTTCGACAAATCTCTCCGTGACTCGCGCGGGGAACTATTGACACTTAGTGTCGATGTTGGCTCACGTGGAGCGATGTTTTTCACCGGAACAAAATTGTTCAAAAAGCACTAAAACATGAGTTTTGGACATATTGGAGCGGATTGGGTCCGTTCGTTTCAACAAATCTCACCATGACTCGCGCGGAACTTTTGACACTTAGTGCCGATATTGGCTCACGTGGATGCGATTTTTTCACCGGAACAAAATTATTCAAAAACACCAAAATATGAGTTTTTGACATATTGGAGTGGATTGGGTGCGTTCGTTTCGACAAATCTCTCGTGACTTGCGCGGCGAACATTTCGCACTTATGCCAACATTGGCTCATGTGGATGCGATGTTTTTCACGGAACGAAATTGTTCAAAAGCATCAAAACATGAGTTTTGGACATATTGGAGCGGATTGGGTCCGTTCATTTCGACAAATCTCTTCGTGACTCGCGCGGCGAACTTTTGACACTTAGTGTCAATATTGGCTCACGTGGATGCGATGTTTTTCACCGGAAGGAAATTGTTCAAAAGCACCAAAACATGAGTTTTGGACATATTGGAGTGGATTCGGTGCGTTCGTTTCGACAAATCTCTCCGTGACTCGCGCGGGAACTTTTGACACTTAGTGCCGATGTTGGCTCACGTGGATGTGATGTTTTTCACAGGAACAAAATTGTTGAAACATATTGGAGCGGATTGGGTCCGTTTGTTTCGACAAATCTCTCCGAGACTCGCGCGGCGAACTTTTGACACTTAGTGCCGATATTGGCTCACGTGGATGCGATGTTTTTCACCGAAAGGAAATTGCTCAAAAGCACCAAAACATGAGTTTTGACATATTGGAGTTGATTCGGTGGGTTCGTTTCGACAAATCTCTCCGTGACTCGCGGGGAACTTTTGACACTTATTTCCGATGTTGGCTCACGTTGATGCGATGTTTTTCACCGGAAGGAAATTGTTCAAAAGCACCAAAACATGAGTTTTGACATATTGGAGTGGATTGGGTGCTTTTGTTTGGACAAATCTCTCCGTGACTCGCACGCGAAACTTTTGACACTTAGTGCCTATATTGGATCACGTGGTTACGATGTTTTTCATCGGAACGAAATTGTTTATAAAGCACCAAAACATGAGTTTTGGACATATTGAGACTGGATTGGTTGCATTCGTTTCGAAAAATCTCTCCGTGACTCGCGCGGCGAACTTTTGACACTTAGTGCCGATATTTGCTCGCGTGGATGCGATGTTTTTCAGCGGAACAAAATTGTTCAAAAAGCACCAAAACATGAGTTTTGGACATATTGGAGTGGATTGGGTGTGTTCGTTTCGATAAATCTCTGCGTGACTCGCGTGACGAACTTTTGACACTTAGTGCCAATATTAGCTCACGTGGATGCGATGTTTTTGAAGGGTTACGCGGAGGCTACGCTAGCCGAAAACAAAAATTTTTCTACCGCGCAAACCAGGAACACTTGCAAGTAAGGGCCGATAGATCGTTACCAATTGGAGTAAGCTGCGAAAATAGCCAACCAGGACTATCCGTTAGAACGGTGTAGCCAATTCCGCAAGCCGACACGATTCTCGGGGACGCCGGTCGCCAATCAGCCGAGGTTCGCAGATGCCGTAGCCGATCCGAGTCGTTCGTGTGTTCTCGTGCCTCGCTCCGATGCGCTCGACCGGCCGATTCCACCAGCCGATCCGTAGCCGATCAACGGCGCGCAACGTAGCGGCGTCTCTACCGGTATCCACACGTCCGGGGACGAACACCGAACACCCGTGTGCTAGCACGCGATGCAAGGCTAGGGTTTGGCTCGAAAGTGGGGAGGGTTTCCGTGGAGATTGATCTCGGCGACTTCTATTGCGGATTCGGTTCAATGCGATACCGCAACTCTCCACCCTCGCCCTCTTTATATAGAGTTGGCCGACGGGACTAGTGGCCGATCAAGACTCCTTTTGAATCGGATCTCATCCGAATCTCATAGAGTTGGCCGCCCATACGTCGTAAGACCATACGACTCTATCTCGATCGGATCCCTATCCGATCGAGCCGTATCCGAGTCCAACTCGAATGCCTGTATTGAATACCCTTCAATAGCTTAACCATTCACTCGAACCGTATTGGATTATCTGTCTGCTGATTGACTCCTCAATCAACTTAGCATGGCCATGCATTTCCATAATCCATTACCTCGAGGGCCAGATATCTCTCCAAAGGAGGGGCAAATTCCATCTTGATCACTCACATCCCACTCCATGTTTCATAGCAAACCCGAAAACTACCTTTATAACTACCCAGTTACGGAATAGCGTTTGGTAGTCCCAAAGTAGGCTACTACACATGTTGGAATCCATGGTGATCTCGGGTCTAAGGACTTTGTACCAACACTACGAGACCAACTAATGGCACATTAATTCTGTAGTGTCTCATGGTGGGTCTATCCAACAATGTGTTCTCCAACACATGTGTCCATGTTTATTAATTTGGTATCTCCATACCCATGATCTATGAGACATGATCATCAATCAATAAACATGCCGATCTTAGAATGATATTAGTTCCAATAATATGATATATGATCAGGGATCATTAAGAAATAGATTCATACATATAGAGTCTCATAAATAAGTCACGTACTTATTGATCAATACAAGATGTCTATTTCATGGAACTGAATAACACTTTATTCATAAATACATAAACATTGACGTGATATCCAACATCTCCATGTTGCCTCTAGGGCATATCACTAATAATCTCCCACTTGCACTAGAGTCAATCATGACAAGTATCTAATACCCATTGCTCTTGTGTGCGCCTCATGTTTTGGCCGAGGAGAGGTTTTGTCGGTGGATCGGCTATGTTGAGATCCGTGTGCACTTCGCATATCTTGACATCACCTCTGTCCACTATCTCGGGATGAGATGATATCGCCGAAGTATGTGTTTGGACTTCGATGTGACCTCGGCTCCTTGGCTTGCGCAATGGCTCCACTATTATCACAATAGAGAGACATTGCACCAGTCGTACTAGTCATCACACCAAGCTTAGAAACGAATTTCTTGATCCAAATAGCCTCCTTTGCGGCTTCGAAGCAGCAATGTACTCGGCCTCCGTTGTAGAATCAGCAACGGTATCCTGCTTGGAACTCTTCCAATTGCGCCTCCGTTCAGCGAACACGAACCCGATTGCGATCTATAATCATCCTTGTCCGTTTGGAAGCTAGCATCGGTGTAACCACTTACAACGAGCTCTTCTTCACCCCCATAGACTAGGAACATATCCTTAGTTCTTCTCAAGTACTTAAGGATATTCTTTATGGCGATCCAGTGACCTTCACCTGGATCGGCGACGTATCTCGCTCGTAGCACTCAAAGCGTACGAGACATGCGGGCGTGTACAACGCATGACATACATGATGGATCCAATTGCCGAAGCATATGGAACTATACCCATCTTATTCCGCTCATCATGTGTCCGAGGACACCGATTCTTGCTAAGATTAATGCCATGTGACATGGGCAAGAAACCTTTCTTGGAATCATGCATGTTGAACCTTTTCAACACCTTGTCAATGTATGTACTTTGGCTTAATCCAATTAGCCTCTTGGATCTATCTCTATAGATCCGAATGCCTAATATGTATCTGCCTCCACTAAGTCTTTCATGGAAAAACTATTTTTCAATGAAGACTTGACGGATTCTAGTATAGGAATATCATTTCCAATCAACAATATGTCATCCACATAAAAAATTAGAAATACAATTGCGCTCCCACGACCTTTTTGTAAACATAGGCCTCCTCTTCATTTTTGATGAAACCAAACCCTTTGATTACTTCATCAAAACGAACATTCCAACTCTGAGATGCTTGCTTCAATCCATAAATGGATTTCTGTAGCTTGAATATCTTTCCTGGCGATTTTGGATCATTTGACTTGCCGGCGAACATTTGACACTTAGTGCCAACATTGGCTCACGTGGATGCGATGTTTTTTACCGGAAGGAAATTGCTCAAAAGCACCAAAACATGAGTTTTGACATATTAGAGTGGATTGGGTGGGTTCGTTTCGACATATCTCTCCGTGACTCGCGCGGGAACTTTTGACACTTAGTGCCGATGTTGGCTCACGTGGATGCGATGTTTTTCACCGGAAGGAAATTGTTCAAAAAGAAAACAAACATGAGTTTTGGACATATTGGAGTGGATTGGGTGCGTTCGTTTCGATAAATCTCTACGTGACTCGTGACGAACTTTTGACACTTAGTGCCAATATTAGCTCACGCGGATGCAATGTTTTTCACCGAACGAAATTGTTCAAAAGCACCAAAACATGAGTTTTGGACATATTGGGGTGGATTGGGTGTGTTCGTTTCGACAAATCTCTCCGTGACTCGCGCGGGAGCTTTTGACACTTAGTGCCGATATTGGCTCACGTTGACGCGATGTTTTTCACCGGAAGGAAATTGTTCAAAAAGCACCAAAACATGAGTTTTGGACATATTGGAGTGGATTGGGTGCGTTTGTTTCGACAAATCTCTCCGTGACTAGCGCGGCAAACTTTTGACACTTAGTGCCGACATTTGCTCACGTCGATGCGATGTTTTTCACCGAACGAAATTGTTCAAAAAGCACCAAAACATGAGTTTTGGACATATTGGAGCGGATTGGGCCTGTTCGTTTCGAAAAATCTCTTCGTGACTCGCGCGGGGAACTTTCGACACTTAGTGCCGAGATTGGCTCACGTGGATGAGATGTTTTTCACAAGAACGAAATTGTTCAAAAACACCAAAACATGAGTTTTGGACATATTGGAGCGGATTGGGTCCGTTCGTTTCGACAAATCTCTCCGTGACTCGCGCGGCGAACTTTTGACACTTAGTGCCGATATTGGCTCACGTGGATGCGATGTTTTTCACCGGAAGGAAATTGTTCAAAAAGCACCAAAACATGAGTTTTTGACATATTGGAGTGATTGGGTGCGTTCGTTTCGACAAATCTCTCCGTGACTCGCGCTGGGAACTTTGCCACTTAGTGTCGATATTGGCTCACGTGGATGCGATGTTTTTCACCGAAAGGAAATTGTTCAAAAGCACCAAAACATGAGTTTTGGACATATTGGAGTGGATTTGGTGCGTTCGTTTCGACAAATATCTCCGTGACTCGCGCAGGGAACTTTTGACACTTAGGGCCGATGTTGGCTCACGTGGATGCGATGATTTTCACGAACAAAATTGTTGAAAAGCACCAAAACATGAGTTTTGGACAAATTGGAGCGGATTGGGTCCGTTCGTTTCGACAAATCTCTCCGTGACTCGCGCGGCGAACTTTTGACACTTAGTGCCGATATTGGCTCACATGGATGCGTGTTTTTCACCGGAAGGAAATTGCTCAAAAGCACCAAAACATGAGTTTTTGACATATTGGAGTGGATTGGGTGGGTTCGTTTCGACAAATCTCTCCGTGACGCGCGGGGAACTTTTGACACTTAGTGCCGATGTTGGCTCACGTGGATGCGATGTTTTTCACCGGAAGGAAATTGTTCAAAAAGCAACCAAACATGAGTTTTGGACATATTGGAGTGGATTGGGTGCGTTCGTTTCGATAAATCTCTGCGTGACTCCGTGACGAACTTTTGACACTTAGTGCCAATATTAGCTCACGTGGATGCAATGTTTTTCACCGAACAAAATTGTTCAAAAGCACCAAAACATGAGTTTTGGACATATTGGAGTGGCTTGGGTGAGTTCGTTTCGATAAATCTCTGCGTGACTCGCGCGGGAGCTTTTGACACTTAGTGCCAATAATGGCTCACGTGGATGCGATGTTTTTGACCGGAAGGAAATTGTTCAAAAGCACCAAAACATGAGTTTTGGACATATTGGAGTGGATTGGGTGCGTTTGTTTCCACAAATCTCTCCGTGACTAGCGCGGCAAACTTTTGACACTTAGTGCCGACATTGGCTCACGTCGATGCGATGTTTTTAACCGAACGAAATTGTTCAAAAGCACCAAAACATGAGTTTTGGACATATTGGAGCGGATTGGGCCCGTTCGTTTCGACAAATCTCTCCGTGACTCGCGCGGGAACTTTCGACACTTAGTGCCGAGATTGGCTCACGTGGATGCGATGTTTTTCACAAGAAAGAAATTGTTCAAAAAGCACCAAAACATGAGTTTTGGACATATTGGAGCGGATTGGGTCCGTTCGTTTCGACAAATCTCTCCGTGACTCGCGCGGCGAACTTTGGACACTTAGTGCCGATATTGGGTCACGTGGATGCGATGTTTTTTTTGGAAGGAAATTGTTCAAAAAGCACCAAAACATGAGTTTTTGACATATTGGAGCGGATTGGGTGCGTTCGTTTCGACAAATCTCTCCGTGACTCGCGCGGGGAACTATTGACACTTAGTGTCGATGTTGGCTCACGTGGATGCGATGTTTTTCACCGGAAGGAAATTGTTCAAAATGGATCAAAACATGAGTTTTGGCATATTGGAGTGGATTGGGTGCGTTCGTTTCGAGAAATCTCTCCTGACTTGCGCGACGATCTTTTGACACTTAGTGTCGATTTTGGCTAACGTGGATGCGATGTTTTTCACCGGAACAAAATTGTTTAAAAAGCACCAAAACATCAGTTTTGGACATATTGAAAGGATTGGTTGCATTCGTTTCAAAAATCTCTCCGTGACTCGCGCGGTGAACTTTTGACACTTGGTGCCGATATTTGCTCGCGTGGATGCGATGTTTTTCACCGGAACGAAATTGTTCAAAGAGCACCAAAACATGAGTTTGGAACATATAGGACTGGATAGGGTGCGTTTGTTTCGACAAATCTCTGCATGACTCGCGCGACGAACTTTTGACACTTAGTGCCGACATTGGCTCACGTGGATGCGATGTTTTTCACCGGAACGAAATTGTTCAAAAAGCACCAAAACATGAGTTTTGGACATATTGGAGTGGATTGGGTGCGTTCATTTCGACAAATCTCTTCCTGACTCGCGAGGTGAACTTTTGACACTTAGTGCCCACATTGGCTCACGTGGATGCGATGTTTTTCAGCAAGACGAAATTGTTCAAAAAGCACCAAAACATGAGTTTTGGACATATTGGAGTGGATTGGGTGCGTTCGTTTCGACAAATCTCTTCCTGACTCGCGCGGGGAACTTTTGACACTTAGTGCCGATATTGGCTCACGAGGATGCGATGTTTTTCATCGGAAGGAAATTGTTCAAAAAGCACCAAAACATGAGTTTTGGACATATTGGAGCGGATTGGGTCCATTCGTTTCAACAAATCTCCTCGTGACTCACACGGCGAACTTTTGACACTTAGTGCCGATATTGGCTCACGTGGATGCGATGTTTTTCACCGGAAGGAAATTAATCAAAAAGCACCAAAACATAAGTTTTTGACATATTTGAGTGAATTGGGTGCTTTCATTTCGACAAATCTCTCCGTGACTCGCGCGCGAACTTTTGACACTTAGTGCCGATATTGGCTCACATGGATGCGATGTTTTTCACCGGAAGGAAATTGTTCAAAAGCATCAAAACATGAGTTTTGGACATATTGGAGTGGATTGGGTGCGTTCGTTTCGACAAATCTCTTCCCGACTCGCGCGGCGAACTTTTGACACTTAGTGCCGATATTGGCTCACGTGGATGCGATGTTTTTCATCGGAAGGAAATTGTTCAAAAAGCACCAAAACATGAGTTTTGGACATATTGGAGTGGTTTGGGTGCGTTCGTTTCAACAAATCTCTCTGTGACTCGCGCGGCAAACTTTTGACACTTAGTGCCGACATTGGCTCACGTCGATGCGATGTTTTTAACCAGAACGAAATTGCTCAAAAAGCACCAAAACATGAGTTTTGGACATATTGGAGCGGATTGGGCCTGTTCGTTTCGACAAATCTCTCCGTGACTCGCGCGGGGAACTTTCTACACTTAGTGCCGAGATTGGCTCACGTGGATGCGATGTTTTTCACAAGAACGAAATTGTTCAAAAAGCACCAAAACATTAGTTTTGGACATATTGGAGCGGATTGGGTCCGTTCGTTTCGACAAATCTCTCCGTGACTCGCGCGGCGAACTTTTGACACTTAGTGCCGATATTGGCTCACGTGGATGCGATGTTTTTCACTGGAAGGAAATTGTTCAAAAAGCACCAAAACATGACTTTTTGACATATTGGAGTGATTGGGTGCGTTCGCTTCGACAAATCTCTCCGTGACTCGCGCGGGGAACTATTGACACTTAGTGTCGATGTTGGCTCACGTGGAAGCGATGTTTTTCACCGGAACAAAATTGTTCAAAAGCACTAAAACATGAGTTTTGGACATATTGGAGCGGATTGGGTCCGTTCGTTTCAACAAATCTCACCATGACTCGCGCTGGGAACTTTTGACACTTAGTGCCGATATTGGCTCACGTGGATGCGATTTTTTCATGAACAAAATTATTCAAAAACACCAAAATATGAGTTTTTGACATATTGGAGTGGATTGGGTGCGTTCGTTTCGACAAATCTCTCTCGTGACTTGCGCGGCGAACATTTCGCACTTACCGCCAACATTGGCTCATGTGGATGCGATGTTTTTCACAGAACGAAATTGTTCAAAAGCATCAAAACATGAGTTTTGGACATATTGGAGCGGATTGGGTCCGTTCATTTCGACAAATCTCTTCGTGACTCGCGCGAACTTTTGACACTTAGTGTCAATATTGGCTCACGTGGATGCGATGTTTTTCACCGGAAGGAAATTGTTCAAAAAGCACCAAAACATGAGTTCGGACATATTGGAGTGGATTCGGTGCGTTCGTTTCGACAAATCTCTCTGTGACTCGCGCAGGGAACTTTTGACACTTAGTGCCGATGTTGGCTCACGTGGATGTGATGTTTTTCACAGGAACAAAATTGTTGAAACATATTGGAGCGGATTGGGTCCGTTTGTTTCGACAAATCTCTCCGAGACTCGCGCGGCGAACTTTTGACACTTAGTGCCGATATTGGCTCACGTGGATGCGATGTTTTTCACCGAAAGGAAATTGCTCAAAAAGCACCAAAACATGAGTTTTTGACATATTGGAGTTGATTCGGTGGGTTCGTTTCGACAAATCTCTCCGTGACTCGCGCGGGAACTTTTGACACTTATTTCCGATGTTGGCTCACGTTGATGCGATGTTTTTCACCGGAAGGAAATTGTTCAAAAGCACCAAAACATGAGTTTTTGACATATTGGAGTGGATTGGGTGCTTTTGTTTGGACAAATCTCTCCGTGACTCGCACGCGAAACTTTTGACACTTAGTGCCTATATTGGATCACGTGGTTGCGATGTTTTTCATCGGAACGAAATTGTTTATAAAGCACCAAAACATGAGTTTTGGACATATTGGACTGGATTGGTTGCATTCGTTTCGAAAAATCTCTCCGTGACTCGCGCGGCGAACTTTTGACACTTAGTGCCGATATTTGCTCGCGTGGATGCGATGTTTTTCAGCGGAACAAAATTGTTCAAAAAGCACCAAAACATGAGTTTTGGACATATTGGAGTGGATTGGGTGTGTTCGTTTCGATAAATCTCTGCGTGACTCGTGTGACGAACTTTTGACACTTAGTGCCAATATTAGCTCACGTGGATGCGATGTTTTTGAAGGGTTACGCGGAGGCTACGCTAGCCGAAAACAAAAATTTTTCTACCGCGCAAACCAGGAACACTTGCAAGTAAGGGCCGATAGATCGTTACCAATTGGAGTAAGCTGCGAAAATAGCCAACCAGGACTATCCGTTCCGGAACAGTGTAGCCAATTCCCGCAAGCCGACAGCCGATTCTCGGGGACAGCCGATTCGCCAATCAGCCGATTCGCAGATGCCGTAGCCGATCCGAGTCGTTCGACTGTGTTCTCGTGCCTCGCTCCGATGCGCTCGACCGCAGCCGATTCCACCACAGCCGATCCGTAGCCGATCAACAGCGCGCAACGTAGCAGCGTCTCTACCGGTATCCACACGTCCGGGGACAGAACACCGAACACCCGTGTGCTAGCACGCGATGCAAGGCTAGGGTTTGGCTCGAAAGTGGGGAGGGTTTCCGTGGAGATTGATCTCGGCGACTTCTATTGCGGATTCGGTTCAATGCGATACCGCAACTCTCCACCCCTCGCCCTCTTTATATAGAGTTGGCCGACTGGGACTAGTGGCCGATCAAGACTCCTTTTTGAATCGGATCTCATCCGAATCTCATAGAGTTGGCCGCCCATACGTCGTAAGACCATACGACTCTATCTGATCGGATCCCTATCCGATCGAGCCGTATCCGAGTCCAACTCGAATGCCTGTATTGAATACCCTTCAATAGCTTAACCATTCACTCGAACCGTATTGGATTATCGTCGCTGATTGACTCCTCAATCAACTTAGCATGGCCATGCATTTCCATAATCCATTACCTCGAGGGCCCGAGATATCTCTCCAAAGGAGGGGCAAATTCCATCTTGATCACTCACATCCCACTCCATGTTTCATAGCAAACCCGAAAACTACCTTTATAACTACCCACTTACGGAATAGCGTTTGGTAGTCCCAAAGTAGGCTACTACACATGTTGGAATCCATGGTGATCTCAGGTCTAAGGACTTTGTACCAACACTACCTGAGACCAACTAATGGCACATTAATTCTGTAGTGTCTCATGGTGGGTCTATCCAACAATGTGTTCTCCAACACATGTGTCCATGTTTATTAATTTGGTATCTCCATACCCATGATCTATGAGACATGATCATCAATCAATAAACATGCCGATCTTAGAATGATATTAGTTCCAATAATATGATATATGATCAGGATCATTTAGAAATAGATTCATACATATAGAGTCTCATAAATAAGTCACGTACTTATTGATCAATACAAGATGTCTATTTCATGGAACTGAATAACACTTTATTCATAAATACATAAACATTGACGTGATATCCAACATCTCCATGTTGCCTCTAGGGCATATCACTAATAATCTCCCACTTGCACTAGAGTCAATCATGTAAGTATCTAATACCCATTGCTCTTGTGTGCGCCTCATGTTTTGGCTGAGGGAGAGGTTTTGTCAGTGGATCGGCTATGTTGAGATCCGTGTGCACTTCGCATATCTTGACATCACCTCTGTCCACTATCTCGGGATGAGATGATATCGCCGAAGTATGTGTTTGGACTTCGATGTGACCTCGGCTCCTTGGCTTGCGCAATGGCTCCACTATTATCACAATAGAGAGACATTGCACCGTCGTACTAGTCATCACACCAAGCTTAGAAACGAATTTCTTGATCCAAATAGCCTCCTTTGCGGCGAAGCGCAATGTACTCGGCCTCCGTTGTAGAATCAGCACGTATCTGCTTGGAACTCTTCCAGCTGACTGCGCCTCCGTTCAGGCAGAACACGAACCCAGATTGCGATCTATAATCATCCTTGTCCGTTTGGAAGCTAGCATCGGTGTAACCACTTACAACGAGCTCTTCTTCACCCCCATAGACTAGGAACATATCCTTAGTTCTTCTCAAGTACTTAAGGATATTCTTTACGGCGAGATCCAGTGACCTTCACTGGATCTCGACTGGTATCTGCTCGTAGCACTCAAAGCGTACGAGACATGCGGGCGTGTACAACGCATGACATACATGATGGATCCAATTGCCGAAGCATATGGAACTATACCCATCTTATTCCGCTCATCATGTGTCCGAGGACACCGATTCTTGCTAAGATTAATGCCATGTGACATGGGCAAGAAACCTTTCTTGGAATCATGCATGTTGAACCTTTTCAACACCTTGTCAATGTATGTACTTTGGCTTAATCCAATTAGCCTCTTGGATCTATCTCTATAGATCCGAATGCCCAATATGTATGCTGCCTCCACTAAGTCTTTCATGGAAAAACTATTTTTCAATGAAGACTTGACGGATTCTAGCATAGGAATATCATTTCCAATCAACAATATGTCATCCACATAAAAAATTAGAAATACAATTGCGCTCCCTGACCTTTTTGTAAACATAGGCCTCCTCTTCATTTTTGATGAAACCAAACCCTTTGATTACTTCATCAAAACGAATATTCCAACTCGAGATGCTTGCTTCAATCCATAAATGGATTTCGTAGCTTGAATATCTTTCCTGGCGATTTTGGATCATTAGACTTGCCCGGCGAACATTTGACACTTAGTGCCAACATTGGCTCACGTGGATGCGATGTTTTTTACCGGAAGGAAATTGCTCAAAAAGCACCAAAACATGAGTTTTTGACATATTAGAGTGGATTGGGTGGGTTCGTTTCGACATATCTCTCCGTGACTCGCGCGGGGAACTTTTGACACTTAGTGCCGATGTTGGCTCACGTGGATGCGATGTTTTTCACCGGAAGGAAATTGTTCAAAAAGAAAACAAACATGAGTTTTGGACATATTGGAGTGGATTGGGTGCGTTCGTTTCGATAAATCTCTACGTGACTCCGTGACGAACTTTTGACACTTAGTGCCAATATTAGCTCACGCGGATGCAATGTTTTTCACCGAACGAAATTGTTCAAAAGCACCAAAACATGAGTTTTGGACATATTGGGAGTGGATTGGGTGTGTTCGTTTCGACAAATCTCTCGTGACTCGCGCGGGGAGCTTTTGACACTTAGTGCGATATTGGCTCACGTTGACGCGATGTTTTTCACGGAAGAAAATTGTTCAAAAGCACCAAAACATGAGTTTTGGACATATTGGAGTGGATTGGGTGCGTTTGTTTCGACAAATCTCTCCGTGACTAGCGCGGCAAACTTTTGACACTTAGTGCCGACATTTGCTCACGTCGATGCGATGTTTTTCACCGAACGAAATTGTTCAAAAGCACCAAAACATGAGTTTTGGACATATTGGAGCGGATTGGGCTGTTCGTTTCGAAAAATCTCTTCGTGACTCGCGCGGGAACTTTCGACACTTAGTGCCGAGATTGGCTCACGTGGATGAGATGTTTTTCACAAGAACGAAATTGTTCAAAAGCACCAAAACATGAGTTTTGGACATATTGGAGCGGATTGGGTCCGTTCGTTTCGACAAATCTCTCCGTGACTCGCGCGGCGAACTTTTGACACTTAGTGCCGATATTGGCTCACGTGGATGCGATGTTTTTCACCGGAAGGAAATTGTTCAAAAGCACCAAAACATGAGTTTTTGACATATTGGAGTGATTGGGTGCGTTCGTTTCGACAAATCTCTCCGTGACTCGCGGGGAACTTTTGCCACTTAGTGTCGATATTGGCTCACGTGGATGCGATGTTTTTCACCGAAAGGAAATTGTTCAAAAGCACCAAAACATGAGTTTTGGACATATTGGAGTGGATTTGGTGCGTTCGTTTCGACAAATATCTCCGTGACTCGCGCAGGGAACTTTTGACACTTAGGGCCGATGTTGGCTCACGTGGATGCGATGATTTTCACAGAACAAAATTGTTGAAAAAGCACCAAAACATGAGTTTTGGACAAATTGGAGCGGATTGGGTCCGTTCGTTTCGACAAATCTCTCCGTGACTCGCGCGGCGAACTTTTGACACTTAGTGCCGATATTGGCTCACATGGATGCGGTGTTTTTCACCGGAAGGAAATTGCTCAAAAGCACCAAAACATGAGTTTTTGACATATTGGAGTGGATTGGGTGGGTTCGTTTCGACAAATCTCTCCGTGACTCGCGCGGGAACTTTTGACACTTAGTGCCGATGTTGGCTCACGTGGATGCGATGTTTTTCACCGGAAGGAAATTGTTCAAAAAGCAACCAAACATGAGTTTTGGACATATTGGAGTGGATTGGGTGCGTTCGTTTCGATAAATCTCTGCGTGACTCCGTGACGAACTTTTGACACTTAGTGCCAATATTAGCTCACGTGGATGCAATGTTTTTCACCGAACAAAATTGTTCAAAAGCACCAAAACATGAGTTTTGGACATATTGGAGTGGCTTGGGTGAGTTCGTTTCGATAAATCTCGCGTGACTCGCGCGGGAGCTTTTGACACTTAGTGCCAATAATGGCTCACGTGGATGCGATGTTTTTGACCGGAAGGAAATTGTTCAAAAAGCACCAAAACATGAGTTTTGGACATATTGGAGTGGATTGGGTGCGTTTGTTTCCACAAATCTCTCCGTGACTAGCGCGGCAAACTTTTGACACTTAGTGCCGACATTGGCTCACGTCGATGCGATGTTTTTAACCAGAACGAAATTGTTCAAAAAGCACCAAAACATGAGTTTTGGACATATTGGAGCGGATTGGGCCCGTTCGTTTCGACAAATCTCTCCGTGACTCGCGCGGGAACTTTCGACACTTAGTGCCGAGATTGGCTCACGTGGATGCGATGTTTTTCACCGGAACGAAATTGTTCAAAAAGCACCAAAACATGAGTTTTGGACATATTGGAGCGGATTGGGTCCGTTCGTTTCGACAAATCTCTCCGTGACTCGCGCGGCGAACTTTGGACACTTAGTGCCGATATTGGGTCACGTGGATGCGATGTTTTTCACCGGAAGGAAATTGTTCAAAAAGCACCAAAACATGAGTTTTTGACATATTGGAGCGGATTGGGTGCGTTCGTTTCGACAAATCTCTCCGTGACTCGCGCGGGGAACTATTGACACTTAGTGTCGATGTTGGCTCACGTGGATGCGATGTTTTTCACCGGAAGGAAATTGTTCAAAATGGATCAAAACATGAGTTTTGGCATATTGGAGTGGATTGGGTGCGTTCGTTGAGAAATCTCTCGACTTGCGCGACGATCTTTTGACACTTAGTGTCGATTTTGGCTAACGTGGATGCGATGTTTTTCACCGGAACAAAATTGTTTAAAAAGCACCAAAACATCAGTTTTGGACATATTGGAAAGGATTGGTTGCATTCGTTTGAAAAATCTCTCCGTGACTCGCGCGGTGAACTTTTGACACTTGGTGCCGATATTTGCTCGCGTGGATGCGATGTTTTCACCGAACGAAATTGTTCAAAGAGCACCAAAACATGAGTTTGGAACATATAGGACTGGATAGGGTGCGTTTGTTTCGACAAATCTCGCATGACTCGCGCGACGAACTTTTGACACTTAGTGCCGACATTGGCTCACGTGGATGCGATGTTTTTCACCGGAACGAAATTGTTCAAAAGCACCAAAACATGAGTTTTGGACATATTGGAGTGGATTGGGTGCGTTCGTTTCGACAAATCTCTTCCCGACTCGCGAGGTGAACTTTAGACACTTAGTGCCAACATTGGCTCACGTGGATGCGATGTTTTTCAGCAAGACGAAATTGTTCAAAAGCACCAAAACATGAGTTTTGGACATATTGGAGTGGATTGGGTGCGTTCGTTTCGACAAATCTCTTCCCGACTCGCGCGGGAACTTTTGACACTTAGTGCCGATATTGGCTCACGAGGATGCGATGTTTTTCATCGGAAGGAAATTGTTCAAAAAGCACCAAAACATGAGTTTTGGACATATTGGAGCGGATTGGGTCCATTCGTTTCAACAAATCTCCCGTGACTCACACGGCGAACTTTTGACACTTAGTGCCGATATTGGCTCACGTGGATGCGATGTTTTTCACCGGAAGGAAATTAATCAAAAAGCACCAAAACATAAGTTTTTGACATATTTGAGTGAATTGGGTGCTTTCATTTCGACAAATCTCTCCGTGACTCGCGCGGCGAACTTTTGACACTTAGTGCCGATATTGGCTCACATGGATGCGATGTTTTTCACCGGAACGAAATTGTTCAAAAAGCATCAAAACATGAGTTTTGGACATATTGGAGTGGATTGGGTGCGTTCGTTTCGACAAATCTCTTCCGACTCGCGCGGCGAACTTTTGACACGTGGTGCCGATATTGGCTCACGTGGATGCGATGTTTTTCATCGGAAGGAAATTGTTCAAAAGCACCAAAACATGAGTTTTGGACATATTGGAGTGGTTTGGGTGCGTTCGTTTCAACAAATCTCTCCGTGACTCGCGCGGCAAACTTTTGACACTTAGTGCCGACATTGGCTCACGTCGATGCGATGTTTTTAACCGAACGAAATTGCTCAAAAGCACCAAAACATGAGTTTTGGACATATTGGAGCGGATTGGGCTGTTCGTTTCGACAAATCTCTCCGTGACTCGCGCGGGGAACTTTCTACACTTAGTGCCGAGATTGGCTCACGTGGATGCGATGTTTTTCACAAGAAAGAAATTGTTCAAAAGCACCAAAACATTAGTTTTGGACATATTGGAGCGGATTGGGTCCGTTCGTTTCGACAAATCTCTCCGTGACTCGCGCGGCGAACTTTTGACACTTAGTGCCGATATTGGCTCACGTGGATGCGATGTTTTTCACTGGAAGGAAATTGTTCAAAAGCACCAAAACATGACTTTTTGACATATTGGAGTGATTGGGTGCGTTCGCTTCGACAAATCTCTCCGTGACTCGCGCTGGGAACTATTGACACTTAGTGTCGATGTTGGCTCACGTGGAAGCGATGTTTTTCATGGAACAAAATTGTTCAAAAGCACTAAAACATGAGTTTTGGACATATTGGAGCGGATTGGGTCCGTTCGTTTCAACAAATCTCACCATGACTCGCGCTGGGAACTTTTGACACTTAGTGCCGATATTGGCTCACGTGGATGCGATTTTTTTCACCGGAACAAAATTATTCAAAAAACACCAAAATATGAGTTTTTGACATATTGGAGTGGATTGGGTGCGTTCGTTTCGACAAATCTCTCTGTGACTTGCGCGGCGAACATTTCGCACTTACCGCCAACATTGGCTCATGTGGATGCGATGTTTTTCACAGGAACGAAATTGTTCAAAAGCATCAAAACATGAGTTTTGGACATATTGGAGCGGATTGGGTCCGTTCATTTCGACAAATCTCTTCGTGACTCGCGCGGCGAACTTTTGACACTTAGTGTCAATATTGGCTCACGTGGATGCGATGTTTTTCACCGGAAGGAAATTGTTCAAAAAGCACCAAAACATGAGTTTTGGACATATTGGAGTGGATTCGGTGCGTTCGTTTCGACAAATCTCTAAGTGACTCGCGCGGGGAACTTTTGACACTTAGTGCCGATGTTGGCTCACGTGGATGTGATGTTTTTCACGGGAACAAAATTGTTGAAACATATTGGAGCGGATTGGGTCCGTTTGTTTCGACAAATCTCTCCGAGACTCGCGCGGCGAACTTTTGACACTTAGTGCCGATATTGGCTCACGTGGATGCGATGTTTTTCACCGAAAGGAAATTGCTCAAAAAGCACCAAAACATGAGTTTTTGACATATTGGAGTTGATTCGGTGGGTTCGTTTCGACAAATCTCTCCGTGACTCGCGCGGGGAACTTTTGACACTTATTTCCGATGTTGGCTCACGTTGATGCGATGTTTTTCACAGGAAGGAAATTGTTCAAAAAGCACCAAAACATGAGTTTTTGACATATTGGAGTGGATTGGGTGCTTTTGTTTGGACAAATCTCTCCGTGACTCGCACGCGAAACTTTTGACACTTAGTGCCTATATTGGATCACGTGGTTGCGATGTTTTTCATCGGAACGAAATTGTTTATAAAGCACCAAAACATGAGTTTTGGACATATTGGACTGGATTGGTTGCATTCGTTTGAAAAATCTCTCCGTGACTCGCGCGGCGAACTTTTGACACTTAGTGCCGATATTTGCTCGCGTGGATGCGATGTTTTTCAGCGGAACAAAATTGTTCAAAAGCACCAAAACATGAGTTTTGGACATATTGGAGTGGATTGGGTGTGTTCGTTTCGATAAATCTCTGCGTGACTCGTGTGACGAACTTTTGACACTTAGTGCCAATATTAGCTCACGTGGATGCGATGTTTTTGAAGGGTTACGCGGAGGCTACGCTAGCCGAAAACAAAAATTTTTCTACCGCGCAAACCGGGAACACTTGCAAGTAAGGGCCGATAGATCGTTACCAATTGGAGTAAAGCTGCGAAAATAGCCAACCGGGACTATCCGTTCCGACACTGTAGCCAATTCCCGCAAGCCGACAGTAGATTCTCGGGGACAGCCGATTCACCAATCAGCCGATTCGCAGATGCCGTAGCCGATCCGAGTCGTTCGACCGTGTTCTCGTGCCTCGCTCCGATGCGCTCGACCGCGCCGATTCCACCTGCCGATCCGTAGCCGATCAACGCCGCGCAACGTAGCGGCGTCTCTACCGAGTATCCACACGTCCGGGGACGAACACCGAACACCCGTGTGCTAGCACGCGATGCAAGGCTAGGGTTTGGCTCGAAAGTGGGGAGGGTTTCCGTGGAGATTGATCTCGGCGACTTCTATTGCGGATTCGGTTCAATGCGATACCGCAACTCTCCACCCCTCGCCCTCTTTATATAGAGTTGGCCGACCGGGACTAGTGGCCGATCAAGACTCCTTTTTGAATCGGATCTCATCCGAATCTCATAGAGTTGGCCGCCCATACGTCGTAAGACCATACGACTCTATCGATCGGATCCCTATCCGATCGAGCCGTATCCGAGTCCAACTCGAATGCCCGTATTGAATACCCTTCAATAGCTTAACCATTCACTCGAACCGTATTGGATTATCTCGTCCGCGATTGACTCCTCAATCAACTTAGCATGGCCATGCATTTCCATAATCCATTACCTCGAGGGGCCGAGAGATATCTCTCCAAAGGAGGGCAAATTCCATCTTGATCACTCACATCCCACTCCATGTTTCATAGCAAACCCGAAAACTACCTTTATAACTACCCACTTACGGAATAGCGTTTGGTAGTCCCAAAGTAGGCTACTACACATGTTGGAATCCATGGTGATCTCAGGTCTAAGGACTTTGTACCAACACTACCGAGACCAACTAATGGCACATTAATTCCCTGTAGTGTCTCATGGTGGGTCTATCCAACAATGTGTTCTCCAACACATGTGTCCATGTTTATTAATTTGGTATCTCCATACCCATGATCTATGAGACATGATCATCAATCAATAAACATGCCGATCTTAGAATGATATTAGTTCCAATAATATGATATATGATCAGGGATCATTTAGAAATAGATTCATACATATAGAGTCTCATAAATAAGTCACGTACTTATTGATCAATACAAGATGTCTATTTCATGGAACTGAATAACACTTTATTCATAAATATATAAACATTGACGTGATATCCAACATCTCCATGTTGCCTCTAGGGCATATCACTAATAATCTCCCACTTGCACTAGAGTCAATCATGACAGTATCTAATACCCATTGCTCTTGTGTGCGCCTCATGTTTTGGCTGAGGGAGAGGTTTTGTCAGTGGATCGGCTATGTTGAGATCCGTGTGCACTTCGCATATCTTGACATCACCTCTGTCCACTATCTCGGGATGAGATGATATCGCCGAAGTATGTGTTTGGACTTCGATGTGACCTCGGCTCCTTGGCTTGCGCAATGGCTCCACTATTATCACAATAGAGAGACATTGCACCGCCGTACTAGTCATCACACCAAGCTTAGAAACGAATTTCTTGATCCAAATAGCCTCCTTTGCAGCTTCCGAAGCAAGCAATGTACTCGGCCTCCGTTGTAGAATCAGCAACGTATCCCGCTTGGAACTCTTCCACTGGATGCGCCTCCGTTCAGGCGAAACACGAACCCAGCATTGCGATCTATAATCATCCTTGTCCGTTTGGAAGCTAGCATCGGTGTAACCACTTACAACGAGCTCTTCTTCACCCCCATAGACTAGGAACATATCCTTAGTTCTTCTCAAGTACTTAAGGATATTCTTTACTGGCAGTCCAGTGACCTTCACACGGATCCGACGGTATCTGCTCGTAGCACTCAAAGCGTACGAGACATCCGGGCGTGTACAACGCATGACATACATGATGGATCCAATTGCCGAAGCATATGGAACTATACCCATCTTATTCCGCTCATCATGTGTCCGAGGACACCGATTCTTGCTAAGATTAATGCCATGTGACATGGGCAAGAAACCTTTCTTGGAATCATGCATGTTGAACCTTTTCAACACCTTGTCAATGTATGTACTTTGGCTTAATCCAATTAGCCTCTTGGATCTATCTCTATAGATCCGAATGCCCAATATGTATGCTGCCTCCACTAAGTCTTTCATGGAAAAACTATTTTTCAATGAAGACTTGACGGATTCTAGCATAGGAATATCATTTCCAATCAACAATATGTCATCCACATAAAAAATTAGAAATACAATTGCGCTCCCACTGACCTTTTTGTAAACATAGGCCTCCTCTTCATTTTTGATGAAACCAAACCCTTTGATTACTTCATCAAAACGAATATTCCAACTCGAGATGCTTGCTTCAATCCATAAATGGATTTCTGTAGCTTGAATATCTTTCCTGGCGATTTTGGATCATTTGACTTGCCCGGCGAACATTTGACACTTAGTGCCAACATTGGCTCACGTGGATGCGATGTTTTCACCAAAGGAAATTGTTCAAAAAGCACCAAAACATGAGTTTTGACATATTAGAGTGGATTGGGTGGGTTCGTTTCGACATATCTCTCCGTGACTCGCGGGGAACTTTGACACTTAGTGCCGATGTTGGCTCACGTGGATGCGATGTTTTTCACCGAGAAGGAATTGTTCAAAAAGAAACCAAACATGAGTTTTGGACATATTGGAGTGGATTGGGTGCGTTTGTTTCGATAAATCTCTACGTGACTCGCGTGACGAACTTTTGACACTTAGTGCCAATATTAGCTCACGCGGATGCAATGTTTTTCACCGAACGAAATTGTTCAAAAAGCACCAAAACATGAGTTTTGGACATATTGGAGTGGATTGGGTGTGTTCGTTTCGACAAATCTCTCCGTGACTCGCGGGAAGCTTTTGACACTTAGTGCCGATATTGGCTCACGTTGACGCGATGTTTTTCACCGGAAGAAAATTGTTCAAAAAGCACCAAAACATGAGTTTTGGACATATTGGAGTGGATTGGTTTGTTTCGACAAATCTCTCCGTGACTAGCGCGGCAAACTTTTGACACTTAGTGCCAACATTTGGCTCACGTGATGGATGTTTTTACGATGTACAAGACGAAATTGTTCAAAAGCACCAAAACATGAGTTTTGGACATATTGGAATGGATTGGGTGCGTTCGTTTCGAAAATCTCTCGTGACTCACGCGGGAACTTTTGACACTTAGTGCCGATATTGGCTCACGTGGATGCGATGTTTTTCACAGAACGAAATTGTTCAAAAAGCACCAAAACATGAGTTTTGGACATATTGGAGCGGATTGGGTCCGTTCGCTTCGACAAATCTCTCTCGTGACTCGCGCGGGAACTTTTGACACTTAGTGCCGATTGGCTCACGTGGATGAGATGTTTTTCACCGGAACGAAATTGTTCAAAAGCACCAAAACATGAGTTTTGGACATATTGGAGTGATTGGGTCCGTTCGTTTCGACAAATCTCTCCGTGACTCGCGCGGCGAACTTTTGACACTTAGTGCCGATATTGGCTCACGTGGATGCGATGTTTTTCACCGAAGGAAATTGTTCAAAAAGCACCAAAACATGAGTTTTGACATATTGGAGTGATTGGGTGCGTTCGTTTCACAAATCTCTCCGTGACTCGCTGCGGAACTTTTGCCACTTAGTGTCGATATTGGCTCACGGGATGCGATGTTTTCACCGAAAGGAAATTGTTCAAAAGCACCAAAACATGAGTTTTGGACATATTGGAGTGAGACGAGATGCTTGCTTCAATCCATAAATGGATTTCTGTAGCTTGAATATCTTTCTGCGATTTTGGATCATTAGACTTGCCGGCGAACATTTGACACTTAGTGCCAACATTGGCTCACGTGGATGCGATGTTTTTTACCGGAAGGAAATTGCTCAAAAAGCACCAAAACATGAGTTTTTGACATATTAGAGTGGATTGGGTGGGTTCGTTTCGACATATCTCTCCGTGACTCGCGCGCGGGAACTTTTGACACTTAGTGCCGATGTTGGCTCACGGGATGCGATGTTTTTCACCGGAAGGAAATTGTTCAAAAGAAAACAAACATGAGTTTTGGACATATTGGAGTGGATTGGGTGCGTTCGTTTCGATAAATCTCTACGTGACTCCGTGACGAACTTTTGACACTTAGTGCCAATATTAGCTCACGCGGATGCAATGTTTTTCACCAGAACGAAATTGTTCAAAAAGCACCAAAACATGAGTTTTGGACATATTGGGGTGGATTGGGTGTGTTCGTTTCGACAAATCTCTCCGTGACTCGCGCGGGGAGCTTTTGACACTTAGTGCTGATATTGGCTCACGTGGATGCGATGTTTTTCACCGGAAGGAAATTGTTCAAAAAGCACCAAAACATGAGTTTTGGACATATTGGAGTGGATTGGGTGCGTTTGTTTCGACAAATCTCTCCGTGACTAGCGCGGCAAACTTTTGACACTTAGTGCCGACATTTGCTCACGTCGATGCGATGTTTTTCACCAGAACGAAATTGTTCAAAAAGCACCAAAACATGAGTTTTGGACATATTGGAGCGGATTGGGCCTGTTCGTTTCGAAAAATCTCTTCGTGACTCGCGCGGGGAACTTTCGACACTTAGTGCCGAGATTGGCTCACGTGGATGCGATGTTTTTCACAGGAACGAAATTGTTCAAAAAGCACCAAAACATGAGTTTTGGACATATTGGAGCGGATTGGGTCCGTTCGTTTCGACAAATCTCTCCGTGACTCGCGCGGCGAACTTTTGACACTTAGTGCCGATATTGGCTCACGTGGATGCGATGTTTTTCACCGGAAGGAAATTGTTCAAAAAGCACCAAAACATGAGTTTTTGACATATTGGAGTGATTGGGTGCGTTCGTTTCGACAAATCTCTCCGTGACTCGCGCGGGAACTTTTGCCACTTAGTGTCGATATTGGCTCACGTGGATGCGATGTTTTTCACCGAAAGGAAATTGTTCAAAAGCACCAAAACATGAGTTTTGGACATATTGGAGTGGATTTGGTGCGTTCGTTTCGACAAATATCTCCGTGACTCCGCGTGGGAACTTTTGACACTTAGGGCCGATGTTGGCTCACGTGGATGCGATGATTTTCACCGAACAAAATTGTTGAAAAAGCACCAAAACATGAGTTTTGGACAAATTGGAGCGGATTGGGTCCGTTCGTTTCGACAAATCTCTCCGTGACTCGCGCGGCGAACTTTTGACACTTAGTGCCGATATTGGCTCACGTGGATGCGATGTTTTTCACCGGAAGGAAATTGCTCAAAAAGCACCAAAACATGAGTTTTTGACATATTGGAGTGGATTGGGTGCGTTCGTTTCGACAAATCTCTCCGTGACTCGCGCGGGGAACTTTTGACACTTAGTGCCGATGTTGGCTCACGTGGATGCGATGTTTTTCACCGGAAGGAAATTGTTCAAAAAGCAACCAAACATGAGTTTTGGACATATTGGAGTGGATTGGGTGCGTTCGTTTCGATAAATCTCTGCGTGACTCCGTGACGAACTTTTGACACTTAGTGCCAATATTAGCTCACGTGGATGCAATGTTTTTCACCAGAACAAAATTGTTCAAAAAGCACCAAAACATGAGTTTTGGACATATTGGAGTGGCTTGGGTGAGTTCGTTTCGATAAATCTCTGCGTGACTCGCGCGGGGAGCTTTTGACACTTAGTGCCAATAATGGCTCACGTGGATGCGATGTTTTTGACCGGAAGGAAATTGTTCAAAAAGCACCAAAACATGAGTTTTGGACATATTGGAGTGGATTGGGTGCGTTTGTTTCCACAAATCTCTCCGTGACTAGCGCGGCAAACTTTTGACACTTAGTGCCGACATTGGCTCACGTCGATGCGATGTTTTTAACCGAACGAAATTGTTCAAAAGCACCAAAACATGAGTTTTGGACATATTGGAGCGGATTGGGCCCGTTCGTTTCGACAAATCTCTCGTGACTCGCGGGGAACTTTCGACACTTAGTGCCGAGATTGGCTCACGTGGATGCGATGTTTTTCACAAGAAAGAAATTGTTCAAAAGCACCAAAACATGAGTTTTGGACATATTGGAGCGGATTGGGTCCGTTCGTTTCGACAAATCTCTCCGTGACTCGCGCGGCGAACTTTTGACACTTAGTGCCGATATTGGGTCACGTGGATGCGATGTTTTTCACTGGAAGGAAATTGTTCAAAAAGCACCAAAACATGAGTTTTTGACATATTGGAGCGGATTGGGTGCGTTCGTTTTGACAAATCTCTCCGTGACTCGCGCGGTGAACTTTTGACACTTAGTGCCGATGTTGGCTCACGTGGATGCGATGTTTTTCACCGGAAGGAAATTGTTCAAAATGGATCAAAACATGAGTTTTGGCATATTGGAGTGGATTGGGTGCGTTCGTTTCGAGAAATCTCTCCCGACTTGCGCGACGATCTTTTGACACTTAGTGTCGATTTTGGCTAACGTGGATGCGATGTTTTTCACGGAACAAAATTGTTTAAAAAGCACCAAAACATCAGTTTTGGACATATTGGAAAGGATTGGTTGCATTCGTTTCGAAAAATCTCTCCGTGACTCGCGCGGTGAACTTTTGACACTTGGTGCCGATATTTGCTCGCGTGGATGCGATGTTTTTCACCGAACGAAATTGTTCAAAGAGCACCAAAACATGAGTTTGGAACATATAGGACTGGATAGGGTGCGTTTGTTTCGACAAATCTCGCATGACTCGCGCGACGAACTTTTGACACTTAGTGCCGACATTGGCTCACGTGGATGCGATGTTTTTCACCGGAACGAAATTGTTCAAAAGCACCAAAACATGAGTTTTGGACATATTGGAGTGGATTGGGTGCGTTCGTTTCGACAAATCTCTTCCCGACTCGCGAGGTGAACTTTAGACACTTAGTGCCAACATTGGCTCACGTGGATGCGATGTTTTTCAACAAGACGAAATTGTTCAAAAGCACCAAAACATGAGTTTTGGACATATTGGAGTGGATTGGGTGCGTTCGTTTCGACAAATCTCTTCTGACTCGCGCTGGGAACTTTTGACACTTAGTGCCGATATTGGCTCACGAGGATGCGATGTTTTTCATCGGAAGGAAATTGTTCAAAAAGCACCAAAACATGAGTTTTGGACATATTGGAGCGGATTGGGTCCATTCGTTTCAACAAATCTCCCCGTGACTCACACGGCGAACTTTTGACACTTAGTGCCGATATTGGCTCACGTGGATGCGATGTTTTTCACCGGAAGGAAATTAATCAAAAAGCACCAAAACATAAGTTTTTGACATATTTGAGTGAATTGGGTGCTTTCATTTCGACAAATCTCTCCGTGACTCGCGCGCGAACTTTTGACACTTAGTGCCGATATTGGCTCACATGGATGCGATGTTTTTCACCGGAAGGAAATTGTTCAAAAAGCATCAAAACATGAGTTTTGGACATATTGGAGTGGATTGGGTGCGTTCGTTTCGACAAATCTCTCCGTGACTCGCGCGGTGAACTTTTGACACGTGGTGCCGATATTGGCTCACGTGGATGCGATGTTTTTCATCGGAAGGAAATTGTTCAAAAGCACCAAAACATGAGTTTTGGACATATTGGAGTGGTTTGGGTGCGTTCGTTTCAACAAATCTCTCCGTGACTCGCGCGGCAAACTTTTGACACTTAGTGCCGACATTGGCTCACGTCGATGCGATGTTTTTAACCAGAACGAAATTGCTCAAAAGCACCAAAACATGAGTTTTGGACATATTGGAGCGGATTGGGCCTGTTCGTTTCGACAAATCTCTCCGTGACTCGCGCGGGAACTTTCTACACTTAGTGCCGAGATTGGCTCACGTGGATGCGATGTTTTTCACAAGAAAGAAATTGTTCAAAAAGCACCAAAACATTAGTTTTGGACATATTGGAGCGGATTGGGTCCGTTCGTTTCGACAAATCTCTCCCGTGACTCGCGCGGCGAACTTTTGACACTTAGTGCCGATATTGGCTCACGTGGATGCGATGTTTTTCTTGGAAGGAAATTGTTCAAAAAGCACCAAAACATGACTTTTTGACATATTGGAGTGATTGGGTGCGTTCGCTTCGACAAATCTCTCCGTGACTCGCGCTGGGAACTATTGACACTTAGTGTCGATGTTGGCTCACGTGGAAGCGATGTTTTTCACCGAACAAAATTGTTCAAAAAGCACTAAAACATGAGTTTTGGACATATTGGAGCGGATTGGGTCCGTTCGTTTCAACAAATCTCACCATGACTCGCGGGAACTTTTGACACTTAGTGCCGATATTGGCTCACGTGGATGCGATTTTTTCACCGGAACAAAATTATTCAAAAAACACCAAAATATGAGTTTTTGACATATTGGAGTGGATTGGGTGCGTTCGTTTCGACAAATCTCTCTGTGACTTGCGCGGCGAACATTTCGCACTTACCGCCAACATTGGCTCATGTGGATGCGATGTTTTTCACAGAACGAAATTGTTCAAAAGCATCAAAACATGAGTTTTGGACATATTGGAGCGGATTGGGTCCGTTCATTTCGACAAATCTCTTCGTGACTCGCGCGGCGAACTTTTGACACTTAGTGTCAATATTGGCTCACGTGGATGCGATGTTTTTCACCGGAAGGAAATTGTTCAAAAAGCACCAAAACATGAGTTCTGGACATATTGGAGTGGATTCGGTGCGTTCGTTTCGACAAATCTCTCGTGACTCGCGCAGGGAACTTTTGACACTTAGTGCCGATGTTGGCTCACGTGGATGTGATGTTTTTCACAGAACAAAATTGTTGAAACATATTGGAGCGGATTGGGTCCGTTTGTTTCGACAAATCTCTCCGAGACTCGCGCGGCGAACTTTTGACACTTAGTGCCGATATTGGCTCACGTGGATGCGATGTTTTTCACCGAAAGGAAATTGCTCAAAAAGCACCAAAACATGAGTTTTTGACATATTGGAGTTGATTCGGTGGGTTCGTTTCGACAAATCTCTCCGTGACTCGCGCGGGGAACTTTTGACACTTATTTCCGATGTTGGCTCACGTTGATGCGATGTTTTTCACCGGAAGGAAATTGTTCAAAAGCACCAAAACATGAGTTTTTGACATATTGGAGTGGATTGGGTGCTTTTGTTTGGACAAATCTCTCCGTGACTCGCACGCGAAACTTTTGACACTTAGTGCCTATATTGGATCACGTGGTTGCGATGTTTTTCATCGGAACGAAATTGTTTATAAAGCACCAAAACATGAGTTTTGGACATATTGGACTGGATTGGTTGCATTCGTTTCGAAAAATCTCTCCGTGACTCGCGCGGCGAACTTTTGACACTTAGTGCCGATATTTGCTCGCGTGGATGCGATGTTTTTCAGCGGAACAAAATTGTTCAAAAAGCACCAAAACATGAGTTTTGGACATATTGGAGTGGATTGGGTGTGTTCTTTTCGATAAATCTCTGCGTGACTCGCGTGACGAACTTTTGACACTTAGTGCCAATATTAGCTCACGTGGATGCGATGTTTTTGAAGGGTTACGCGGAGGCTACGCTAGCCGAAAACAAAAATTTTTCTACCGCGCAAACCAGGAACACTTGCAAGTAAGGGCCGATAGATCGTTACCAATTGGAGTAAGCTGCGAAAATAGCCAACCAGACTATCCGTTCCGGAACAGTGTAGCCAATTCCCGCAAGCCGACAGCCGATTCTCGGGGACAGCCGATTCACCAATCAGCCGATTCGCAGATGCCGTAGCCGATCCGAGTCGTTCGACTGTGTTCTCGTGCCTCGCTCCGATGCGCTCGACCGCAGCCGATTCCACCACAGCCGATCCGTAGCCGATCAACAGCGCGCAACGTAGCGGCGTCTCTACCGAGTATCCACACGTGCGGGGACGAACACCGAACACCCGTGTGCTAGCACGCGATGCAAGGCTAGGGTTTGGCTCGAAAGTGGGGAGGGTTTCCGTGGAGATTGATCTCGGCGACTTCTATTGCGGATTCGGTTCAATGCGATACCGCAACTCTCACCCCTCGCCCTCTTTATATAGAGTTGGCCGACTGGGACTAGTGGCCGATCAAGACTCCTTTTTGAATCGGATCTCATCCGAATCTCATAGAGTTGGCCGCCCATACGTCGTAAGACCATACGACTCTATCTGATCGGATCCCTATCCGATCGAGCCGTATCCGAGTCCAACTCGAATGCCTGTATTGAATACCCTTCAATAGCTTAACCATTCACTCGAACCGTATTGGATTATCTGTCTGCTGATTGACTCCTCAATCAACTTAGCATGGCCATGCATTTCCATAATCCATTACCTCGAGGGGCCCAGAGATATCTCTCCAAAGGAGGGGCAAATTCCATCTTGATCACTCACATCCCACTCCATGTTTCATAGCAAACCCGAAAACTACCTTTATAACTACCCACTTACGGAATAGCGTTTGGTAGTCCCAAAGTAGGCTACTACACATGTTGGAATCCATGGTGATCTCAGGTCTAAGGACTTTGTACCAACACTACCTGAGACCAACTAATGGCACATTAATTCCTGTAGTGTCTCATGGTGGGTCTATCCAACAATGTGTTCTCCAACACATGTGTCCATGTTTATTAATTTGGTATCTCCATACCCATGATCTATGAGACATGATCATCAATCAATAAACATGCCGATCTTAGAATGATATTAGTTCCAATAATATGATATATGATCAGGGATCATTTAGAAATAGATTCATACATATAGAGTCTCATAAATAAGTCACGTACTTATTGATCAATACAAGATGTCTATTTCATGGAACTGAATAACACTTTATTCATAAATACATAAACATTGACGTGATATCCAACATCTCCATGTTGCCTCTAGGGCATATCACTAATAATCTCCCACTTGCACTAGAGTCAATCATGACAGTATCTAATACCCATTGCTCTTGTGTGCGCCTCATGTTTTGGCTGAGGGAGAGGTTTTGTCAGTGGATCGGCTATGTTGAGATCCGTGTGCACTTCGCATATCTTGACATCACCTCTGTCCACTATCTCGGGATGAGATGATATCGCCGAAGTATGTGTTTGGACTTCTGATGTGACCTCGGCTCCTTGGCTTGCGCAATGGCTCCACTATTATCACAATAGAGAGACATTGCACCAGTCGTACTAGTCATCACACCAAGCTTAGAAACGAATTTCTTGATCCAAATAGCCTCCTTTGCAGCTTCCGAAGCAGCAATGTACTCGGCCTCCGTTGTAGAATCAGCAACGTATCCCGCTTGGAACTCTTCCAGTGACGCGCCTCCGTTCAGCGAACACGAACCCGCATTGCGATCTATAATCATCCTTGTCCGTTTGGAAGCTAGCATCGGTGTAACCACTTACAACGAGCTCTTCTTCACCCCCATAGACTAGGAACATATCCTTAGTTCTTCTCAAGTACTTAAGGATATTCTTTACCATCCAGTGACCTTCACTGGATCGGCGGTATCTGCTCGTAGCACTCAAAGCGTACGAGACATCTGGGCGTGTACAACGCATGACATACATGATGGATCCAATTGCCGAAGCATATGGAACTATACCCATCTTATTCCGCTCATCATGTGTCTGAGGACACTGATTCTTGCTAAGATTAATGCCATGTGACATGGGCAAGAAACCTTTCTTGGAATCATGCATGTTGAACCTTTTCAACACCTTGTCAATGTATGTACTTTGGCTTAATCCAATTAGCCTCTTGGATCTATCTCTATAGATCCGAATGCCTAATATGTATCTTGCCTCCACTAAGTCTTTCATGGAAAAACTATTTTTCAATGAAGACTTGACGGATTCTAGCATAGGAATATCATTTCCAATCAACAATATGTCATCCACATAAAAAATTAGAAATACAATTGCGCTCCCACTGACCTTTTTGTAAACATAGGCCTCCTCTTCATTTTTGATGAAACCAAACCCTTTGATTACTTCATCAAAACGAATATTCCAACTCTGAGATGCTTGCTTCAATCCATAAATGGATTTCTGTAGCTTGAATATCTTTCCTGGCGATTTTGGATCATTTGACTTGCCCGGCGAACATTTGACACTTAGTGCCAACATTGGCTCACGTGGATGCGATGTTTTCACAGGAACGAAATTGTTGAAAAAGCACCAAAACAAGAGTTTTGGACATATTGGAGTGGATTGGGTGCGTTTTTTCGACAAATCTCTCCGTGACTTGCGCGGCGAACTTTTCACACTTAGTGCCAACATTGGCTCACGTGGATGCGATGTTTTTCACAGGAACGGAATTGTTCAAAAAGCACCAAAACATGAGTTTTGGACATATTGGAGTGGATTGGGTGCGTTCGTTTCGACAAATCTCTCCGTGACTCGCGCGACGAACTTTTGACACTTTGTGCCGATATTGGCTCACATGGATTCGATGTTTTTCACCGGAACGAAATTGTTCAAAAAGCACCAAAACATGAGTTTTGGACATATTGGAGTGGATTGGGTGCGTTCGTTTCGACAAATCTCTTCGTGACTTGTGCGGGAAACTTTTGACACTTAGTGCCGATATTGGCTCACGTGGATGCGATGTTTTTCACCAGAACGAAATTGTTCAAAAAGCACCAAATCATTAGTTTTGGACATATTGGAGTGGATTGGGTGCGTTCGTTTCACCAAATCTCTCCATGACTTGCGCGGCGAACATTTGACACTTAGTGCCAACATTGGCTCACGTGGATGTGATGTTTTTCACAGAACGAAATTGTTGAAAAGCATCAAAACAAGAGTTTTGGACATATTGAAAAAGCATCAAAACAAGAGTTTTGACACTTAGCGTCGATATTGGCTCACGTGGATGCGATGTTTTTCACCGAAGGAAATTGTTCAAAAAGCACCAAAACATAAGTTTTTGACATATTGGAATGGATTGGGTGCGTTCGTTTCAAAAAATCTCTCCGTGACTCACGCGGGGAACTTTTGACACTTAGTGTCGATGTTGGCTCATGTGGATGCGATGTTTTTCACAGAACGAAATTGTTCAAAAAGCACCAAAACATGAGTTTTGGACATATTGGAGCGGATTGGGTCCGATCGTTTCGACAAGTCTCGCCGTGACGCGTGCGGGGAACTTTTGACACTTAGTGCCGATATTGTCTCACGTGGATGCGATATTTTTGACCAGAACGGAATTGTTAAAAAAGCACGAAAACATGAGTTTTGGACATATTGGAGTGGGTTGGGTCCGTTCTTTTCGACAAATCTATCTCGTGACTCGCGGGGAACTTTTGACACTTAGTGCCGATGTTGGCTCACGTGGATGCGATGTTTTTTTGGGAACAAAATTTTTCAAAAACACCAAAACATGAGTTTTGGACATATTGGAGCAGATTGGGTCCGTTCGTTTCGATAAATCTCGCCGTAACTCGAGCGGGGAACATTGGACACTTAGTGCCGATATGGGCTCACGTGGATGCGATGTTTTTCACCGGAAGGAAATTGTTCCAAAAGCACCAAAACATGAGTTTCGGACATATTGGAGTGGATTGGGTTCGTTCGTTTCGACAAATCTCTCCGTGACTAGCGCGACAAACTTTTGACACTTAGTGCCGATATTGGCTCACGTGGGTGTGATGTTTTTCACCGGAAGGAAATTGTTCAAAGAGCACCAAAACATGAGTTTCGGACATATTGGTGTGGATTGGGTGCGTTCGTTTCGACAAATCTCTTCGTGACTCGTGCGGGAAACTTTTGACACTTAGTGCCAATATTGGCTCACGTGGATGCGATGTTTTTCACCAGTACGAAATTGTTCAAAAAGCACCAAATCATGAGTTTTGGACATATTGGAGTGGATTGGATGCGTTCGTTTCACCAAATCTCTCCATGACTTGCGCGGCGAACATTTGACACTTAGTGCCAACATTGGCTCATGTGGATGCGATGTTTTTCATAGCAACGAAATTGTTGAAAAAGCACCAAAACAAGAGTTTTGGACATATTGGAGCGGATTGGCTCCGTTCGTTTTGACAATTCTCTCCATGATTCGCGCGGCGAACTTTTGACGCTTAGTGTCGATATTGGCTCACGTGGATGCGATGTTTTTCACCGGAAGGAAATTGTTTTTCACGTGGATGCGATGTTTCGACAAATCTCTCCGTGACTAGCGCGACAAACTTTTGACACTTAGTGCCGATATTGGCTCACGTGGGTGTGATGTTTTTCACCGGAAGGAATTGTTCAAAGAGCACCAAAACATGAGTTTCGGACATATTGGAGTGGATTGGGTGCGTTCGTTTCGAAAAATCTCTCGTGACTCGCGCGGGGAACTTTTGACACTTAGTGCCGATGTTGGCTCACGTGGATGCGATGTTTTTCACGGAACGAAATTGTTCAAAAGCACGAAAACATGAGTTTTGGACATGTTGGAGTGGATTGGGTGCGTTCGTTTCGACAAATCTAACCGTGACTCGCGCGGGGAACTTTTCACACTTAGTGTCGATATTGGCTCACGTGGATGCGATATTTTTGACCAGAACGAAATTGTTCAAAAAGCACCAAAACATGAGTTTTGGACATATTGGAGTGGATTGGCTGCGTTCATTTCGACAAATCTCTCCGTGACTCGCGCGGGAACTTTTGACACTTAGTGCCGATGTTGGCTCACGTGGATGCGATGTTTTTCACTAGAACGAAATTGTTCAAAAAACACCAAAACTTGAGTTTTGGACATATTGGAGCGGATTGGGACCGTTCGTTTCGACAAATCTCTCCGTGACTCGCGCGACGAACTTTTGACGCTTAGTGCCGATATTGGCTCACGTGGATGCGATGTTTTTCACCGGAAGGAAATTGTTCAAAAAGCACCAAGACATGAGTTTTGGACATATTGGAGTGGATTGGGTGCGTTCGTTTCGACAAATCTCTCCGTGACTCGCGCCGGAAACTTTTGACACTTAGTGTCAATGTTGGCTCATGTGGATGCGATCTATTTCAACGGAACGAAATTGTTCAAAAAGCACGAAAACTTGAGTTTTGGACATGTTGGAGTGGATTGGGTGCGTTCGTTTCGACAAATCTCACCGTGACTCGCACGGGGAACTTTTCACACTTAGTGCCGATATTGGCTCACGTGGATGCGATGTTTTTCACCGGAAGGAAATTGTTCAAAAAGCACCAAAACATGAGTTCCGGACATATTAGAGTGGATTGGGTGCGTTCGTTTTGACAAATCTCTCTGTGACTAGCGCGACAAACTTTTGACACTATGTGCCGACATTGGCTCATGTGGATGCGATGTTTTTCACCGAAAGGAAATTGTTTAAAAAGCACCAAAACATGAGTTTTGGACATATTGGAGTGGATTGGGTGAGTTCGTTTCGAAAAATCTCTCCGTGACTCGCGCGGGGAACTTTTGACACTTAGTGTCGATGTTGGCTCATGTGGATGCGATGTTTTTCACCGGAACGAAAGCACCAAAACTTGAGTTTTGGACATATTGGAGCGGATTGGGTCCGTTCGTTTCGACAAGTCTCGCCGTGACTCGCGCGGGGAACTTTTGACACTTAGTGCCGATATTGGCTCACATGGATACGATATTTTTGACCAGAACGGAATTGTTAAAAAGCACCAAAACAAGAGTTTTGGACATATTGGAGTGGATTGGGTGCGTTCGTTTCGACAAATCTCTCCGTGACTCCGCTGGGGAACTTTTGACACTTAGTGTCGATGTTGGCTCACGTGGATGCGATGTTTCTCTCCGAAACAAAATTGTTCTAAAAGCACCAAACATGAGTTTTTTACATAATGGAGTGGATTGGGTGCATTCGTTTCGATAAATCTCTCCGTGACTCGCACGGCGAAATTTTGACGCTTAGTGTCGATATTGGCTCATGTGGATGCGATGTTTTTCATCGGAAGGAAATTGTTCAAAAAGCACCAAAACATGAGTTTTTGACATATTGGAGTGGATTGGGTGCGTTCGTTTCGAAAAATCTCTCCGTGACTCGCGCGGGGAACTTTTGACACTTAGTGTCGTTGTTGGCTCATGTGGAAGCGATGTTTTTCACCGGAACGAAATTTTTCAAAAAGCACCAAAACTTGAGTTTTGGACATATTGGAGCGGATTGGGTCCGTTCGTTTTGACAAGTCTCGCCGTGACTCGCGCGGGGAACTTTTGACACTTAGTGCCGATATTGGCTCACGTGGATGCGATATTTTTGACCAGAACGAAATTGTTCAAAAGCACCAAAACAAGAGTTTTGGACATATTGGAGCGGATTGGGTCCGTTCGTTTCGACAAATCTCTTCGTGACTCGCGCGGCGAACTTTTGACACTTAGTGCCGATATTGGCTCACGTGGATTCGATTTTTTTAACCGGAAGGAAATTGTTCAAAAAACACCAAAACATGAGTTTTTGACATATTGGAGTGGATTGGGTGCGTTCGTTTTGACAAATCTCTCCGTGACTCCCGCGGGGAACTATTTACACTTAGTGCCGATGTTGGCTCACGTGGATGCGATGTTTTTCACCGGAAGTAAATTGTTCAAAAAGCACCAAAACATGAGTTTTTGACATATTGGAGTGGATTGGGTGTGTTCGTTTGGACAAATCTTTCCGTGACTCGCTGGGAAATTTTGATACTTAGTGCCGATGTTGGCTCACGTGGATGCGATATTTTTCACCGGAAGGAAATTGTTCAAAAAGCACCAAAACATTAGTTTTTGAAATATTGGAGTGGATTGGGAGCGTTCGTTATGACAAATCTCTCCGTAACTCGCGCCGGGAACTGTTGATACTTAGTGTCGATGTTGGCTCATGTGGATGTGATGTTTTCACCGGAACAAAATTGTTCAAAAGCACGAAAACATGAGTTTTGGATATGTTGGAGCGGATTGGGTCCGTTCGTTTCGACAAATCTCGCCGTGACTCGCGCGGGGAACTTTTGACACTTAGTGTCGATATTGGCTCACATGGATACGATATTTTTGACCAGAACGGAATTATTAAAAAAGCACCAAAACATGAGTTTTTGACATATTGGAGTGGATTGGGTGCGTTCGTTTTGACAAATCTCTCCGTGACTCCCGCGGGGAACTTTTGACACTTAGTGCCGATGTTGGCTCATGTGGATGCGATGTTTTCTCTCCGAAACAAAATTGTTCTAAAAGCACCAAACATGAGTTTTTTACATAATGGAGTGGATTGGGTGCGTTCGTTTCGATAAATCCTCCGTGACTCGCACGGCGAATTTTTGACGCTTAGTGTCGATATTGGCTCACGTGGATGCGATGTTTTTCATCGGAAGGAAATTGTTCAAAAGCACCAAAACATGAGTTTTTGACATATTGGAGTGGATTGGGTGCGTTCGTTTCGAAAAATCTCTCCGTGACTCGCGCGGGAACTTTTGACACTTAGTGTCGTTGTTGGCTCATGTGGAAGCGATGTTTTTCACCGGAACGAAATTTTTCAAAAAGCACCAAAACTTGAGTTTTGGACATATTGGAGCGGATTGGGTCCGTTCGTTTCGACAAGTCTCGCTGTGACTCGCGCGGGGAACTTTTGACACTTAGTGCCGATATTGGCTCACGTGAATGCGATATTTTTGACCAGAACGGAATTGTTAAAAAGCACCAAAACAAGAGTTTTGGACATATTGGAGCGGATTGGGTCCGTTCGTTTCGACAAATCTCTTCGTGACTCGCGCGGCGAACTTTTGACACTTAGTGCCGATATTGGCTCACGTGGATACGATGTTTTTAACGGAAGGAAATTGTTCAAAAACACCAAAACATGAGTTTTTGACATATTGGAGTGGATTGGGTGCGTTCGTTTTGACAAATCTCTCCGTGACTCCGCGGGAACTTTTTACACTTAGTGCCGATGTTGGCTCACGTGGATGCGATGTTTTTCACCGGAAGTAAATTGTTCAAAAAGCACCAAAACATGAGTTTTTGACATATTGGAGTGGATTGGGTGTGTTCGTTTGGACAAATCTTTCCGTGACTCGCGCTGGGAAATTTTGATACTTAGTGCCGATGTTGGCTCACGTGGATGCGATATTTTTCACCGGAAGGAAATTGTTCAAAAGGCACCAAAACATTAGTTTTTTAAATATTGGAGTGGATTGGGTGCGTTCGTTTCGACAAATCTCTCCGTAACTCGCGCCGGAACTGTTGACACTTAGTGTTGATGTTGGCTCATGTGGATGTGATGTTTTCACCGAACGAAATTGTTCAAAAGCACGAAAACATGAGTTTTGGATATGTTGGAGCGGATTGGGTCCGTTCGTTTCGACCAATCTCGCCGTGACTCGCGCGGGAACTTTTGACACTTAGTGCCGATATTGGCTCACATGGATACGATATTTTTGACCAGAACGGAATTATTAAAAAGCACCAAAACATGAGTTTTTGACATATTGGAGTGGATGGGTGCGTTCGTTTCGACAAATCTCTCCGTGACTCCGCGGGAAGTTTTGACACTTAGTGCCGATGTTGGCTCACGTGGATGCGATGTTTCTCTCCGAAACAAAATTGTTCTAAAAGCACCAAACATGAGTTTTTCATAATGGAGTGGATGGGTGCGTTCGTTTCGATAAATCTCTCCGTGACTCGCTTAGTGCCGATGTTTGCTAACGTGGATGCGATGTTTTTCACCGGAAGGAAATTGTTCAAAAAGCACCAAAATATGAGTTTTGGACATATTGGAGCGGATTGGGTCCGTTCGTTTCGACAAATCTCTCCGTGACTCGCGCGGCGAACTTTTGACACTTAGTGCCGATGTTGGCTCACGTGGATGCGATGTTTTTCACCGGAAGTAAATTGTTCAAAAGCACCAAAACATGAGTTTTTGACATATTGGAGTGGATTGGGTGTGTTCGTGTGGACAAATCTTTCCGTGACTCGCGCGGGAAATTTTGATACTTAGTGCCGATGTTGGCTCACGTGGATGCGATATTTTTCACCGGAAGGAAATTGTTCAAAAGCACCAAAACATTAGTTTTTGAAATATTGGAGTGGATTGGGTGCGTTCGTTTCGACAAATCTCTCCATAACTCGCGCCGGGAACTGTTGACACTTAGTGTCGATGTTGGCTCATGTGGATGTGATGTTTTTTACTAGAACGAAATTGTTAAAAAGCACCAAAACATGAGTTTTTGACATATTGGAGTGGATTGGTTGCGTTCGTTTCGATAAATCTCTCCGTGACTCGCGCGGGAACTTTTGACACTTAGTGCGATATTGGCTCACGTGGATACGATGTTTTTAACCGGAAGGAAATTGTTCAAAAAACACCAAAACATGAGTTTTTGACATATTGGAGTGGATTGGGTGCGTTCGTTTTGACAAATCTCTCCGTGACTCCCGCGGGGAACTTTTTACACTTAGTGCCGATGTTGGCTCACGTGGATGCGATGTTTTTCACCGGAAGTAAATTGTTCAAAAACACCAAAACATGAGTTTTTGACATATTGGAGTGGATTGGGTGTGTTCGTTTGGACAAATCTTTCCGTGACTCGCGGGAAATTTTGATACTTAGTGCCGATGTTGGCTCACGTGGATGCGATATTTTTCACCGGAAGGAAATTGTTCAAAAGCACCAAAACATTAGTTTTTGAAATATTGGAGTGGATTGGGAGCGTTCGTTATGACAAATCTCTCCGTAACTCGCGCCGGAAACTGTTGACACTTAGTGTCGATGTTGGCTCATGTGGATGTGATGTTTTCACCGGAACAAAATTGTTCAAAAAGCACGAAAACATGAGTTTTGGATATGTTGGAGCGGATTGGGTCCGTTCGTTTCGACAAATCTCGCCGTGACTCGCGCGGGGAACTTTTGACACTTAGTGCCGATATTGGCTCACATGGATACGATATTTTTGACCGGAACGTGATGCGATCCGCTAGGATGTAGTCCCGATCTTTCGATGAGAGGTGGAGGATAACTCGATTGGGAATAGAGGCGCGTTCACGGCCGACTACAACGTCCAGGACGATGCGCCTTAGCAACCGATACACGTCTCCGATGGTTGACGCGATCTTGCGGTGCGCGACAACCGCCACTAGGGCACTCGTCCGCAAGCAATCGAAGAACAAGCAAGAACAAGTAAAACAAGCACTGAAATTGCTATATATTAAGATGAAAGATTCAATCTGAATACACGATATGGTGGAGTTTCGAAGACAAACGGACGGACGGTCTAGCCGACACGCGGCCGTGTGCAAGTAGCAAAGGCTAACTCTAATCAACAAAACCCGCCCTTCTTGGTGACGGCTGAAGGATTAAGTAGAGGGAGAGAGACGACCACGGGGTGCCGGAGTCGTGCTAAACCCTAGGACGCGCCCCTAATGGGCCCAACTTGATACACGGCCCATTGGGCCAAAAGAGACGCAGCACCAAAGACAGAAAACACTCGGTAGAAAAGAACAATTGCGGCCGCTCCAGGACAGATATTGACATGGGGCTGGATCCATTTGAAAGTAGACTTGATAACCTTTCCATCAAGTACTTGCACGCCCAAATCGGAGTTTGCATAAAGTCGTGGCGGCCGTTAGAACTTTATGCAAACTCCGATTTGGGCGTGCAAGTACTTGATGGAAAGGTTATCAAGTCTACTTTCAAATGGATCCAGCCCCATGTCAATATCTGTCCTGGAGCGCCGCAATTGTTCTTTTTCTACCGAGTGTTTTCTCGTCTTTGGTGCTGCGTCACCTCTTTTGGCCCAATGGGCCGTGTATCAAGTTGGGCCCATTAGGGCGCGTCCTAGGGTTTAGCACGACTCCGGCACCCCCGTGGTCGTCTCTCCCTCTACTTAATCCTTCACCGTCACCAAGAAGGGCGGGTTTTGTTGATTAGAGTTAGCCTTTTGCTACTTGCACACGGCGCGCGTGTCGGCTAGACCGTCCGTCCGTTTGTCTTCGAAACTCCACCATATCGTGTATTCAGATTGAATCTTTCATCTTAATATATAGCAATTTCAAGTGCTTGTTTTACTTGTTCTTGCTTGTTCTTCGATTGCTTGGGTGACGAGTGCCCTAGTGGCCGGGTTGTCGCGCACCGCAAGATCGCGTCAACCATCGGAGACGGTGTATCGGTTGCTAAGGCGCATCGTCCTTGGACGGTTGTAGTCGGGCCGTGAACGTCGCCTCTATTCCCCAATCGAGTTATCCTCCACCTCTCATCGAAAGATCGGGACTACATCCTAGCGGGATCGCATCGCCTGGTATCGAGCGCGGCTGATCGGTGAGAGACTTTTTTGCCCTTCGTTGTTTAATTTTGTTTCCTATAGTCCAGAAAAAGCCAAAAAAATAGTAGATTAGATCAATCCTAAAAACCCTTTGAGCCTTTTTTACTAGGACTGCTTAGTTAGGGCTTGTTGAGTCTTCGATTGCATGGTTGTGTCAATGTGCTTGGTCTTAGTGTTTAGGCGATTAGAGTTTCGAGTTCTTGCCACCACATACCGCCACCTTCACCATCGCCGCCATTACCTTTGTGTTAGCCGTCATCACCACCATCGCTGTCACCCACCAATTACTTTCCTTCCATAGTTTGATCTGTTTCCGTCCGTAACCTGTCTTGCCTTTGATCCAGCCATCGCAAGAAAGAAAATAGAACCCCGATTCGAGTTGCTCCTCTTAAAACGTGATATCTTTCTCATACGGGCTCAAAATTAGGCAAATAAGATATCTACGGACATCTACGAAAAAGTTACATCCGTCTGTTCCCAGCTTCGCCGGGTTCGGCAATCTTAAAATCGCCAAATTCTGCTTGCAAAATTCTGTTTTCGTGGCGAGAAGCTTCGAACCCCTTTCGGTAAAATTTTGAAAAATTCCACGTGCCTCATTTTTTGTCCGTTTGAGCTAAGAATTTTTGTGGTTGGTTCTAGTGTGCCTCTGGTTGTGAAGAAAATATCAAAAAAATAAAAAAAAATAAAAAAAAGTCGCATCTCTCTCCTCAGCACTAGAGAGAGAACAGAAAAAAAGAGAAAAAAAAAGAGAGCAAAAAAAAAAGAAAAAAAAAGAGAAAAAAAGAAAGAAAGGGGCCGACTCGTGAGAACCTTTCCTTTGTCTCCTTTATCTCCTTTCCCTTAGTCCCCTTTGTCTCCACCTTCCTGTGATCGTGTCTGTTTGGGTTTGTATCTTGTGGCGTCCTTTGTGGTTAGGCTCGCGTCTCTATTTCGTCTAGTCTAGGACCAGCACGGTACCGACCTTGAGCGTTTACTCAATTTGCTTTGACTAACGTGGTTGCTAGTACTTCCTTGTGCATTACTTTCAGCCCTCCTATAGCTCCACACATACGACTACGGCTTGACAACGAGCCTTGTTGCTACGGCACCGATACACCTCGTTCCACGGTTGCAGACTTGTCGGTTGTCGTCACCCCTCCCGTGAGCATGGTAAGAACTGGTAAGAACTTGTGAGATAAGCCGAGAGCGAGCGCCTTTCGTAGCCACACCCCAATAGTTGTAGGGATTAATTCTTGTCAACTCGTTATCGTTTTTGTTTTGTTATATTAACCATGGCAGGCTCGGAGGAAGAAGAAGGTGCATCCCATTCTCCACGCACGGACGCATCATACAACATTTTGCAAGGGAAGTGAAGCGGCACTGAAGGACTTGATGCAGATCTGCAGTGACGAATGACAAGATCGGGCAATTGGAGGCCACACAAATCGATGCCACAACCAGGCTCGCCGGGTTGGAGGCATCGGTCGCACGTATTGACACCAGCCTTGCTACACTTGTGAGGCATTTTGATAACCTCAATGCTCGGGGCCATGATCGCGTGATGAAGACGACGTTGATGGTGAGTACGGTGAGGACAACTTCGATGGTGACTATACCGCCGACACGAACATGATGACCGCAACGCTCGTGATCGCCGCCGGCTACGTAACAACCGTAGAGGCATGGGAGAACACCGCCGACGAGAGGTACGCAATGAAGATGCTTTTTCTAAAGTCAAATTTAAGATACCTCCTTTTGATGGAAAATATGATCCCGATGCATACATTACATGGGAGATTGCTGTTGATCAAAAATTTGCATGCCATGAATTCCCGAGAACTCTAGAGTTAGAGCGCTACTAGTGAGTTCATTGCTTTCGCCTCGTGTGGTGGATAGAACATGGCAAGAAAAATCCTAACAACATGCCACGACTTGGGATGCTTTGAAACGGGTCATGCGGGCTAGATTTGTTCCTTCTTACTATGCACGTGATTTGTTAAATAAATTACAACAATTGAGGCAAGGTGCTAAAAGTGTAGAGGAATATTATCGGGAATTACAAATGGGCATGCTTGCTGTAATTTAGACGAGTCCGAGGATGCTGCTATGGCTAGATTTTTGGGTGGTCTAAACCGTGAGATCTATGACATTGTGGACTACAAAGATTACACTAATATGACTCGATTGTTTCATCTTGCTTGCAAAGCTGAAAGGGAAGTGCAGGGACGACGTGCTAGTGCCAAGACTAATGTTTCGCAGGAAAATCGACATCATGGCTGCCACGCACGCCTTCTACTCCTTCACCATCTTCCACACCCCGGCGGTCGGCACCTTCTCCATCCAGCGACAAGCCACGTGTCCCACTGTTAGTGCACCGACTAAGACACCCAGCAGCCCGCCGCGAGTGCTTCTTCGTTGCATCCACTGGAAGAACAAGAGATGTCCAATGTCACCGTTGCAAGGGCTATGGGCATGTCCAGCGTGATTGCCCAGCAAGCGTGTTTTGGTAGTAAAAGATGATGGTGAGTATTCCTCGGCTAGTGATTTCGATGAAGATACACTTGCTTTGCTTGTGGCTGACCATGCGGATAAAGATGAGGGAACGGAAGAACATATTGGTGCCGATCTTTGGAACGCTATGACAGCCTCATTGTGCGCGCGTGCTCAGCACACAAATGGAGAAGGCCGAGCAAAATCAGCGGCACACCTTGTTCCAAACAAAGTGTGTCATTAAAGAGCGTTCTTGCCGCTTGATCATCGATGGAGGAAGCTGCAACAACTTGGCTAGCAGCGAAATGGTGGAGAAGCTTGCACTCAGCACCAAACCACATCCCCACCCATATCACATTCAATGGCTAAACAACAAGTGGTAAGGCAAAGGTAACCAAGCTGGTGCGTATTAATTTTGCAATTGGGGCATATCGTGATGTTGTTGAGTGTGATGTTGTACCTATGCAAGCTTGTCATATTCTGTTAGGTAGGCCGTGGCAATTTGATATGGATTCTATGCATCATGGTAGATCAAATCAATATTCTTTTATGTACCATGATAAGAAAATTGTGTTGCATCCCATGACCCCGAAGTGTTTTTGAGGATGATATTGCTAGAGCTAAGAAAGAGAAGAATCGGGTCCATGCTATAAGTGAAAATCAGATTGTAGCCAAAGAACATGTGCAACATAACAAGAGAGAATCTAAATCGACAATAAAAATGTGATTCAATTGAAAGGTTCTTGCATGCTTGTGTTAAATCTGATGTTGCCAATTTGGATACAATCGAAACTGTATGCTATGCTTTTGTATGCAAGGATGCTTTGTTTTCCTTTGAGGATATACTGTTTCTTTTCCACTGCGGTCACTAATCTTTTGCGGGAGTATGAGGATGTTTTTCCCAGGATGTACCGCGCGGGCTGCCACCGGTGCGTGGAATTGAGCATCAAATCGATCTGATTCCGGGGCTTCACTACCCAACCGCGCACCATACGAACCAACCCCGACGAGACCAAGGAAATTCAGCGTCAAGTTCAGGAGTTGCTTGATAAAGGGTACGTACGAGAGTCTCTTAGTCCATGTTGCGGTGATTTTGGTGTCTAAGAAAGATGGATCTTGGCGTATGTGTGTTGATTGTAGAGCTATTAATAACATTACCATTAGATATCGTCATCCAATTCCTAGGTTAGACGATATGCTTGATGAATTGAGTGGCTCTACTGTCTTTTCTAAAGTTGATTTGCGTAGTGGATACCACCGATTCGTATGAAGTTGGGAGATGAGTGGAAAACAGCTTTCAAAACTAAGTTTGGACTATATGAGTGGTTAGTGATGCCTTTTGGTTTAACTAATGCACCTAGCACTTTCATGAGGTTGATGAATGAGGTTTTGCGTGCTTTCATTGGCAAATTTGTGGTGGTATACTTTGATGATATTCTGATTTATAGCAAATCTTTAGAGGAACACCTTGATCATTTACGTGCTGTTTTTAATGCTTTGCGCGATGCACGTTTGTTTGGTAACCTTGCGAAGTGCGTTTTGCACCGATCGTGTATCGTTTCTTGGCTATGTTGTTACTCCGCAGGAATTGAGGTTGATCAAGCCAAGGTCGAGGCAATTCGAGTTGGCCGCCTCCTAAAACGGTCACACAGGTTCGAAGCTTTTTAGGACTTGCAGGATTCTATCGGCGCTTCGTGCGGGATTTCAGCACCATTGCCGCACCTCTGAATGAGCTTACAAAGAAGGGAGCGCCTTTCACGTGGGGCACCGCACAAGTGAACGCCTTCAACATGTTAAAAGATAAGTTGACACATGCACCTCTCCTCCAACTTCCAAATTTTAATAAGACTTTTGAACTTGAATGTGATGCTAGTGGGATTGGATTGGGTGGTGTTTTGCTACAAGAGGGAAAACCCGTTGCATATTTCAGTGAAAAATTGAGTGGGCCTGTTCTGAATTATTCTACTTATGATAAAGAATTGTATGCTCTTGTGAGAACTCTGGAAACATGGCAACATTATTTATGGCCCAAGGAATTTGTCATACATTCTGATCATGAATCTTTAAAACATATTCGTAGTCAAGGCAAACTGAATCGTAGGCATGCTAAATGGGTTGAATTTATTGAATCTTTTCCTTATGTCATTAAACACAAGAAGGGAAAGGACAATATCATTGCGATGCTTTGTCTAGGAGATATACTTTGTTGACACAACTTGACTACAAAATCTTTGGCCCGGAAACAATCAAAGCCCAATATGTGAATGATGATGATTTTAAAGACGTATTGTTGCACCGTAAGGATGGAAGGACATGGAACAGATTTGTCTTCAATGATGGGTTTATTTTTAGATCTAACAAGCTATGCATTCCAGCTAGCTCTGTTCGTTTGTTGTTGCTGCAGGAAGCGCATGGCGGTGGGTTGATGGGGCATTTTGGTGCCAAGAAGACGGAGGACATCCTTGCTAGCCATTTCTTTTGGCCGAGGATGAGAAGAGACGTGGAGCGATTTGTGGCTCGCTGCACGACATGTCAAAAGGCTAAGTCACGCTTAAACCCCCATGGTTTATATATGCCTCTACCTGTTCCTAGTGTTCCTTGGGAAGATATTTCAATGGATTTTGTGTTGGGCTTACCTAGGACCAAGAGGGGGCGAGATAGCGTTTTTGTGGTTGTGGATAGGTTTTCTAAAATGGCACATTTCATACCATGTCATAAAACCGATGATGCTACTCATATTGCTGACTTGTTCTTTCGGGAGGTTGTTCGCTTGCATGGTGTGCCAAACACCATTGTTTCGACCGTGACACTAAATTTCTCAGCCATTTTTGGAGAACTTTGTGGGCTAAATTGGGGACTAAGCTTTTGTTTTCTACTACTTGTCATCCCCAAACCGATGGGCAAACCGAAGTTGTGAATAGGACTTTGTCTACTATGTTAAGGGCTGTTTTAAAGACAAATATTAAGATGTGGGAAGAATGTTTGCCTCATATTGAATTTGCATACAATCGTTCGTTGCATTCCACTACTAAGATGTGCCCTTTTGAGATTGTTTATGGATTTTTGCCTCGTGCTCCTATTGATTTAATGCCTTTGCCATCTTCTGAAAAACTGAATTTTGATGCTAAACAACGTGCTGAGTTGATGTTAAAACTCCATGAAACAACTAAAGAAAACATAGAGCGCATGAATGCTAACTATAAGCTTGCTGGTGACAAAGGTAGACGTCAATTGAATTTTGAACCTGGTGATTTGGTTTGGTTACATTTGCGAAAGGAACGATTTCCTGATTTGCGAAAGTCTAAGTTGATGCCTAGAGCTGATGGACCTTTTAAAGTGCTTGAAAAAAATTAATGAAAATGCATACAAGCTTGATCTCCCGCAGATTTTGGGGTTAGTCCCACTTTTAACGTTGCAGATTTAAAGCCATATTTGGGAGACGAAGATGAGCTTGAGTCGAGGACGACTCCAATGCAAGAAGGGGAGGATGATGAGGACATCAATACTACCGATACATCCACGCCTCCACACGTACAACTTCATGGACCAATAACCCGCGCTCGTGCACGTCAACTCAACCATCAGGTGAGTTCATTCTTAAGTTTATGTTCCTCTTCTTTATACCCTGGAGGCGCGTGCACTTTTGTTTTACTCAGAACGATGGAGAGGATTCAACGGGAAGAGGATTCGCGTGGGGTGGATTCGGACTGCAGCACGGTGTCAAGTTCTAACGGCCGCCACGACTTTATGCAAACTCCGATTTGGGCGTGCAAGTACTTGATGGAAAGGTTATCAAGTCTACTTTCAAATGGATCCAGCCCCATGTCAATATCTGTCCTGGAGCGGCCGCAATTGTTCTTTTTCTACCGAGTGTTTTCTGTCTTTGGTGCTGCGTCACCTCTTTTGGCCCAATGGGCCGTGTATCAAGTTGGGCCCATTAGGGGCGCGTCCTAGGGTTTAGCACGACTCCGGCACCCCTGTGGTCGTCTCTCCCCTCTACTTAATCCTTCAGCCGTCACCAAGAAGGGCGGGTTTTGTTGATTAGAGTTAGCCTTTTGCTACTTGCACACGCGCGCGTGTCGGCTAGACCGTCCGTCCGTTTGTCTTCGAAACTCCACCATATCGTGTATTCAGATTGAATCTTTCATCTTAATATATAGCAATTTCAGTGCTTGTTTTACTTGTTCTTGCTTGTTCTTCGATTGCTTGCAGGACGAGTGCCCTAGTGGCCGGGTTGTCGCGCACCGCAAGATCGCGTCAACCATCGGAGACGGTGTATCGGTTGCTAAGGCGCATCGTCCTTGGACGGTTGTAGTCGGGCCGTGAACGTCGCCTCTATTCCCCAATCGAGTTATCCTCCACCTCTCATCGAAAGATCGGGACTACATCCTAGCGGGATCGCATCAGAACGGAATTATTAAAAAAGCACCAAAACATGAGTTTTTGACATATTGGAGTGGATTGGGTGCGTTCGTTTCGACAAATCTCTCCGTGACTCCCGCGGGGAACTTTTGACACTTAGTGCCGATGTTGGCTCATGTGGATGCGATGTTTTCTCTCCGAAACAAAATTGTTCTAAAAGCACCAAACATGAGTTTTTTACATAATGGAGTGGATTGGGTGCGTTCGTTTCGATAAATCCCTCCGTGACTCGCACGGCGAATTTTTGACGCTTAGTGTCGATATTGGCTCACGTGGATGCGATGTTTTTCATCGGAAGGAAATTGTTCAAAAGCACCAAAACATGAGTTTTTGACATATTGGAGTGGATTGGGTGCGTTCGTTTCGAAAAATCTCCGTGACTCGCGCTGGGAACTTTTGACACTTAGTGTCGTTGTTGGCTCATGTGGATGCGATGTTTTTCATCGGAACGAAATTTTTCAAAAAGCACCAAAACTTGAGTTTTGGACATATTGGAGCGGATTGGGTCCGTTCGTTTCGACAAGTCTCGCCGTGACTCGCGCGGGAACTTTTGACACTTAGTGCCGATATTGGCTCACGTGAATGCGATATTTTTGACCAGAACGGAATTGTTAAAAAGCACCAAAACAAGAGTTTTGGACATATTGGAGCGGATTGGGTCCGTTCGTTTCGACAAATCTCTTCGTGACTCGCGCGGCGAACTTTTGACACTTAGTGCCGATATTGGCTCACGTGGATACGATGTTTTTAACCGGAAGGAAATTGTTCAAAAACACCAAAACATGAGTTTTTGACATATTGGAGTGGATTGGGTGCGTTCGTTTTGACAAATCTCTCCGTGACTCGCTGGGAACTTTTTACACTTAGTGCCGATATTGGCTCACGTGGATGCGATGTTTTTCACCGGAAGGAAATTGTTCAAAAAGCACCAAAACATGAGTTTTTGACATATTGGAGTGGATTGGGTGTGTTCGTTTGGACAAATCTTTCCGTGACTCGCGCGGGGAAATTTTGATACTTAGTGCCGATGTTGGCTCACGTGGATGCGATATTTTTCACCGGAAGGAAATTGTTCAAAAGGCACCAAAACATTAGTTTTTTAAATATTGGAGTGGATTGGGTGCGTTCGTTTCGACAAATCTCTCCGTAACTCGCGCGGAACTGTTGACACTTAGTGTCGATGTTGGCTCATGTGGATGTGATGTTTTCACCGGAACGAAATTGTTCAAAAAGCACGAAAACATGAGTTTTGGATATGTTGGAGCGGATTGGGTCCGTTCGTTTCGACAAATCTCGCCGTGACTCGCGCGGGGAACTTTTGACACTTAGTGCCGATATTGGCTCACGTGGATGCGATATTTTTGACCAGAACGAAATTGTTATAAAAGCAGCAAAACATGAGTTTTTGACATATTGGAGTGGATTGGGTGCGTTCGTTTCGACAAATCTCTCCGTGACTCCCGCGGGGAAGTTTTGACACTTAGTGCCGATGTTGGCTCACGTGGATGCGATGTTTCTCTCCGAAACAAAATTGTTCTAAAAGCACCAAACATGAGTTTTTTACATAATTGAGTGGACTGGGTGCGTTCGTTTCGATAAATCTCTCCGTGACTCGCTTAGTGCCGATGTTTGCTAACGTGGATGCGATGTTTTTCACCGGAAGGAAATTGTTCAAAAAGCACCAAAACATGAGTTTTGGACATATTGGAGCGGATTGGGTCCGTTCGTTTCGACAAATCTCGCTGTGACTCGCGCGGCGAACTTTTGACACTTAGTGCCGATATTGGCTCACGTGAATGCGATATTTTTGACCAGAACGGAATTGTTAAAAAGCACCAAAACAAGAGTTTTGGACATATTGGAGCGGATTGGGTCCGTTCGTTTCGACAAATCTCTTCGTGACTCGCGCGGCGAACTTTTGACACTTAGTGCCGATATTGGCTCACGTGGATACGATGTTTTTAACCGGAAGGAAATTGTTCAAAAAACACCAAAACATGAGTTTTTGACATATTGGAGTGGATTGGGTGCGTTCGTTTTGACAAATCTCTCCGTGACTCCCGCGGGGAACTTTTTACACTTAGTGCCGATGTTGGCTCACGTGGATGCGATGTTTTTCACCGGAAGTAAATTGTTCAAAAAGCACCAAAACATGAGTTTTTGACATATTGGAGTGGATTGGGTGTGTTCGTTTGGACAAATCTTTCCGTGACTCGCGCGGGGAAATTTTGATACTTAGTGCCGATGTTGGCTCACGTGGATGCGATATTTTTCACCGGAAGGAAATTGTTCAAAAGGCACCAAAACATTAGTTTTTTAAATATTGGAGTGGATTGGGTGCGTTCGTTTCGACAAATCTCTCCGTAACTCGCGCCGGGAACTGTTGACACTTAGTGTCGATGTTGGCTCATGTGGATGTGATGTTTTCACCGGAACGAAATTGTTCAAAAGCACGAAAACATGAGTTTTGGATATGTTGGAGCGGATTGGGTCCGTTCGTTTCGACAAATCTCGCCGTGACTCGCGCGGGGAACTTTTGACACTTAGTGCCGATATTGGCTCACATGGATACGATATTTTTGACCAGAACGGAATTATTAAAAAAGCACCAAAACATGAGTTTTTGACATATTGGAGTGGACTGGGTGCGTTCGTTTCGACAAATCTCTCCGTGACTCCCGCGGGGAAGTTTTGACACTTAGTGCCGATGTTGGCTCACGTGGATGCGATGTTTCTCTCCGAAACAAAATTGTTCTAAAAGCACCAAACATGAGTTTTTTACATAATTGAGTGGACTGGGTGCGTTCGTTTCGATAAATCTCTCCGTGACTCGCTTAGTGCCGATGTTTGCTAACGTGGATGCGATGTTTTTCACCGGAAGGAAATTGTTCAAAAAGCACCAAAACATGAGTTTTGGACATATTGGAGCGGATTGGGTCCGTTCGTTTCGACAAATCTCTCCGTGACTCGCGCGGCGAACTTTTGACACTTAGTGCCGATGTTGGCTCACGTGGATGCGATGTTTTTCACCGGAAGGAAATTGTTCAAAAAGCACCAAAACATGAGTTTTTGACATATTGGAGTGGATTGGGTGTGTTCGTTTGGACAAATCTTTCCGTGACTCGCGCGGGGAAATTTTGATACTTAGTGCCGATGTTGGCTCACGTGGATGCGATATTTTTCACCGGAAGGAAATTGTTCAAAAAGCACCAAAACATTAGTTTTTGAAATATTGGAGTGGATTGGGTGCGTTCGTTTCAACAAATCTCTCCATAACTCGCGCCGGGAACTGTTGACACTTAGTGTCGATGTTGGCTCATGTGGATGTGATGTTTTTTACTAGAACGAAATTGTTAAAAAAGCACCAAAACATGAGTTTTTGACATATTGGAGTGGAGTGGTTGCGTTCGTTTCGATAAATCTCTCCGTGACTCGCGCGGGGAACTTTTGACACTTAGTGCTGATATTGGCTCACGTGGATACGATGTTTTTAACCGGAAGGAAATTGTTCAAAAAACACTAAAACATGAGTTTTTGACATATTGGAGTGGATTGGGTGCGTTCGTTTCGACAAATCTCTCCGTGACTTGCGCGGGGAACTTTTGACACTTAGTGCCGATGTTGGCTCTCGTGGATGTGATGTTTTTCACCGGAACGAAATTGTTCAAAAAGCACCAAAACATGAGTTTTGGACATATTAGAGCGGATTGGGTCCGTTCGTTTCGACAAATCTCTCCGTGACTCGCGCGCCGAACATTTAACACTTAGTGCCGATATTGACTCATGTGGATGCGATGTTTTTAACCAGAAGGAAATTGTTCAAAAAGGACCAAAACATGAGTTTTTGACATATTGGAGTAGATTGGGTGCGTTCGTTTCGATAAATCTCTCCGTGACTCGCGCGGGGAACTTTTGACACTTAGTGCTGATATTGGCTCACGTGGATGCGATCTTTTTCACCGGAAGGAAATTGTTCAAAAAGCACCAAAACATGAGTTTTGGACATATTGGAGTGGATTGGGTGCGTTCGTTTCGACAAATCTCTCCGTGACTCGAGCGGGGAACTTTTGACACTTAGTGCCGATATTGGCTCACGTGGATGCGATGTTTTTCACCGGAAGGAAATTGTTCAAAAAGCACCAAAACATGAGTTTCGGACATATTGGAGTGGATTGGGTGCGTTCGTTTCGACAAATCTCTCCGTGACTAGCGCGATAAACTTTTGACACTTAGTGCCGACATTGGCTCACGTGGATGCGATGTTTTGCACCGGAACAAAGTTGTTCAAAAAGCACCAAAACATGAGTTTTTGACATATTGGAGTGGATTGGGTGCGTTCGTTTCGACAAATCTCTTCCTGACTCGCGCGGGAAACTTTTCACACTTAGTGCCAACATTGGCTCACGTGGATGCGATGTTTTTCACAGGAACGAAATTGTTCAAAAAGCACCAAAACATGAGTTTTGGACATATTGGAGCGGATTGGGTCCGTTCGTTTCGACAAATCTCTCCGTGACTCGCTTAGTGCCGATGTTTGCTAACGTTGATGCGATGTTTTTCACCGGAAGGAAATTGTTCAAAAAGCACCAAAACATGAGTTTTGGACATATTGGAGCGGATTGGGTCCGTTCGTTTCGACAAATCTCTCCGTGACTCGCGCGGGGAACTTTTGACACTTAGTGCCGATATTGGCTCACGTGGATGTGATGTTTTTCACCGGAAGTAAATTGTTCAAAAAGCACCAAAACATGAGTTTTTGACATATTGGAGTGGATTGGGTGTGTTCGTTTGGACAAATCTTTCCGTGACTCGCGCGGGGAAATTTTGATACTTAGTGCCGATGTTGGCTCACGTGGATGCGATATTTTTCACCGGAAGGAAATTGTTCAAAAAGCACCAAAACATTAGTTTTTGAAATATTGGAGTGGATTGGGTGCGTTCGTTTCAACAAATCTCTCCATAACTCGCGCCGGAACTGTTGACACTTAGTGTCGATGTTGGCTCATGTGGATGTGATGTTTTTACTAGAACGAAATTGTTAAAAAGCACCAAAACATGAGTTTTTGACATATTGGAGTGGAGTGGTTGCGTTCGTTTCGATAAATCTCTCCGTGACTCGCGCGGGGAACTTTTGACACTTAGTGCGATATTGGCTCACGTGGATACGATGTTTTTAACCGGAAGGAAATTGTTCAAAAACACTAAAACATGAGTTTTTGACATATTGGAGTGGATTGGGTGCGTTCGTTTCGACAAATCTCTCCGTGACTTGCGCTGGGAACTTTTGACACTTAGTGCCGATATTGGCTCACGTGGATGCGATGTTTTTCACCGGAACGAAATTGTTCAAAAAGCACCAAAACATGAGTTTTGGACATATTGGAGCGGATTGGGTCCGTTCGTTTCGACAAATCTCTCCGTGACTCGCGCGCCGAACATTTAACACTTAGTGCCGATATTGCCTCATGTGGATGCGATGTTTTTAACCAGAAGGAAATTGTTCAAAAAGGACCAAAACATGAGTTTTTGACATATTGGAGTAGATTGGGTGCGTTCGTTTCGATAAATCTCTCCGTGACTCGCGCGGGAACTTTTGACACTTAGTGCCGATATTGGCTCACGTGGATGCGATCTTTTCACCGGAAGGAAATTGTTCAAAAAGCACCAAAACATGAGTTTTGGACATATTGGAGTGGATTGGGTGCGTTCGTTTCGACAAATCTCTCCGTGACTCGAGCGGGGAACTTTTGACACTTAGTGCCAATATTGGCTCACGTGGATGCGATGTTTTTCACCGGAAGGAAATTGTTCAAAAAGCACCAAAACATGAGTTTCGGACATATTGGAGTGGATTGGGTGCGTTCGTTTCGACAAATCTCTCCGTGACTAGCGCGATAAACTTTTGACACTTAGTGCCGACATTGGCTCACGTGGATGCGATGTTTTGCACCGGAACAAAGTTGTTCAAAAAGCACCAAAACATGAGTTTTTGACATATTGGAGTGGATTGGGTGCGTTCGTTTCGACAAATCTCTTCCTGACTCGCGCGGGAAACTTTTCACACTTAGTGCCAACATTGGCTCACGTGGATGCGATGTTTTTCACAGGAACGAAATTGTTCAAAAAGCACCAAAACATGAGTTTTGGACATATTGGAGCGGATTGGGTCCGTTCGTTTCGACAAATCTCTCCGTGACTCGCGTCGGCAACTTTTGACACTTAGTGTCGATGTTGGCTCATGTGGATGCGATGTTTTTCACCGGAACGAAATTGTTCAAAAAGAACGAAAACTTGAGTTTTGGACATGTTGGAGTGGATTGGGTGTTAGTGATATGCCCTAGAGGCAACATGGAGATGTTGGATATCACGTCAATGTTTATGTATAAATGAATAAAGTGTTATTCAGTTCCATGAAATAGACATCTTGTATTGATCAATAAGTACGTGACTTATTTATGAGACTCTTTATGTATGAATCTATTTCTAAACGATCCTCGATCATATGTCATATTGTTGGAACAAATATGATTCTAAGATCGGCATGTTTATTGATTGATGATCATGTCTCATAGATCATGGGTATGGAGATACCAAATCAATACACATGGACATATGTGTTGGAGAACACATTGTTGGATAGACCCACCATGAGACACTACAGGAATTAATGTGCCATTAGTTGGTCTCGGTAGTGTTGGTACAAAGTCCTTAGACCTGAGATCACCATGGATTCCAACATGTGTAGTAGCCTACTTTGGGACTACCAAACGCTATTCCGTAATCGGGTAGTTATAAAGGTAGTTTTCGGGTTTGCTATGAAACATGGAGTGGGATGTGAGTGATCAAGATGGAATTTGCCCCTCCTTTGGAGAGATATCTCGGCCCCTCGAGGTAATGGATTATGGAAATGCATGGCCATGCTAAGTTGATTGAGGAGTCAATCAAGACGATAATCCAATACGGTTCGAGTGAATGGTTAAGCTATTGAAGGGATGGCACTCTTCTTGCCTATAGCTTAACCGGTATCGTGAGGCAAAGGGATTTGTGTACACATTACAGTTCGAGCCGATATTATATCCTACTATGGTGTCAATATGTGCCGCTAGGCGCCGTGGTGCGGTGGCTGAGTTGGACTCGAGCGGTCGGCTAAGTTAGACTATAGCCGAAACCGAGTATACCCGAACCTACTGTGGTCGCACGCTTAAGGGGATAAGAACAGCATTCGAGTTGGACTTGGATACGGCTCGATCGGATAGGGATCCGATCGGATAGAGTCCTATAGGCTTACGACGTATGGGCGGCCTACTCTATGAGATACGGATGAGATCCGGTTCAAAAATAGAGTCCGATCGGCCACTAGTCCTAGTCGGCCAACTCTATATATAAAGGAGGGAGGGGTGGAGAGCTGCGACATGTCAATTGCATCACGTGCAACAGAAGTCGCCGAGATCAATCTCCACGGAAACCCTCCCCACTTTCGAGCCAAACCCTAGCCTTGCATCGCGTGCTAGCACACGGGTGTACGGCGTTTTCCCCGGACGTGTGGATACCGCAGTAGGCGCTGCTACGTTGCGCGCTGTTGATCGGCCGGATCGGCTACGGCATCGCGAATCGGCTGATTGGTGAATCGGCTGTCCCGGTATCGGTGTCGGCTTGCGAGAATCGGCTACACGTTCGGATCGGATAGCCACGATTGGCTGTTTCATGCACACTCCAATCGGTAACGATCTATCGGCCCTTACTTGCAAGTGTTCCTGGTTTGCGCGGTAAAAAGTTTTGTTTTCGGCTAGCGTAGCCTTCGCGTAACCCTTCAGTGGTATCAGAGCTAATCTTGCTTAGTTCGGGTTTTAGATTGGATCTGGAACAAGTTTTGCGCACGGGTTGATTAGATCAATTGGTTTTACGGGATCGTTGAGGAGAGTTAATGGTAATTGCGTTCCTTGATAGTGTATCGGAACGGCGTAATGTGATTACGTCGAAGCAATATCCATATAACTCGGTTTGAGTCGGCTTCGAGATAGCGCTCCTTGGTAGGGTATCGGAACGGTATAATGTGATTATGCCGAAGCTATCTCGTAGTCCGATCTTGTTTGCGGCTTCCCCCTCGACCCCCCGCCCGCTAACCGGCTAGCGGGACCGCCGTGTGCGTACCCCTTATAGGTCGTCTCGATGCTGTAGCTCGCGATAAGTAGAAAATGTTTCTACGCCTAACTTGTTTTTGCAGAGAATGCTTTGAGATGGTATGGCCCATTGTATGTATGAGATGTATGAGATGTATGTGATGCATGTAATATTCTTTCATATGTGCAATCCCTATAATATTCTTTCATACGTGCAATGCTTGTAATATTCTTTCACGACCTGCGAGTCGATGTAATCTTCAATTAGATCTTCTATAGTAGTAGCTTAGTTTGAAGAAATCAAGCATTCGGCACTCGAAAGAACGTGATGAAGATGGAGATCCTCTACACCGCATGGAGATGGAGATCACCATGTGAAGGGGGACATACTATTTTACTATATGCTATTCTTCTTCCTTTCATATGTGATATGTTTGTTTGATAGGATAGCATCCCTCGCAAAATTAAGTAGTAATGATGCCCTTCCAAATGTTGCACCCTCACCGTTATGCTCGTCAATGGTGGGTCCGCAAAGCGAGTGCCATTCTCTATCATAACACGAGGGGGTATATGTCGACATATACATGCAGGAGCATTTGGTTTACTTAACAAGGCTATCAAAACAGTTTTGGGCCTTGGGGCATAGGTTGGCGCCGGGCATGGAGATGCCACACCAACAACAAGAGTCACATAGAGATGTGATTAGCAAGGTGTTGCTTATCGATGTTACTAATTTTCTAGCAAGTGATGCCAAAGCTCACTAGAAAATTAATTAACATGTGGATCTTGACCCAATACGTAACCCGGAGGGAAGGTGGAAAATACGTAATGAGAGTCTAATGGTAAATTGTTTAACAATAGACATAGCATAAACATTGTGCTAAACTTTGCTTTTTTGTTGTAGAATAAATGGCGGCTAATACTACACCAGTACCTTTAATTTGCGATCTATTCTCGAAAAGAAAAAATTAAATGGAACAAACTTTATGGATTGGTATCGCAACTTGAGAATTGTTCTCAAGCAAGAGCGTAAGGAGTACGTTCTTGAAGTACCCTATCCTGAGGATTTGCCAAATAATGCCACTGCAACTGCACGGAGAGCTTACGAGAAGCACACTAATGATGCCCTAGATATAAGCTGTCTCATGCTTGCTACAATGTCCCCTGAGCTTCAGAAGCAATATGAGAGCAGCGATGCTCACACTATTATTCAGGGACTGCGTGGCATGTTTGAGAACCAAGCTCGGGCCGAGAGGTTCAACACCTCAAAGTCCTTGTTTGCGTGCAGGCTTGTTGAGGGGAATCCCGTCAGTCCGCATGTGATAAAGATGATTGGCTATATCGAGAGTCTAGAAAAACTAGGTTTTCCCCTTAGCCAAGAGTTGGCTACTGATGTGATTCTCCAGTCGCTCCCTCCGAGCTTCGAGCCATTCATATTAAATTATCACATGAACAATATGGATAGAACCTTGGCTGAATTGCATGGGATGCTAAAGACAGCTGAGGAGAGTATCCAGAAAAATGGTCATCATGTGATGATGATGCAGAAGGCTAAGCGCAAACCACTCGTCAAGAAACTTTGCACCAAGAGGAAGTTAACTCCCGATGAGATCGCGAGTGCCTCCAATGCAAAGAAGGGCAAGAAGGGGTCGACGCATCGATGCCGTTTGCTTCTATTGCAAGGAGACAGAGCACCTGGAAGAGGAACGCAAGAAGTACATGGAGGATCTCAAAAAGAAGCAAAGTATGACTTGTGCTTCAGGTATTAATGTTATAGACATTAATCTTGCTACTTCACCTACCGACTCTTGGGTATTTGATACCGGATCGTAGCTCATATTTGCAAATCGTTGCGGGAATGAGAAGAAGTAGAGGCTTAAGAAGGGGCGAGGTGAAACTGCGCGTCGGCAATGGAGCAAGCGTGTTGCGCTTGCTGTCGGCACCGTACCACTTCATCTACCTTCAGGATTAGTTTTGGAATTAAATAATTGTTATTGTGTTCCAACACTATGTCAAAACGTTATTTCCGCTTCATGTTTGCAAGCGGAAGGATATGATTTTAGATCAATGAACAATGGTTGTTCAATATATCTCGAGAGATATGTTCTATTTTCATGCTCCATTGGTGAATGGATTATACGTTTTGAATCTTGAAGCGTCTCCCATCTATAACATTAATACGTAAAGGCAACTCTCTAATGATATAAACCCCACGTTTATCCGGCATTGTCGCTTAGGCCATATAAATAAGAAACGAATGGAGAAGCTCCATAAGGATGGATTGCTTCACTCTTTTGATTTTGAATCATTTGAGACATGTGAGTCTTGTTTACTTGGTAAAATGACAAAGGCACCTTTCACGGGACATAGTGAGAGAGCAAGTGACTTATTGGCACTCGTACATACCGATGTATGTGGACCAATGAGCTCAACGCCGAGAGGTGGTTATCGCACTTCATTACCTTTACCGATGACTTTAGTAGATATGGTTATATCTACTTAATGAGGCATAAGTCCGAATCCTTTGAAAAGTTCAAAGTATTCCGAATGAAGTACTGTAATCATTTAGGGAAAACAATCAAGTTTCTACGATCGATCGTGGAGGGGAATACTTGAGCCAAGAGTTTGGTAATCATCGAAAGATTGTGGAATTGTTCCACGCTGACTCCGCCAGAACTCCACAATGGAATGGGGTGTCCGAACGGAGAAATCGCACCTTGTTGGAAATGGTGCGGTCGGTGATGAGCCAAAGTGATCTTCCGTTATCCTTCGGGGATATGCTCTTGAAACAGCTGCGCTCACACTAAATAGAGTTCCATCTAAGTCGGTTGAAAAGACGCCATATGAGATATGGACAGGGCAACCCCCTAGTTTGTCTTTTCTCAAAATTTGGGGATGCGAAGCTTATGTAAAACGTTTACGTCGACAAGCTCACACCCAAATCGACAAGTGCTTCTTTGTGGGCTATCCTAAGGAAACTAAGGGATATTACTTTTATAATCGGGAACAAGGCAAAGTGTTTGTCGCCCGACACGGTGTCTTCTTGGAGAAAGAGTTTCTTTCAAGAAGGGTTAGTGGGAGCAGGGTGCATCTTGAAGAAGTTCAAGAAACACCGAAAACGTTTCGCGACCACAAAACCACAACAGGAGGAACAAAGTGTTGCGCCACCGGTTGTAGATACACCAGCCCCAAGGAGGTCGAAAGATCACGTCGTGCGCCCGACAGTACACAAAGTGCGGAACAACGTGATATATTGTTGTTGGACAACGATGAACCTAAGACCTATGAGGAAGCGATGGTGGGACCCGATTCCAACAAGTGGCTTGGAGCCATGAAATCCGAAATAGAATCCATGTACGACAATCAAGTTTGGAACTTGGTTGATCCACCGATGGTGTCAAAACCATTGAGTGTAAATGGGTTTTTAAGAAAAGGCCGATATGGATGGAAATGTTCACATCCGTAAGGCACGATTGGTGGCGAAAGGTTTTAAACAGATTCAAGGAGTTGATTATGATGAAACCTTCTCGCCCGTTGCAATGCTTAAATCTATTCGGATTATCCTAGCGATTGCTGCATATTTCGATTATGAGATATGGCAGATGGATGTCAAAACGGCTTTCCTAAATGGAAACCTAAGCGAGGATGTATACATGATACAACCTCGGGGTTTTGTCGATCCAGAATCGCTCGGAAAGATATGCAAGCTACGAAATCCATTTATGGATTGAAGCAAGCATCTCGGAGTTGGAATATTCATTTTGATGAAGTAATCAAAGGGTTTGGTTTCATCAAAAATGAAGAAGAGGCCTGTGTTTATAAAAGGTCAGTGGGAGCGCAATTGTATTTCTAATCTTATATGTGGATGACATATTACTGATTGGAAATGATATCCCTATGCTTGAATCCGTCAAGTCTTCATTGAAAAATAGTTTTTCCATGAAAGTCTTAGGGAGGCAAGCATATATATTAGCATTCGGATCTATAGAGATAGATCCAAGAGGCTAATTGGATTAAGCCAAAGTACATACATTGACAAGGTGTTGAAAAGGTTCAACATGCATGATTCCAAGAAAGGTTTCTTGCCCATGTCACATGGCATTAATCTTAGCAAGAATCGGTGTCCTCGGACACATGATGAGCGGAATAAGATGGGTATGGTTCCATATGCTTCGGCAATTGGATCCATCATGTATGCCATGCTTTGTACACGCCTGGATGTCTCGTACGCTTTGAGTGCTACGAGCAGATACCGTCCGATCCAGTGAAGGTCACTGGATCTGCAGTAAAGAATATCCTTAAGTACTTGAGAAGAACTAAGGATATGTTCCTAGTCTATGGAGGTGAAGAAGAGCTCGTTGTAAGTGGTTACACCGATGCTAGCTTCCAAACAGACAAGGATGATTATAGATCACAATCTGGGTTCGTGTCTCGCCCGAACGGAGGCGCAATCCACTGGAAGAGTTCCAAGCGGGATACTGTTGCTGATTCTACAACGGAGGCCGAGTACATTGCTGCTTCGGAAGCCGCAAAGGAGGCTGTTTGGATCAAGAAATTCGTTTCGAGCTTGGTGTGATGACTAGTACGACTGGTCCAATGTCTCTCTATTGTGACAATAGTGGAGCCATTGCGCAAGCCAAGGAGCCGAGGTCACATCGAAGTCCAAACACATACTTCGGCGATATCATCTCATCCGCGAGATAGTGGACAGAGGTGATGTCAAGATATGCAAAGTGCACACGGATCTCAACATAGCCGATCCGGACAAAACCTCTCCTCACCAAGCATGAGGCGCACACAAGAGCAATGGGTATTAGATACTTACATGATTGACTCTAGTGCAAGTGGGAGATTGTTAGTGATATGCCCTAGAGGCAACATGGAGATGTTGGATATCACGTCAATGTTTATGTATAAATGAATAAAGTGTTATTCGGTTCCATGAAATAGACATCTTGTATTGATCAATAAGTACGTGACTTATTTATGAGACTCTATATGTATGAATCTATTTCTAAACGATCCCTCGATCATATGTCATATTGTTGGAACAAATATGATTCTAAGATCGGCATGTTTATTGATTGATGATCATGTCTCATAGATCATGGGTATGGAGATACCAAATCAATAAACATGGACATATGTGTTGAAGAACACATTGTTGGATAGACCCACCATGAGACACTACAGAATTAATGTGCCAATACGGTTCGAGTGAATGGTTAAGCTATTGAAGGGATGGCACACATCTAGCCTATAGCTTAACCGGTATCGTGAGGCAAAGGGATTTGTGTACATATTACAGGTTCAGAGCCGATATTATTCTTGTATACTATGGTGTCAATATGTGCCGCTAGGGCGCCGCGTTGACAGTCGGCCGAGTTAGACTCGAGCCGACGGTCGGCTAAGTTAGACTATAGCCGAAACCGAGTATACCTGAACCTACGTGGTCGCACGCTTAAGGGGATAAGAACAGCATTCCAGTTGGACTTGGATACGGCTCCCTATCCGATCGGATCCCTATCCGATCGGATAGAGTCCTATGGGCTTACGACGTGTGGGCGGCCAACTCTATGAGATACGGATGAGATCCGATTCAAAATAGAGTCCTAATCGGCCACTAGTCCCATCGGCCAACTCTATATAAAGGAGGGAGGGGTGGAGAGCTGCGGCACGTCTTGCATCGCGTGCAACGAAGTCGCCGATATCAATCTCCACGAAACCCTCCCCACTTTCGAGCCAAACCCTAGCCTTGCATCGCGTGCTAGCACACGTGTGTTCGGCGTTCTGTCCCCGGACGTGTGGATACCGGTAGAGACGCTGCTACGTTGCATGTTGTTCATCTACGTGGGTGAATCGGGCTGCGGTCGAGCGCATCGGAGCGAGGCGCGATAACACGTCGGACGACTGGATCGGCTACGGCATCCGCGAATCGGGCGATTGGCGAATCGCCGTCCCCGGCATCGGCTGCCGGCTTGCGAGAATCGGCAACACTGTTTCGGACGGATTGCCCCGATTGGCTATTCCGCCGCACTCTACTCCAATCGGTAACGATCTATCGGCCCTTACTTGCAAGTGTTCCTGGTTTGCGCGGTAAAAGTTTTGTTTTCGGCTAGCGTAGCCTCCGCGTAACCCTACAGTGCAGACATTGGCGCACGTGGATGCGATATTTTTCACCGGAAGGAAATTGATCAAAAAGCACCAAAACATGAGTTTTTTTACATATTGGAGCGGATTGGGTCCGTTCATTTCGACAAATCTCTCCGTGACTCGCGTGGCGAACTTTTGACACTTAGTGCCGATATTGGCTCACGTGGATGCGATCTTTTTCACCGGAACGAAATTGCTCAAAAAGCACCAAAACATGAGTTTTTGACATATTGGAGTGGATTGGGTGCGTTCGTTTGGACAAATCTATCCGTAACTCGCACGCGGAACTTTTGACACTTAGTTCCTATATTGCATCACGTGGATGCGATGTTTTTTCACCGGAACGAAATTGTTCCAAAAGCACCAAAACATGACTTTTGAACATATTGGAGTGGATTGGGTGCGTTCGTTTCGACAAATCTCTTCCTGACTCGCGCGGGGAACTTTTGACACTTAGTGCCGACATTGGCTCACGTGGATGCGATGTTTTTCACCGGAACAAAATTGTTCAAAAAGCACCAAAACATGAGTTTTTCACATATTGGCGTGGATTGGGTGCGTTCGTTTCGACAAATCTCTTCCAGACTCGCGCGGGGAACTTTTGACACTTAGTGCCGAAATTGGCTCACGTGGATGCGATGTTTTTCACCAGAACGAAATTGTTAAAAAAGAACCAAAACATGAGTTTTGGACATATTGGAGTGGATTGGGTGCGTTCATTTCGACTAATCTCTCAGTGACTCGAGCGGGGAACTTTTGACAGTTAGTGCCAATATTCGCTCATGTGGATGCGATGTTTTTCACCGGAACGAAATTGTTCAAAAAGCACCAAAACATGAGTTTTGGACATATTGCAGTGGATTGGGTGTGTTCGTTTCGACAAATCTCTCCGTGACTTGCGCGACGAACTTTTGACACTTAGTGCCGACATTCACTCATGTGGATGCGATATTTTTCACCGAAGGAAATTGTTCAAAAGCACCAAAACATAAGTTTTGGACATATTGGAGTGGATTGGGTGCGTTCGTTTCGACAAATCTCTTCGTGACTCGCGTGGGGAACTTTTGACACTTAGTGCCAACATTGGCTCACGTGGATGCGATGTTTTTCACAGGAACGAAATTGATCAAAAAGCACCAAAACATGAGTTTTGGACATATTGGAGCGGATTGGGTCCGTTCGTTTCGACAAATCTCTCCGCGACTCGCGCGGCGAACTTTGACGCTTAGTGCCGATGTTGGCTAACGTGGATGCGATGTTTTTCACCGGAAGGAAATTGTTCAAAAAGCACCAAAACATGAGTTTTTGACATATTGGAGTGGATTGGGTGCGTTCATTTCGACAAATCTCTTCGTGACTTACGCGCGAACTTTTGATACTTAGTGCCGATATTGGCTCACGTGGATGCGATGTTTTTCACCGGAAGGAAATTGTTCAAAAGCACCAAAACAAGAGTTTTTGACATATTGGAGTGGATTGGGTGCGTTCGTTTCGACAAATCTTTCGTGACTCGCGCGGGGAACTGTTGACACTTAGTGCCGACGTTGGCTCACGTGGATGCGATGTTTTTCACCGTAAGGAAATTGTTCAAAAAGCACCAAAATATGAGTTTTTGACATATTGGAGTGGATTGGGTGCGTTCGTTTCGACAAATCTCTCCGTGACTCGCGCGGGGAACTTTTGACACTTAGTGTCGATGTTGGCTCATGTGGATGGGGATGTTTCTCACTGGAACGAAATTGTTCAAAATGCACATGTTGGAGCGGATTGGGTCCGTTCGTTTCGACAAATCTCGCCGTGACTCGCGCGGGGAACTTTTGACACTTAGTGCCGATATTGGCTCACGTGGATGCGATATTTTTGACCGGAACGAAATTGTTAAAAAAAAGCACCAAAACATGAGTTTTGGACATATTGGAGTGGATTGGGTGCGTTTGTTTCGATAAATCTCTTCCTGACTCGCGCGGGAAACTTTTGACACTTAGTGCCGATATTGGCTCAGGTGGATGCGATGTTTTTTACCAGAACAAAATTGTTAAAAAAGCACCAAAACATGAGTTTTGGACATATTGGAGTGGATTGGGTGCGTTCGTCTCGACAAATCTCTCCGTGACTCGCGCGGGGAAATTTTGACACTTAGTGTCGATATTGGCTCACGTGGATGCGATGTTTTTCACCGAACGAAATTGTTTAAAAAGCACTAAAACATGAGTTTTTACATATTGGAGTGGATTGGGTGCGTTCGTTTCGACAGATCTTTCCGTGACTCGCATGGGGAACTGTTGACACTTAGTGCCGATGTTGGCTCACGTGGATGCGATCTTTTCACTGTAAGGAAATTGCTCAAGAAGCACCAAAACATGAGTTTTGGACATATTGGAGTGGATTGGGTGCGTTCGTTTCGACAAATCTCTCCGTGACTCGAGCGGGGAACTTTTGACACTTAGTGCCAATATTGGCTCACGTGGATGCGATGTTTTTCACCAGAAAGAAATTGTTCAAAAAGCACCAAAACATGAGTTTTGGACATATTGGAGTGGATTGGGTGTGTTCGTTTCGACAAATCTCTCCGTGACTTGCGCGACGAACTTTTGACACTTAGTGCCGACATTGGCTCACGTGGATGCGATATTTTTCACAGGAACGAAATTATTCAAAAAGCACCAAAACATGAGTTTTGGACATATTGAGCGGATTGGGTCCGTTCGTTTCGACAAATCTCTCCGTGACTCGCGTGGCGAACTTTTGACACTTAGTGCCGATATTGGCTCACGTGGATGCGATGTTTTTCACCGGAAGGAAATTTTTCAAAAAGCACCAAAACATGAGTTTTGGACATATTGGAGTGGATTGGGTGCGTTCGTTTCGACAAATCTCTCCGTGACTCGCGCGGGGAACATTTGACACTTAGTGCCAACATTGCCTCACGTGGATGCGATATTTTTCACAGGAACGAAATTATTCAAAAAGCACAAAAACATGAGTTTTGAACATATTGGAGCGGATTGAGTCCGTTCGTTTCGACAAATCTCTCCGTGACTCGCGCGGCGAACTTTTGACGCTTAGTGCCGATGTTGGCTAACGTGGATGCGATGTTTTTCACCGGAAGGAAATTGTTCAAAAAGCACCAAAACATGAGTTTTTGACATATTGGAGTGGATTGGGTGCGTTCATTTCGACAAATCTCTTCGTGACTTGCGCGGCGAACTTTTGACACTTAGTGCCGATATTGGCTCACGTGGATGCGATGTTTTTCACCGGAAGGAAATTGTTCAAAAAGCACCAAAACAAGAGTTTTTGACATATTGGCGTGGATTGGGTGCGTTCGTTTCGACAAATCTTTCCGTGACTCGCGCGGGGAACTGTTGACACTTAGTGCCGACGTTGGCTCACATGGATGCGATGTTTTTCACCGTAAGGAAATTGTTCAAAAAGCACCAAAATATGAGTTTTTTACATATTGGAGTGGATTGGGTGCGTTCGTTTCGACAAATCTCTCCGTGACTCGCGCGGGGAACTTTTGACACTTAGTGTCGATGTTGGCTCATGTGGATGCGATGTTTCTCACTGGAACGAAATTGTTCAAAATGCACGAAAACATGAGTTTTGCACATGTTGGAGCGGATTGGGTCCGTTCGTTTCGACAAATCTCGCCGTGACTCGCGCGGGGAACTTTTGACACTTAGTGCCGATATTGGCTCACGTGGATGCGATATTTTTGACCGGAACGAAATTGTTAAAAAAAGCACCAAAACATGAGTTTTGGACATATTGGAGTGGATTGGGTGCGTTTGTTTCGATAAATCTCTTCCTGACTCGCGCAGGGAACTTTTGACACTTAGTGCCGATATTGTCTCACGTGGATGCGATGTTTTTTACCAGAACAAAATTATTAAAAAAGCACCAAAACATGAGTTTTGGACATATCGGAGTGGATTGGGTGCGTTCGTCTCGACAAATCTCTCCGTGACTCGCGCGGGGAACTTTTGACACTTAGTGCCGATATTGGCTCACGTGGATGCGATGTTTTTCACCAGAACGAAATTGTTTAAAAAGCACCAAAACATGAGTTTTGGACATATTGGAGTGGATTGGGTGCGTTCGTTTCGACAGATCTTTTCGTGACTCGCGCGGGGAACTGTTGACACTTAGTGCCGATGTTGGCTCACGTGGATGCGATCTTTTTCACCGGAAGGAAATTGTTCAATAAGCACCAAAACATGAGTTTTGGACATATTGGAGTGGATTGGGTGCGTTCGTTTCGACAAATCTCTCCGTGACTCGAGCGGAGAACTTTTGACACTTAGTGCCAATATTGGCTCACGTGGATGCGATGTTTTTCACCAGAACGAAATTGTTCAAAAAGCACCAAAACATGAGTTTTGGACATGTTAGAGCGGATTGGGTGTGTTCGTTTCGACAAATCTCTCCGTGACATGCGCGACGAACTTTTGACACTTAGTGCCGATATTGGCTCACGTGGTTGCGATATTTTTCGCAGGAACGAAATTGTTAAAAGAGCACCAAAACATGAGTTTTGGACATATTGGAGCGGATTGGGTTCGTTCGTTTCGACAAATCTCTCCGTGACTCGCGTGGCGAACTTTTGACACTTAGTGCCGATATTGGCTCACGTGGATGCGATGTTTTTCACCGGAAGGAAATTGTTCAAAAAGCACCAAAACATGAGTTTTGGACATATTGGAGTGGATTGGGTGCGTTCGTTTCGACAAATCTCTCCGTGACTCGCGCGGGGAACAGTTGACACTTAGTGCCAACATTGCCTCACGTGGATGCGATATTTTTCACAGGAACGAAATTATTCAAAAAGCACCAAAACATGAGTTTTGGACATATTGGAGCGGATTGAGTCCGTTCGTTTCGACAAATCTCTCCGTGACTCGCGCGGCGAACTTTTGACGCTTAGTGCCGATGTTGGCTCACGTGGATGCGATGTTTTTCACCGGAAGGAAATTGTTCAAAAAGCACCAAAACATGAGTTTTTGACATATTGGATTGGATTGGGTGCGTTCGTTTCGACAAATCTCTCCATGACTTGCGCGGCGTACTTTTGACACTTAGTGCCGACATTGGCTCACGTGGATGCGATGTTTTTCACAGGAACGAAATTGTTCAAAAAGAACCAAAACATGAGTTTTGGACATATTGGAGCAGATCGGGTCCGTTCGTTTCGACAAATCTCTCCGTGACTCGCGCGGCGTACTTTTGACACTTACTGCCGATATTGGCTCACGTGGATGCGATGTTTTTCACCGGAAGGAAATTGTTCAAAAAGCACCAAAACATGAGGTTTCGACATATTGGAGTGGATTGGGTGCGTTCGTTTTGACTAATCTCTCCGTGACTTGCGCGGCGAACTTTTGACACTAAGTGCCAACATTGGCTCACGTGGATGCGATGTTTTTCACAGGAACGAAATTGTTCAAAAAGCACCAAAACATGAGTTTTGGACATATTGGAGCGGATTGGCTCCGTTCGTTTCGACAAATCTCGCCGTGACTCGCGCGGGGAACTTTTGACACTTAGTGCCGATATTGGCTCACGTGGATGCAATATTTTTGGCCAGAACGAAATTGTTATAAAAGCACCAAAACATGAGTTTTGGACATATTGGAGCGGATTGGGTGCGTTCGTTTCGACAAATCTCTCCGTGACTCGCGCGGGGTACTTTTGACACTTAGTGCCGATGTTGGCTCACGTGGATGCGATGTTTTTCACCGGAAGGAAATTGTTCAAAAAGCACCAAAACATGAGTTTTGGACATATTGGAGTGGATTGGGTGCGTTCGTTTCGACAAATCTCTTCGTGACTCGCGCGGGAAACTTTTGACACTTAGTGCCGATATTGGCTCATGTGGATGCGATGTTTTTCACCAGAACGAAATTGTTAAAAAAGCACCAAAACATGAGTTTTGGACATATTGGAGCGGATTGGGTCCGTTCATTTCGACAAATCTCTTCCCGACTCGCGCGGGAACTTTGGACACTTAGTGCGACATTGGCGCACGTGGATGCGATGTTTTTCACCTAAGGAAATTGTTCAAAAAGCACCAAAACATGAGTTTTGGACATATTGGAGTGGATTGGGTGCGTTCGTTTCGACAAATCTCTCCGTGACTCGCGCGGGAACAGCTTGACACTTAGTGCCAACATTGCCTCACGTGGATGCGATATTTTTCACAGGAACGAAATTATTCAAAAAGCACCAAACACATGAGTTTTGGACATATTGGAGCGGATTGAGTCCGTTCGTTTCGACAAATCTCTCCGTGACTCGCGCGGCGAACTTTTGACACTTAGTGCCGATATTGGCTCACGTGGATGCGATGTTTTTCACCGGAAGGAAATTGTTCAAAAAGCACCAAAACATGAGTTTTTGACATATTGGAGTGGATTGGGTGCGTTCGTTTCGACAAATCTCTCCATGACTTGCGCGGCGTACTTTTGACACTTAGTGCCGACATTGGCTCACGTGGATGCGATGTTTTTCACAGAACGAAATTGTTCAAAAAGAACCAAAACATGAGTTTTGGACATATTGGAGCAGATCGGGTCCGTTCGTTTCGACAAATCTCTCCGTGACTCGCGCGGCGAACTTTTGACACTTAGTGCCGATATTGGCTCACGTGGATGCGATGTTTTTCACCGGAAGGAAATTGTTCAAAAAGCACCAAAACATGAGGTTTCGACATATTGGAGTGGATTGGGTGCGTTCGTTTTGACAAATCTTTCCGTGACTTGCGCGACAAACTTTTGACACTAAGTGCCAACATTGGCTCACGTGGATGCGATGTTTTTCACAGGAACGAAATTGTTCAAAAAGCACCAAAACATGAGTTTTGGACATATTGGAGCGGATTGGGTCCGTTCGTTTCGACATATCTCGCCGTGACTCACGCGGGGAACTTTTGACACTTAGTGCCGATATTGGCTCACGTGGATGCAATATTTTTGACCAGAACGAAATTGTTAAAAAAGCACCAAAACATGAGTTTTGGACATATTGGAGCGGATTGGGTGCATTCGTTTCGACAAATCTCTCCGTGACTCGCGCGGGGAACTTTTGACACTTAGTGCCGATGTTGGCTCACGTGGATGCGATGTTTTTCATCGGAAGGAAATTGTTCAAAAAGCACAAAAACATGAGTTTTGGACATATTGGAGTGGATTGGGTGCGTTCGTTTCGACACATCTCTTCGTGACTCGCGCGGGAAACTTTTGACACTTAGTGCCGATATTGGCTCATGTGGATGCGATGTTTTTCACCAGAACGAAATTGTTAAAAAAGCACCAAAACATGAGTTTTGGACATATTGGAGCGGATTGGGTCCGTTCATTTCGACAAATCTCTTCCTGACTCGCGCGGGGAACTTTTGACACTTAGTGCAGACATTGGCGCACGTAGATGCGATGTTTTTCACCGGAAGGAAATTGTTCAAAAAGCACCAAAACATGAGTTTTTTACATATTGGAGCGGATTGGGTCCGTTCGTTTCCACTAATCTCTTAGTGACTCGAGCGGGGAACTTTTGACAGTTAGTGCCAATATTGGCTCACGTGGATGCGATGTTTTTCACCGGAACGAAATTGTTCAAAAAGCACCAAAACATGAGTTTTGGACATATTGCAGTGGATTGGGTGTGTTCGTTTCGACAAATCTCTCCGTGACTTGCGCGACGAACTTTTGACACTTAGTGCCGACATTGGCTCACGTGGATGCGATATTTTTCACAGGAACGAAATTGTTCAAAAAGCACCAAAACATGAGTTTTGGACATATTGGAGTGGATTGGGTGCGGTCGTTTCGACAAATCTCTTCGTGACTCGCGCGGGCACTTTTGACACTTAGTGCCAACATTGGCTCATGTGGATGCGATGTTTTTCACCGGAACGAAATTGTTCAAAAAGCACCAAAACATGAGTTTTGGACATATTGGAGTGGATTGGGTGCGTTCGTTTCGACAAATCTCTCCGTGACTCGCGCGGCGAACTTTTGACACTTAGTGCCGATGTTGGCTCACGTGGATGCGATGTTTTTCACCGGAAGGAAATTGTTCAAAAAGCACCAAAACATGAGTTTTTGACATATTGGAGTGGATTGGGTGTGTTCGTTTCGACAAATCTCTCCGTGACTTGCGCGACGAACTTTTGACACTTAGTGCCGACATTGGCTCACGTGGATGCGATATTTTTCACAGGAACGAAATTGTTCAAAAAGCACCAAAACAAGAGTTTTTGACATATTGGAGTGGATTGGGTGCGTTCGTTTCGACAAATCTCTCAGTGACTCGCGCGGGAACTTTTGACACTTAGTGTCGATGTTGTCTCATGTGGATGCGATGTTTCTCACGGAACGAAATTGTTCAAAATGCACGAAAACATGAGTTTTGCACATGTTGGAGCGGATTGGGTCCGTTCGTTTCGACAAATCTCGCCGTGACTCGCTGGGAACTTTTGACACTTAGTGCCGATATTGGCTCACGTGGATGCGATATTTTTGACCGGAACGAAATTGTTAAAAAAGCACCAAAACATGAGTTTTGGACATATTGGAGTGGATTGGGTGCGTTTGTTTCGATAAATCTCTTCCGACTCGCGTGGGAACTTTTGACACTTAGTGCCGATATTGGCTCACGTGGATGCGATGTTTTTTACAGAACAAAATTGTTAAAAAAGCACCAAAACATGAGTTTTGGACATATTGAGTGGATTGGGTGCGTTCGTCTCGACAAATCTCTCCGTGACTCGCGCGGGAACTTTTGATACTTAGTGCCGATATTGGCTCACATGGATGCGATGTTTTTCACCGAACGAAATTGTTTTAAAAGCACCAAAACATGAGTTTTGGACATATTGGAGTGGATTGGGTGCGTTCGTTTCGACAGATCTTTCCGTGACTCGCGGGGAACCGTTGACACTCGGTGCCGATGTTGGCTCACGTGGATGCGATCTTTTCACCGAAGGAAATTGTTCAAGAAGCACATAAACATGAGTTTTGGACATATTGGAGTGGATTGGGTGCGTTCGTTTCGACAAATCTCTCCGTGACTCGAGCGGAGAACTTTTGACACTTAGTGCCGATATTGGCTCACGTGGATGCGATATTTTTCACCAGAACGAAATTGTTCAAAAAGCACCAAAACATGAGTTTTGGACATGTTGGAGCGGATTGGGTGTGTTCGTTTCAACAAATCTCTCCGTGACTCGCGCGGGGAACTTTTGACACTTAGTGCCGATATTGGCTCACGTGGATGCGATGTTTTTCACCGGAACGAAATTGTTCAAAAAGCACCAAAACATGAGTTTTGGGCATATTGGTGTGGATTGGGTGCGTCTGCGTTTCGACAGATTTTCCGTGACTCGCGCGGGTACCGTTGACACTTAGGCCGATGTTGGCTCACGTGGATGCGATGTTTTTCACCGAAGGAAATTGTTCAAAAGCACCAAAACATGAGTTTTGGACTTATTGGAGTGGATTGGGAGCGTTCGTTTCGACGATCTTTCCGTGACTCACGCGGGGAACAACTTTACACTTAGTGCCAACATTGCCTCACGTGGATGCGATATTTTTCACAGGAACAAAATTATTCAAAAAGCACCAAAACATGAGTTTTGGACATATTAGAGCGGATTGAGTCCGTTCGTTTCGACAAATCTCTCCGTGACTCGCGCGCGAACTTTTGACGCTTAGTGCCGATGTTGGCTCACGTGGATGCGATGTTTTTCACGGGAAGGAAATTGTTCAAAAAGCACCAAAACATGAGTTTTTTACATACTGGAGTGGATTGGGTGCGTTCGTTTCGACAAATCTCTCCATGACTTGCACGGCGTACTTTTGACACTTAGTGCCGACATTGGCTCACGTGGATGCGATGTTTTTCACATGAACGAAATTGTTCAAAAAGAACCAAAACATGAGTTTTGGACATATTGGAGAAGATCGGGTCCGTTCGTTTCGACAAATCTCTCCGTGACTCGCACGGCGAACTTTTGACACTTACTGCCGACATTGGCTCTCGTGGATGCGATGTTTTTCACAGAACGAAATTGTTCAAAAAGAACCAAAACATGAGGTTTTGACATATTGGAGTGGATTGGGTGCGTTCGTTTCGACAAATCTCTCCGTGACTTGCGCGATGAACTTTTGACACTAAGTGCCAACATTGGCTCACGTGGATGCGATGTTTTTCACAAGAACGAAATTGTTCAAAAGCACCAAAACATGAGTTTTGGACATATTGAGCGGATTGGGTCCGTTCGTTTCGACAAATCTCGCCGTGACTCCGCTGGGAACTTTTGACACTTAGTGCCGATATTGGCTCACGTGGATGCAATATTTTTGACCAGAACGAAATTGTTAAAAAGCACCAAAACATGAGTTTTGGACATATTGGAGCGGATTGGCTGCGTTCGTTTCGACAAATCTCTCCGTGACTCGCGCGGAACTTTTGACACTTAGTGCCGATATTGGCTCACGTGGATGCGATGTTTTTCACCGAACGAAATTGTTCAAAAGCACCAAAACATGAGTTTTGGCCATATTGGAGCGGATTGGGTCCGTTCATTTCGACAAATCTCTTCCGACTCGCCGGGAACTTTTGACACTTAGTGTAGACATTGGCGCACGTGGATGCGATGTTTTTCACCGGAAGGAAATTGTTCAAAAACCACCAAAACATGAGTTTTTACATATTGGAGCGGATTGGGTCCGTTCGTTTCGACAAATCTCTCCATGACTCGCGCGGAACTTTTGACACTTAGTGCCGATGTTGGCTCACGTGGATGCGATGTTTTTCACCGGAAGGAAATTGTTCAAAAGCACCAAAACATGAGTTTTTGACATATTGGAGTGGATTGGGTGCGTTCGTTTGGACAAATCTCTCCGTGACTCGCGCGGAACTTTGACACTTAGTGCCTATATTGCATCACGTGGATGCGATATTTTTCACCGTAACGAAATTGTTCCAAAAGCACCAAAACATTACTTTTGAACATATTGGAGTGGATTGGGTGCGTTCGTTTCGACAAATCTCTCCGTGACTCGCGCGGGAACTTTTGACACTTAGTGCCGATGTTGGCTCACGTGGATGCGATGTTTTTCACCGGAAGGAAATTGTTCAAAAAGCACCAAAACATGAGTTTTGGACATATTGGAGCGGATTGGGTCCGTTCATTTCGACAAATCTCTTCGTGACTCGCGCTGAAACTTTTGACACTTAGTGCCGATATTGGCTCACGTGGATACGATCTTTTTCACCGAACGAAATTGTTCAAAAAGCACCAAAACATGAGTTTTTCATGTTGGAGCGGATTGGGTCCGTTCGTTTCGACAAATCTCTCCGTGACTCGCGTGGCAAACTTTTGACACATAGTGCCGACATTGGCTCACGTGGATGCGATCTTTTCACCGGAACGAAATTGCTCAAAAGCACCAAAACATGAGTTTTTGACATATTGGAGTGGATTGGGTGCGTTCGTTTGGACAAATCTCTCCGTAACTCGCACGCGAACTTTTGACACTTAGTGCCTATATTGCATCACGTGGATGCGATGTTTTTCACCGGAACAAAATTGTTCCAAAAGCACCAAAACATGACTTTTGAACATATTGGAGCGGATTGGGTGCGTTCGTTTCGACAAATCTCTTCCCGACTCGCGCGGGAACTTTTGACACTTAGTGCCGATATTGGCTCACGTGGATGCGATGTTTTTTACCGAACAAAATTGTTAAAAAGCACCAAAACATGAGTTTTGGACATATTGGAGTGGATTGGGTGCGTTCGTTTCGACAAATCTCTCCGTGACTCGAGCGGGAACTTCGACACTTAGTGCCAATATTGGCTCACGTGGATGCGATGTTTTTCACCGTAACGAAATTGTTCAAAAAGCACCAAAACATGAGTTTTGGACATGTTGGAGCAGATTGGGTGTGTTCGTTTCGACAAATCTCTCCGTGACTTGCGCGACGAACTTTTGACACTTAGTGCCGATATTGGCTCACGTGGATGCGATATTTTTCGCACGAACGAAATTGTTCAAAAGCACCAAAACATGAGTTTTGGACATATTGGAGCGGATTGGGTCGTTCGTTTCGACAAATCTCTCCGTGACTCGCGTGGCGAACTTTTGACACTTAGTGCCGATATCGGCTCACGTGGATGCGATGTTTTTCACCGGAAGAAAATTGTTCAAAAAGCACCAAAATATGAGTTTTGGACATATTAGAGTGGATTGGGTGTGTTCGTTTCGACAAATCTCTCCGTGACTCGCGCGGGAAGTTGACACTTAGTGCCAACATTGCCTCACGTGGATGCGATATTTTTCACAGAACGAAATTATTCAAAAAGCACCAAAACATGTGTTTTGGACATATTGGAGCGGATTGGGTACGTTCGTTTCGACAAATCTCTCCGTGACTCGCGCGCGAACTTTTGACGCTTAGTGCCGATGTTTGCTAACGTGGATGCGATGTTTTTCACCGAAAGGAAATTGTTCAAAAAGCACCAAAACATGAGTTTTTGACATATTGGAGTGGATTGGGTGCGTTCATTTCGACAAATCTCTTCGTGACTTGCGCGGCGAACTTTTGACACTTAGTGCCGATATTGGCTCACGTGGATGCGATGTTTTTCACCGAAGGAAATTGTTCAAAAAGCACCAAAACAAAAGTTTTTGACATATTGGAGTGGATTGGGTGTGTTCGTTTCGACAAATCTCTCCGTGACTAGCGCTGGGAACTTTTGACACTTAGTGTCGATGTTGGCTCATGTGGATGCGATGTTTCTCACGGAACGAAATTGTTCAAAATGCACGAAAACATGAGTTTTGCACATGTTGGAGCGGATTGGGTCCGTTCGTTTCGACAAATCTCGCGTGGCTCGCGGGAACTTTTGACACTTAGTGCCGATATTGGCTCAAGTGGATGCGATATTTTTGACCGGAACGAAATTGTTAAAAAGCACCAAAACATGAGTTTTGGACATATTGGAGTGGAGTGGGTGCGTTTGTTTCGATAAATCTCTTCCCGACTCGCTGGGAACTTTTGACACTTAGTGCCGATATTGGCTCACGTGGATGCGATGTTTTTTACCGAACAAAATTGAGAAAAAGCACCAAAACATGAGTTTTGGACATATTGGAGTGGATTGGGTGCGTTCGTCTCGACAAATCTCTCCGTGACTCGCGGAAACTTTTGACACTTAGTGCCGATATTGGCTCACATGGATGCGATGTTTTTCACCGTAACGAAATTGTTTTAAAAGCAGCAAAACATGAGTTTTGGACATATGGAGTGGATTGGGTGCGTTCGTTTCGACGATCTTTTCGTGACTCGCGCGGGAACCGTTGACACTTAGTGCCGATGTTGGCTCACGTGGATGCGATCTTTTTCACCGGAAGGAAATTGTTCAAGAAGCACATAAACATGAGTTTTGGACATATTGGAGTGGATTGGGTGCGTTCGCTTTGACAAATCTCTCCGTGACTCGAGCGGAGAACTTTGACACTTAGTACCAATATTGGCTCACGTGGATGCGATATTTTTCACCGAACGAAATTGTTCAAAAAGCACCAAAACATGAGTTTTGGACATGTTGGAGCGGATTGGGTGTGTTCGTTTCGACAAATCTCTCCGTGACTTGCGCGACGAACTTTGACACTTAGTGCCGATATTGGCTCACGTGGATTCGATGTTTTTTACAAGAACAAAATTGTTAAAAAGCACCAAAACATGAGTTTTGGACATATTGGAGTGGATTGGGTGCGTTGCCTCGACAAATCTCTCCGTGACTCGCGCTGGGAACTTTTGACACTTAGTGCCGATATTGGCTCACATGGATGCGAAGTTTTTCACCGAACGAAATTGTTTAAAAAGCACCAAAACATGAGTTTTGGACATATTGGAGTGGATTGGGTGCGTTCGTTTCGACACATCTTTCCGTGACTCGCGCGGAACCGTTGACACTTAGTGCCGATGTTGGCTCACGTGGATGCGATGTTTTTCACCGAAGGAAATTGTTCAAAAGCACAAAAACATGAGTTTTGGACATATTGGAGTGGATTGGGTGCGTTCGTTTCGACAAATCTCTCCGTGACTCGCTGGGAAGTTTACACTTAGTGCCAACATTGCCTCACGTGGATGCGATATTTTTCAGGAACAAAATTATTCAAAAGCACCAAAACATGAGTTTTGGACATATTAGAGCGGATTGAGTCCGTTCGTTTCGACAAATCTCTCCGTGACTCGCGCGGCGAACTTTTGACGCTTAGTGCCGATGTTGGCTCACGTGGATGCGATGTTTTTCACAGAAGGAAATTGTTCAAAAGCACCAAAACATGAGTTTTTGACATACCGGAGTGGATTGGGTGTGTTCGTTTCGACAAATCTCTCCGTGACTTGCGCGGCGAACTTTTGACACTTAGTGCCGACATTGGCTCACGTGGATGCGATGTTTTTCACATGAACGAAATTGTTCAAAAAGAACAAAACATGAGTTTTGGACATATTGGAGCAGATCGGGTCCGTTCGTTTCGACAAATCTCTCCGTGACTCGCACGGCGAACTTTTGACACTTACCGCCGACATTGGCTCACGTGGATGCGATGTTTTTCACAGAACGAAATTGTTCAAAAAGAACCAAAACATGAGGTTTCGACATATTTGAGTGGATTGGGTGCGTTCGTTTCGACAAATCTCTCCGTGACTTGCGCGATGAACTTTTGACACTAAGTGCCAACATTGGCTCATGTGGATGCGATGTTTTTCACAAGAACGAAATTGTTCAAAAGCACCAAAACATGAGTTTTGGACATATTGAGCGGATTGGGTCCGTTCGTTTCGACAAATCTCGCCGTGACTCACGCGGGGAACTTTGACACTTAGTGCCGATATTGGCTCACGTGGATGCAATATTTTTGACCGAACGAAATTGTTAAAAAGCACCAAAACATGAGTTTATGACATATTGGAGCGGATTGGGTGCGTTCGTTTCGACAAATCTCTCCGTGACTCGCGCGGGAACTTTTGACACTTAGTGCCGATGTTGGCTCACGTGGATGCGATGTTTTTCACCGGAAGGAAATTGTTCAAAAGGACCAAAACATGAGTTTTGGACATATTGGAGTGGATTGGGTGCGTTCGTTTCGACTGCATCTCTTCGTGACTCGCGGAAACTTTTGACACTTAGTGCCGATATTGGCTCACGTGGATGCGATCTTTTTCACGGAACGAAATTGCTCAAAAGCACCAAAACATGAGTTTTTGACATATTGGAGTGGATTGGGTGCGTTCGTTTGGATAAATCTCTCCGTAACTCGCGCGTGGAACTTTTGACACTTAGTGCCTATATTGCATCACGTGGATGCGATGTTTTTTCACCGGAACAAAATTGTTCCAAAAGCACCAAAACATGACTTTTGAACATATTGGAGTGGATTGGGTGCGTTCGTTTCGACAAATCTCTTCCTGACTCGCTGGGAACTTTTGACACTTAGTGCCGATATTGGCTCAAGTGGATGCGATGTTTTTTACCGAACAAAATTGTTAGAAGAAGCACCAAAACATGAGTTTTGGACATATTGGAGTGGATTGGGTGCGTTCGTTTCGACAAATCTCTCCGTGACTCGAGCGGGAACTTTTGACACTTAGTGCCAATATTGGCTCACGTGGATGCGATGTTTTTCACCGTAACGAAATTGTTCAAAAAGCACCAAAACATGAGTTTTGGACATGTTGGAGCAGATTGCGTGTGTTCGTTTCGACAAATCTCTCCGTGACTTGCGCGACGAACTTTGACACTTAGTGCCGATATTGGCTCACGTGGATGCGATATTTTTCGCACGAACGAAATTGTATAAAAACGCCAAAACATGAGTTTTGGACATATTGGAGCGGATTGGATCCGTCTCGTTTCGACAAATCTCTCCGTGACTCGCGTGGCGAACTTTTGACACTTAGTGCCGATATCGGCTCACGTGGATGCGATGTTTTTCACCGGAAGAAAATTGTTCAAAAAGCACCAAAATATGAGTTTTGGACATATTAGAGTGGATTGGGTGTGTTCGTTTCGACAAATCTCCGTGACTGGGAACTTTTGACACTTAGTGCCAACATTGGCTCTCGTGGATGCGATGTTTTTCACCGAAGGAAATTGTTCAAAAGCACCAAAACATGAGTTTTTGACATATTGGAGTGGATTGGGTGCGTTCCTTTGGACAAATCTCTCCGTGACTCGCGGAACTTTTGACACTTATTGCCTATATTGCATCACGTGGATGCGATATTTTTCACCGGAACGAAATTGTTCCAAAAGCACCAAAACATGACTTTTGAACATATTGGAGTGGATTGGGTGCGTTCGTTTCGACAAATCTCTCCGTGACTCGCGCTGGGAACTTTGACACTTAGTGCCGATGTTGGCTCACGTGGATGCGATGTTTTTCACCGGAAGGAAATTGTTCAAAAGCACCAAAACATGAGTTTTGGACATATTTGAGTGGATTGGGTGCGCTCGTTTCGACAAATCTCTTCGTGAGTCGCGCTGGAAACTTTGACACTTAGTGTCGATATTGGCTCACGTGGATGCGATGTTTTTCACCGGAACGAGATTGTTCAAAAGCACCAAAACATGAGTTTTGGACATATTGGAGCAGATTGGGTCCGTTCATTTCGACAAATCTATTCCCGACTCGCGGGGAACTTTTGACACTTAGTGCGACATTGGCGCACGTGGATGCGATGTTTTTCACCGAAGGAAATTGTTCAAAAAGCATCAAAACATGAGTTTTTACATATTGGAGCGGATTGGGTCCGTTCGTTTCGACAAATCTCTCCGTGACTCGCGTGGCGAACTTTTGACACATAGTGCCGACATTGGCTCACGTGGATGCGATCTTTTTCACCGGAACGAAATTGCTCAAAAAGCACCAAAACATGAGATTTTGACATATTGGAGTGGATTGGGTGCGTTCGTTTGGACAAATCTCTCCGTAACTCGCACGCGGAACTTTTGACACTTAGTTCCTATATTGCATCACGTGGATGCGATGTTTTTCACCGGAACGAAATTGTTCCAAAAGCACCAAAACATGTCTTTTGAACATTTTGGAGTGGATTGGGTGTGTTCGTTTCGACAAATCTCTTCCCGACTCGCGCAGTGGAACTTTGACACTTAGTGCCGACATTGGCTCACGTGGTTGCGATGTTTTTCACCGGAACAAAATTGTTCAAAAAGCACCAAAACATGAGTTTTTCACATATTGGCGTGGATTGGGTGCGTTCGTTTCGACAAATCTCTCCGTGACTTGCGCGACGAACTTTTGACACTTAGTGCCGACATTCGCTCACGTGGATGCGATATTTTTCACCGGAAGGAAATTGTTAAAAAAGCACCAAACACATGAGATTTGGACATATTGGAGTGGATTGGGTGCGTTTGTTTCGATAAATCTCTTTCGACTCGCTGGGAACTTTTGACACTTAGTGCCGATATTGGCTCACGTGGATGCGAAGTTTTTTACCGTAACAAAATTGTTAAAAAAGCACCAAAACATGAATTTTGGACATATTGGAGTGGATTGGGTGCGTTCGTCTCGACAAATCTCTCCGTGACTCAGCGCGGGAACTTTGACACTTAGTGCCGACATTGGCTCACGTGGATGCGATGTTTTTCACCGGAACAAAATTGTTCAAAAGCACCAAAACATGAGTTTTTCACATATTGGCGTGGATTGGGTGCGTTTGTTTCGACAAATCTCTTCCGGACTCGCGCGGAACTTTGACACTTAGTGCCGATATTGGCTCACGTGGATGCGATGTTTTTCACCGAACGAAAATGTTAAAAAAGCACCAAAACATGTGTTTTTGACATATTGGAGTGGATTGGGTGCGTTCATTTTGACAAATCTCTCCGTGACTTGCGCGACGAACTTTGACACTTAGTGCCGACATTCGCTCACGTGGATGCGATGTTTTTCACCGGAACGAAATTGTTCAAAAAGCACCAAAACATAAGTTTTGGACATATTGGAGTGGATTGGGTGCGTTCGTTTCGACAAATCTCTTCGTGACTCGCGCGGAAACTATTGACACTTAGTGCCAACATTGGCTCACGTGGATGCGATGTTTTTCACAAGAACGAAATTGATCAAAAAGCACCAAAACATGAGTATTGGACATATTGGAGCGGATTGGGTCGTTCGTTTCGACAAATCTCTCCGTGACTCGCGCGGCGAACTTTTGACGCTTAGTGCCGATGTTTACTAACGTGGATGCGATATTTTTGACCGGAATGAAATTGTTCAAAAAGCACCAAAACAAGAGGTTTTGGACATATTGAGTGGATTGGGTGCGTTCGTTTCGACAAATGTCTCCGTGACTCGCGCTGGGAACTTTTGACACTTAGTGTCGATGTTGGCTCATGTGGATGCGATGTTTTCACAGAACAAAATTGTTCAAAAAGCACGAAAACATGAGTTTTGGACATGTATGAGCGGATTGGGTGCGTTCGTTTCGACAAATCTCGCCGTGACTGCGCTGGGAACTTTTGACACTTAGTGCCGATATTGGCTTACGTGGATGCGATATTTTGACCGGAACGAAATTGTTAAAAAAGCACCAAAACATGACTTTTGGACATTTTGGAGTGGATTGGGTGCGTTCGTTTCGACAAATCTCTCCCCGACTCGCGCGGGAACTTTTGACACTTTGTGCCGATATTGGCTCACGTGGATGCGATGGTTTTCACAGAACGAAATTGTTCAAAAAGCACCAAAACATAAGTTTTGGACATATTGGAGCGGATTGGGTGCGTTCGTTTCGATAAATCTCTCCGTGACTCGCGTGGCGAACTTTTGACACTTAGTGCCAATATTGGCTCACGTGGATGCGATGATTTTCACCAGAATGAAATTGTTCAAAAGCACCGAAACATGAGTTTTGGACATATTGGAGTGGATTGGGTGTGTTCATTTCGACAAATCTCTCCGTGACTTGCGCGACGAACTTTTGACACTTAGTGCCGACATTGGCGCACGTGGATGCGATATTTTTCGCAGAACGAAATTGTTCAAAAAGCACCAAAACATGAGTTTTGGACATATTGGAGCGGATTGGGTCGTTCGCTTCGACAAATCTCTCCATGACTCGCGTGGCGAACTTTTGACACTTAGTGCCGATATTGGCTCACGTGGATGCGATGTTTTTCACCGGATGGAAATTGTTCAAAAGCACCAAAACATGAGTTTTGGACATATTGGAGTGGATTGGGTGCGTTCGTTTCGACAAATCTCTCCGTGACTTGCGCGGCGAACTTTTGACACTTAGTGCCGACATTGGCTCACGTGGATGCGATGTTTTTCACAGGAACGAAATTGTTCAAAAGCACCAAAACATGAGTTTTGGACATATTGGAGCAGATCGGGTCCGTTCGTTTTGACAAATCTCTCCGTGACTCGCGCGCGAACTTTTGACACTTAGTCGCCGATATTGGCTCACGTGGATGTGATGTTTTTCATCGGAAGGAAATTGTTCAAATAGCACCAAAACATGAGTTTTGGACATATTGGAGTGGATTGGGTGCGTTCGTTTCGACAAATCTCTCCGTGACTTGCGCGGCGAACTTTTGACACTAAGTGCCAACATTGGCTCACGTGGATGCGATGTTTTTCACAGAACGAAATTGTTCAAAAAGCACCAAAACATGAGTTTTGGACATATTGGAGCGGATTGGCTCCGTTCGTTTCGACAAATCTCGCCGTGACTCGCGGGAACTTTTGACACTAAGTGCCGATATTGGCTCACGTGGATGCAATATTTTTGGCCGAACGAAATCGTTATAAAAGCACAAAACATGAGTTTTTGACATATTGGAGCGGATTGGGTGCGTTCGATTTGACAAATCTCTCCGTCACTCGCGCGCTGTGAACTTTTGACACTTAGTGCCGATGTTGGCTCACGTGGATGCGATGTTTTTCACCGGAAGGAAATTGTTCAAAAAGCACCAAAACATGAGTTTTGACATATTGGAGTGGATTGGGTGCGTTCGTTTCGACAAATCTCTTCGTGACTCGGCTGGAAAACTTTTGACACTTAGTGCCGATATTGGCTCACGTGGATGCGATGTTTTTCACCGGAACGAAATTGTTCAAAAGCACCAAAACATGAGTTTTGGACATATTGGAGCGGATTGGGTCTGTTCGCTTCGACAAATCTCTCCGTGACTCGCGTGGCGAACTTTGACACTTAGTGCCGATATTGGCTCACGTGGATGCAATGTTTTTCACCGGATGGAAATTGTTCAAAAGCACCAAAACATGAGTTTTGGACATATTGGAGTGGATTGGGTGCGTTCGTTTCGACAAATCTCTCCGTGACTTGCGCGGCGAACTTTTGACACTTAGTGCCGACATTGGCTCACGTGGATGCGATGTTTTTCACAGGAACGAAATTGTTCAAAAACACCAAAACATGAGTTTTGGACATATTGGAGCAGATCGGGTCCGTTCGCTTCGACAAATCTCTCCGTGACTCGCGCGCGAACTTTTGACACTTACCGCCGATATTGGCTCACGTGGATGTGATGTTTTTCACCGAAGGAAATTGTTCAAAAAGCACCAAAACATGATGTTTCGACATATTGGAGTGGATTGGGTGCGTTCGTTTCGACTAATCTCTCCGTGACTTGCGCGGCGAACTTTTGACACTAAGTGCCAACATTGGCTCACGTGGATGCGATGTTTTTCACGGAACGAAATTGTTTAAAAGCACCAAAACATGAGTTTTGGACATATTGAGCGGATTGGCTCCGCTCGTTTCGACAAATCTCGCCGTGACTCGCGCGGGAACTTTTGACACTTAGTGCCGATATTGGCTCACGTGGATGCAATATTTTTGGCCGAACGAAATTGTTATAAAAGCAGCAAAACATGAGTTTTTGACATATTGGAGCGGATTGGGTGCGTTCGCTTTGACAAATCTCTCCGTCACTCGCGCGTGAACTTTTGACACTTAGTGCCGATGTTGGCTCACGTGGATGCGATGTTTTTCATCGGAAGGAAATTGTTCAAAAGCACCAAAACATGAGTTTTGACATATTGGAGTGGATTGGGTGCGTTCGTTTCGACAAATCTCTTCGTGACTCGCGCGGAAAACTTTGACACTTAGTGCCGATATTGGCTCACGTGGATGCGATGTTTTTCACCGGATGGAAATTGTTCAAAAAGCACCAAAACATGAGTTTTGGACATATTGAGTGGATTGGGTGCGTTCGTTTCGACAAATCTCTCCGTGACTTGCGCGGCGAACTTTTGACACTTAGTGCCGACATTGGCTCACGTGGATGCGTTGTTTTTCACAGAACGAAATTGTTCAAAAAGCACCAAAACATGAGTTTTGGACATATTGGAGCAGATCGGGTCCGTTCGTTTCGACAAATCTCTCCGTGACTCGCGCGGCGAACTTTTGACACTTAGTCGCCGATATTGGCTCACGTGGATGTGATGTTTTTCACCGGAAGGAAATTGTTCAAATAGCACCAAAACATGAGGTTTCGACATATTGGAGTGGATTGGGTGCGTTCGTTTTGACTAATCTCTCCGTGACTTGCGCGGCGAACTTTGACACTAAGTGCCAACATTGGCTCACGTGGATGCGATGTTTTTCACAGAACGAAATTGTTCAAAAAGCACCAAAACATGAGTTTTGGACATATTGAGCGGATTGGCTCCGTTCGTTTCGACAAATCTCGCCGTGACTCGCGCGGGAACTTTTGACACTTAGTGCCGATATTGGCTCACGTGGATGCAATATTTTTGGCCAGAACGAAATCGTTATAAAAGCAGCAAAACATGAGTTTTTGACATATTGGAGCGGATTGGGTGCGTTCGTTTTGACAAATCTCTCCGTCACTTGCGCGGTGAACTTTTGACACTTAGTGCCGATGTTGGCTCACGTGGATGCGATGTTTTTCACTGGAAAGAAATTGTTCAAAAGCACCAAAACATGAGTTTTTGACATATTGGAGTGGATTGGGTGCGTTCGGTTCGACAAATCTCTTCGTGACTCGCGCGGAAAACTTTTGACACTTAGTGCCGATATTGGCTCACGTGGATGCGATGTTTTCACCGGAACGAAATTGTTCAAAAGCACCAAAACATGAGTTTTGGACATATTGGAGCGGATTGGGTGCGTTCGTTTCGACAAATCTCTCCGTGACTCGCGTGGCGAACTTTTGACACTTAGTGCCGATATTGGCTCACGTGGATGCAATGTTTTTCACCGGATGGAAATTGTTCAAAAAGCACCAAAACATGAGTTTTGGACATATTGAGTGGATTGGGTGCGTTCGTTTCGACAAATCTCTCCGTGACTTGCGCGGCGAACTTTTGACACTTAGTGCCGACATTGGCTCACGTGGATGCGATGTTTTTCACAGAACGAAATTGTTCAAAAAACACCAAAACATGAGTTTTGGACATATTGGAGCAGATCGGGTCCGTTCGCTTCGACAAATCTCTCCGTGACTCGCGCGGCGAACTTTTGACACTTACCGCCGATATTGGCTCACGTGGATGTGATGTTTTTCACCGGAAGGAAATTGTTCAAAAAGCACCAAAACATGATGTTTCGACATATTGGAGTGGATTGGGTGCGTTCGTTTCGACTAATCTCTCCGTGACTTGCGCGGCGAACTTTTGACACTAAGTGCCAACATTGGCTCACGTGGATGCGATGTTTTTCACAGAACGAAATTGTTTAAAAAGCACCAAAACATGAGTTTTGGACATATTGGAGCGGATTGGCTCCGTTCGTTTCGACAAATCTCGCCGTGACTCGCGCGGGAACTTTTGACACTTAGTGCCGATATTGGCTCACGTGGATGCAATATTTTTGGCCGAACGAAATTGTTATAAAAGCAGCAAAACATGAGTTTTTGACATATTGGAGCGGATTGGGTGCGTTCGTTTTGACAAATCTCTCCGTCACTCGCGCGGTGAACTTTTGACACTTAGTGCCGATGTTGGCTCACGTGGATGCGATGTTTTTCACCGGAAGGAAATTGTTCAAAAGCACCAAAACATGAGTTTTTGACATATTGGAGTGGATTGGGTGCGTTCGTTTCGACAAATCTCTTCGTGACTCGCGCGGAAAACTTTTGACACTTAGTGCCGATATTGGCTCACGTGGATGCGATGTTTTTCACCGAACGAAATTGTTCAAAAAGCACCAAAACATGAGTTTTGGACATATTGGAGCGGATTGGGTTCGTTCTGTTTCGACAAATCTCTCCGTGACTCGCGTGGCGAACTTTTGACACTTAGTGCCGATATTGGCTCACGTGGATGCAATGTTTTTCACCGGATGGAAATTGTTCAAAAGCACCAAAACATGAGTTTTGGACATATTGGAGTGGATTGGGTGCGTTCGTTTCGACAAATCTCTCCGTGACTTGCGCGGCGAACTTTTGACACTTAGTGCCGACATTGGCTCACGTGGATGCGATGTTTTTCACAGAACGAAATTGTTCAAAAACACCAAAACATGAGTTTTGGACATATTGGAGCAGATCGGGTCCGTTCGTTTCGACAAATCTCTCCGTGAATCGCGCGGCGAACTTTTGACACTTACCGCCGATATTGGCTCACGTGGATGTGATGTTTTTCACCGGAAGGAAATTGTTCAAAAAGCACCAAAACATGATGTTTCGACATATTGGAGTGGATTGGGTGCGTTCGTTTCGACTAATCTCTCCGTGACTTGCGCGGCGAACTTTTGACACTAAGTGCCAACATTGGCTCACGTGGATGCGATGTTTTTCACAGAACGAAATTGTTTAAAAAGCACCAAAACATGAGTTTTGGACATATTGGAGCGGATTGGCTCTGTTTGTTTCGACAAATCTCGCCGTGACTCGCTGGGAACTTTTGACACTTAGTGCCGATATTGGCTCACGTGGATGTAATATTTTTGGCCGAACGAAATTGTTATAAAAGGAGCAAAACATGAGTTTTTGACATATTGGAGCGGATTGGGTGCGTTTGTTTTGACAAATCTCTCCGTCACTCGCGCGGTGAACTTTGACACTTAGTGCCGATGTTGGCTCACGTGGATGCGATGCTTTTCACCGGAAGGAAATTGTTCAAAAAGCACCAAAACATGAGTTTTTGACATATTGGAGTCGATTGGGTGCGTTCGTTTCGACAAATCTCTTCGTGACTCGCGCGGAAAACTTTTGACACTTAGTGCCGATATTGGCTCACGTGGATGCGATGTTTTTCACCGGAACGAAATTGTTCAAAAGCACCAAAACATGAGTTTTGGACATATTGGAGCGGATTGGGTCCGTTCGTTTCGACAAATCTCTTCCCGACTCGCGCGGGAACTTTTGACACTTAGTGCCGATATTGGTTCACGTGGATGCGATGTTTTTTACCGGAACGAAATTGTTAAAAAGCACCAAAACATGAGTTTTTTACATATTGGAGTGGATTGGGTGCATTCGTTTTGACAAATCTTTCCGTGAGTCGCGCTGGGAACCGTTGACACTTAGTGCCGATGTTGGCTCACGTGGATGCGATGTTTTTTTTTTCACCGGAAGGAAATTGCTCAAAAGCACCAAAACATGAGTTTTCGACATATTGGAGTGGATTGGGTGCGTCTCGTTTGGACAAATCTCTCCGTAACTCGCGCGCGAACTTTTGACACTTAGTGCCTATATTGCATCTCATGGATGCGATGTTTCTCACCGGAACGAAATTGTTCAAAAGCACGAAAACATGAGTTTTGGACATGTTGGAGCGGATTGGGTGCGTTCGTTTTGACAAATCTCTCCGTCACTCGCGCGGTGAACTTTTGACACTTAGTGCCGATGTTGGCTCACGTGGATGCGATGTTTTTCACCGGAAGGAAATTGTTCAAAAAGCACCAAAACATGAGTTTTTGACATATTGGAGTGGATTGGGTGCGTTCGTTTCGACAAATCTCTTCGTGACTCGCGGAAAACTTTTGACACTTAGTGCCGATATTGGCTCACGTGGATGCGATGTTTTTCACCGGAACGAAATTGTTCAAAAGCACCAAAACATGAGTTTTGGACATATTGGAGCGGATTGGGTTCGTTCGTTTCGACAAATCTCTCCGTGACTCGCGTGGCGAACTTTTGACACTTAGTGCCGATATTGGCTCACGTGGATGCAATGTTTTTCACCGGATGGAAATTGTTCAAAAGCACCAAAACATGAGTTTTGGACATATTGGAGTGGATTGGGTGCGTTCGTTTCGACAAATCTCTCCGTGACTTGCGCGGCGAACTTTTGACACTTAGTGCCGACATTGGCTCACGTGGATGCGATGTTTTTCACAGAACGAAATTGTTCAAAAACACCAAAACATGAGTTTTGGACATATTGGAGCAGATCGGGTCCGTTCGTTTCGACAAATCTCTCCGTGAATCGCGCGGCGAACTTTTGACACTTATCGCCGATATTGGTTCACGTGGATGTGATGTTTTTCACCGAAGGAAATTGTTCAAAAAGCACCAAAACATGAGTTTTGGACATATTGGAGCCGGATTGGCTCCGTTCGTTTCGACAAATCTCGCCGTGACTCGCGCGGGGAACTTTTGACACTTAGTGCCGATATTGGCTCACGTGGATGCAATATTTTTGGCCGAACGAAATTGTTATAAAAGCAGCAAAACATGAGTTTTTGACATATTGAGCGGATTGGGTGCGTTCGTTTTGACAAATCTCTCCGTCACTCGCGCGGTGAACTTTGACACTTAGTGCCGATGTTGGCTCACGTGGATGCGATGCTTTTCACCGGAAGGAAATTGTTCAAAAAGCACCAAAACATGAGTTTTTGACATATTGGAGTCGATTGGGTGCGTTCGTTTCGACAAATCTCTTCGTGACTCGCGCGGAAAACTTTTGACACTTAGTGCCGATATTGGCTCACGTGGATGCGATGTTTTTCACCGGAACGAAATTGTTCAAAAAGCACCAAAACATGAGTTTTGGACATATTGGAGCGGATTGGGTCCGTTCGTTTCGACAAATCTCTTGCCGACTCGCGCGGGGAACTTTTGACACTTAGTGCCGATATTGGTTCACGTGGATGCGATGTTTTTTACCGTAACGAAATTGTTAAAAAAGCACCAAAACATGAGTTTTTTACATATTGGAGTGGATTGGGTGCATTCGTTTTGACAAATCTTTCCGTGAGTCGCGCGGGAACGTTGACACTTAGTGCCGATGTTGGCTCACGTGGATGCGATGTTTTTTTCACCGGAAGGAAATTGCTCAAAAGCACCAAAACATGAGTTTTCGACATATTGAGTGGATTGGGTGCGTTCGTTTGGACAAATCTCTCCGTAACTCGCGCGGAACTTTTGACACTTAGTGCCTATATTGCATCTCATGGATGCGATGTTTTTCACCGAACGAAATTGTTCAAAAAGCACGAAAACATGAGTTTTGGACATGTTGGAGCGGATTGGGTGCGTTCGTTTTGACAAATCTCTCCGTCACTCGCGCGGTGAACTTTGACACTTAGTGCCGATGTTGGCTCACGTGGATGCGATGTTTTTCACCGGAAGGAAATTGTTCAAAAAGCACCAAAACATGAGTTTTTGACATATTGGAGTGGATTGGGTGCGTTCGTTTCGACAAATCTCTTCGTGACTCGCGCGGAAAACTTTTGACACTTAGTGCCGATATTGGCTCACGTGGATGCGATGTTTTTCACCGGAACGAAATTGTTCAAAAGCACCAAAACATGAGTTTTGGACATATTGGAGCGGATTGGGTTCGTTCGCTTCGACAAATCTCTCCGTGACTCGCGTGGCGAACTTTTGACACTTAGTGCCGATATTGGCTCACGTGGATGCAATGTTTTTCACCGGATGGAAATTGTTCAAAAAGCACCAAAACATGAGTTTTGGACATATTGAGTGGATTGGGTGCGTTCGTTTCGACAAATCTCTCCGTGACTGCGCGGCGAACTTTTGACACTTAGTGCCGACATTGGCTCACGTGGATGCGATGTTTTTCACAGAACGAAATTGTTCAAAAACACCAAAACATGAGTTTTGGACATATTGGAGCAGATCGGGTCCGTTCGTTTCGACAAATCTCTCCGTGAATCGCGGCGAACTTTTGACACTTATCGCCGATATTGGTTCACGTGGATGTGATGTTTTTCACCGGAAGGAAATTGTTCAAAAAGCACCAAAACATGAGTTTTGGACATATTGGAGCGGATTGGCTCCGTTCGTTTCGACAAATCTCGCCGTGACTCGCGCTGGGAACTTTTGACACTTAGTGCCGATATTGGCTCACGTGGATGCAATATTTTTGGCCGTAACGAAATTGTTATAAAAGCACAAAACATGAGTTTTTGACATATTGGAGCGGATTGGGTGCGTTCGTTTGACAAATCTCTCCGTCACTCGCGCGGTGAACTTTTGACACTTAGTGCCGATGTTGGCTCACGTGGATGCGATGCTTTTCACCGGAAGGAAATTGTTCAAAAGCACCAAAACATGAGTTTTTGACATATTGGAGTCGATTGGGTGCGTTCGTTTCGACAAATCTCTTCGTGACTCGCGCGGAAAACTTTTGACACTTAGTGCCGATATTGGCTCACGTGGATGCGATGTTTTTCACCGGAACGAAATTGTTCAAAAGCACCAAAACATGAGTTTTGGACATATTGGAGCGGATTGGGTCCGTTCGTTTCGACAAATCTCTTTGACTCGCGCGGGAACTTTTGACACTTAGTGCCGATATTGGTTCACGTGGATGCGATGTTTTTTACCGGAACGAAATTGTTAAAAAGCACCAAAACATGAGTTTTTACATATTGGAGTGGATTGGGTGCATTCGTTTTGACAAATCTTTCCGTGAGTCGCGCGGGAACTTTGACACTTAGTGCCGATGTTGGCTCACGTGGATGCGATGTTTTTTTTCACCTAAGGAAATTGCTCAAAAGCACCAAAACATGAGTTTTCGACATATTGGAGTGGATTGGGTGCGTTCGCTTCGACAAATCTCTCCGTAACTCGCGCTGGAACTTTTGACACTTAGTGCCTATATTGCATCTCATGGATGCGATGTTTCTCACCGGAACGAAATTGTTCAAAAGCACGAAAACATGAGTTTTGGACATGTTGGAGCGGATTGGGTGCGTTCGTTTCGACAAATCTCTTCCCGACTCGCGCTGGGAACTTTTGACACTTTGTGCCGATATTGGCTCACGTGGATGCGATGGTTTTCACCAGAATGAAATTGTTTAAAAGCACCAAAACATGAGTTTTGGACATATTGGAGTGGATTGGGTGCGTTCGTTTCGACAGATCTCTCTCTCGAGTCACGTGGGGAACTTTGACACTTAGTGCCGACATTGGCTCACGTGGATGCGATCTTTTCACCGAAGGAAATTGTTCAAAAGCACCAAAACATGAGTTTTGGACATATTGGAGCGGATTGGGTGCGTTTGTTTCGACAAATCTCTCCGTGACTCTGAGAGTGGAACTTTTGACACTTAGTGCCAATATTGGCTCACGTGGATGCGATGATTTTCACCGTAATGAAATTGTTCAAAAGCACCAAAACATGAGTTTTGGACATATTGGAGTGGATTGGGTGTGTTCATTTCGACAAATCTCTCCGTGACTTGCGCGACGAACTTTTGACACTTAGTGCCGATATTGGCGCACGTGGATGCGATATTTTTCGCAGAACGAAATTGTTCAAAAGCACCAAAACATGAGTTTTGGACATATTGAGCGGATTGGGTTCGCTCGTTTCGACAAATCTCTCCGTGACTCGCGGGCCAACTTTTGACACTTAGTGCCGATATTGGCTCACGTGGATGCGATGTTTTTCACCGGATGGAAATTGTTCAAAAGCACCAAAACATGAGTTTTGGACATATTGGAGTGGATTGGGTGCGTTCGTTTCGACAAATCTCTCCGTGACTTGCGCGGCGAACTTTTGACACTTAGTGCCGACATTGGCTCACGTGGATGCGATGTTTTTCACAGAACGAAATTGTTCAAAAAGCACCAAAACATGAGTTTTGGACATATTGGAGCAGATCGGGTCCGTTCGTTTCGACAAATCTCTCCGTGATCGCGCGCGAACTTTTGACACTTATCGCCGATATTGGCTCACGTGGATGTGATGTTTTTCACCGGAAGGAAATTGTTCAAAAAGCACCAAAACATGAGGTTTCGACATATTGGAGTGGATTGGGTGCGTTCGTTTGGACAAATCTCTCCGTAACTCGCGCGGAACTTTTGACACTTAGTGCCTATATTGCATCTCATGGATGCGATGTTTCTCACCGGAACGAAATTGTTCAAAAAGCACGAAAACATGAGTTTTGGATATGTTGGAGCGGATTGGGTGCGTTCGTTTTGACAAATCTCTCCGTCACTGCGCGCAGTGAACTTTGACACTTAGTGCCGATGTTGGCTCACGTGGATGCGATGTTTTTCACTGGAAGGAAATTGTTCAAAAAGCACCAAAACATGAGTTTTTGACATATTGGAGTGGATTGGGTGCGTTCGTTTCGACAAATCTCTTCGTGACTCGCGCGAAAACTTTTGACACTTAGTGCCGATATTGGCTCACGTGGATGCGATGTTTTTCACCGGAACGAAATTGTTCAAAAAGCACCAAAACATGAGTTTTGGACATATTGGAGCGGATTGGGTGCTTCGCTTCGACAAATCTCTCCGTGACTCGCGTGGCGAACTTTGACACTTAGTGCCGATATTGGCTCACGTGGATGCAATGTTTTTCACCGGATGGAAATTGTTCAAAAGCACCAAAACATGAGTTTTGGACATATTGGAGTGGATTGGGTGCGTTCGTTTCGACAAATCTCTCCGTGACTTGCGCGGCGAACTTTGACACTTAGTGCCGACATTGGCTCACGTGGATGCGATGTTTTTCACAGAACGAAATTGTTCAAAAACACCAAAACATGAGTTTTGGACATATTGGAGCAGATCGGGTCCGTTCGTTTCGACAAATCTCTCCGTGAATCGCGCGGCGAACTTTGACACTTACCGCCGATATTGGTTCACGTGGATGTGATGTTTTTCACCGGAAGGAAATTGTTCAAAAGCACCAAAACATGAGTTTTGCACATATTGGAGCGGATTGGCTCCGTTCGTTTCGACAAATCTCGCCGTGACTCGCGCTGGGAACTTTTGACACTTAGTGCCGATATTGGCTCACGTGGATGCAATATTTTTGGCCGTAACGAAATTGCTATAAAAGCAGCAAAACATGAGTTTTTGACATATTGAGCGGATTGGGTGCGTTCGTTTGACAAATCTCTCCGTCACTCGCGCGTGAACTTTTGACACTTAGTGCCGATGTTGGCTCACGTGGATGCGATGTTTTTCACCGGAAGGAAATTGTTCAAAAAGCACCAAAACATGAGTTTTTGACATATTGAGTCGATTGGGTGCGTTCGTTTCGACAAATCTCTTCGTGACTCGCGCGGAAAACTTTTGACACTTAGTGCCGATATTGGCTCACGTGGATGCGATGTTTTTCACCGAACGAAATTGTTCAAAAGCACCAAAACATGAGTTTTGGACATATTGGAGCGGATTGGGTCCGTTCGTTTCGACAAATCTCTTCCCGACTCGCGCTGGGAACTTTTGACACTTAGTGCCGATATTGGTTCACGTGGATGCGATGTTTTTTACCGAACGAAATTGTTAAAAAGCACCAAAACATGAGTTTTTACATATTGGAGTGGATTGGGTGCATCTGCTTTGACAAATCTTTCCGTGAGTCGCGCTGGGAATCTTGACACTTAGTGCCGATGTTGGCTCACGTGGATGCGATGTTTTTTTCACCGGAAGGAAATTGCTCAAAAAGCACCAAAACATGAGTTTTCGACATATTGAGTGGATTGGGTGCGTTCGTTTGGACAAATCTCTCCGTAACTCGCGCGGAACTTTGACACTTAGTGCCTATATTGCATCTCATGGATGCGATGTTTCTCACCGGAACGAAATTGTTCAAAAAGCACGAAAACATGAGTTTTGGACATGTTGGAGCGGATTGGGTGCGTTCGTTTCGACAAATCTCTTCCCGACTCGCGGGGAACTTTTGACACTTTGTGCCGATATTGGCTCACGTGGATGCGATGGTTTTCACCGAATGAAATTGTTTAAAAGCACCAAAACATGAGTTTTGGACATATTGGAGTGGATTGGGTGCGTTCTGTTTCGTGCATCTCTCCTCGAGTCACGTGGGAACTTTGACACTTAGTGCCGACATTGGCTCACGTGGATGCGATCTTTTCACCGGAAGGAAATTGTTCAAAAGCACCAAAACATGAGTTTTGGACATATTGGAGCGGATTGGGTGCGTTTGTTTCGACAAATCTCTCCGTGACTCGAGCAGTGGAACTTTTGACACTTAGTGCCAATATTGGGTCACGTGGATGCGATGATTTTCACCAGAATGAAATTGTTCAAAAGCACCAAAACATGAGTTTTGGACATATTGCGTGGATTGGGTGTGTTCATTTCGACAAATCTCTCCGTGACTTGCGCGACGAACTTTTGACACTTAGTGCCGACATTGGCGCACGTGGATGCGATATTTTTCGCAGAACGAAATTGTTCAAAAAGCACCAAAACATGAGTTTTGGACATATTGGAGCGGATTGGGTTCGTTCGTTTCGACAAATCTCTCCGTGACTCGCGTGGCTAACTTTTGACACTTAGTGCCGATATTGGCTCACGTGGATGCGATGTTTTTCACCGGATGGAAATTGTTCAAAAGCACCAAAACATGAGTTTTGGACATATTGAGTGGATTGGGTGCGTTCGTTTCGACAAATCTCTCCGTGACTTGCGCGCGAACTTTTGACACTTAGTGCCGACATTGGCTCACGTGGATGCGATGTTTTTCACAGAACGAAATTGTTCAAAAGCACCAAAACATGAGTTTTGGACATATTGGAGCAGATCGGGTCCGTTCGTTTCGACAAATCTCTCCGTGACTCGCGCGCGAACTTTTGACACTTACCGCCGATATTGGCTCACGTGGATGTGATGTTTTTCACCGGAAGGAAATTGTTCAAAAAGCACCAAAACATGAGGTTTCGACATATTGGAGTGGATTGGGTGCGTTCGTTTGGACAAATCTCTCCGTAACTCGCGCGCGAACTTTGACACTTAGTGCCTATATTGCATCTCATGGATGCGATGTTTCTCACCGGAACGAAATTGTTCAAAAGCACGAAAACATGAGTTTTGGACATGTTGGAGTGGATTGGGTGCGTTCGCTTTGACAAATCTCTCCGTCACTCGCGCGGTGAACTTTTGACACTTAGTGCCGATGTTGGCTCACGTGGATGCGATGTTTTTCACTGGAAGGAAATTGTTCAAAAAGCACCAAAACATGAGTTTTTGACATATTGGAGTGGATTGGGTGCGTTCGTTTCGACAAATCTCTTCGTGACTCGCGCGGAAACTTTGACACTTAGTGCCGATATTGGCTCACGTGGATGCGATGTTTTTCACCGAACGAAATTGTTCAAAAGCACCAAAACATGAGTTTTGGACATATTGGAGTGGATTGGGTTCGTTCGCTTCGACAAATCTCTCCGTGACTCGCGTGGCGAACTTTGACACTTAGTGCCGATATTGGCTCACGTGGATGCAATGTTTTTCACCGGATGGAAATTGTTCAAAAAGCACCAAAACATGAGTTTTGGACATATTGAGTGGATTGGGTGCGTTCGTTTCGACAAATCTCTCCGTGACTTGCGCGCGAACTTTTGACACTTAGTGCCGACATTGGCTCACGTGGATGCGATGTTTTTCACAGGAACGAAATTGTTCAAAAACACCAAAACATGAGTTTTGGACATATTGGAGCAGATTGGGTCCGTTCGTTTCGACAAATCTCTCCGTGAATCGCGCGGCGAACTTTTGACACTTACGCCGATATTGGTTCACGTGGATGTGATGTTTTTCACCGAAGGAAATTGTTCAAAAGCACCAAAACATGAGTTTTGGACATATTGGAGCGGATTGGCTCCGTTGCTTTCGACAAATCTCGCCGTGACTCGCGCTGGGAACTTTTGACACTTAGTGCCGATATTGGCTCACGTGGATGCAATATTTTTGGCCGAACGAAATTGTTATAAAAGCACCAAAACATGAGTTTTTGACATATTGGAGCGGATTGGGTGCGTTCGTTTGACAAATCTCTCCGTCACTCGTGCGGTGAACTTTGACACTTAGTGCCGATGTTGGCTCACGTGGATGCGATGCTTTTCACCGAAGGAAATTGTTCAAAAAGCACCAAAACATGAGTTTTTGACATATTGGAGTCGATTGGGTGCGTTCGTTTCGACAAATCTCTTCGTGACTCGCGCGGAAAACTTTGACACTTAGTGCCGATATTGGCTCACGTGGATGCGATGTTTTTCACCGGAACGAAATTGTTCAAAAGCACCAAAACATGAGTTTTGGACATATTGGAGCGGATTGGGTCCGTTCGTTTCGACAAATCTCTTCCCGACTCGCTGGGAACTTTTGACACTTAGTGCCGATATTGGTTCACGTGGATGCGATGTTTTTCACCGGAACGAAATTGTTCAAAAAGCACCAAAACATGAGTTTTGGACATATTGGAGCGGATTGGGTGCGTTCGTTTTGACAAATCTCTCCGTGACTCGCGCGCGGAACTTTTGACACTTAGTGCCTATATTGCATCACGTGGATGCGATGTTTTTCACCGAAGGAAATTGCTCAAAAAGCACCAAAACATGAGTTTTGGACATATTGAGTGGATTGGGTGCGTTCGTTTGACAAATCTCTCCGTGACTCGCGCGCTGAACTTTGACACTTAGTGCCTATATTGCATCTCATGGATGCGATGTTTCTCACCGAACGAAATTGTTCAAAAGCACGAAAACATGAGTTTTGGACATGTTGGAGTGGATTGGGTGCGTTCGTTTCGACAAATCTCTCCGTCACTCGCGGTGAACTTTGACACTTAGTGCCGATGTTGGCTCACGTGGATGCGATGTTTTTCACCGGAAGGAAATTGTTCAAAAAGCACCAAAACATGAGTTTTTGACATATTGGAGTGGATTGGGTGCGTTCGTTTCGACAAATCTCTTCGTGACTCGCGCGGAAAACTTTTGACACTTAGTGCCGATATTGGCTCACGTGGATGCGATGTTTTTCACCGGAACGAAATTGTTCAAAAAGCACCAAAACATGAGTTTTGGACATATTGGAGCGGATTGGGTCGTTCGCTTCGACAAATCTCTCCGTGACTCGCGTGGCGAACTTTGACACTTAGTGCCGATATTGGCTCACGTGGATGCAATGTTTTTCACCGGATGGAAATTGTTCAAAAAGCACCAAAACATGAGTTTTGGACATATTGGAGTGGATTGGGTGCGTTCGTTTCGACAAATCTCTCCGTGACTTGCGCGGCGAACTTTTGACACTTAGTGCCGACATTGGCTCACGTGGATGCGATGTTTTTCACAGAACGAAATTGTTCAAAAACACCAAAACATGAGTTTTGGACATATTGGAGCAGATGGGTCCGTTCGTTTCGACAAATCTCTCCGTGAATCGCGCGAACTTTTGACACTTACCGCCGATATTGGTTCACGTGGATGTGATGTTTTTCACCGGAAGGAAATTGTTCAAAAGCACCAAAACATGAGTTTTGGACATATTGGAGTGGATTGGGTCCGTTCGTTTCGACAAATCTCTCCGTGACTCGCGCGGCGAACTTTTGACACTTAGTGCCGATATTGGCTCACGTGGATGCGATGTTTTTCACCGGAAGGAAATTGTTCAAATAGCACCAAAACATGAGGTTTTGGACATATTGGAGTGGATTGGGTGCGTTCTTTGACTAATCTCTCCGTGACTTGCGCTGGCGAACTTTGACACTAAGTGCCAACATTGGCTCACGTGGATGCGATGTTTTTCACAGAACGAAATTGTTCAAAAGCACCAAAACATGAGTTTTGGACATATTGGAGCGGATTGGGTCCGTTCGTTTCGACAAATCTCTCCGTGACTCGCGCGGGAACTTTTGACACTTAGTGCCGATATTGGCTCACGTGGATGCAATGTTTTGGCCGAACGAAATTGTTAAAAAGACAAAAACATGAGTTTTTGACATATTGGAGTGGATTGGGTGCGTTCGCTTTGACAAATCTCTCCGTCACTTGCGCGGTGAACTTTGACACTTAGTGCCGATGTTGGCTCACGTGGATGCGATGTTTTTCACCGGAAAGAAATTGTTCAAAAGCACCAAAACATGAGTTTTGACATATTGAGTGGATTGGGTGCGTTCGTTTCGACAAATCTCTTCGTGACTCGCGCGAAAACTTTTGACACTTAGTGCCGATATTGGCTCACGTGGATGCGATGTTTTCACCGGAACGAAATTGTTCAAAAAGCACCAAAACATGAGTTTTGGACATATTGGAGCGGATTGGGTCGTCTCGTTTCGACAAATCTCTCCGTGACTCGCGCGGCGAACTTTTGACACTTAGTGCCGATATTGGCTCACGTGGATGCAATGTTTTTCACCGGATGGAAATTGTTCAAAAGCACCAAAACATGAGTTTTGGACATATTGGAGTGGATTGGGTGCGTTCGTTTCGACAAATCTCTCCGTGACTGCGCGGCGAACTTTTGACACTTAGTGCCGACATTGGCTCACGTGGATGCGATGTTTTTCACTGAACGAAATTGTTCAAAAAGCACCAAAACATGAGTTTTGGACATATTGGAGCAGATCGGGTCCGTTCGTTTCGACAAATCTCTCTCCGTGACTCGCGCGGCGAACTTTTGACACTTACCGCCGATATTGGCTCACGTGGATGTGATGTTTTTCACCGGAAGGAAATTGTTCAAAAGCACCAAAACATGATGTTTCGACATATTGGAGTGGATTGGGTGCGTTCGTTTCGACAAATCTCTCCGTGACTTGCGCGGCGAACTTTTGACACTAAGTGCCAACATTGGCTCACGTGGATGCGATGTTTTTCACAGAACGAAATTGTTTAAAAAGCACCAAAACATGAGTTTTGGACATATTGGAGCGGATTGGGTGCGTTCGTTTCGACAAATCTCTCCGTGACTCGCGCTGGGAACTTTTGACACTTAGTGCCGATATTGGCTCACGTGGATGCAATATTTTTGGCCGAACGAAATTGTTATAAAAGCACCAAAACATGAGTTTTGACATATTGAGTGGATTGGGTGCGTCTCGTTTCGACAAATCTCTTCGTGACTCGCGCGCGGTGAACTTTTGACACTTAGTGCCGATATTGGCTCACGTGGATGCGATGTTTTTCACCGAACGAAATTGTTCAAAAAGCACCAAAACATGAGTTTTGGACATATTGGAGCGGATTGGGTCGTTCGTTTCGACAAATCTCTCCGTGACTCGCGTGGCGAACTTTGACACTTAGTGCCGATATTGGCTCACGTGGATGCGATGTTTTTCACCGGATGGAAATTGTTCAAAAAGCACCAAAACATGAGTTTTGGACATATTGAGTGGATTGGGTGCGTTCGTTTCGACAAATCTCTCCGTGACTTGCGCGCGAACTTTTGACACTTAGTGCCGACATTGGCTCACGTGGATGCGATGTTTTTCACAGGACGAAATTGTTCAAAAACACCAAAACATGAGTTTTGGACATATTGGAGCAGATTGGGTCCGTTCGTTTCGACAAATCTCTCCGTGAATCGCGCGGGAACTTTGACACTTACGCCGATATTGGCTCACGTGGATGTGATGTTTTTCACCGAAGGAAATTGTTCAAAAGCACCAAAACATGATGTTTGGACATATTGGAGTGGATTGGGTGCGTTCGTTTCGACTAATCTCTCCGTGACTTGCGCGGCGAACTTTTGACACTTAGTGCCAATATTGGCTCACGTGGATGCGATGTTTTTCACCGGAACGAAATTGTTCAAAAAGCACCAAAACATGAGTTTTGGACATATTGAGCGGATTGGGTGCGTTCGTTTCGACAAATCTCGCCGTGACTCGCGCGGGAACTTTTGACACTTAGTGCCGATATTGGCTCACGTGGATGCAATATTTTTGGCCGAACGAAATTGTTATAAAAGGAGCAAAACATGAGTTTTTGACATATTGGAGCGGATTGGGTGCGTTTGTTTTGACAAATCTCTCCGTGTCACTCGCGCGGTGAACTTTGACACTTAGTGCCGATGTTGGCTCACGTGGATGCGATGTTTTTCACCGGAAGGAAATTGTTCAAAAGCACCAAAACATGAGTTTTGACATATTGAGTCGATTGGGTGCGTTCGTTTCGACAAATCTCTTCCGTGACTCGCGCGGAAAACTTTTGACACTTAGTGCCGATATTGGCTCACGTGGATGCGATGTTTTTCACCGGAACGAAATTGTTCAAAAAGCACCAAAACATGAGTTTTGGACATATTGGAGTGGATTGGGTCCGTTCGTTTCGACAAATCTCTTCCGTGACTCGCGGGGAACTTTTGACACTTAGTGCCGATATTGGTTCACGTGGATGCGATGTTTTTACCGTAACGAAATTGTTAAAAAGCACCAAAACATGAGTTTTGGACATATTGGAGTGGATTGGGTGCTTCGTTTTGACAAATCTCTCCGTGAGTCGCGCGGGAACTTTGACACTTAGTGCCGATGTTGGCTCACGTGGATGCGATGTTTTTCACCGGAAGGAAATTGCTCAAAAAGCACCAAAACATGAGTTTTCGACATATTGGAGTGGATTGGGTGCGTTCGCTTGGACAAATCTCTCCGTGACTCGCGCGCGAACTTTGACACTTAGTGCCGATATTGCATCTCATGGATGCGATGTTTCTCACCGGAACGAAATTGTTCAAAAGCACGAAAACATGAGTTTTGGACATGTTGGAGCGGATTGGGTGCGTTCTTTGACAAATCTCTCCGTCACTCAGCGCGGCGAACTTTTGACACTTAGTGCCGATGTTGGCTCACGTGGATGCGATGTTTTTCACTCGGAAGGAAATTGTTCAAAAGCACCAAAACATGAGTTTTTGACATATTGGAGTGGATTGGGTGCGTTCGTTTCGACAAATCTCTTCGTGACTCGCGGAAAACTTTTGACACTTAGTGCCGATATTGGCTCACGTGGATGCGATGTTTTTCACCGGAACGAAATTGTTCAAAAAGCACCAAAACATGAGTTTTGGACATATTGAGCGGATTGGGTTCGTTCGTTTCGACAAATCTCTCCGTGACTCGCGTGGCGAACTTTGACACTTAGTGCCGATATTGGCTCACGTGGATGCAATGTTTTTCACCGGATGGAAATTGTTCAAAAAGCACCAAAACATGAGTTTTGGACATATTGGAGTGGATTGGGTGCGTTCGTTTCGACAAATCTCTCCGTGACTGCGCGGCGAACTTTTGACACTTAGTGCCGACATTGGCTCACGTGGATGCGATGTTTTCACCGGAACGAAATTGTTCAAAAGCACCAAAACATGAGTTTTGGACATATTGGAGCAGATGGGTCCGTTCGTTTCGACAAATCTCTCCGTGAATCGCGCGGCGAACTTTTGACACTTAGTGCCGATATTGGCTCACGTGGATGTGATGTTTTTCACCGGAAGGAAATTGTTCAAAAAGCACCAAAACATGAGTTTTGGACATATTGAGCGGATTGGGTCCGTTCGTTTCGACAAATCTCGCCGTGACTCGCGCGGGAACTTTTGACACTTAGTGCCGATATTGGCTCACGTGGATGCAATGTTTTTCACCGAACGAAATTGTTATAAAAGCACCAAAACATGAGTTTTGGACATATTGAGCGGATTGGGTGCGTTCGTTTTGACAAATCTCTCCGTCACTCGCGCGGTGAACTTTGACACTTAGTGCCGATGTTGGCTCACGTGGATGCGATGTTTTTCACCGGAAGGAAATTGTTCAAAAGCACCAAAACATGAGTTTTTGACATATTGGAGTCGATTGGGTGCGTTCGTTTCGACAAATCTCTTCGTGACTCGCGGCGAAAACTTTTGACACTTAGTGCCGATATTGGCTCACGTGGATGCGATGTTTTTCACCTAACGAAATTGTTCAAAAAGCACCAAAACATGAGTTTTGGACATATTGGAGTGGATTGGGTCCGTTCGCTTCGACAAATCTCTTCCGTGACTCGCGCGGGGAACTTTTGACACTTAGTGCCGATATTGGTTCACGTGGATGCGATGTTTTTACCAGAACGAAATTGTTAAAAAGCACCAAAACATGAGTTTTGGACATATTGGAGTGGATTGGGTGCATTCGTTTTGACAAATCTTCCGTGAGTCGCGCGGCGAACTGCTCACACTTAGTGCCGATATTGGCTCACGTGGATGCGATGTTTTTTTCACCGAAGGAAATTGTTCAAAAAGCACCAAAACATGAGTTTTGGACATATTGGAGTGGATTGGGTGCGTTCGTTTCGACAAATCTCTCCGTGACTCGCGCGAACTTTTGACACTTAGTGCCTATATTGCATCTCACGTGGATGCGATGTTTTTCACCGGAACGAAATTGTTCAAAAGCACGAAAACATGAGTTTTGGACATGTTGGAGTGGATTGGGTGCGTTCGTTTCGACAAATCTCTTCCTGACTCGCGCGGGAACTTTTGACACTTAGTGCCGATATTGGCTCACGTGGATGCGATGGTTTTCACCGAACGAAATTGTTCAAAAAGCACCAAAACATGAGTTTTGGACATATTGAGTGGATTGGGTGCGTTCGTTTGGACAAATCTCTCCGAGTCACGTGGGAACTTTTGACACTTAGTGCCGATATTGGCTCACGTGGATGCGATGTTTTTCACCGGAACGAAATTGTTCAAAAAGCACCAAAACATGAGTTTTGGACATATTGGAGCGGATTGGGTGCGTTCGTTTCGACAAATCTCTCCGTGACTCGAGCGTGGAACTTTTGACACTTAGTGCCAATATAGGCTCACGTGGATGCGATGTTTTTCACCGAATGAAATTGTTCAAAAGCACCAAAACATGAGTTTTGGACATATTGGAGTGGATTGGGTGTGTTCATTTCGACAAATCTCTCCGTGACTCGCGCGACGAACTTTGACACTTAGTGCCGATATTGGCTCACGTGGATGCGATATTTTTCACCGGAACGAAATTGTTCAAAAAGCACCAAAACATGAGTTTTGGACATATTGGAGTGGATTGGGTCGTTCGTTTCGACAAATCTCTCTCCGTGACTCGCGTGGGAACTTTTGACACTTAGTGCCGATATTGGCTCACGTGGATGCGATGTTTTTCACCGGATGGAAATTGTTCAAAAAGCACCAAAACATGAGTTTTGGACATATTGAGTGGATTGGGTGCGTTCGTTTCGACAAATCTCTCCGTGACTCGCGCGCGAACTTTTGACACTTAGTGCCGATATTGGCTCACGTGGATGCGATGTTTTTCACCGGAACGAAATTGTTCAAAAGCACCAAAACATGAGTTTTGGACATATTGGAGCAGATTGGGTCCGTTCGTTTCGACAAATCTCTCCGTGACTCGCGCGGCGAACTTTGACACTTAGTGCCGATATTGGCTCACGGGATGCGATGTTTTTCACCGGAACGAAATTGTTCAAAAGCACCAAAACATGAGTTTTGGACATATTGGAGTGGATTGGGTGCGTTCGCTTTGACAAATCTCTCCGTGACTTGCGCGGCGAACTTTTGACACTAAGTGCCAACATTGGCTCACGTGGATGCGATGTTTTTCACAGAACGAAATTGTTCAAAAAGCACCAAAACATGAGTTTTGGACATATTGAGTGGATTGGCTCCGTTCGTTTCGACAAATCTCGCGTGACTCGCGGGGAACTTTTGACACTTAGTGCCGATATTGGCTCACGTGGATGCAATATTTTTCACCGAACGAAATTGTTATAAAAGCACCAAAACATGAGTTTTTGACATATTGGAGTGGATTGGGTGCGTTGCTTTGACAAATCTCTCCGTGACTCGCGCGTGAACTTTTGACACTTAGTGCCGATATTGGCTCACGTGGATGCGATGTTTTTCACCGGAAGGAAATTGTTCAAAAGCACCAAAACATGAGTTTTTGACATATTGGAGTGGATTGGGTGCGTTCGTTTCGACAAATCTCTCCGTAACTCGAGCGCGAATCTTTTGACACTTAGTGCCTATATTGGCTCACGTGGATGCGATGTTTTTCACGAACGAAATTGTTCCAAAAGCACCAAAACATGAGTTTTGGACATATTGGAGTGGATTGGGTGCGTTCGTTTCGACAAATCTCTTCCTGACTCGCGGGAACTTTTGACACTTAGTGCCGATATTGGCTCACGTGGATGCGATGTTTTTCACCGAACGAAATTGTTCAAAAGCACCAAAACATGAGTTTTGGACATATTGGAGTGGATTGGGTGCGTTCGTTTCGACAAATCTCTCCGTGAGTCACGCGGGAACTTTTGACACTTAGTGCCGATATTGGCTCACGTGGATGCGATGTTTTTCACCGGAACGAAATTGTTCAAAAGCACCAAAACATGAGTTTTGGACATATTGGAGCGGATTGGGTGCGTTTGTTTCGACAAATCTCTCCGTGACTCGAAGCGGGAACTTTTGACACTTAGTGCCAATATTGGCTCACGTGGATGCGATGTTTTTCACCGAACGAAATTGTTCAAAAAGCACCAAAACATGAGTTTTGGACATATTGAGTGGATTGGGTGTGTTCATTTCTCGACAAATCTCTCCGTGACTTGCGCTGGCGAACTTTGACACTTAGTGCCGATATTGGCTCACGTGGATGCGATGTTTTTCACGGAACGAAATTGTTCAAAAAGCACCAAAACATGAGTTTTGGACATATTGGAGTGGATCGGGTCCGTTCGTTTCGACAAATCTCTCCGTGACTCGCGCGCGAACTTTTGACACTTAGTGCCGATATTGGCTCACGTGGATGCGATGTTTTTCACCGGAACGAAATTGTTCAAAAAGCACCAAAACATGAGTTTTGGACATATTGGAGTGGATTGGGTGCGTTCGTTTCGACAAATCTCTCCGTGACTTCGCGCGGCGAACTTTTGACACTTAAGTGCCGATATTGGCTCACGTGGATGCGATGTTTTTCACAGAACGAAATTGTTAAAAAGCACCAAAACATGAGTTTTGGACATATTGAGTGGATTGGGTCGCCGTGCTTTCGACAAATCTCTCCGTGACTCGCTGGGAACTTTTGACACTTAGTGCCGATATTGGCTCACGTGGATGCGATGTTTTTCACCGAACGAAATTGTTCAAAAAGCACCAAAACATGAGTTTTTGACATATTGGAGCGGATTGGGTGCGTTCGTTTGACAAATCTCTCTCCGTCACTCGCGCGGGTGAACTTTTTGACACTTAGTGCCGATGTTGGCTCACGTGGATGCGATGTTTTTCACCGGAACGAAATTGTTCAAAAGCACCAAAACATGAGTTTTGGACATATTGGAGTGGATTGGGTGCGTTCGCTTCGACAAATCTCTTCGTGACTCGCGGAAAACTTTTGACACTTAGTGCCGATATTGGCTCACGTGGATGCGATGTTTTTCACCTGAACGAAATTGTTCAAAAAGCACCAAAACATGAGTTTTGGACATATTGGAGTGGATTGGGTGCGTTCGTTTCGACAAATCTCTTCCGTGACTCGCGCGGGGAACTTTGACACTTAGTGCCGATATTGGCTCACGTGGATGCGATGTTTTTACCGGAACGAAATTGTTAAAAAGCACCAAAACATGAGTTTTGGACATATTGGAGTGGATTGGGTGCATTCTGTTTTGACAAATCTTTCCGTGACACGCTGGGAACTTTTGACACTTAGTGCCGATATTGGCTCACGTGGATGCGATGTTTTTTTCACCGGAAGGAAATTGTTCAAAAGCACCAAAACATGAGTTTTGGACATATTGGAGTGGATTGGGTGCGTTCGTTTCGACAAATCTCTCCGTGACTCGCAGGCGAACTTTTGACACTTAGTGCCGATATTGGCTCACGTGGATGCGATGTTTTTCACCGGAACGAAATTGTTCAAAAGCACCAAAACATGAGTTTTGGACATATTGGAGTGGATTGGGTGCGTTCGTTTCGACAAATCTCTCCGTGACTCGCGGGGAACTTTGACACTTAGTGCCGATATTGGCTCACGTGGATGCGATGTTTTTCACCGGAACGAAATTGTTCAAAAGCACCAAAACATGAGTTTTGGACATATTGGAGTGGATTGGGTCCGTTCGTTTCGACAAATCTCTCCGTGACTCATGGGAACTTTTGACACTTAGTGCCGATATTGGCTCACGTGGATGCGATGTTTTTCACCGAACGAAATTGTTCAAAAGCACCAAAACATGAGTTTTGGACATATTGAGTGGATTGGGTGCGTTCGTTTGGACAAATCTCTCCGTGACTCGCGCTGAACTTTTGACACTTAGTGCCTATATTGGCTCACGTGGATGCGATGTTTTTCACCGGAACGAAATTGTTCAAAAGCACCAAAACATGAGTTTTGGACATATTGGAGTGGATTGGGTGCGTTCGCTTCGACAAATCTCTTCCGTGACTACGCGGGGAACTTTGACACTTAGTGCCGATATTGGCTCACGTGGATGCGATGTTTTTCACTGAACGAAATTGTTCAAAAAGCACCAAAACATGAGTTTTGGACATATTGGAGTGGATTGAGTGCGTTCTGTTTCGACAAATCTCTCCGTGACTGCGCTGGCGAACTTTGACACTTAGTGCCGACATTGGCTCACGTGGATGCGATGTTTTTCACCGGAACGAAATTGTTCAAAAGCACCAAAACATGAGTTTTGGACATATTGAGTGGATTGGGTGCGTTCGTTTCGACAAATCTCTCCGTGACTCGCGTGGCGAACTTTGACACTTAGTGCCGATATTGGCTCACGTGGATGCGATGTTTTTCACCGAAAGGAAATTGTTCAAAAGCACCAAAACATGAGTTTTGGACATATTGGAGTGGATTGGGTGCGTTCGTTTCGACAAATCTCTCCGTGACTCGCGCGGCGAACTTTGACACTTAGTGCCGATATTGGCTCACGTGGATGCGATGTTTTTCACCGAACGAAATTGTTCAAAAAGCACCAAAACATGAGTTTTGGACATATTGGAGTGGATTGGGTGCGTTCGTTTCGACAAATCTCTCCGTGACTTCGCGCTGGAACTTTGACACTTAGTGCCGATATTGGCTCACGTGGATGCGATGTTTTTCACCGGAACGAAATTGTTCAAAAGCACCAAAACATGAGTTTTGGACATATTGGAGTGGATTGGGTGCGTTCGCTTCGACAAATCTCTCCGTGACTCGCGCGAACTTTGACACTTAGTGCCGATATTGGCTCACGTGGATGCGATGTTTTTCACCGAACGAAATTGTTCAAAAGCACCAAAACATGAGTTTTGGACATATTGGAGTGGATTGGGTGCGTTCTGCTTTCGACAAATCTCTCCGTGACTCGCGCGGCGAACTTTTGACACTTAGTGCCGATATTGGCTCACGTGGATGCGATGTTTTTCACCGGAACGAAATTGTTCAAAAGCACCAAAACATGAGTTTTGGACATATTGGAGTGGATTGGGTGCGTTCGTTTTCGACAAATCTCTCCGTGACTCGCGCGGGAACTTTTGACACTTAGTGCCGATATTGGCTCACGGGATGCGATGTTTTTCACCAGAACGAAATTGTTCAAAAAGCACCAAAACATGAGTTTTGGACATATTGGAGTGGATTGGGTGCGTCTCGTTTCGACAAATCTCTCCGTGACTCGCGCGGCGAACTTTTGACACTTAGTGCCGATATTGGCTCACGTGGATGCGATGTTTTTCACCGGAACGAAATTGTTCAAAAGCACCAAAACATGAGTTTTGGACATATTGGAGTGGATTGGGTGCGTTCGTTTCGACAAATCTCTCCGTGACTCGCGCGGCGAACTTTGACACTTAGTGCCGACATTGGCTCACGTGGATGCGATGTTTTTCACCGAAACGAAATTGTTCAAAAGCACCAAAACATGAGTTTTGGACATATTGGAGTGGATTGGGTGCGTTCGCTTTCGACAAATCTCTCCGTGACTCGCGCATGGGAACTTTTGACACTTAGTGCCGATATTGGCTCACGTGGATGCGATGTTTTTCACCGGAACGAAATTGTTCAAAAGCACCAAAACATGAGTTTTGGACATATTGGAGTGGATTGGGTGCGTTCGTTTCGACAAATCTCTCCGTGACTCGCGCGCGAACTTTTGACACTTAGTGCCGATATTGGCTCACGTGGATGCGATGTTTTTCACCGAACGAAATTGTTCCAAAAGCACCAAAACATGAGTTTTGGACATATTGGAGTGGATTGGGTGCGTTCGTTTCGACAAATCTCTTCCGTGACTCGCGGCTGAACTTTGACACTTAGTGCCGATATTGGCTCACGTGGATGCGATGTTTTTCACCTGAACGAAATTGTTCAAAAAGCACCAAAACATGAGTTTTGGACATATTGAGTGGATTGGGTGCGTTCGTTTCGACAAATCTCTCCGTGACTCGCGCGGCGAACATTTGACACTTAGTGCCGATATTGGCTCACGTGGATGCGATGTTTTTCACCGGAACGAAATTGTTCAAAAAGCACCAAAACATGAGTTTTGGACATATTGGAGTGGATTGGGTGCGTTCGTTTCGACAAATCTCTCCGTGACTCGCGCGGGGAACTTTTGACACTTAGTGCCGATATTGGCTCACGTGGATGCGATGTTTTTCACCGGAACGAAATTGTTCAAAAAGCACCAAAACATGAGTTTTGGACATATTGGAGTGGATTGGGTGCGTTCGTTTCGACAAATCTCTCCGTGACTCGCGCGGGGAACTTTTGACACTTAGTGCCGATATTGGCTCACGTGGATGCGATGTTTTTCACCGGAACGAAATTGTTCAAAAAGCACCAAAACATGAGTTTTGGACATATTGAGTGGATTGGGTGCGTTCGTTTCGACAAATCTCTCCGTGACTGCGCGCGAACTTTTGACACTTAGTGCCGATATTGGCTCACGTGGATGCGATGTTTTTCACCGGAACGAAATTGTTCAAAAAGCACCAAAACATGAGTTTTGGACATATTGGAGTGGATTGGGTGCGTTCGTTTCGACAAATCTCTCCGTGACTCGCGCTGGGAACTTTTGACACTTAGTGCCGATATTGGCTCACGTGGATGCGATGTTTTTCACCGGAACGAAATTGTTCAAAAGCACCAAAACATGAGTTTTGGACATATTGGAGTGGATTGGGTGCGTTCGCTTCGACAAATCTCTTCCCGACTCGCGCGGGAACTTTGACACTTAGTGCCGATATTGGCTCACGTGGATGCGATGTTTTTCACCGGAACGAAATTGTTCAAAAGCACCAAAACATGAGTTTTGGACATATTGAGTGGATTGGGTGCGTTCGTTTCGACAAATCTCTCCGTGACTCGCGGGCGAACTTTTGACACTTAGTGCCGATATTGGCTCACGTGGATGCGATGTTTTTCACCGAACGAAATTGTTCAAAAGCACCAAAACATGAGTTTTGGACATATTGGAGTGGATTGGGTGCGTCTCGCTTTCGACAAATCTCTTCCGTGACTCGTGGCGGGAACTTTTTGACACTTAGTGCCGACATTGGCTCACGTGGATGCGATGTTTTTCACCAAGAACGAAATTGTTCAAAAGCACCAAAACATGAGTTTTGGACATATTGGAGTGGATTGGGTGCGTTCGTTTCGACAAATCTCTTCCGTGACTCGCGCGGCGAACTTTGACACTTAGTGCCGATATTGGCTCACGTGGATGCGATGTTTTTCACCGAACGAAATTGTTCAAAAAGCACCAAAACATGAGTTTTGGACATATTGGAGTGGATTGGGTGCGTTCGTTTCGACAAATCTCTCTCCGTGACTCGCGCGGCGAACTTTTGACACTTAGTGCCGATATTGGCTCACGTGGATGCGATGTTTTTCACCGGAACGAAATTGTTCAAAAAGCACCAAAACATGAGTTTTGGACATATTGGAGCGGATTGGGTGCGTTCGTTTCGACAAATCTCTCCGTGACTCGCGCTTGAACTTTTGACACTTAGTGCCGATATTGGCTCACGTGGATGCGATGTTTTTCACCGAACGAAATTGTTCAAAAAGCACCAAAACATGAGTTTTGGACATATTGGAGTGGATTGGGTGCGTTCGTTTCGACAAATCTCTCCGTGACTCGCGCGGCGAACTTTTTGACACTTAGTGCCGATATTGGCTCACGTGGATGCGATGTTTTTCACCGGAACGAAATTGTTCAAAAGCACCAAAACATGAGTTTTGGACATATTGGAGTGGATTGGGTGCGTTCGTTTCGACAAATCTCTTCCTGACTCGCACGGGGAACTTTTGACACTTAGTGCCGATATTGGCTCACGTGGATGCGATGTTTTTCACCGAACGAAATTGTTCAAAAGCACCAAAACATGAGTTTTGGACATATTGAGTGGATTGGGTGCGTTCGTTTCGACAAATCTCTCCGTGACTCGCGGCGAACTTTTGACACTTAGTGCCGATATTGGCTCACGTGGATGCGATGTTTTTCACCGGAACGAAATTGTTCAAAAAGCACCAAAACATGAGTTTTGGACATATTGGAGTGGATTGGGTGCGTTCGTTTCGACAAATCTCTTCCGTGACTCGCGCTGGGAACTTTTGACACTTAGTGCCGATATTGGCTCACGTGGATGCGATGTTTTTCACCGGAACGAAATTGTTCAAAAAGCACCAAAACATGAGTTTTGGACATATTGAGTGGATTGGGTGCGTTCGTTTCGACAAATCTCTCCGTGACTCGCGGCGAACTTTGACACTTAGTGCCGATATTGGCTCACGTGGATGCGATGTTTTTCACCGAACGAAATTGTTCAAAAAGCACCAAAACATGAGTTTTGGACATATTGGAGTGGATTGGGTGCGCTCGCTTCGACAAATCTCTCCGTGACTCGCGCGGCGAACTTTGACACTTAGTGCCGATATTGGCTCACGTGGATGCGATGTTTTTCACCGAACGAAATTGTTCAAAAAGCACCAAAACATGAGTTTTGGACATATTGAGTGGATTGGGTGCGCTCGTTTCGACAAATCTCTCCGTGACTGCATGGCGAACTTTGTGACACTTAGTGCCGATATTGGCTCACGTGGATGCGATGTTTTTCACCGGAACGAAATTGTTCAAAAGCACCAAAACATGAGTTTTGGACATATTGGAGTGGATTGGGTGCGTTCGTTTCGACAAATCTCTCCGTGACTCGCGCGGCGAACTTTTGACACTTAGTGCCGATATTGGCTCACGTGGATGCGATGTTTTTCACCGAACGAAATTGTTCAAAAAGCACCAAAACATGAGTTTTGGACATATTGGAGTGGATTGGGTGCGTTCTGTTTCGACAAATCTCTCCGTGACTCGCGCGGGGAACTTTTGACACTTAGTGCCGATATTGGCTCACGTGGATGCGATATTTTTCACCGGAACGAAATTGTTCAAAAAGCACCAAAACATGAGTTTTGGACATATTGGAGTGGATTGGGTGCGTTCGTTTCGACAAATCTCTCCGTGACTCGCGCGGCGAACTTTTGACACTTAGTGCCGATATTGGCTCACGTGGATGCGATGTTTTTCACCGGAACGAAATTGTTCAAAAAGCACCAAAACATGAGTTTTGGACATATTGGAGTGGATTGGGTGCGTCTCGTTTGACAAATCTCTCCGTGACTCGCGCGCGAACTTTGACACTTAGTGCCGATATTGGCTCACGTGGATGCGATGTTTTTCACCGAACGAAATTGTTCAAAAGCACCAAACATGAGTTTTGGACATATTGAGTGGATTGGGTGCGTTCGTTTCGACAAATCTCTCCGTGACTCGCGCGGCGAACTTTTGACACTTAGTGCCGATATTGGCTCACGTGGATGCGATGTTTTTCACCGAACGAAATTGTTCAAAAAGCACCAAAACATGAGTTTTGGACATATTGGAGTGGATTGGGTGCGTTCGTTTCGACAAATCTCTCCGTGACTCGCGCGCGAACTTTTGACACTTAGTGCCGATATTGGCTCACGTGGATGCGATGTTTTTCACCGAACGAAATTGTTCAAAAAGCACCAAAACATGAGTTTTGGACATATTGAGTGGATTGGGCTGCGTTCGCTTTCGACAAATCTCTCCGTGACTCGCTGCGAACTTTTGACACTTAGTGCCGATATTGGCTCACGTGGATGCGATGTTTTTCACCGAACGAAATTGTTCAAAAGCACCAAAACATGAGTTTTGGACATATTGGAGTGGATTGGGTGCGTTCGTTTCGACAAATCTCTCCGTGACTCGCGCGGCGAACTTTTGACACTTAGTGCCGATATTGGCTCACGTGGATGCGATGTTTTTCACCGAACGAAATTGTTCAAAAAGCACCAAAACATGAGTTTTGGACATATTGGAGTGGATTGGGTGCGTCTCTTTCGACAAATCTCTCCGTGACTCGCGCTGAACTTTGACACTTAGTGCCGATATTGGCTCACGTGGATGCGATGTTTTTCACCGGAACGAAATTGTTCAAAAAGCACCAAAACATGAGTTTTGGACATATTGAGTGGATTGGGTGCGTTCGCTTTCGACAAATCTCTCCGTGACTGCGCGCGAACTTTGACACTTAGTGCCGATATTGGCTCACGTGGATGCGATGTTTTTCACCGAACGAAATTGTTCAAAAAGCACCAAAACATGAGTTTTGGACATATTGAGTGGATTGGGTGCGTTCGTTTCGACAAATCTCTCCGTGACTCGCGCGGCGAACTTTGACACTTAGTGCCGATATTGGCTCACGTGGATGCGATGTTTTTCACCTGAACGAAATTGTTCAAAAGCACCAAAACATGAGTTTTGGACATATTGGAGTGGATTGGGTGCGTTCGTTTCGACAAATCTCTCCGTGACTCGCGCGCGAAACTTTGACACTTAGTGCCGATATTGGCTCACGTGGATGCGATGTTTTTCACCGGAACGAAATTGTTCAAAAGCACCAAAACATGAGTTTTGGACATATTGGAGTGGATTGGGTGCGTTCGTTTCGACAAATCTCTTGACTCGCGCGGGAACTTTGACACTTAGTGCCGATATTGGCTCACGTGGATGCGATGTTTTTCACCGAACGAAATTGTTCAAAAGCACCAAAACATGAGTTTTGGACATATTGGAGTGGATTGGGTGCGTTCGTTTCGACAAATCTCTCCGTGACTCGCGCGCGAACTTTGACACTTAGTGCCGATATTGGCTCACGTGGATGCGATGTTTTTCACCGTGAACGAAATTGTTCAAAAGCACCAAAACATGAGTTTTGGACATATTGGAGTGGATTGGGTGCGTTCGCTTCGACAAATCTCTCCTGACTCGCGCTGAACTTTGACACTTAGTGCCGATATTGGCTCACGTGGATGCGATGTTTTTCACCGGAACGAAATTGTTCAAAAGCACCAAAACATGAGTTTTGGACATATTGGAGTGGATTGGGTGCGTTCGTTTGACAAATCTCTCCGTGACTCGCGCGCGAACTTTTGACACTTAGTGCCGATATTGGCTCACGTGGATGCGATGTTTTTCACCGAACGAAATTGTTCAAAAAGCACCAAAACATGAGTTTTGGACATATTGGAGTGGATTGGGTGCGTTCGTTTCGACAAATCTCTTCCGTGACTCACGCAGGAACTTTTGACACTTAGTGCCGATATTGGCTCACGTGGATGCGATGTTTTTCACCGAACGAAATTGTTCAAAAGCACCAAAACATGAGTTTTGGACATATTGGAGTGGATTGGGTGCGTTCGTTTCGACAAATCTCTCCGTGACTCGCGCGGCGAACTTTTGACACTTAGTGCCGATATTGGCTCACGTGGATGCGATGTTTTTCACCGGAACGAAATTGTTCAAAAGCACCAAAACATGAGTTTTGGACATATTGAGTGGATTGGGTGTGCTCGTTTCGAAAAATCTCTCCGTGACTCACGCGGGCAACTTTGACACTTAGTGCCGATATTGGCTCACGTGGATGCGATGTTTTTCACCGGAACGAAATTGTTCAAAAAGCACCAAAACATGAGTTTTGGACATATTGGAGTGGATTGGGTGCGTTCGTTTCGACAAATCTCTCCGTGACTCGGCGGGGAACTTTTGACACTTAGTGCCGATATTGGCTCACGTGGATGCGATGTTTTTCACCGGAACGAAATTGTTCAAAAGCACCAAAACATGAGTTTTGGACATATTGGAGTGGATTGGGTGCGTTGCTTTCGACAAATCTCTCCGTGACTCGCCGCGAACTTTGACACTTAGTGCCGATATTGGCTCACGTGGATGCGATGTTTTTCACCGAACGAAATTGTTCAAAAGCACCAAAACATGAGTTTTGACATATTGGAGTGGATTGGGTGCGTTCGTTTCGACAAATCTCTCCGTGACTTCGCGGCTGGGAACTTTGACACTTAGTGCCGATATTGGCTCACGTGGATGCGATGTTTTTCACCGGAACGAAATTGTTCAAAAGCACCAAAACATGAGTTTTGGACATATTGGAGTGGATTGGGTGCGTTCGTTTCGACAAATCTCTCCGTGACTCAAGCGCGGCGAACTTTTGACACTTAGTGCCGATATTGGCTCACGTGGATGCGATGTTTTTCACCGGAACGAAATTGTTCAAAAGCACCAAAACATGAGTTTTGGACATATTGGAGTGGATTGGGTGCGTTCTGCTTCGACAAATCTCTTCCGTGACTCGCGGGAACTTTGACACTTAGTGCCGATATTGGCTCACGTGGATGCGATGTTTTTCACCGGAACGAAATTGTTCAAAAAGCACCAAAACATGAGTTTTGGACATATTGGAGTGGATTGGGTGCGTTCGCTTTCGACAAATCTCTCCGTGACTCGCGCGCGAACTTTTGACACTTAGTGCCGATATTGGCTCACGTGGATGCGATGTTTTTCACCGGAACGAAATTGTTCAAAAAGCACCAAAACATGAGTTTTGGACATATTGGAGTGGATTGGGTGCGTTCGTTTCGACAAATCTCTCCGTGACTCGCGCGGCGAACTTTTGACACTTAGTGCCGATATTGGCTCACGTGGATGCGATGTTTTTCACCGGAACGAAATTGTTCAAAAGCACCAAAACATGAGTTTTGGACATATTGGAGTGGATTGGGTGCGTTCGTTTCGACAAATCTCTCCGTGACTCACGCTGGGAACTTTTGACACTTAGTGCCGATATTGGCTCACGTGGATGCGATGTTTTTCACCGGAACGAAATTGTTCAAAAGCACCAAAACATGAGTTTTGGACATATTGGAGTGGATTGGGTGCGTTCGCTTCGACAAATCTCTCCGTGACTCGCGCGGCGAACTTTGACACTTAGTGCCGATATTGGCTCACGTGGATGCGATGTTTTTCACCGGAACGAAATTGTTCAAAAAGCACCAAAACATGAGTTTTGGACATATTGAGTGGATTGGGTGCGTTCGTTTCGACAAATCTCTCCGTGACTCGCGCGGAACTTTGACACTTAGTGCCGATATTGGCTCACGTGGATGCGATGTTTTTCACCGGAACGAAATTGTTCAAAAAGCACCAAAACATGAGTTTTGACATATTGGAGTGGATTGGGTGCGTTCGTTTCGACAAATCTCTCCGTGACTCGCGCGAACTTTTGACACTTAGTGCCGATATTGGCTCACGTGGATGCGATGTTTTTCACCGGAACGAAATTGTTCAAAAGCACCAAAACATGAGTTTTGGACATATTGGAGTGGATTGGGTGCGTTCGTTTCGACAAATCTCTCCGTGACTCGCGTGGCGAACTTTTGACACTTAGTGCCGATATTGGCTCACGTGGATGCGATGTTTTTCACCGGAACGAAATTGTTCAAAAGCACCAAAACATGAGTTTTGGACATATTGGAGTGGATTGGGTGCGTTCGCTTTCGACAAATCTCTCCGTGACTCGCGCGGCGAACTTTTGACACTTAGTGCCGATATTGGCTCACGTGGATGCGATGTTTTTCACCGAACGAAATTGTTCAAAAAAGCACCAAAACATGAGTTTTGGACATATTGGAGTGGATTGGGTGCGTTCGTTTCGACAAATCTCTCCGTGACTCGCGCGGCGAACTTTTGACACTTAGTGCCGATATTGGCTCACGTGGATGCGATGTTTTTCACCTAACGAAATTGTTCAAAAGCACCAAAACATGAGTTTTGGACATATTGGAGTGGATTGGGTGCGTTCGTTTCGACAAATCTCTCCGTGACTCACGCGGCGAACTTTGACACTTAGTGCCGATATTGGCTCACGGGATGCGATGTTTTTCACCGAACGAAATTGTTCAAAAGCACCAAAACATGAGTTTTGGACATATTGAGTGGATTGGGTGCGTTCGTTTCGACAAATCTCTCCGTGACTCGGCGCGAACTTGACACTTAGTGCCGATATTGGCTCACGTGGATGCGATGTTTTTCACCGAACGAAATTGTTCAAAAGCACCAAAACATGAGTTTTGGACATATTGGAGTGGATTGGGTGCGTTCGTTTCGACAAATCTCTCCGTGACTCACAGCGGCGAACTTTGACACTTAGTGCCGATATTGGCTCACGTGGATGCGATGTTTTTCACCTGAACGAAATTGTTCAAAAAGCACCAAAACATGAGTTTTGGACATATTGGAGTGGATTGGGTGCGTTCGTTTCGACAAATCTCTCCGTGACTCGCGCTGGGAACTTTTGACACTTAGTGCCGATATTGGCTCACGTGGATGCGATGTTTTTCACCGAACGAAATTGTTCAAAAAGCACCAAAACATGAGTTTTGGACATATTGAGTGGATTGGGTGCGTTCGTTTCGACAAATCTCTCCGTGACTCGCGGGCGAACTTTGACACTTAGTGCCGATATTGGCTCACGTGGATGCGATGTTTTTCACCGAACGAAATTGTTCAAAAGCACCAAAACATGAGTTTTGGACATATTGGAGTGGATTGGGTGCGTTCGTTTCGACAAATCTCTCCGTGACTCGCGTGGCGAACTTTTGACACTTAGTGCCGATATTGGCTCACGTGGATGCGATGTTTTTCACCGGAACGAAATTGTTCAAAAAGCACCAAAACATGAGTTTTGGACATATTGAGTGGATTGGGTGCGTTCGCTTTCGACAAATCTCTCCGTGACTCGCGGGAACTTTTGACACTTAGTGCCGATATTGGCTCACGTGGATGCGATGTTTTTCACGGAACGAAATTGTTCAAAAAGCACCAAAACATGAGTTTTGGACATATTGGAGTGGATTGGGTGCGTTCGTTTCGACAAATCTCTCCGTGACTCGCGGCGAACTTTGACACTTAGTGCCGATATTGGCTCACGTGGATGCGATGTTTTTCACCGAACGAAATTGTTCAAAAGCACCAAAACATGAGTTTTGGACATATTGGAGTGGATTGGGTGCTGTCTGCGTTTCGACAAATCTCTCCGTGACTGCATGGCGAACTTTTGACACTTAGTGCCGATATTGGCTCACGTGGATGCGATGTTTTTCACCTAACGAAATTGTTCAAAAGCACCAAAACATGAGTTTTGGACATATTTAGAGTGGATTGGGTGCGTTCGCTTCGACAAATCTCTCCGTGACTCGCGCGGCGAACTTTTGACACTTAGTGCCGATATTGGCTCACGTGGATGCGATGTTTTTCACCGGAACGAAATTGTTCAAAAGCACCAAAACATGAGTTTTGGACATATTGGAGTGGATTGGGTGCGTTCGTTTCGACAAATCTCTTCCGTGACTCGCGTGGGAACTTTTGACACTTAGTGCCGATATTGGCTCACGTGGATGCGATGTTTTTCACCGGAACGAAATTGTTCAAAAAGCACCAAAACATGAGTTTGGACATATTGGAGTGGATTGGGTGCGTTCGTTTCGACAAATCTCTCCGTGACTCATGCGGGGAACTTTTGACACTTAGTGCCGATATTGGCTCACGTGGATGCGATGTTTTTCACCTAACGAAATTGTTCAAAAGCACCAAAACATGAGTTTTGGACATATCGGAGTGGATTGGGTGCGTTCGTTTCGACAAATCTCTCCGTGACTCGCGCGGCGAACTTTTGACACTTAGTGCCGATATTGGCTCACGTGGATGCGATGTTTTTCACCGGAACGAAATTGTTCAAAAAGCACCAAAACATGAGTTTTGGACATATTGGAGCGGATTGGGTGCGTGTTCGCTTCGACAAATCTCTCCGTGACTCGCAGGCGAACTTTGACACTTAGTGCCGATATTGGCTCACGTGGATGCGATGTTTTTCACCGGAACGAAATTGTTCAAAAGCACCAAAACATGAGTTTTGGACATATTGGAGTGGATTGGGTGCGTTCGTTTCGACAAATCTCTCCGTGACTCGTAGGAACTTTTGACACTTAGTGCCGATATTGGCTCACGTGGATGCGATGTTTTTCACCTAACGAAATTGTTCAAAAAGCACCAAAACATGAGTTTTGGACATATTGGAGTGGATTGGGTGCGTTCGTTTCGACAAATCTCTTCCGTGACTCGCGCGGGAACTTTTGACACTTAGTGCCGATATTGGCTCACGTGGATGCGATGTTTTTCACCGAACGAAATTGTTCAAAAGCACCAAAACATGAGTTTTGGACATATTGGAGTGGATTGGGTGCGTTCGTTTCGACAAATCTCTCCGTGACTCACGCGGACGAACTTTTTGACACTTAGTGCCGATATTGGCTCACGTGGATGCGATGTTTTTCACCTAACGAAATTGTTCAAAAAGCACCAAAACATGAGTTTTGGACATATTGGAGTGGATTGGGTGTGCGTTCGTTTCGACAAATCTCTCCGTGACTTGCGCGGCGAACTTTTGACACTTAGTGCCGATATTGGCTCACGTGGATGCGATGTTTTTCACAGAACGAAATTGTTCAAAAAGCACCAAAACATGAGTTTTGGACATATTGAGTGGATTGGGTGCGTTCGTTTCGACAAATCTCTCCGTGACTCAAGTGCGGCGAACTTTTGACACTTAGTGCCGATATTGGCTCACGTGGATGCGATGTTTTTCACCGAACGAAATTGTTCAAAAAGCACCAAAACATGAGTTTTGGACATATTGGAGTGGATTGGGTGCGTTTCGTTTTCGACAAATCTCTAAGTGACTCGCGGGGAACTTTTGACACTTAGTGCCGACATTGGCTCACGTGGATGCGATGTTTTTCACCGGAACGAAATTGTTCAAAAGCACCAAAACATGAGTTTTGGACATATTTGAGTGGATTGGGTGCGTTGCTTTCGACAAATCTCTTCCGTGACTCGCTGGGAACTTTTGACACTTAGTGCCGATATTGGCTCACGTGGATGCGATGTTTTTCACCAAAACGAAATTGTTCAAAAGCACCAAAACATGAGTTTTGGACATATTGGAGTGGATTGGGTGCGTTCGTTTCGACAAATCTCTCCGTGACTCGCGCGCGAACTTTTGACACTTAGTGCCGATATTGGCTCACGTGGATGCGATGTTTTTCACCGAAACGAAATTGTTCAAAAGCACCAAAACATGAGTTTTGGACATATTGGAGTGGATTGGGTGCGTTCGTTTCGACAAATCTCTCCGTGACTTGCGCGGCGAACTTTTGACACTTAGTGCCGACATTGGCTCACGTGGATGCGATGTTTTTCACCGGAACGAAATTGTTCAAAAAGCACCAAAACATGAGTTTTGGACATATTGGAGTGGATTGGGTCCGTTCGTTTCGACAAATCTCTCCGTGACTCGCGCGGAACTTTTGACACTTAGTGCCGATATTGGCTCACGTGGATGCGATGTTTTTCACCTGAACGAAATTGTTCAAAAGCACCAAAACATGAGTTTTGGACATATTGGAGTGGATTGGGTGCGTCGCTTCGACAAATCTCTCCGTGACTCGCGCGGCGAACTTTTGACACTTAGTGCCGATATTGGCTCACGTGGATGCGATGTTTTTCACCGGAACGAAATTGTTCAAAAAGCACCAAACATGAGTTTTGGACATATTGAGTGGATTGGGTGCGTTCGTTTCGACAAATCTTTCCGTGACTCACGCTGCAAACTTTTGACACTTAGTGCCGATATTGGCTCACGTGGATGCGATGTTTTTCACCGGAACGAAATTGTTCAAAAAGCACCAAAACATGAGTTTTGGACATATTGGAGTGGATTGGGTGCTGCGTTTCGACAAATCTCTCCGTGACTCGCGGGGAACTTTTGACACTTAGTGCCGATATTGGCTCACGTGGATGCGATGTTTTTCACCGGAACGAAATTGTTCAAAAGCACCAAAACATGAGTTTTGGACATATTGGAGTGGATTGGGTGTGTTCGCTTTCGACAAATCTCTCCGTGACTCGCGCGCGAACTTTTGACACTTAGTGCCGACATTGGCTCACGTGGATGCGATATTTTTCACCGGAACGAAATTGTTCAAAAAGCACCAAAACATGAGTTTTGGACATATTGAGTGGATTGGGTGCGTTCGTTTCGACAAATCTCTCCGTGACTCGCGTGGCGAACTTTTGACACTTAGTGCCGATATTGGCTCACGTGGATGCGATGTTTTTCACCGGAACGAAATTGTTCAAAAAGCACCAAAACATGAGTTTTGGACATATTGGAGTGGATTGGGTGCGTTCGTTTCGACAAATCTCTCCGTGACTCGCGGGCGAACTTTTGACACTTAGTGCCGATATTGGCTCACGTGGATGCGATGTTTTTCACCGAACGAAATTGTTCAAAAAGCACCAAAACATGAGTTTTGGACATATTGGAGTGGATTGGGTGCGTTCGCTTCGACAAATCTCCTTCCGACTCGCTGGGAACTTTTGACACTTAGTGCCGATATTGGCTCACGTGGATGCGATGTTTTTCACCGGAACGAAATTGTTCAAAAGCACCAAAACATGAGTTTTGGACATATTGGAGTGGATTGGGTGCGTTCGTTTCGACAAATCTCTCCGTGACTCGCTGCGGAACTTTTGACACTTAGTGCCGATATTGGCTCACGTGGATGCGATGTTTTTCACCTGAACGAAATTGTTCAAAAAGCACCAAAACATGAGTTTTGGACATATTGAGTGGATTTTGGAGTGGTGCGTTCGCTCGACAAATCTCTCCGTGACTCGCGCGGCGAACTTTTGACACTTAGTGCCGATATTGGCTCACGTGGATGCGATGTTTTTCACCGGAACGAAATTGTTCAAAAAGCACCAAAACATGAGTTTTGGACATATTGGAGTGGATTGGGTGCGTTCGTTTCGACAAATCTCTCCGTGACTCGCGCGGCGAACTTTTGACACTTAGTGCCGATATTGGCTCACGTGGATGCGATGTTTTTCACCGGAACGAAATTGTTCAAAAGCACCAAAACATGAGTTTTGGACATATTGGAGTGGATTGGGTGCGTTCGTTTCGACAAATCTCTCCGTGACTCGCGCTGGCGAACTTTGACACTTAGTGCCGATATTCGCTCACGTGGATGCGATGTTTTTCACCTGAACGAAATTGTTCAAAAGCACCAAAACATGAGTTTTGGACATATTGGAGTGGATTGGGTGCGTTCGCTTTCGACAAATCTCTCCGTGACTCGCGCGGGAACTTTGACACTTAGTGCCGATATTGGCTCACGTGGATGCGATGTTTTTCACCGGAACGAAATTGTTCAAAAAGCACCAAAACATGAGTTTTGGACATATTGGAGTGGATTGGGTGCGTTCGTTTCGACAAATCTCTCCGTGACTCGCGCGGCGAACTTTTGACACTTAGTGCCGACATTGGCTCACGTGGATGCGATGTTTTTCACCGAACGAAATTGTTCAAAAGCACCAAAACATGAGTTTTGGACATATTGGAGTGGATTGGGTGCGTTCGTTTCGACAAATCTCTCCGTGACTGCGCGGCGAACTTTGACACTTAGTGCCGATATTGGCTCACGTGGATGCGATGTTTTTCACCGGAACGAAATTGTTCAAAAGCACCAAAACATGAGTTTTGGACATATTGGAGTGGATTGGGTGCGTTCGTTTCGACAAATCTCTCCGTGACTCGCGTGGCAACTTTTGACACTTAGTGCCGATATTGGCTCACGTGGATGCGATGTTTTTCACCGAACGAAATTGTTCAAAAGCACCAAAACATGAGTTTTGGACATATTGGAGTGGATTGGGTGCGTTCGTTTCGACAAATCTCTCCGTGACTCGCTGGCGAACTTTTGACACTTAGTGCCGATATTGGCTCACGTGGATGCGATGTTTTTCACCGGAACGAAATTGTTCAAAAAGCACCAAAACATGAGTTTTGGACATATTGGAGTGGATTGGGTGCGTTCGTTTCGACAAATCTCTCCGTGACTCGCGCGGCGAACTTTTGACACTTAGTGCCGATATTGGCTCACGTGGATGCGATGTTTTTCACCGAACGAAATTGTTCAAAAAGCACCAAAACATGAGTTTTGACATATTGGAGTGGATTGGGTGCGTTCGTTTCGACAAATCTCTCCCGTGACTCGCGGGAACTTTTGACACTTAGTGCCGATATTGGCTCACGTGGATGCGATGTTTTTCACCGGAACGAAATTGTTCAAAAAGCACCAAAACATGAGTTTTGGACATATTGGAGTGGATTGGGTGCGTTCGTTTCGACAAATCTCTCCGTGACTCACGCGCGGGAACTTTTGACACTTAGTGCCGATATTGGCTCACGTGGATGCGATGTTTTTCACCGGAACGAAATTGTTCAAAAGCACCAAAACATGAGTTTTGGACATATTGGAGTGGATTGGGTGCGTTCTGTTTCGACAAATCTCTCCGTGACTCGCGCGGGAACTTTTGACACTTAGTGCCGATATTGGCTCACGTGGATGCGATGTTTTTCACCGGAACGAAATTGTTCAAAAGCACCAAAACATGAGTTTTGGACATATTGGAGTGGATTGGGTGCGTTCGTTTCGACAAATCTCTCCGTGACTCGCGGCGAACTTTTGACACTTAGTGCCGACATTGGCTCACGTGGATGCGATGTTTTTCACCGGAACGAAATTGTTCAAAAAGCACCAAAACATGAGTTTTGGACATATTGGAGTGGATTGGGTGCGTTCGTTTCGACAAATCTCTCCGTGACTCGCATGGGAACTTTGACACTTAGTGCCGATATTGGCTCACGTGGATGCGATGTTTTTCACCGAACGAAATTGTTCAAAAAGCACCAAAACATGAGTTTTGGACATATTGGAGTGGATTGGGTGCGTTCGCTTCGACAAATCTCTCCGTGACTCGCGCGGCGAACTTTTGACACTTAGTGCCGATATTGGCTCACGTGGATGCGATGTTTTTCACCGGAACGAAATTGTTCAAAAGCACCAAAACATGAGTTTTGGACATATTGGAGTGGATTGGGTGCGTTCGTTTCGACAAATCTCTCCGTGACTCGCGGCGAACTTTTGACACTTAGTGCCGATATTGGCTCACGTGGATGCGATGTTTTTCACCGGAACGAAATTGTTCAAAAGCACCAAAACATGAGTTTTGGACATATTTGAGTGGATTGGGTGCGTTCGTTTCGACAAATCTCTCCGTGACTCGCGCGGCGAACTTTTGACACTTAGTGCCGATATTGGCTCACGTGGATGCGATGTTTTTCACCGGAACGAAATTGTTCAAAAAGCACCAAAACATGAGTTTTGGACATATTGGAGTGGATTGGGTGCGTTCGTTTCGACAAATCTCTCCGTGACTCGCGCGGCGAACTTTTGACACTTAGTGCCGATATTGGCTCACGTGGATGCGATGTTTTTCACCGAACGAAATTGTTCAAAAGCACCAAAACATGAGTTTTGGACATATTGGAGTGGATTGGGTGCGTTCGTTTCGACAAATCTCTCCGTGACTCGCGCGGCGAACTTTTGACACTTAGTGCCGATATTGGCTCACGTGGATGCGATGTTTTTCACCGGAAGGAAATTGTTCAAAAGCACCAAAACATGAGTTTTGGACATATTGGAGTGGATTGGGTGCGTTCGTTTCGACAAATCTCTCCGTGACTCGCGCGGCGAACTTTTGACACTTAGTGCCGATATTGGCTCACGTGGATGCGATGTTTTTCACCGGAACGAAATTGTTCAAAAAGCACCAAAACATGAGTTTTGGACATATTGGAGTGGATTGGGTGCGTTCGTTTCGACAAATCTCTCCGTGACTCACGCGCGCGAACTTTGACACTTAGTGCCGACATTGGCTCACGTGGATGCGATGTTTTTCACCGAACGAAATTGTTCAAAAAGCACCAAAACATGAGTTTTGGACATATTGGAGTGGATTGGGTGCGTTCGTTTCGACAAATCTCTTCCGTGACTCGCGCGGCGAACTTTTGACACTTAGTGCCGATATTGGCTCACGTGGATGCGATGTTTTTCACCGGAACGAAATTGTTCAAAAAGCACCAAAACATGAGTTTTGGACATATTGAGTGGATTGGGTGCGTTCGTTTCGACAAATCTCTCCGTGACTCGCGCGGCGAACTTTTGACACTTAGTGCCGATATTGGCTCACGTGGATGCGATGTTTTTCACCTGGAACGAAATTGTTCAAAAGCACCAAAACATGAGTTTTGGACCATATTGAGTGGATTTGGGTGCGTCTGCGTTTCGACAAATCTCTCCGTGACTCGCGCGGCGAACTTTTGACACTTAGTGCCGATATTGGCTCACGTGGATGCGATGTTTTTCACCGGAACGAAATTGTTCAAAAAGCACCAAAACATGAGTTTGGACATATTGGAGTGGATTGGGTGCGTTCGTTTCGACAAATCTCTCCGTGACTCGCGGCGAACTTTTGACACTTAGTGCCGATATTGGCTCACGTGGATGCGATGTTTTTCACCGAACGAAATTGTTCAAAAAAGCACCAAAACATGAGTTTTGGACATATTGGAGTGGATTGGGTGCGTCTCGTTTCGACAAATCTCTCCGTGACTCGCGGGCGAACTTTTGACACTTAGTGCCGATATTGGCTCACGTGGATGCGATGTTTTTCACCGGAACGAAATTGTTCAAAAAGCACCAAAACATGAGTTTTGGACATATTGAGTGGATTGGGTGCGTTCGTTTCGACAAATCTCTCCGTGACTCGCGCGGCGAACTTTTGACACTTAGTGCCGACATTGGCTCACGTGGATGCGATGTTTTTCACCGGAACGAAATTGTTCAAAAAGCACCAAAACATGAGTTTTGGACATATTGAGTGGATTGGGTGCGTTCTGCTTCGACAAATCTCCGTGACTCACGTGGCGAACTTTTGACACTTAGTGCCGATATTGGCTCACGTGGATGCGATGTTTTTCACCGGAACGAAATTGTTCAAAAAGCACCAAAACATGAGTTTTGGACATATTGGAGTGGATTGGGTGCGTTCGTTTCGACAAATCTCTCCGTGACTCGCGCGGCGAACTTTGACACTTAGTGCCGATATTGGCTCACGTGGATGCGATGTTTTTCACCGAACGAAATTGTTCAAAAGCACCAAAACATGAGTTTTGGACATATTGGAGTGGATTGGTGCGTGCTGCGTTTCGACAAATCTCTCCGTGACTCGCGCGAACTTTTGACACTTAGTGCCGATATTGGCTCACGTGGATGCGATGTTTTTCACCGGAACGAAATTGTTCAAAAGCACCAAAACATGAGTTTTGGACATATTGGAGTGGATTGGGTGCGTTCGTTTCGACAAATCTCTCCGTGACTCGCGCGGCGAACTTTTGACACTTAGTGCCGATATTGGCTCACGTGGATGCGATGTTTTTCACCTAACGAAATTGTTCAAAAGCACCAAAACATGAGTTTTGGACATATTGGAGTGGATTGGGTGCGTTCTGCTTCGACAAATCTCTCCGTGACTCGCGCGGCGAACTTTTGACACTTAGTGCCGACATTGGCTCACGGGATGCGATGTTTTTCACCGGAACGAAATTGTTCAAAAGCACCAAAACATGAGTTTTGGACATATTGGAGTGGATTGGGTGCGCTCTGTTTCGACAAATCTCTCCGTGACTCTCGCTGCGAACTTTTTGACACTTAGTGCCGATATTGGCTCACGTGGATGCGATGTTTTTCACTGAACGAAATTGTTCAAAAGCACCAAAACATGAGTTTTGGAGCATATTGGAGTGGATTGGGTGCGTTCGTTTCGACAAATCTCTCCGTGACTCTCGCGCGAACTTTGACACTTAGTGCCGATATTGGCTCACGTGGATGCGATGTTTTTCACCGGAACGAAATTGTTCAAAAAGCACCAAAACATGAGTTTTGGACATATTGGAGTGGATTTGGGTGCGTTCGTTTCGACAAATCTCTCCGTGACTCGCGCGTGGCGAACTTTGACACTTAGTGCCGATATTGGCTCACGTGGATGCGATGTTTTTCACCGGAACGAAATTATTCAAAAGCACCAAAACATGAGTTTTGGACATATTGGAGTGGATTGGGTGCGTTCGTTTCGACAAATCTCTCCGTGACTCGCGCGGCGAACTTTTGTCACTTAGTGCCGATATTGGCTCACGTGGATGCGATGTTTTTCACCGGAACGAAATTGTTCAAAAGCACCAAAACATGAGTTTTGGACATATTGAGTGGATTGGGTGCGTTCTGCTTCGACAAATCTCTCCGTGACTCGCTGCGAACTTTGACACTTAGTGCCGATATTGGCTCACGTGGATGCGATGTTTTTCACCGAACGAAATTGTTCAAAAAGCACCAAAACATGAGTTTTGGACATATTGGAGTGGATTGGGTGCGTTCGTTCGACAAATCTCTCCGTGACTCGCGCGGCGAACTTTGACACTTAGTGCCGAGCATTGGCTCACGTGGATGCGATGTTTTTCACCGGAACGAAATTGTTCAAAAAGCACCAAAACATGAGTTTTGGACATATTGGAGTGGATTGGGTGCGTTCGTTTCGACAAATCTCTCCGTGACTCGCGTGGCGAACTTTTGACACTTAGTGCCGACATTGGCTCACGTGGATGCGATGTTTTTCACCGGAACGAAATTGTTCAAAAAGCACCAAAACATGAGTTTTGGACATATTGGAGTGGATTGGGTGCGTTCGTTTCGACAAATCTCTCCGTGACTCGCGGCGAACTTTGACACTTAGTGCCGATATTGGCTCACGTGGATGCGATGTTTTTCACCGGAACGAAATTGTTCAAAAAGCACCAAAACATGAGTTTTGGACATATTGGAGTGGATTGGTGTGGTTCGCTTTCGACAAATCTCTCCGTGACTCGCGGCGAACTTTTGACACTTAGTGCCGATATTGGCTCACGTGGATGCGATGTTTTTCACCGGAACGAAATTGTTCAAAAAGCACCAAAACATGAGTTTTGGACATATTGGAGTGGATTTGGGTGCGTCTGTTTCGACAAATCTCTCCGTGACTCGCGCGGCGAACTTTTGACACTTAGTGCCGATATTGGCTCACGTGGATGCGATGTTTTTCACCGGAACGAAATTGTTCAAAAAGCACCAAAACATGAGTTTTGGACATATTGGAGTGGATTGGGTGCGTTCGTTTCGACAAATCTCTCCGTGACTCGCGCGGCGAACTTTGACACTTAGTGCCGATATTGGCTCACGTGGATGCGATGTTTTTCACCGGAACGAAATTGTTCAAAAGCACCAAAACATGAGTTTTGGACATATTGGAGTGGATTGGGTGCGTCTCGTTTCGACAAATCTCTCCGTGACTCGCGCGGCGAACTTTTGACACTTAGTGCCGATATTGGCTCACGTGGATGCGATGTTTTTCACCGGAACGAAATTGTTCAAAAAGCACCAAAACATGAGTTTTGGACATATTGGAGTGGATTGGGTGCGTTCGTTTCGACAAATCTCTCCGTGACTCGCTGCTGCGAACTTTTGACACTTAGTGCCGATATTGGCTCACGTGGATGCGATGTTTTTCACCTGAACGAAATTGTTCTTAAAAAGCACCAAAACATGAGTTTTGGACATATTGGAGTGGATTGGGTGCGTTCGTTTCGACAAATCTCTCCGTGACTCGCGCTGGGAACTTTTGACACTTAGTGCCGATATTGGCTCACGGGATGCGATGTTTTTCACCTGAACGAAATTGTTCAAAAAGCACCAAAACATGAGTTTTGGACATATTGGAGTGGATTGGGTGCGTTCGTTTCGACAAATCTCTCCGTGACTCGCGCGAACTTTGACACTTAGTGCCGATATTGGCTCACGTGGATGCGATGTTTTTCACCGGAACGAAATTGTTCAAAAGCACCAAAACATGAGTTTTGGACATATTGGAGTGGATTGGGTGCGTTCGTTTCGACAAATCTCTCCGTGACTCGCGCGAAGTGAACTTTTGACACTTAGTGCCGACATTGGCTCACGTGGATGCGATGTTTTTCACCGAATGAAATTGTTCAAAAGCACCAAAACATGAGTTTTGGACATATTGAGTGGATTGGGTGCGTTGTTTCGACAAATCTCTCCGTGACTCGCGTGGCGAACTTTTGACACTTAGCAGCCGATATTGGCTCACGTGGATGCGATGTTTTTCACCGGAAGGAAATTGTTCAAAAGCACCAAAACATGAGTTTTGGACATATTGGAGTGGATTGGGTGCGTCTGCGTTTCGACAAATCTCTCCGTGACTCGCGCTGGCGAACTTTGACACTTAGTGCCGATATTGGCTCACGTGGATGCGATGTTTTTCACCGAACGAAATTGTTCAAAAGCACCAAAACATGAGTTTTGGACATATTGAGTGGATTGGGTGCGTTCGTTTCGACAAATCTCTCGTGACTCGCACATGAACTTTTGACACTTAGTGCCGATATTGGCTCACGTGGATGCGATGTTTTTCACCGGAACGAAATTGTTCAAAAGCACCAAAACATGAGTTTTGGACATATTGAGTGGATTGGGTGCGTTCGTTTCGACAAATCTCTCCGTGACTGCGCGATTTAACTTTGACACTTAGTGCCGATATTGGCTCACGTGGATGCGATGTTTTTCACCGGAACGAAATTGTTCAAAAAGCACCAAAACATGAGTTTTGGACATATTGGAGTGGATTGGGTGCGTTCTGTTTCGAAAATCTTTCCGTGACTCACGCGGGAACTTTTTTTTTGACACTTAGTGCCGACATTGGCTCACGTGGATGCGATGTTTTTCACCGGAACGAAATTGCTTCAAAAGCACCAAAACATGAGTTTTGGACATATTGGAGTGGATTGGGTGCGTTCGTTTCGACAAATCTCTCCGTGACTCGCGCTGGCGAACTTTGACACTTAGTGCCGATATTGGCTCACGTGGATGCGATGTTTTTCACCGGAACGAAATTGTTCAAAAGCACCAAAACATGAGTTTTGGACATATTGAGTGGATTGGGTGCGTTCGTTTCGACAAATCTCTCCGTGACTCGCGCGGCGAACTTTGACACTTAGTGCCGATATTGGCTCACGTGGATGCGATGTTTTTCACCTGAACGAAATTGTTCAAAAAGCACCAAAACATGAGTTTTGGACATATTGGAGTGGATTGGGTGCGTTCGTTTCGACAAATCTCTCCGTGACTCAAGGCGAACTTTGACACTTAGTGCCGATATTGGCTCACGTGGATGCGATGTTTTTCACCGGAACGAAATTGTTCAAAAGCACCAAAACATGAGTTTTGGACATATTGGAGTGGATTGGGTGCGTTCGTTTTCGACAAATCTCTCCGTGACTCACGTGGCGTAACTTTTGACACTTTAGTGCCGATATTGGCTCACGTGGATGCGATGTTTTTCACGGAACGAAATTGTTCAAAAGCACCAAAACATGAGTTTTGGACATATTGGAGTGGATTGGGTGCGTTCGTTTCTGACTAAATCTCTCCGTGATTCACGCATGAACTTTTGACACTTAGTGCCGATATTGGCTCACGTGGATGCGATGTTTTTCACCGGAACGAAATTGTTCAAAAAGCACCAAAACATGAGTTTTGGACATATTGAGTGGATTGGGTGCTTGCCTCGCTTCGACAAATCTCTCCGTGACTCGCGCATGGCGAACTTTTGACACTTAGTGCCGATATTGGCTCACGTGGATGCGATGTTTTTCACCGGAACGAAATTGTTCAAAAGCACCAAAACATGAGTTTTGGACATATTGGAGTGGATTGGGTGCGTTGCTTCGACAAATCTCTCCGTGACTCGCACGCGCGCGAACTTTGACACTTAGTGCCGATATTGGCTCACGTGGGATGCGATGTTTTTCACCGAACGAAATTGTTCAAAAGCACCAAAACATGAGTTTTGGACATATTGGAGTGGATTGGGTGCGTTCGTTTCGACAAATCTCTCCGTGACTCGCGCGGCGAACTTTGACACTTAGTGCCGATATTGGCTCACGTGATGCGATGTTTTTCACCGGAACGAAATTGTTCAAAAAGCACCAAAACATGAGTTTTGGACATATTGGAGTGGATTGGGTGCGTTCGTTTCGACAAATCTCTGTGACTGACTCGCGCGCGAACTTTTGACACTTAGTGCCGACATTGGCTCACGTGGATGCGATGTTTTTCACCGGAACGAAATTGTTCAAAAAGCACCAAAACATGAGTTTTGGACATATTGAGTGGATTGGGTGCGTTCGTTTCGACAAATCTCTTCCGTGACTCGCGCGGCGAACTTTTGACACTTAGTGCTGATATTGGCTCACGTGGATGCGATGTTTTTCACCGAAACGAAATTGTTCAAAAAGCACCAAAACATGAGTTTTGGACATATTGGAGTGGATTGGGTGCGTTCGTTTCGACAAATCTCTCCGTGACTCATGCGGGGAACTTTTGACACTTAGTGCCGATATTGGCTCACGTGGATGCGATGTTTTTCACCGGAACGAAATTGTTCAAAAAGCACCAAAACATGAGTTTTGGACATATTGAGTGGATTGGGTGCGTTCGTTTCGACAAATCTCTCCGTGACTCGCGCGGCGAACTTTGACACTTAGTGCCGATATTGGCTCACGTGGATGCGATGTTTTTCACCGGAACGAAATTGTTCAAAAGCACCAAAACATGAGTTTTGGACATATTGAGTGGATTGGGTGCGTCTGCTTCGACAAATCTCTCCGTGACTCGCATGGGGAACTTTGACACTTAGTGCCGATATTGGCTCACGTGGATGCGATGTTTTTCACCGGAACGAAATTGTTCAAAAGCACCAAAACATGAGTTTTGGACATATTGGAGTGGATTGGGTGCGTTCGTTTCGACAAATCTCTCCGTGACTCGCGCTGGAACTTTTGACACTTAGTGCCGATATTGGCTCACGTGGATGCGATGTTTTTCACCGGAACGAAATTGTTCAAAAAGCACCAAAACATGAGTTTTGGACATATTGGAGTGGATTGGGTGCGTTCGTTTCGACAAATCTCTCCGTGACTCGCGCGGGAACTTTTGACACTTAGTGCCGATATTGGCTCACGTGGATGCGATGTTTTTCACCTGGAACGAAATTGTTCAAAAAGCACCAAAACATGAGTTTTGGACATATTTGAGTGGATTGGGTGCGTTCGTTTCGACAAATCTCTCCGTGACTCGCGATGGCGAACTTTTGACACTTAGTGCCGATATTGGCTCACGTGGATGCGATGTTTTTCACCGAACGAAATTGTTCTAAAAAGCACCAAAACATGAGTTTTGGACATATTGGAGTGGATTGGGTGCGTTCGTTTCGACAAATCTCTCCGTGACTCGCGTGGCGAACTTTTGACACTTAGTGCCGATATTGGCTCACGTGGATGCGATGTTTTTCACCGAACGAAATTGTTCAAAAAGCACCAAAACATGAGTTTTGGACATATTGGAGTGGATTGGGTGCGTCTTCGCTTCGACAAATCTCTCCGTGACTCGCGCGGGAACTTTTGACACTTAGTGCCGATATTGGCTCACGTGGATGCGATGTTTTTCACCGGAACGAAATTGTTCAAAAAGCACCAAAACATGAGTTTTGGACATATTGGAGTGGATTGGGTGCGTTCGTTTCGACAAATCTCTCTCCGTGACTCGCGTAGGGCGAACTTTTGACACTTAGTGCCGATATTGGCTCACGGGATGCGATGTTTTTCACCGGAACGAAATTGTTCAAAAGCACCAAAACATGAGTTTTGGACATATTGGAGTGGATTGGGTGCGTTCGTTGCTCGATTAAATCTCTCCGTGACTCGCGGCGAACTTTTGACACTTAGTGCCGATATTGGCTCACGTGGATGCGATGTTTTTCACCTGGAACGAAATTGTTCAAAAGCACCAAAACATGAGTTTTGGACATATTGGAGTGGATTGTGTGCGTTCGTTTCGACAAATCTCTCCGTGACTCGCGCGAACTTTTGACACTTAGTGCCGATATTGGCTCACGTGGATGCGATGTTTTTCACCGGAACGAAATTGTTCAAAAAGCACCAAAACATGAGTTTTGGACATATTGGAGTGGATTGGGTGCGTTCGTTTCGACAAATCTCTCCGTGACTCGCGCGGCGAACTTTTTGACACTTAGTGCCGATATTGGCTCACGTGGATGCGATGTTTTTCACCGAACGAAATTGTTCAAAAGCACCAAAACATGAGTTTTGGACATATTGGAGTGGATTGGGTGCGTTCGTTTCGACAAATCTCTCCGTGACTCACGGGCGAACTTTTGACACTTAGTGCCGATATTGGCTCACGTGGATGCGATGTTTTTCACCGGAACGAAATTGTTCAAAAAGCACCAAAACATGAGTTTTGGACATATTGGAGTGGATTGGGTGCGTTCTGCTTCGACAAATCTCTCCGTGACTCGCGGCGAACTTTTGACACTTAGTGCCGATATTGGCTCACGTGGATGCGATGTTTTTCACCGGAACGAAATTGTTCAAAAGCACCAAAACATGAGTTTTGGACATATTGGAGTGGATTGGGTGTGTTCGTTTCGACAAATCTCTCCGTGACTCGCGCGACGAACTTTTGACACTTAGTGCCGATATTGGCTCACGTGGATGCGATGTTTTTCACCGGAACGAAATTGTTCAAAAGCACCAAAACATGAGTTTTGGACATATTGGAGTGGATTGGGTGCGTTCGCTTCGACAAATCTCTCCGTGACTCGCGCGGCGAACTTTTGACACTTAGTGCCGATATTGGCTCACGTGGATGCGATGTTTTTCACCGGAACGAAATTGTTCAAAAAGCACCAAAACATGAGTTTTGGACATATTGGAGTGGATTGGGTGCGTTCGTTTCGACAAATCTCTTCCGTGACTCGCGCGGGATGCTTTTGACACTTTTAGTGCCGATATTGGCTCACGTGGATGCGATGTTTTTCACCGGAACGAAATTGTTCAAAAAGCACCAAAACATGAGTTTTGGACATATTGGAGTGGATTGGGTGCGTCGTTTCGACAAATCTCTTTCCATGACTCGCGCGCGAACTTTGACACTTAGTGCCGATATTGGCTCACGTGGATGCGATGTTTTTCACCAAAACGAAATTGTTCAAAAAGCACCAAAACATGAGTTTTGGACATATTGGAGTGGATTGGGTGCGTTCGCTTTCGACAAATCTCTCCGTGACTCGCGCGCGGCGAACTTTGACACTTAGTGCCGATATTGGCTCACGTGGATGCGATGTTTTTCACCGGAACGAAATTGTTCAAAAAGCACCAAAACATGAGTTTTGGACATATTGGAGTGGATTGGGTGCGTTCGTTTCGACAAATCTCTCCGTGACTCGCGCGCGAACTTTTGACACTTAGTGCCGATATTGGCTCACGTGGATGCGATGTTTTTCACCGGAACGAAATTGTTCAAAAAGCACCAAAACATGAGTTTTGGACATATTGGAGTGGATTGGGTGCGTTCTGCTTTCGACAAATCTCTCCGTGACTCGCGCGGCGAACTTTTGACACTTAGTGCCGATATTGGCTCACGTGGATGCGATGTTTTTCACCGGAACGAAATTGTTCAAAAAGCACCAAAACATGAGTTTTGGACATATTGGAGTGGATTGGGTGCGTTTTGCTCTGTTTGACAAATCTCTCCGTGACTCGCGCTGGCGAACTTTGACACTTAGTGCCGATATTGGCTCACGTGGATGCGATGTTTTTCACCGGAACGAAATTGTTCAAAAGCACCAAAACATGAGTTTTGGACATATTGGAGTGGATTGGGTGCGTTCGTTTCGACAAATCTCTCCGTGACTCGCGCGGCGAACTTTTGACACTTAGTGCCGATATTGGCTCACATGTGGATGCGATGTTTTTCACCGGAACGAAATTGTTAAAAAGCACCAAAACATGAGTTTTGGACATATTGAGTGGATTGGGTGTTCGTTTCGACAAATCTCTCCGTGACTCGCGCGCGAACTTTTGACACTTAGTGCCGATATTGGCTCACGTGGATGCGATGTTTTTCACGGAACGAAATTGTTCAAAAAGCACCAAAACATGAGTTTTGGACATATTGAGTGGATTGGGTGCGTTCGTTTCGACAAATCTCTCCGTGACTCGCGCGGCGAACTTTGACACTTAGTGCCGATATTGGCTCACGTGGATGCGATGTTTTTCACCGGAAGGAAATTTTTCAAAAAGCACCAAAACATGAGTTTTGGACATATTGGAGTGGATTGGGTGCGTTCGTTTCGACAAATCTCTAAGTGGCTCGCGCGAACTTTGACACTTAGTGCCGATATTGGCTCACGTGGATGCGATGTTTTTCACCTGAACGAAATTGTTCAAAAAGCACCAAAACATGAGTTTGGACATATTGGAGTGGATTGGGTGCGTTCGTTTCGCACAAATCTCTTCCGACTCGCGCTGCGAACTTTTGACACTTAGTGCCGATATTGGCTCACGTGGATGCGATGTTTTTCACCGGGAACGAAATTGTTCAAAAAGCACCAAAACATGAGTTTGGACATATTGGAGTGGATTGGGTGCGTTCGTTTCGACAAATCTCTCCGTGACTCGCGCGAACTTTGACACTTAGTGCCGATATTGGCTCACGTGGATGCGATGTTTTTCACCGGAACGAAATTGTTCAAAAGCACCAAAACATGAGTTTTGGACATATTGGAGTGATTGGGTGCGTCTCGCTTCGACAAATCTCTCCGTGACTCCCACTGCGCGGCGAACTTTGACACTTAGTGCCGATATTGGCTCACGTGGATGCGATGTTTTTCACTCGGAACGAAATTATTCAAAAAGCACCAAAACATGAGTTTTGGACATATTGGAGTGGATTGGGTGCGTTCTGTTTCACAAATCTTTCCGTGACTCACGTGGGTTGGCGAACTTTTGACACTTAGTGCCGATATTGGCTCACGTGGATGCGATGTTTTTCACCGGAAGGAAATTGTTCAAAAAGCACCAAAACATGAGTTTTGGACATATTGGAGTGGATTGGGTGCGTTCGTTTCGACAAATCTCTTTCCGTGACTCAAGCGCTGGGAACTTTGACACTTAGTGCCGATATTGGCTCACGTGGATGCGATGTTTTTCACCGTGAACGAAATTGATCAAAAAGCCACCAAAACATGAGTTTTGGACATATTGGAGTGGATTGGGTGCGTTCGTTTCGACAAATTCTCCGTGACTCAGTGCCGGGCGAACTTTGACACTTAGTGCCGATATTGGCTCACGTGGATGCGATGTTTTTCACGGGAACGAAATTGTTCAAAAAGCACCAAAACATGAGTTTTGGACATATTGAGTGGATTGGGTGCGTTCGTTTCGACAAATCTCTCCGTGACTCACGCGGCGAACTTTTGACACTTAGTGCCGACATTGGCTCACGTGGATGCGATGTTTTTCACCGGAACGAAATTGTTCAAAAGCACCAAAACATGAGTTTTGGACATATTGGAGCGGATTGGGTCCGTTCGTTTCGACAAATCTCTCCGTGACTCGCGTGGCGAACTTTTGACACTTAGTGCCGATATTGGCTCACGTGGATGCGATGTTTTTCACAGAATGAAATTTTTCAAAAGCACCAAAACATGAGTTTTGGACATATTGGAGTGGATTGGGTGCGTTCGTTTCGACAAATCTCTCCGTGGCTCGCGCTGGGAACTTTTGACACTTAGTGCCGATATTGGCTCACGTGGATGCGATGTTTTTCACCGGAACGAAATTGTTCAAAAAGCACCAAAACATGAGTTTTGGACATATTGAGTGGATTGGCATGCGTTGCTTTCGACAAATCTCTTCCGTGACTCGCGCTGAACTTTGACACTTAGTGCCGATATTGGCTCACGTGGATGCGATGTTTTTCACCAAAATAAAATTGTTCAAAAAGCACCAAAACATGAGTTTTGGACATATTGGAGTGGATTGGGTGCGTTCGTTTCGACAAATCTCTCCGTGACTCGCGCGGCGAACTTTTGACACTTTGTGCCGATATTGGCTCACGTGGATGCGATGTTTTTCACCGGAACGAAATTGTTCAAAAAGCACCAAAACATGAGTTTTGGACATATTGAGTGGATTGGGTGTGTTCGTTTCGACAAATCTCTCCGTGACTTGCGCGAAACTTTTGACACTTAGTGCCGACATTGGCTCACGTGGATGCGATATTTTTCACAGAACGAAATTATTCAAAAAGCACCAAAACATGAGTTTTGGACATATTGGAGCGGATTGGGTCCGTTCGCTTCGACAAATCTCCGTGACTCGCGCGGGCGAACTTTGACACTTAGTGCCGATGTTGGCTCACGTGGATGCGATGTTTTTCACCGAAGGAAATTTTCTAAAAAGCACCAAAACATGAGTTTTGGACATATTGGAGTGAATTGTGGTGCGTTCGTTTCGACAAATCTCTAAGAAGTGGCTCACGGGGAACTTTTGACACTTAGTGTCGACATTGGCTCACTGTGGATGCGATGTTTTTCACCGGAACGAAATTGTTCAAAAGCACCAAAACATGAGTTTTGGACATATTGAGTGGATTGGGTGCGTTCGTTTCGACAAATCTCTCCGTGACTCGCGCGACGAACTTTTGACACTTCTTTGTGCCGATATTGGCTCACGTGGATTCGATGATTCGAACCGCTAGGTTGGTGCCCGATCTTCGATGAGAGGCGGTGGGTAACTCCGATTTGGGGGAAGGGGATGACGTTGGCGGTCCGACTACGCTTCAAGTGCTGCGCCTTAGCAACCGGTGACACCACCTCCAAGGATGCCGCACCTTGTGGAGCACGACACCAGCCACTAGGCTCTCAATCCCGCAAGCAAATCGAAGAAACTTGCAAGAACAAGATAACAAAAATATTGAAATTACAAATAGGAATGAGGGATTCGGAACTAAGATACAATATGTGGGGTTCCGAAGGCAGTGAAGTAGGGCAGCTTGTCCAAGATGCGCTATTCCAGCCAAGCAACTAGCAACAATGGCTAAGAATGCAACTCAACAAAACCCAACCCTAGAGTGGCGGCTGCTGGGGTATTTGTGAGGTTGGAGACGACCAGGATGTCTCCCCCAAACCCTAGGACGCGCCCCTAATGGGCCCAACTTGGATACAAGGCCCATCAGCCCAAGTTCTCGTAACACAGCATTGTCAGTCACGACCATTTTGACGATTCCCGTTGACTCAGGGCGAATTTGAAGGTGATTCCAAATCATTTGAAAATAGACTTGATAGGCTTTCCAGGAAGTCCAAGATCACCCCAATCGGAGTCCGTATGAAGTCGCGCAGCACCCGTCGTGGGGTTGGTGTTGTTCGCTGCCCGAACCCCGGAGCTTGTGAACTTTCCCTTTGGCTCCGTTCTTCATTCCCGAGCAAAACAACAAGCAAGTGTCTCCGTTTGTCTAAACAAGATGGACAAGTGCTTAAGAATGAGCTTATCCTGATGGTTAAGTTGTCGAGCACGAGCACGAGTAAGGGACCAAGTGGAGGGGTGGACGTATCTGGCTGGTGATGTCCTCATCATCCTCCCCTTCTTGCATTTGAGTCGCCCTCGACTCAAGCTCATCTTCTTCTCCCAAGTATGGTTTCAAATCTGCAATGTTAAATGTGGGGTTGACCCCAAAATCGCAGGAAGATCAAGCTTATATGCATTTTCATTAACACGTTGCAGCACTTTAAAAAGGGCCATCGCTCTAGACATTAGTTTGGATTTTCCCTCTCAGAAACCTTTCCTTCCTCAAATGTAACCAAACCAGATCACCCGGTTCAAAATGCATATGCTTCCTACCTTTATCACTAGCATACTTATACTTAGCATTCATGCGCTCTATGTTCTCTTTAGTTGTTTCATGCAGCTTAAGCATCAATTCAGCACGTTGCTTAGCATCAAAGTTTAGTTTTTCAGAAGTTGGCAAGGGCATCAAATCAATAGGAGCTCGTGGTATGTAGAAGCCATAGACAATCTCAAAAGGACACATTTTTGTAGTAGAATGCAGCGAACGATTATACGCAAATTCAATATGAGGCAAACATTCTTCCCACATTTTAATGTTCTTTTTTAGGACAGCCCTAAGCATGGTTGATAAAGTTCTATTTACAACCTCGGTTTGACCATCGCTTGAGGGTGGCAAGTAGTGGAGAATAACAGCTTGGTTCCCAACTTAGCCCACAAGGTTCGCCAAAATGACTAAGGAATTTTGCATCACGATCGAAACAATTGTATTTGGCACACCATGCAAACGAACAATCTCACGAAAGAATAAATCAGCAATGTTGGTAGCGTCATCGGCTTTGTGACACGGTATGAAATGTGCCATTTTAGAAAATCTATCTACCACCACAAACACATCGGTTCCTCCTTCTTGGTTCTAGGCACTCAAAACAAAGTCCATAGAGATATCCTCCCAAGGTACACTAGGGACAGGTAGAGGCATGTACAAACCATGAGGGTTAAGACGTGACTTAGCTTTTTGGCATGTCGTGCAAGGGCATGAATCTCTCCACGTCTCTCCTCATCCGGGCCAAAAGAAATGAGCAGCAAGGATGTCCTCTGCTTTCTTCACACCAAAGTGTCCCATCAGCCCCTCCTCCATGTGCTTCCCGCAACAATAACAAACGCACGGAGCTAGCTGGAATGCATAAGCTTGTTAGCTCTAAACACAAACCCATCATTGAGGATGAATTTGTTCCAAGTCCTTCCTCCTTTACAATTCAGCAATACATCTTTGAAGTCAAAGATCATGTGCATATTGTTCTTTATTGTTTCCAAGCCAAAGATTTTGAAATCAAGTTGTGACAAAGATGGCATAACGTCTAGACAAAGCATCGCAATCACATTTTCCTTTCCCTTTTGTGTTTGATGACATAAGGAAGGTCTCAATGAATTCTACCCATTTAGCATGTCTACGATTCAGTTTGGCTTGGCTACGAATGTGTTTCAAAGATTCATGATCGAATGTATGACAAACTCCTTGGGCCACAAATAATGCCGCCATGTTTGTAGAGTTCGAACTAAAGCAAACAATTCCTTGTCATAAGTAGAATAGTTCAAACTAGGCCCACTCAACTTCTCACCGAAATATGCCACATGTGCCATATCTTGTAAAAGGACACCTCCCAAACCAATTCCACTAGCATCACATTCAAGCTCAAAGGTTTTATTGAAATCAGAAGTCGGAGCAAAGGTGCATGTGTTAACTTATCTTTAAGCATGTCGAAGGCGTCCCCGATGTTCATCCGTCCATTTGAAGATCACTCCTTTCTTGGTAAGCCTCATGCAACTGGGCAGCAAGGGCGCTAAAGTCCTTCACGAAGCGACGATAGAAACCAAGAAGTCCTTGCAAACTTCGCACTTGGGTAACAGCTTGTAGGTACCGCCAGCTATGTATCGCTTCAACCTTGGCTTGATCAACTTCCCCACCCCCGTGGTGTCACAACATAGCCAAGAAAAGACACCCGATCCGTGCAAAATGTGCACTTCTCAAGGTTACCAAATAAACGTGCATCACGCAATGCATCAAAAACAGCACGCAAGTGTTCAAGATGTTCCTCATGTGATTTGCTATAAATCAGATGTCATCAAAGTATACAACTACAAATCTCGCCAATAAAAGCGCGCAGAACTTCATTCATCAATCTCATGAATGTGCTAGGTGCATTAGTGAGACCAAAAGGCATGACCAGCCACTCATACAACCCAAACTTTGTTTTAAAAGCAGTTTTCCATTCATCTCCCAATTTCATACGAATCTGGTGGTACCCACTACGTAAATCAACCTTAGAAAAACACAACAGACCACTCAACTCATCAAGCATATCATCTAGGCGTGGAATAGGATGACGGTAACGAATGGTGATATTATTGATAGCCCTACAATCCACACACATGCGCCATGTTCCATCTTTCTTTGGCACAAGTAATACCTAACAAAGACAAGGACTAAGAGACTCACGCACATAACCTTGTCGAGTAGCTCCCGCACTCTGGCGTTGAATCTCCTTTTGTCTCCTCCGGGATTGGTCCTCGTATGGCGCACGGTTGGGCAAATGAAGCTCCAGGAATGAGATCAATTTGATGCTCAATCCTCAATTGAGGGGTATCCTGTGAATCTCACTTGGAAACACATCAGAATACTCCCGCAAAAGGTTAGCAATGGCAGGAGGCAAAGTAGAAGTTGCAATTCATGGAGAAATTGCTTTTACAGACCAAAGCATAAGCAAGGGAGGTAGAAGCAATCAGCTCATTTATTTAGATTTTGTAGCAATCAAGCAAGCTCCCTTTAACTTAATTTCTTCTTGTTATCATGAGCAGATTTGCTATTCTTGTGTTTATGCTTCTCAAGATCATTTACTACAATCTGATTTTCACTCTTAGCATGCTCCAATTTTTCAATTTGTTAGCTCTAGCAAGTTCATCCTTTAAAATCATTTCGGGACATAGGATGTAACACAATCTTCTTTTCTCATGGTATGAAAAGAGAACATTTGATCTACCATGATGGATGGATGTTTTTCACCGCCATTGTCTCACCAAAACATGATTTTGGAATATTGCATAGACAACATCACATTCAATAACATCTTTGTGATCCAATGGCAAAGTTGATTCTCACAAGTTTGGTTACTTCGCCTTACCACCGTTGTTCAGGCACCGAATGTAGTTTGGATGATATGTGGAGTGGTAGGAGTGCCAATTTCTCACCATCTCGCGGGCTAAGTTGTTGCACCCTCCATCAATGATCATGCAAGATCTTTTTAACCACACTTGTTTGAACAAGGTGTGCCGCTGATTTTGCTCCGCTTGATCCATTTGTGCACTAAGCACACGCTGCACAACAAGGTTCTCATAGTGTGTGCATCGTCTCGCACCAATGTGACTCCTCCTCTTTGTCACTTATGGCTACGTGGAGCAATGCAAGTGTTTTCACAAAATCACTAGGAGAGGAGTACTTTCGTTTCGACAATCTCACGTGCTTGCTTGGCAATCACGCACTTATGTGCCCTTGCTCACCGAATGCGATGTTTACCCGTGGACGAAATTGTTCAAAAGCTCCAACATGAGTTTTGGACATATTGTGGATTGGGTGCGGCGAATCTCTCCATGACGACGGACTTGTCACCGGATGGAAACGTGTTGCAAAACCAAAAGATGATTGTGCACCAAAACATGAGTTTTGGACATATTGGAAATTGTGCGTGGCTTCGACAAATCTCTCTTTCCGCGCGAAATTTTGTCTTGGTGTTTTCATAACGAATTTTTTCACCGGAAAAATTTTGCACATAACAGGTTTGGATGCGTTCTTGGATTAAACGGGTGCGTTTGTTTCACCGGAATCGAAATTGTTCTCAAAACATGAGTGACATCGCGATTGGCGACAAATCTCTCCGTGACTCGCGTGGCGAACTTTTGTCACTTAGTGCCGATATTGGCTCATGTGGATGCGATGTTTTTCACCGGAACGAAATTGTTCAAAAAGCACCAAAACATGAGTTTTGGACATATTGGAGTGGATTGGGTGTGTTTGTTTCGACATATCTCTTCCGACTCGCGCGCGAACTTGGTACACTTAGTGCCGTTATTGACTCACTTGGATGCGATGTTTTTCACCGGAACGAAATAGTTTAAAAAGCACCAAAACATGAGTTTTGGACTTATTGGAGTGGATTGGGTCCGCTCGCTTCGACAAATCTCTCCGTGACTCGCGCGGCGAACTTTGCCACTTAGTGCCGATATTGGCTCACGTGGATGCGATGTTTTTCACCGGAACGAAATTGTTCAAAAAGCACCAAAACATGAGTTTTGGACATATTGGAGTGGATTGGGTGTGCGCTTTCGTTAAAATCTTTCCGTGACTCACGCGGCAAACTTTGACACTTAGAGTCGACATTGGCTCACGTGGATGCGATGTTTTTCACGGAAGGAAATTGTTCAAAAGCACCAAAACATGAGTTTTGGACATATTGGAGTGGATTGGGTGCGTTCGTTTGACAAATCTCTCCGTGACTCACGCGGCGAACTTGGTACACTTAGTGCCGATATTGCCTCACGTGGATGCGATGTTTTTCACCGAACGAAATTGTTCAAAAAGCACCAAAACATGAGTTTTGGACATATTGGAGTGGATTGGGTGAGTTCGTTTCGACAAATCTCTCCGTGACTCGCACGACGAACTTTGCTACTTAGTGCCGATATTGCCTCACGTGGATGCGATGTTTTTCACCGGAACGAAATTGTTCAAAAGCACCAAAACATGAGTTTTGGACATATTGGAGTGGATAGGGTGCGTTCGTTTCGACAAATCTCTCCGTGACTCGCACGGCGAACTTTGCCACTTAGTGCCGATATTGGCTCACGTGGATGCGATGTTTTTCACCGAACGAAATTGTTCAAAAAGCACCAAAACATGAGTTTTGGACATATTGGAGTGGATTGGGTGCGTTCGTTTCGACAAATCTCTCCGTGACTCGCGTGGCGAACTTTTGTCACTTAGTGCCATATTGGCTCATGTGGATGCGATGTTTTTCACCGGAACGAAATTGTTCAAAAGCACCAAAACATGAGTTTTGGACATATTGGAGTGGATTGGGTGTGTTTGTTTCGACATAATCTTCCGTGACTCACGCGGCGAACTTGGTACACTTAGTGCCGTTATTGACTCACTTGGATGCGATGTTTTTCACCGGAACGAAATAGTTTAAAAAGCACCAAAACATGAGTTTTGGACATATTGGAGTGGATTGGGTCCGTTCGTTTGAGAAATCACTCCGTGACTCCGCGGCGAACTTTGACACTTAGTGCCGATATTGGCTCACGTGGATGCGATGTTTTTCACCGGAACGAAATTGTTCAAAAAGCACCAAAACATGAGTGTTGGACATATTTGAGTGGATAGGGTGCGTTCGTTTCGACAAATCTCTCCGTGACTCGTGCGGCGAACTTTGTCACTTAGTGCCGATATTGGCTCACGTGGATGCGATGTTTTTCACCGGAACGAAATTGTTAAAAAGCACCAAAACATGAGTGTTGGACATATTGGAGTGGATTGGGTGCGTTTGTTTCAAAAATTTTCCGTGACTCGCGCGGCGAACTTTTGACATTTAGTGCCGATATTGGCTCATGAGGATGCGATGTTTTTCACCGGAACGAAATTGTTCAAAAGCACCAAAACATGAGTTTTGGACATATTGGAGTGGATTGGGTGCGTTTGTTTCGAAAATTTTTCCGTGACTCACGGGCGAACTTTTGACATTTAGTGCCGATATTGGCTCATGAGGATGCGATGTTTTTCACCGGAACGAAATTGTTCAAAAGCACCAAAACAAGAGTTTTGGACATATTTGAGTGGATTGGGTGCGTTCGTTTCGACAAATCTCTCCGTGACTCGCGCGCGAACTTTTGTCACTTAGTGCCGATATTGGCTCACGTGGATGCGATGTTTTTCACCGGAACGAAATTGTTCAAAAGCACCAAAACATGAGTTTTGGACATATTGGAGTGGATTGGGTGCGTTCGTTTCGACAAATCTCTCCGTGACTCGCGCGGCGAACTTTGCCACTTAGTGCCGATATTGGCTCACGTGGATGCGATGTTTTTCACCGGAACGAAATTGTTCAAAAGCACCAAAACATGAGTTTTGGACATATTGGAGTGGATTGGGTGCGTTTGTTTCGACAAATCTCTCCGTGACTCGCGCGGCGAACTTTGCCACTTAGTGCCGATATTGGCTCACGTGGATGCGATGTTTTTCACCGGAACGAAATTGTTCAAAAGCACCAAAACATGAGTTTTGGACATATTGGAGTGGATTGGGTGCGTTCGTTTCGAAAATCTTTCCGTGACTCACGTGGCAAACTTTTGACACTTAGAGCCGATATTGGCTCACGTGGATGCGATGTTTTTCACCGGAACGAAATTGTTCAAAAGCACCAAAACATGAGTTTTGGACATATTGGAGTGGATTGGGTGCGTTCGTTTTGACAAATCTCTCCGTGACTCGCGCGCGAACTTGGTACACTTAGTGCCGATATTGCCTCACGTGGATGCGATGTTTTTCACCGGAACGAAATTTTCAAAAAGCACCAAAACATGAGTTTTGGACATATTGGAGTGGATTGGGTGAGTTCGTTTCGACAAATCTCTCTCCGTGACTCGCGCGACGAACTTTGCCACTTAGTGCCGATATTGGCTCACGTGGATGCGATGTTTTTCACCGGAACGAAATTGTTCAAAAGCACCAAAACATGAGTTTTGGACATATTGGAGTGGATTGGGTGCGTTCGTTTCGACAAATCTCTCCGTGACTCACGCGGCGAACTTTGACACTTAGTGCCGATATTGGCTCACGTGGATGCGATGTTTTTCACCGGAACGAAATTGTTCAAAAAGCACCAAAACATGAGTTTTGGACATATTGGAGTGGATTGGGTGCGTTCGTTTCGACAAATCTCTCCGTGACTCACGCGGCGAACTTTTGTCACTTAGTGCCGATATTGCTCACGTGGATGCGATGTTTTTCACCGGAACGAAATTGTTCAAAAAGCACCAAAACATGAGTTTTGGACATATTGGAGTGGATTGGGTGCGTTGTTTCGACAAATCTCTCCGTGACTCGCGGCGAACTTTGCCACTTAGTGCCGATATTGCCTCACGTGGATGCGATGTTTTTCACCGGAACGAAATTGTTTAAAAAGCACCAAAACATGAGTTTTGGACATATTGGAGTGGATTGGGTCCGTTCGTTTCGACAAATCTCTCCGTGACTCGCACGGCGAAGTTTTGACACTTAGTGCCGATATTGGCTCACGTGGATGCGATGTTTTTCACCGGAACGAAATTGTTCAAAAAGCACCAAAACATGAGTTTTGGACATATTGGAGTGGATTGGGTGCGTTCGTTTCGACAAATCTCTTCTTGACTCGCGGGAACTTTGACACTTAGTGCCGATATTGGCTCACGTGGATGCGATGTTTTTCACCGGAACGAAATTGTTCAAAAAGCACCAAAACATGAGTTTTGGACATATTGGAGTGGATTGGGTGTGTTTCGTTTCGACAAATCTCTCCGTGACTCGCACGGCGAACTTTGCCACTTAGTGCCGATATTGGCTCACGTGGATGCGATGTTTTTCACCGGAACGAAATTGTTCAAAAAGCACCAAAACATGAGTTTTGGACATATTGGAGTGGATTGGGTGCGTTCGTTTCGAAAATCTCTCCGTGACTCGCGCGGCGAATTTGCCACTTAGTGCCGATATTGGCTCACGTGGATGCGATGTTTTTCATCGAACGAAATTGTTCAAAAAGCACCAAAACATGAGTTTGGACATATTGAGTGGATTGGGTGCGTTCGTTTCGACAAATCTCTCCGTGACTCGCGCGGCGAACTTTTGTCACTTAGTGCCGATATTGGCTCACGTGGATGCGATGTTTTTCACCGGAACGAAATTGTTCAAAAAGCACCAAAACATGAGTTTTGGACATATTGGAGTGGATTGGGTGCGTTTGTTTCGAAAAATTTTTCCGTGACTCACGCGGCGAACTTTTGACATTTAGTGCCGATATTGGCTCACGAGGATGCGATGTTTTTCACCGGAACGAAATTGTTCAAAAGCACCAAAACATGAGTTTTGGACATATTGGAGTGGATTGGGTGCGTTCGTTTCGAGAAATCCGTGACTCGCGCGGCGAACTTTTGACACTTAGTGCCGATATTGGCTCACGTGGATGCGATGTTTTTCAGTGGAACGAAATTGTTCAAAAGCACCAAAACATGAGTTTTGGACATATTGAGTGGATTGGGTGCGTTCGTTTCGACAAATCTCTCCGTGACTCACGCGGCGAACTTTGTCACTTAGTGCCGATATTGGCTCACGTGGATGCGATGTTTTTCACCGGAACGAAATTGTTCAAAAAGCACCAAAACATGAGTTTTGGACATATTGGAGTGGATTGGGTGAGTTCGTTTCGACAAATCTCTCCGTGACTCGCACGACGAACTTTGCCACTTAGTGCCGATATTGGCTCACGTGGATGCGATGTTTTTCACCGGAACGAAATTGTTCAAAAGCACCAAAACATGAGTTTTGGACATATTGGAGTGGATTGGGTGCGTTCGTTTCGACAAATCTCTCCGTGACTCGCGCGGCGAACTTTTGTCACTTAGTGCCGATATTGGCTCACGTGGATGCGATGTTTTTCACCGGAACGAAATTGTTCAAAAGCACCAAAACATGAGTTTTGGACATATTGGAGTGGATTGGGTGCGTTCGTTTCGACAAATCTCTCCGTGACTTACGCGAACTTTGACACTTAGTGTTGATATTGGCTCACGTGGATGCGATGTTTTTCACCGGAACGAAATTGTTCAAAAAGCACCAAAACATGAGTTTTGGACATATTGGAGTGGATTGGGTGCGTTCGTTTCGACAAATCTCTCCGTGACTCGCGCGCGAACTTTGCCACTTAGTGCCGATATTGCTCACGTGGATGCGATGTTTTTCACCATAACGAAATTGTTCAAAAAGCACCAAAACATGAGTTTTGGACATATTGGAGTGGATTGGGTGCGTTCGTTTCGACAAATCTCTCCGTGACTCGCGCGGCGAACTTTGCCACTTAGTGCCGATATTGGCTCACGTGGATGCGATGTTTTTCACCGGAACGAAATTGTTCAAAAAGCACCAAAACATGAGTTTTGGACATATTGGAGTGGATTGGGTGCGTTCGTTTCGACAAATCTCTCCGTGACTCGCGCGCGAACTTTGCCACTTAGTGCCGATATTGGCTCACGTGGATGCGATGTTTTTCACCGGAACGAAATTGTTCAAAAAGCACCAAAACATGAGTTTTGGACATATTGGAGTGGATTGGGTGCGTTCGTTTCGACAAATCTCTCCGTGACTCGCGCGGCGAACTTTTGTCACTTAGTGCCGATATTGGCTATGTGGATGCGATGTTTTTCACCGGAACGAAATTGTTCAAAAGCACCAAAACATGAGTTTTGGACATATTGAGTGGATTGGGTGCGTTTGTTTCGACAAATCTCTTCCCGACTCGCGCGCGAACTTGGTACACTTAGTGCCGATATTGACTCACGTGGATGCGATGTTTTTCACCGGAACGAAATTGTTTAAAAGCACCAAAACATGAGTTTTGGAAATATTAGAGTTGATTGGGTCCGTTCGTTTCGAGAAATCACTTGGTGACTCGCGCGCGAAGTTTTGACACTTAGTGCCGATATTGGCTCACGTGGATGCGATGTTTTTCACCGGAACGAAATTGTTCAAAAAGCACCAAAACATGAGTATTGGACATATTGGAGTGGATTGGGTGCGTTCGTTTCGACAAATCTCTTCTTGACTCGCGCGGGGAACCGTTGACACATAGTGCCGATATTGGCTCACGTGGATGCGATGTTTTTCACCGGAACGAAATTGTTCAAAAGCACCAAAACATGAGTTTTGGACATATTGGAGTTGATTGGGTGCGTTCGTTTTGACAAATCTCTCCGTGACTCGCACGGCGAACTTTGCCACTTAGTGCCGATATTGGCTCACGTGGATGCGATGTTTTTCATCGGAACGAAATTGTTCAAAAAGCACCAAAACATGAGTTTTGGACATATTGGAGTGGATTGGGTGCGTTCGTTTCGAAAATCTCTCCGTGACTCGCGCGGCGAACTTTGCCACTTAGTGCCGATATTGGCTCACGTGGATGCGATGTTTTTCATCGGAACGAAATTGTTCAAAAGCACCAAAACATGAGTTTTGGACATATTGGAGTGGATTGGGTGCGTTCGTTTCGACAAAGTTCTCCGTGACTCGCGCGGCGAACTTTTGTCACTTAGTGCCGATATTGGCTCATGTGGATGCGATGTTTTTCACCGGAACGAAATTGTTCAAAAAGCACCAAAACATGAGTTTTGGACATATTGGAGTGGATTGGGTGCATTTGTTTCGACAAATCTCTTCCCGACTCGCGCGGCGAACTTGGTACACTTAGTGCCGATATTGACTCACGTGGATGCGATGTTTTTCGCCGGAACGAAATTGTTTAAAAGCACCAAAACATGAGTTTTGGACATATTAGAGTGGATTGGGTCCGTTCGTTTCGAGAAATCACTCGGTGACTCGCGCGGCGAACTTTTGACACTTAGAGTCGACATTGGCTCACGTGGATGCGATGTTTTTAGTGGAAGGAAATTGTTCAAAAGCACCAAAACATGAGTTTTGGACATATTGGAGTGGATTGGGTGCGTTCGTTTCGACAAATCTCTCCGTGACTCACGCGCGAACTTGGTACACTTAGTGCCGATATTGCCTCACGTGGATGCGATGTTTTTCACCGGAACGAAATTGTTCAAAAGCACCAAAACATGAGTTTTGGACATATTGGAGTGGATTGGGTGAGTTCGTTTCGACAAATCTCTCCGTGACTCGCACGGCGAACTTTGCCACTTAGTGCTGATATTGGCTCACGTGGATGCGATGTTTTTCACCGGAACGAAATTGTTCAAAAAGCACCAAAACATGAGTTTTGGACATATTGGAGTGGATGGGTGCGTTGCGTTTCGACAAATCTCTCCGTGACTCGCGCGGCGAACTTTTGTCACTTAGTGCCGATATTGGCTCACGTGGATGCGATGTTTTTCACCGGAACGAAATTGTTCAAAAAGCACCAAAACATGAGTTTTGGACATATTGGAGTGGATTGGGTCGTTCGTTTCGACAAATCTCTCCGTGACTCGCACGGCGAACTTTGCCACTTAGTGTTGATATTGGTTCACGTGAATGCGATGTTTTTCACCGGAACGAATTTGTTCAAAAGCACCAAAACATGAGTTTTGGACATATTGGAGTGGATTGGGTGCGTTCGTTTCGACAAATCTCTCCGTGACTCGCGCGGCGAACTTTGCCACTTAGTGCCGAAATTGGCTCACGTGGATGCGATGTTTTTCACCATAACGAAATTGTTCAAAAGCACCAAAACATGAGTTTTGGACATATTGGAGTGGATTGGGTGCGTTCGTTTCGACAAATCTCTCCGTGACTCGCGCGGCGAACTTTTGTCACTTAGTGCCGATATTGGCTCATGTGGATGCGATGTTTTTCACCGGAACGAAATTGTTCAAAAAGCACCAAAACATGAGTTTTGGACATATTGGAGTGGATTGGGTGCGTTTGTTTCGACAAATCTCTCCGTGACTCGCGCGAACTTTGCCACTTAGTGCCGATATTGGCTCACGTGGATGCGATGTTTTTCACCGGAACGAAATTGTTCAAAAAGCACCAAAACATGAGTTTTGGACATATTGGAGTGGATTGGGTGCGTTCGTTTCGACAAATCTCTCCGTGACTCGCGCGCGAACTTTTGTCACTTAGTGCCGATATTGGCTATGTGGATGCGATGTTTTTCACCGGAACGAAATTGTTCAAAAGCACCAAAACATGAGTTTTGGACATATTGAGTGGATTGGGTGCGTTTGTTTCGACAAATCTCTTCCGACTCGCGCGCGAACTTTGTACACTTAGTGCCGATATTGACTCACGTGGATGCGATGTTTTTCACCGGAACGAAATTGTTTAAAAAGCACCAAAACATGAGTTTTGGAAATATTAGAGTTGATTGGGTCCGTTCGTTTCGAGAAATCACTCTGGTGACTCGCGCGGCGAAGTTTTGACACTTAGTGCCGATATTGGCTCACGTGGATGCGATGTTTTTCACCGGAACGAAATTGTTCAAAAAGCACCAAAACATGAGTTTGGACATATTGGAGTGGATTGGGTGCGTTCGTTTCGACAAATCTCTCCGTGACTCGCACGCGAACTTTGCCACTTAGTGCCGATATTGGCTCACGTGGATGCGATGTTTTTCACCGGAACGAAATTGTTCAAAAGCACCAAAACATGAGTTTTGGACATATTGGAGTGGATTGGGTGCGTTCGTTTCGACAAATCTCTCCGTGACTCGCGCGGCGAACTTTGCCACTTAGTGCCGATATTGGCTCACGTGGATGCGATGTTTTTCACCGGAACGAAATTGTTCAAAAAGCACCAAAACATGAGTTTTGGACATATTGGAGTGGATTGGGTGCGTTCGTTTCGACAAATCTCTCCGTGACTCGCGCGGCGAACTTTTGTCACTTAGTGCCGATATTGGCTCACGTGGATGCGATGTTTTTCACCGGAACGAAATTGTTCAAAAAGCACCAAAACATGAGTTTTGGACATATTGGAGTGGATTGGGTGCGTTCGTTTCGACAAATCTCTTCGTGACTCGCGCGCGAACTTGACACTTAGTGCCGATATTGGCTCACGTGGATGCGATGTTTTTCACCGGAACGAAATTGTTCAAAAGCACCAAAACATGAGTTTTGGACATATTGGAGTGGATTGGGTGCGTTCGTTTCGACAAATCTCTCCGTGACTCGCGCGGCGAACTTTGACACTTAGTGCCGATATTGGCTCACGTGGATGCGATGTTTTTCACCGGAACGAAATTGTTCAAAAAGCACCAAAACATGAGTTTTGGACATATTGGAGTGGATTGGGTGCGTTCGTTTCGACAAATCTCTCCGTGACTCGCGCGGCGAACTTTGACACTTAGTGCCGATATTGGCTCACGTGGATGCGATGTTTTTCACGGAACGAAATTGTTCAAAAGCACCAAAACATGAGTTTTGGACATATTGGAGTGGATTGGGTGCGTTCGTTTCGACAAATCTCTCCGTGACTCGCGCGCGAACTTTGTCACTTAGTGCCGATATTGGCTCACGTGGATGCGATGTTTTTCACCGGAACGAAATTGTAAAAGCACCAAAACATGAGTTTTGGACATATTGGAGTGGATTGGGTGCGTTTGTTTCGACAAATCTCTTCCGTGACTCGCGCGGCGAACTTTGTACACTTAGTGCCGATATTGGCTCACGTGGATGCGATGTTTTTCACCGGAACGAAATTGTTCAAAAGCACCAAAACATGAGTTTTGGACATATTGGAGTGGATTGGGTGCGTTCGTTTCGACAAATCTCTCCGTGACTCGCGCGGCGAACTTTTGACACTTAGTGCGATATTGGCTCACGTGGATGCGATGTTTTTCACCGGAACGAAATTGTTCAAAAGCACCAAAACATGAGTTTTGGACATATTGGAGTGGATTGGGTGCGTTCGTTTCGACAAATCTCTCCGTGACTCGCGCGGCGAACTTTGCCACTTAGTGCCGATATTGGCTCACGTGGATGCGATGTTTTTCACCGGAACGAAATTGTTCAAAAGCACCAAAACATGAGTTTTGGACATATTGGAGTGGATTGGGTGCGTTCGTTTCGACAAATCTCTCCGTGACTCGCACGGCGAACTTTGCCACTTAGTGCCGATATTGGCTCACGTGGATGCGATGTTTTTCACCGGAACGAAATTGTTCAAAAAGCACCAAAACATGAGTTTTGGACATATTGGAGTGGATTGGGTGCGTTCGTTTCGACAAATCTCTCCGTGACTCGCGCGGCGAACTTTGCCACTTAGTGCCGATATTGGCTCACGTGGATGCGATGTTTTTCACCGGAACGAAATTGTTCAAAAGCACCAAAACATGAGTTTTGGACATATTGGAGTGGATTGGGTGCGTTCGTTTCGACAAATCTCTCCGTGACTCGCGCGGCGAACTTTGCACTTAGTGCCGATATTGGCTCACGTGGATGCGATGTTTTTCACCGGAACGAAATTGTTCAAAAAGCACCAAAACATGAGTTTTGGACATATTGGAGTGGATTGGGTGCGTTTGTTTCGACAAATCTCTCCGTGACTCGCGCGCGAACTTGTACACTTAGTGCCGATATTGGCTCACGTGGATGCGATGTTTTTCACCGAACGAAATTGTTCAAAAGCACCAAAACATGAGTTTTGGACATATTGGAGTGGATTGGGTGCGTTCGTTTCGACAAATCTCTCCGTGACTCGCGCGGCGAACTTTTGACACTTAGTGCCGATATTGGCTCACGTGGATGCGATGTTTTTCACCGGAACGAAATTGTTCAAAAGCACCAAAACATGAGTTTTGGACATATTGGAGTGGATTGGGTGCGTTTGTTTCGACAAATCTCTCCGTGACTCGCGCGGCGAACTTTGCCACTTAGTGCCGATATTGGCTCACGTGGATGCGATGTTTTTCACCGGAACGAAATTGTTCAAAAGCACCAAAACATGAGTTTTGGACATATTGGAGTGGATTGGGTGCGTTCGTTTGACAAATCTCTCCGTGACTCGCGCGGCGAACTTTTGTCACTTAGTGCCGATATTGGCTCACGTGGATGCGATGTTTTTCACCGGAACGAAATTGTTCAAAAAGCACCAAAACATGAGTTTTGGACATATTGGAGTGGATTGGGTGCGTTCGTTTCGACAAATCTCTCCGTGACTCGCGCGCGAACTTGGTACACTTAGTGCCGATATTGACTCACGTGGATGCGATGTTTTTCACGGAACGAAATTGTTTAAAAAGCACCAAAACATGAGTTTTGGACATATTGGAGTGGATTGGGTGCGTTCGTTTCGAGAAATTCTCCGTGACTCGCGCGGCGAAGTTTTGACACTTAGTGCCGATATTGGCTCACGTGGATGCGATGTTTTTCACCGGAACGAAATTGTTCAAAAGCACCAAAACATGAGTTTTGGACATATTGGAGTGGATTGGGTGCGTTGTTTCGACAAATCTCTTCTTGACTGCGCGCGAACTTGTTACACTTAGTGCCGATATTGGCTCACGTGGATGCGATGTTTTTCACCGGAACGAAATTGTTCAAAAGCACCAAAACATGAGTTTTGGACATATTGGAGTGGATTGGGTGCGTTCGTTTGAAAATCTCCGTGACTCGCGCGGCGAACTTTGACACTTAGTGCCGATATTGGCTCACGTGGATGCGATGTTTTTCAGTGGAAGGAAATTGTTCAAAAGCACCAAAACATGAGTTTTGGACATATTGGAGTGGATTGGGTGCGTTCGTTTCGAAAATCTCTCCGTGACTCCGCGGCGAACTTTGACACTTAGTGCCGATATTGGCTCACGTGGATGCGATGTTTTTCATCGGAACGAAATTGTTCAAAAAGCACCAAAACATGAGTTTTGGACATATTGGAGTGGATTGGGTGCGTTCGTTTCGACAAATCTCTCCGTGACTCGCGCGGCGAACTTTGTCACTTAGTGCCGATATTGGCTCACGTGGATGCGATGTTTTTCACCGGAACGAAATTGTTCAAAAAGCACCAAAACATGAGTTTTGGACATATTGGAGTGGATTGGGTGCGTTCGTTTCGACAAATCTCTCCGTGACTCGCGCGGCGAACTTTGTCACTTAGTGCCGATATTGGCTCACGTGGATGCGATGTTTTTCACGGAACGAAATTGTTAAAAAGCACCAAAACATGAGTTTTGGACATATTGGAGTGGATTGGGTGCGTTCGTTTCGACAAATCTCTCCGTGACTCGCGCGGCGAACTTTTGCCACTTAGTGTCGATATTGGCTCACGTGGATGCGATGTTTTTCAGGAACGAAATTGTTCAAAAGCACCAAAACATGAGTTTTGGACATATTGGAGTGGATTGGGTGCGTTCGTTTCGACAAATCTCTCCGTGACTCACGCGGCGAACTTTGACACTTAGTGCCGAATTGGCTCACGTGGATGCGATGTTTTTCACCGGAACGAAATTGTTCAAAAGCACCAAAACATGAGTTTTGGACATATTGGAGTGGATTGGGTGCGTTCGTTTCGACAAATCTCTCCGTGACTCGCGCGGCGAACTTTGCACTTAGTGCCGATATTGGCTCACGTGGATGCGATGTTTTTCACCGGAACGAAATTGTTCAAAAAGCACCAAAACATGAGTTTTGGACATATTGGAGTGGATTGGGTGCGTTCGTTTCGACAAATCTCTCCGTGACTCGCGCGCGAACTTTGCCACTTAGTGCCGATATTGGCTCACGTGGATGCGATGTTTTTCACCGGAACGAAATTGTTCAAAAAGCACCAAAACATGAGTTTTGGACATATTGGAGTGGATTGGGTGCGTTCGTTTCGACAAATCTCTCCGTGACTCGCGCGGCGAACTTTTGTCACTTAGTGCCGATATTGGCTCATGTGGATGCGATGTTTTTCACCGGAACGAAATTGTTCAAAAGCACCAAAACATGAGTTTTGGACATATTGCAGTGGATTGGGTGCGTTCGTTTCGACAAATCTCTTCCTGACTCGCGCGGGGAACTGTTGACACATAGTGCCGATATTGGCTCACGTGGATGCGATGTTTTTCACCGGAACGAAATTGTTCAAAAAGCACCAAAACATGAGTTTTGGACATATTGGAGTGGATTGGGTGCGTTCGTTTCGACAAATCTCTCCGTGACTCGCGCGGCGAACTTTTGACACTTAGTGCCGATATTGGCTCACGTGGATGCGATGTTTTTCACCGGAACGAAATTGTTCAAAAAGCACCAAAACATGAGTTTTGGACATATTGGAGTGGATTGGGTGCGTTCGTTTCGACAAATCTCTCCGTGACTCGCGCGACGAACTTTGACACTTAGTGCTGATATTGGCTCACGTGGATGCGATGTTTTTCACCGGAACGAAATTGTTCAAAAAGCACCAAAACATGAGTTTTGGACATATTGGAGTGGATTGGGTGCGTTCGTTTCGACAAATCTCTCCGTGACTCGCACGGCGAACTTTGCCACTTAGTGCTGATATTGGCTCACGTGGATGCGATGTTTTTCACCGGAACGAAATTGTTCAAAAAGCACCAAAACATGAGTTTTGGACATATTGGAGTGGATTGGGTGCGTTCGTTTCGAAAATCTCTCCGTGACTCGCGCGGCGAACTTTGCCACTTAGTGCCGATATTGGCTCACGTGGATGCGATGTTTTTCATCGGAACGAAATTGTTCAAAAAGCACCAAAACATGAGTTTTGGACATATTGGAGTGGATTGGGTGCGTTCGTTTCGACAAAGTTCTCCGTGACTCGCGCGGCGAACTTTTGTCACTTAGTGCCGATATTGGCTCATGTGGATGCGATGTTTTTCACCGGAACGAAATTGTTCAAAAAGCACCAAAACATGAGTTTTGGACATATTGGAGTGGATTGGGTGCGTTTGTTTCGACAAATCTCTTCCTGACTCGCGCGGCGAACTTGGTACACTTAGTGCCGATATTGACTCACGTGGATGCGATGTTTTTCACCGGAACGAAATTGTTTAAAAAGCACCAAAACATGAGTTTTGGACATATTAGAGTGGATTGGGTCCGTTCGTTTCGAGAAATCACTCGGTGACTCGCGCGGCGAACTTTTGACACTTAGAGTCGACATTGGCTCACGTGGATGCGATGTTTTTTAGTGGAAGGAAATTGTTCAAAAAGCACCAAAACATGAGTTTTGGACATATTGGAGTGGATTGGGTGCGTTCGTTTCGACAAATCTCTCCGTGACTCACGCGGCGAACTTGGTACACTTAGTGCCGATATTGCCTCACGTGGATGCGATGTTTTTCACCGGAACGAAATTGTTCAAAAAGCACCAAAACATGAGTTTTGGACATATTGGAGTGGATTGGGTGAGTTCGTTTCGACAAATCTCTCCGTCACTCGCACGACGAACTTTGCCACTTAGTGCTGATATTGCCTCACGTGGATGCGATGTTTTTCACCGGAACGAAATTGTTCAAAAAGCACCAAAACATGAGTTTTGGACATATTGGAGTGGATAGGGTGCGTTCGTTTCGACAAATCTCTCCGTGACTCGCGCGGCGAACTTTTGTCACTTAGTGCCGATATTGGCTCACGTGGATGCGATGTTTTTCACCGGAACGAAATTGTTCAAAAAGCACCAAAACATGAGTTTTGGACATATTGGAGTGGATTGGGTGCGTTCGTTTCGACAAATCTCTCCGTGACTCGCACGGCGAACTTTGCCACTTAGTGTTGATATTGGTTCACGTGAATGCGATGTTTTTCACCGGAACGAATTTGTTCAAAAAGCACCAAAACATGAGTTTTGGACATATTGGAGTGGATTGGGTGCGTTCGTTTCGACAAATCTCTCCGTGACTCGCGCGGCGAACTTTGCCACTTAGTGCTGAAATTGGCTCACGTGGATGCGATGTTTTTCACCATAACGAAATTGTTCAGAAAGCACCAAAACATGAGTTTTGGACATATTGGAGTGGATTGGGTGCGTTCGTTTCGACAAATCTCTCCGTGACTCGCGCGGCGAACTTTTGTCACTTAGTGCCGATATTGGCTCATGTGGATGCGATGTTTTTCACCGGAACGAAATTGTTCAAAAAGCACCAAAACATGAGTTTTGGACATATTGGAGTGGATTGGGTGCGTTTGTTTCGACAAATCTCTCCGTGACTCGCGCGGCGAACTTTGCCACTTAGTGCTGATATTGGCTCACGTGGATGCGATGTTTTTCACCGGAACGAAATTGTTCAAAAAGCACCAAAACATGAGTTTTGGACATATTGGAGTGGATTGGGTGTGTTCGTTTCGAAAAATCTTTCCGTGACTCATGCGGCGAACTTTTGACACTTAGAGTCGACATTGGCTCACGTGGATGCTGATGTGAACCCGCTAGGGTTGGTGCCCGATCTTTCGATGAGAGGCAGGGGAATGACGTTGGCGGTCCGACTACAGCTCTCTCAAGTGCTGCGCCTTAGCAACCGGTACACCACCTCCAAGGATGCCGCACCTTGTGGAGCACGACACCAGCCACTAGGGCTCTCAATCCTGCAAGCAAATCGAAGAAACTTGCAAGAACAAGATAACAGGTATTGAAATTACCAAATAGGAACGAGGGATTCGAATCCAAGATACAATATGTGGGGTTCCGAAGGCAGGAAGTAGGGCAGCTTATCCAGCATGCGCTATTCCAGCAAGCAACTAGCAACAATGGCTAAGAATGCAACTCAACAAAACCCAACCCTAGAGTGGCGGCTGCTGGGGTATTTGTGAGGTTGGAGACGACCAGGATGTCTCCCCCAAACCCTAGGACGCGCCCCTAATGGGCCCAACTTGATACAAGGCCTATCAGCCCAAGTTCTGGTAACACAGTACCAGTCACGACCATTTTGACGATTCCCGTTGACTTAGGGCGAATTTGAAGGTGATTCCAAATCCATTTGAAAATAGACTTGATAGGCTTTCCAGGAAGTCCAAGATCACCCCAATCGGAGTCCGTATGAAGTCGCAGCACCCGTCAGAAGTTGGTGTTGTTCTGCTGCCCGACCCTGGAGCTTGTGAATCCTTTCCCCTTTGGCTCCTGTTCTTCATTCCTGAGCAAAACAACAGTGCAAGTGTCTCCGTTGTCTAAACAAGATGGACAAGTGCTTAAGAAGGAGCTTATCTGATGGTTAAGTTGTCGAGCACGAGCACGAGTAAGGGGACCAAGTGGAGGGGTGGACGTATCGGTGGCGGTGATGTCCTCATCATCCTCCCCTTCTTGCATTTGAGTCGTCCTCGACTCAAGCTCATCTTCTTCTCCCAAGTATGGTTTCAAATCTGCAATGTTAAATGTGGGGTTGACCCCAAAATCTGCAGGAAGATCAAGCTTATATGCATTTTCATTAACACGTTGCAGCACTTTAAAAGGGCCATCAGCTCTAGACATTAGTTTGGATTTTCTCAGTTCAGAAACCTTTCCTTCCTCAAATGTAACCAAACCAGATCACCCGGTTCAAAATGCATATGCTTCCTACCTTTATCACTAGCATACTTATACTTAGCATTCATGCGCTCTATGTTCTCTTTAGTTGTTTCATGCAGCTTAAGCATCAATTCAGCACGTTGCTTAGCATCAAAGTTTAGTTTTTCAGAAGTTGGCAAGGGCATCAAATCAATAGGAGCTCGTGGTATGAAGCCATAGACAATCTCAAAAGGACACATTTTTGTAGTAGAATGCAGCGAACGATTATACGCAAATTCAATATGAGGCAAACATTCTTCCCACATTTTAATGTTCTTTTTTAGGACAGCCCTAAGCATGGTTGATAAAGTTCTATTTACAACCTCGGTTTGACCATCGTTTGAGGGTGGCAAGTAGTGGAAAATAACAGCTTGGTTCCCAACTTAGCCCACAAGGTTCGCCAAAAATGACTAAGGAATTTTGCATCACGATCAGAAACAATTGTATTTGGCACACCATGCAAACGAACAATCTCACGAAAGAATAAATCAGCAATGTTGGTAGCGTCATCGGTTTTGTGACACGGTATGAAATGTGCCATTTTAGAAAATCTATCTACCACCACAAACACGCTGTCCCTCCCCTTCTTGGTTCTAGGCAGTCCTAAAACAAAGTCCATAGAGATATCCTCCCAAGGTACACTAGGGACAGGTAGAGGCATGTACAAACCATGAGGGTTAAGACGTGACTTAGCTTTTTGGCATGTCGTGCAGCGGGCTATGAATCTCTCCACGTCTCTCCTCATCCTGGGCCAAAAGAAATGAGCAGCAAGGATGTCCTCTGTTTCTTCACACCAAAGTGTCCCATCAGCCCTCCTCCATGTGCTTCCTGCAACAATAACAAACGCACGGAGCTAGCTGGAATGCATAGCTTGTTAGCTCTAAACACAAACCCGTCATTGAGGATGAATTTGTTCCAAGTCCTTCCTCCTTTACAATTCAGCAATACATCTTTGAAGTCAGCATCATGTGCATATTGTTCTTTTATTGTTTCCAAGCCAAAGATTTTGAAATCAAGCGTGAAACATGGCATAACGTCTAGACAAAGCATCAAGAATCACATTTTCCTTTCCCTTTTTGTGTTTGATGACATAAGGGAAGGTCTCAATGAATTCTACCCATTTAGCATGTCTACGATTCAGTTTGGCTTGTTTACGAATGTGTTTCAAAGATTCATGATCAGAATGTATGACAAACTCCTTGGGCCACAAATAATGCTGCCATGTTTGTAGAGTTCGAACTAAAGCAAACAATTCCTTGTCATAAGTAGAATAGTTCAAACTAGGCCCACTCAATTTCTCACCGAAATATGCTACAGGTTTGCCATCTTGTAAAAGGACACCTCCCAAACCAATTCCACTAGCATCACATTCAAGCTCAAAGGTTTTATTGAAATCGGAAGCTGGAGCAAAGGTGCATGTGTTAACTTATCTTTAAGCATGTCGAAGGCGTCCGATGTGCATCCGTCCATTTGAAGATCACTCCCTTCTTGGTAAGCTCATGCAGCGGGCAGCAAGGGCGCTAAAGTCCTTCACGAAGCGACGATAGAAACCAGCAAGTCCCGAAAACTTCGCACTTGGGTAAGTTGTAGGTACCGGCCAGCTATGTATCGCTTCAACCTTGGCTTGATCAACTTCAATTCCCCGTGGTGTCACAACATAGCCAAGAAAAGACACCCGATTGTGCAAAATGTGCACTTCTCAAGGTTACCAAATAAACGTGCATCACGCAATGCATCAAAAACAGCACGCAAGTGTTCAAGATGTTCCTCATGTGATTTGCTATAAATCGGATGTCATCAAAGTATACAACTACAAATCTGCCAATAAAAGCGCGCGAACTTCATTCATCAATCTCATGAATGTGCTAGGTGCATTAGTGAGACCAAAAGGCATGACCAGCCACTCATACAACCCAAACTTTGTTTTAAAAGCAGTTTTCCATTCATCTCCCAATTTCATACGAATCTGGTGGTACCCACTACGTAAATCAACCTTAGAAAACACAACAAGCACCACTCAACTCATCAAGCATATCATCTAGGCGTGGAATAGGATGACGGTAACGAATGGTGATATTATTGATAGCCCTACAATCCACACACATGCGCCATGTTCCATCTTTCTTTGGCACAAGTAATACGGAACAGCACAAGGACTAAGAGACTCACGCACATAACCTTTGTCGAGTAGCTCCCGCACTTGGCGTTGAATCTCCTTTGTCTCCTCCGGATTGGTCCTGTATGGCGCACGGTTGGGCAATGAAGCTCCAGGAATGAGATCAATTTGATGCTCAATCCCTCGAATAGGTGGCATCCGGTGGAATCTCACTTGGAAACACATCGAATACTCCCGCAAAAGGTTAGCAATGGCAGGAGGCAAAGTAGGCTGCAATTCATGGAGTGAAATCAATGCTTCTTTACAGACCAAAGCATAAGCAAGGGAGGTAGAAGCAATCAGCTCATTTATTTCAGATTTTGTAGCAATCAAGCAAGCTCCCTTTAACTTAATTTCCTTCTTGTTATCATGAGCAGATTTGCTATTCTTGTGTTTATGCTTCTCAAGATCATTTACTACAATCTGATTTTCACTCTTAGCATGCTCCAATTTTTTCAATTTGTTAGCTCTAGCAAGTTCATCCTTTAAAATCATTTCGGGGACATAGGATGTAACACAATCTTCTTCTCATGGTATGAAAAGGAGTACTGATTTGATCTACCATGATGCATGGAGTCTCTATCAAATTGCCATGGTCTACCTAGCAGGATACTACATGCTTGCATAGGCACAACATCACATTCAATAACATCTTTGTAGGATCCAATGGCAAAGTTGATTCTCACAAGTTTAGTTACCTTCGCCTTACCACCGTTGTTGAGCCACCGAATGTAGTATGGATGAGGATGTGGCTGTGTAGGGAGTGCCAATTTCTCCACCATCTCGCCGCTAGCTAAGTTGTTGCAGCTCCCTCCATCAATGATCATGCGGCAAGATCTCTCTTTAACCACACACTTTGTTTGAAACAAGGTGTGCCGCTGATTTTGCTCCGCTTGTTCCATTTGTGCACTAAGCACACGCTGCACAACAAGGCTCTCATAGTGTTTGCATCGTCCGCACCAATGTGCTCCTCCTCTTCTTCACCTACATGGTCACCGCAAGCAAAGCAAGTGTATCTTCATCAAAATCACTAGCAGAGGAGTACTCACCATCATCTCTAACAATCATCACGCGCTTGCTTGGACAATCACGCATCATATGTCCATAGCCCTTGCAGCGGTGGCACTGAATGTCTCTTGTTCTACCCGTGGAGGCAACAGATGAAGAGCTCTCTACGGGTTTTTGGACGGTCTTTGCTGCTGAATTTGATGGAGCAGCACGGGACTTGTCACTGGATGGAGGAGGTGTTGCCCTACTCAATGAAGAGGATGGTGCAGAGCACGTGTGGCGAAGTAGAAGTTGTGCGTGGCTGCCACGAGCTAGTCTTTCTGCAGAAATGTTAGTCTTGGTACCGCACGTCGTCCCTGCACTTCTCTTTCAGCTTTGCAAGCAAGGTGAAATAAACGGGTGACATTGTTATAATCCTTATAGGCAAGAATGTCCTGAATCTCCCTATTTAATCCACCCAAAAATCTAGCCATAGCAGGTTCCTCATCCTCCTCTAGATTACAACGCAGCATGCCCATTTGCAATTCCCGAAAGTACTCTTCTACACTTTTAGTTCCTTGTCTCAATTGCTGCAACCTATTCAACATGTCTCGGGCATAGTAAGAAGGAACAAATCTAGCCCGCATGACCCTTTTCGAAGCATCCCAAGTAGGTGGTATGTTATCAGGATTTTTCTTGCAATGTTCAATCCACCAAACGAAGCAAAATCAGTAAATTCACTAGTAGCAGCCCTAACACGAGTGTTTTCGGAAATTCATGACATGTAAATTTTTGATCAACAGCAATTTCCCAAGTAAGGTAAGCATCGGGTCATATTTGCCATCAAAGGGTGGTACCTTGAATTTAATCTTGTGGAAAGCTTCGTTGTTGTTGTTGTTGTTATGGTGCACTTCACGGCGGCGGTGTCCTCCGCCCACACCACGACGGTGCTGTTCGGGCGTCGATGGCGTCTTTCTTCATCTTCGGTGTCAGCAGGTAGTTGTTCTCATCCCCTTCATCTTCAAGATGGTGCTGATCATGGTGGTGATCCGGGTGACGGTTGTGATTGCCTCGAGCCGCAAGGTCATCGAATCGCCTCAAGAGAGCAGCAAGGCTGGTGTCCACTCGTTGAATGGATGCCTCCAAGGTACCAAGCCGATTGTTGGTAGTAATCTGTGCATCCTCCAATTGCCCAAGCTTCTCATTTGTGGTCTGCAAATCTGCATCAAGGCCTTCGTGTGCAGCCTCACTCGACGCAAGACATCATGAATAAGAGCACCGGTGCGGGGAGAATGTCGACGATCGTCTTCTTCCTCAGTTCCTGCCATAGTAAGAAAGACAAGAGCAAACAAGCAAGTGAAAGGAAACAGACCCTACACCTATTGGGTTTGTGTTCAAGTGGAGTCGCTCACTCTCAACCTATTAAGCAAGCTCTTACAAGTTCTTACCTTGCCAATCAGGATGTGAAGGCAACCAGCATCGTTGGTGTTGTTCTGCTGCCCGACCCTGGAGCTTGTGAATCCTTTCCCCTTTGGCTCCTGTTCTTCATTCCTGAGCAAAACAACAGTGCAAGTGTCTCCGTTGTCTAAACAAGATGGACAAGTGCTTAAGAAGGAGCTTATCTGATGGTTAAGTTGTCGAGCACGAGCACGAGTAAGGGGACCAAGTGGAGGGGTGGACGTATCGGTGGCGGTGATGTCCTCATCACCCCGCGCGAGTCAGGAAGAGATTTGTCGAAACGAACGCACTCAATCCACTCCAATATGTCAGAAACTCATGTTTTGGTGCTTTTTGAACAATTTCTTTCCGGTGAAAAACATCGCATCCACGTGAGCCAATATCGACACTGTGTCAACATTTCCCCGCGCGAGTCAGGAAGAGATTTGTCGAAACGAACGCACTCAATCCACTCCAATATGTCACAAACTCATGTTTTGGTGCTTTTTGAACAATTTCATTCCGGTGAAAAACATCGCATCCACGTGAGCCAATATCGGCACTGAGTGTCAAAAGTTCGCCGCGCGAGTCACGGAGAGATTTCTCGAAACGAACGGACCCAATCCACTCTAATATGTCCAAAACTCATGTTTTGGTGCTTTTTGAACAATTTCGTTCCGGTGGAAAACATCGCATCCACGTGAGCCAATGTCGGCTCTAAGTGTCAAAAGTTCGCCGCGTGAGTCACGGAAAAATTTTTCGAAACAAATGCACCCAATCCACTCCAATATGTCCAAAACTCATGTTTAGGTGCTTTTTGAACAATTTCGTTCCAGTGAAAAACATCGCATCCACGTTAGCCAATATCAGCACTAAGTGGCAAAGTTCGCCGTGCGAGTCACGGAGAGATTTGTCGAAACGAACGAACCCAATCCACTCCAATATGTCCAAAACTCATGTTTTGGTGCTTTTTGAACAATTTCGTTCCGTTGAAATACATCGCATCCACGTGAGCCAATGTCGGCTCTAAGTGTCAAAAGTTCGCCGCGTGAGTCACGGAAAAATTTTTCGAAACAAATGCACCCAATCCACTCCAATATGTCCAAAACTCATGTTTAGGTGCTTTTTGAACAATTTCGTTCCGGTGAAAAACATCGCATCCACGTGAGCCAATATCAGCACTAAGTGGCAAAGTTCGCCGTGCGAGTCACGGAGAGATTTGTCGAAACGAACGCACCCAATCCACTCCAATACGTCCAAAACTCATGTTTTGGTGCTTTTTGAACAATTTCGTTCCGGTGAAAAACATCGCATCCACGTGAGCCAATATCCGCACTAAGTGGCAAAGTTCGCCGTGCGAGTCACGGAGAGATTTGTCGAAACGAACGCACCCAATCCACTCCAATATGTCCAAAACTCATGTTTTGGGCATTTTGAACAATTTCGTTGCGGTGAAATACATCGCATCCACGTGAGCCAATGTCGGCTCTAAGTGTCAAAAGTTCGCCGCGCGAGTCACGGAGAGATTTCTCGAAACGAACGGACCCAATCCACTCTATATGTCCAAAACTCATGTTTTGGTGCTTTTTGAACAATTTCCTTCCAGTGAAAAACATCGCATCCACGTGAGCCAATGTCGACTCTAAGTGTCAAAAGTTTGCCGCGTGAGTCACGGAAAGATTTTTCGAAACGAACGCACCTAATCCACTCCAATATGTCCAAAACTCATGTTTTGGTGCTTTTTGAACAATTTCGTTCCGGTGAAAAACATCGCATCCACGTGAGCCAATATCGGCACTGTGTCAACATTTCCCCGCGCGAGTCAGGAAGAGATTTGTCGAAACGAACGCACTCAATCCACTCCAATATGTCACAAACTCATGTTTTGGTGCTTTTTGAACAATTTCATTCCGATGAAAAACATCGCATCCACGTGAGCCAATATCGACACTGTGTCAACATTTCCCCGCGCGAGTCAGGAAGAGATTTGTCGAAACGAACGCACTCAATCCACTCCAATATGTCACAAACTCATGTTTTGGTGCTTTTTGAACAATTTCATTCCGGTGAAAAACATCGCATCCACGTGAGCCAATATCGGCACTGAGTGTCAAAAGTTCGCCGCGCGAGTCACGGAGAGATTTCTCGAAACGAACGGACCCAATCCACTCTAATATGTCCAAAACTCATGTTTTGGTGCTTTTTGAACAATTTCGTTCCGGTGAAAAACATCGCATCCACGTGAGCCAATGTCGGCTCTAAGTGTCAAAAGTTCGCCGCGTGAGTCACGGAAAAATTTTTCGAAACAAATGCACCCAATCCACTCCAATATGTCCAAAACTCATGTTTAGGTGCTTTTTGAACAATTTCGACATCGCATCCACGTTAGCCAATATCGCACTAAGTGGCAAAGTTCGCCGTGCGAGTCACGGAGAGATTTGTCGAAACGAACGAACCCAATCCACTCCAATATGTCCAAAACTCATGTTTTGGTGCTTTTGAACAATTTCGTTCCGTTGAAATACATCGCATCCACGTGAGCCAATGTCGGCTCTAAGTGTCAAAAGTTCGCCGCGTGAGTCACGGAAAATTTTTCGAAACAAATGCACCCAATCCACTCCAATATGTCCAAAACTCATGTTTAGGTGCTTTTTGAACAATTTCGTTCCGGTGAAAAACATCGCATCCACGTGAGCCAATATCAGCACTAAGTGGCAAAGTTCGCCGTGCGAGTCAATAAGATATTTGTCGAAACGAACGCACCCAATCCACTCCAATATGTCCAAAACTCATGTTTTGGGCTTTTTGAACAATTTCGTTGCGGTGAAATACATCGCATCCACGTGAGCCAATGTCGGCTCTAAGTGTCAAAAGTTCGCCGCGCGAGTCACGGAGAGATTTCTCGAAACGAACGGACCCAATCCACTCTATATGTCCAAAACTCATGTTTTGGTGCTTTTTGAACAATTTCCTTCCAGTGAAAAACATCGCATCCACGTGAGCCAATGTCGACTCTAAGTGTCAAAAGTTCGCCGCGCGAGTCACGGAGAGATTTCTCGAAACGAACGCACCTAATCCACTCTAATATGTCCAAAACTCATGTTTTGGTGCTTTTTGAACAATTTCGTTCCGGTGGAAAACATCGCATCCACGTGAGCCAATGTCGGCTCTAAGTGTCAAAAGTTCGCCGCGTGAGTCACGGAAAAATTTTTCGAAACAAATGCACCCAATCCACTCCAATATGTCCAAAACTCATGTTTAGGTGCTTTTTGAACAATTTCGTTCCAGTGAAAAACATCGCATCCACGTTAGCCAATATCAGCACTAAGTGGCAAAGTTCGCCGTGCGAGTCACGGAGAGATTTGTCGAAACGAACGAACCCAATCCACTCCAATATGTCCAAAACTCATGTTTTGGTGCTTTTTGAACAATTTCGTTCCGTTGAAATACATCGCATCCACGTGAGCCAATGTCGGCTCTAAGTGTCAAAAGTTCGCCGCGTGAGTCACGGAAAAATTTTTCGAAACAAATGCACCCAATCCACTCCAATATGTCCAAAACTCATGTTTAGGTGCTTTTTGAACAATTTCGTTCCGGTGAAAAACATCGCATCCACGTGAGCCAATATCAGCACTAAGTGGCAAAGTTCGCCGTGCGAGTCACGGAGAGATTTGTCGAAACGAACGCACCCAATCCACTCCAATATGTCCAAAACTCATGTTTTGGTGCTTTTTGAACAATTTCGTTCCGGTGAAAAACATCGCATCCACGTGAGCCAATATCCGCACTAAGTGGCAAAGTTCGCCGTGCGAGTCACGGAGAGATTTGTCGAAACGAACGCACCCAATCCACTCCAATATGTCCAAAACTCATGTTTTGGGCATTTTGAACAATTTCGTTGCGGTGAAATACATCGCATCCACGTGAGCCAATGTCGGCTCTAAGTGTCAAAAGTTCGCCGCGCGAGTCACGGAGAGATTTCTCGAAACGAACGGACCCAATCCACTCTATATGTCCAAAACTCATGTTTTGGTGCTTTTTGAACAATTTCCTTCCAGTGAAAAACATCGCATCCACGTGAGCCAATGTCGACTCTAAGTGTCAAAAGTTTGCCGCGTGAGTCACGGAAAGATTTTTCGAAACGAACGCACCCAATCCACTCCAATATGTCCAAAACTCATGTTTTGGTGCTTTTTGAACAATTTCGTTCCGGTGAAAAACATCGCATCCACGTGAGCCAATATCGGCACTGTGTCAACATTTCCCCGCGCGAGTCAGGAAGAGATTTGTCGAAACGAACGCACTCAATCCACTCCAATATGTCACAAACTCATGTTTTGGTGCTTTTTGAACAATTTCATTCCGATGAAAAACATCGCATCCACGTGAGCCAATATCGACACTGTGTCAACATTTCCCCGCGCGAGTCAGGAAGAGATTTGTCGAAACGAACGCACTCAATCCACTCCAATATGTCACAAACTCATGTTTTGGTGCTTTTTGAACAATTTCATTCCGGTGAAAAACATCGCATCGGTGGGTGAGCCAATATCGGCACTGAGTGTCAAAAGTTCGCCGCGCGAGTCACGGAGAGATTTCTCGAAACGAACGGACCCAATCCACTCTAATATGTCCAAAACTCATGTTTTGGTGCTTTTTGAACAATTTCGTTCCGGTGGAAAACATCGCATCCACGTGAGCCAATGTCGGCTCTAAGTGTCAAAAGTTCGCCGCGTGAGTCACGGAAAAATTTTTCGAAACAAATGCACCCAATCCACTCCAATATGTCCAAAACTCATGTTTAGGTGCTTTTTGAACAATTTCGACATCGCATCCACGTTAGCCAATATCAGCACTAAGTGGCAAAGTTCGCCGTGCGAGTCACGGAGAGATTTGTCGAAACGAACGAACCCAATCCACTCCAATATGTCCAAAACTCATGTTTTGGTGCTTTTTGAACAATTTCGTTCCGTTGAAATACATCGCATCCACGTGAGCCAATGTCGGCTCTAAGTGTCAAAAGTTCGCCGCGTGAGTCACGGAAAAATTTTTCGAAACAAATGCACCCAATCCACTCCAATATGTCCAAAACTCATGTTTAGGTGCTTTTTGAACAATTTCGTTCCGGTGAAAAACATCGCATCCACGTGAGCCAATATCAGCACTAAGTGGCAAAGTTCGCCGTGCGAGTCAATAAGATATTTGTCGAAACGAACGCACCCAATCCACTCCAATACGTCCAAAACTCATGTTTTGGTGCTTTTTGAACAATTTCGTTCCGGTGAAAAACATCGCATCCACGTGAGCCAATATCAGCACTAAGTGGCAAAGTTCGCCGTGCGAGTCACGGAGAGATTTGTCGAAACGAACACACCCAATCCACTCCAATATGTCCAAAACTCATGTTTTGGGCTTTTTGAACAATTTCGTTGCGGTGAAATACATCGCATCCACGTGAGCCAATGTCGGCTCTAAGTGTCAAAAGTTCGCCGCGTGTCACTGTGAGATTTCTCTAAACGAACGGACCCAATCCACTCTATATGTCCAAAACTCATGTTTTGGTGCTTTTTGAACAATTTCCTTCCAGTGAAAAACATCGCATCCACGTGAGCCAATGTCGACTCTAAGTGTCAAAAGTTTGCCGCGTGAGTCACGGAAAGATTTTTCGAAACGAACGCACCTAATCCACTCTAATATGTCCAAAACTCATGTTTTGGTGCTTTTTGAACAATTTCGTTCTGGTGGAAAACATCGCATCCACGTGAGCCAATGTCGGCTCTAAGTGTCAAAAGTTCGCCGCGTGAGTCACGGAAAAATTTTTCGAAACAAATGCACCCAATCCACTCCAATATGTCCAAAACTCATGTTTAGGTGCTTTTTGAACAATTTCGTTCCGGTGAAAAACATCGCATCCACGTGAGCCAATATCAGCACTAAGTGGCAAAGTTCGCCGTGCGAGTCACGGAGAGATTTGTCGAAACGAACGCACCCAATCCACTCCAATATGTCCAATACTCATGTTTTGGTGCTTTTTGAACAATTTCGTTCCGTGAAAACATCGCATCCACGTGAGCCAATATCGGCACTAAGTGGTCAAAATTTCGCCACGCGAGTCACGGAGAGATTTGTCGAAACGAACGCACCAAATCCACTCCAATATGTCCAAAACTCATGTTTTGGTGCATTTTGAACAATTTCGTTCCGGTGAAAAACATCGCATCCACGTGAGCCAATATCGGCTCTAAGTGTCAACATTTCCCGCGCGAGTCACGGAGAGATTTGTCGAAACGAACGCACCCAATCCACTCCAATATGTCACAAACTCATGTTTTGGTGCTTTTGAACAATTTCATTCCGGTGAAAAACATCGCATCCACGTGAGCCAATATCGGCACTAAGTGTCAAAAGTTCGCCGCGTGAGTCACGGAGAGATTTTTCGAAACGAACGCACCCAATCCACTCCAATATGTCCAAAACTCATGTTTTGGTGCTTTTTGAACAATTTCGTTCCGGTGAAAAACATCGCATCCACGTGAGCCAATATCGGCACTAAGTGTCAAAAGTTCGCCGCGTGAGTCACGGAAGAGATTTGTCGAAACAAACGCACCCAATCCACTCCAATATGTCCAAAACTCATGTTTGGTGCTTTTTGAACAATTTCATTCCGATGAAAAACATCGCATCCACGTGAGCCAATATCGCACTAAGTGTCAAAGTTCGCCGTGCGAGTGTCGGAGAGATTTGTCGAAACGAACGCACCCAATCCACTCCAATATGTCCAAACTCATGTTTTGGTGCTTTTTGAACAATTTCATTCCGTGAAAACATCGCATCCACGTGAGCCAATGTCGGCCTAAGTGTCAAAAGTTCGCCGCGTGAGTCACGGAGAGATTTTTCGAAACGAACGCACCCAATCCACTCCAATATGTCCAAAACTCATGTTTTGGTGCTTTTTGAACAATTTCGTTCCGGTGAAAAACATCGCATCCACGTGAGCCAATGTCGGCTCTAAGTGTCAAAAGTTCGCCGCGTGAGTCACGGAAAATTTTTGAAACAAATGCACCCAATCCACTCCAATATGTCCAAAACTCATGTTTTGGTGCTTTTTGAACAATTTTTCGTGAAAACATCGCATCCACGTGAGCCAATATCGCACTAAGTGGCAAAGTTCGCCGTGCGAGTCACGGAGAGATTTGTCGAAACGAACGAACCCAATCCACTCCAATATGTCCAAAACTCATGTTTTGGTGCTTTTTGAACAATTTCATTCCGGTGAAAAACATCGCATCCACGTGAGCCAATGTCGGCTCTAAGTGTCAAAAGTTCGCCGCGTGAGTCACGGAAAAATTTTTCGAAACAAATGCACCCAATCCACTCCAATATGTCCAAAACTCATGTTTAGGTGCTTTTTGAACAATTTCGTTCCGGTGAAAAACATCGCATCCACGTGAGCCAATATCGGCACTAAGTGGCAAAGTTCGCCGTGCGAGTCAATAAGAGATTTGTCGAAACGAACGCACCCAATCCACTCCAATATGTCCAAAACTCATGTTTTGGTGCTTTTTAACAATTTCGTTCGGTGAAATACATCGCATCCACGTGAGCCAATGTCGGCTCTAAGTGTCAAAAGTTCGCCGCGTGAGTCACGGAGAGATTTTCGAAACGAACGCACCCAATCCACTCAATATGTCCAAAACTCATGTTTTGGTGCTTTTGAACAATTTCGTTCCGTGAAAAACATCGCATCCACGTGAGCCAATATCGACACTAAGTGTCAAAAGTTCGCCGCGCGAGTCACGGAGAGATTTGTCGAAACGAACGCACCTAATCCACTCTAATATGTCCAAAACTCATGTTTTGGTGCTTTTTGAACAATTTCGTTCCGGTGAAAACATCGCATCCACGTGAGCCAATATCGGCACTAGTGTCAAAAGTTCGCCGCGTGAGTCACGGAAAGATTTTCGAAACGAACGCACCCAATCCACTCCAATATGTCCAAAACTCATGTTTTGGTGCTTTTTGAACAATTTCGTTCCGGTGAAAAACATCGCATCCACGTGAGCCAATATCGGCACTAAGTGGCAAAGTTCGCCGCGCGAGTCACGGAGAGATTTGTCGAAACGAACGCACCCAATCCACTCCAATATGTCCAAAACTCATGTTTTGGTGCTTTTTGAACAATTTCGTTCCGTGAAAAACATCGCATCCACGTGAGCCAATATCGGCACTAAGTGTCAAAGTTCGCCGCGTGAGTCACGGAGAGATTTTTCGAAACAAATGCACCCAATCCACTCCAATATGTCCAAAACTCATGTTTTGGTGCTTTTGAACAATTTCGTTCCGGTGAAAAACATCGCATCCACGTGAGCCAATATCGGCACTAAGTGGCAAAGTTCGCCGTGCGAGTCACGGAGAGATTTGTCGAAACGAACGCACCCAATCCACTCCAATATGTCCAAAACTCATGTTTTGGTGCTTTTTGAACAATTTCGTTCCGGTGAAAAACATCGCATCCACGTGAGCCAATATCAGCACTAAGTGGCAAAGTTCGCCGTGCGAGTCACGGAGAGATTTGTCGAAACGAACGCACCCAATCCACTCCAATATGTCCAAAACTCATGTTTTGGTGCTTTTGAACAATTTCGTTCGGTGAAAAACATCGCATCCACGTGAGCCAATATCGGCACTAAGTGTCAAAAGTTCGCCGCGCGAGTCACGGAGAGATTTGTCGAAACGAACGCACCCAATCCACTCCAATATGTCCAAAACTCATGTTTTGGTGCTTTTTGAACAATTTCCTTCCAGTGAAAAACATCGCATCCACGTGAGCCAATGTCGACTCTAAGTGTCAAAAGTTTGCCGCGTGAGTCACGGAAAGATTTTTCGAAACGAACGCACCCAATCCACTCCAATATGTCCAAAACTCATGTTTTGGTGCTTTTGAACAATTTTGTTCCGGTGAAAAACATCGCATCCACGTGAGCCAATATCGGCACTAAGTGTCAAAGTTCCGCGCGAGTCACGAAGAGATTTGTCGAAACGAACGCACCCAATCCACTCCAATATGTCCAAAACTCATGTTTTGGTGCTTTTGAACAATTTCATTCCGGTGAAAAACATCGCATCCACGTGAGCCAATATCGACACTAAGTGTCAACATTTCGCGCGAGTCGGAAGAGATTTGTCGAAACGAACGCACTCAATCCACTCCAATATGTCACAAACTCATGTTTTGGTGCTTTTTGAACAATTTCATTCCGGTGAAAAACATCGCATCCCGTGAGCCAATATCGGCACTAAGTGTCAAAAGTTCGCCGCGCGAGTCACGGAGAGATTTCTCGAAACGAACGGACCCAATCCACTCTAATATGTCCAAAACTCATGTTTTGGTGCTTTTTGAACAATTTCGTTCCGGTGGAAAACATCGCATCCACGTGAGCCAATATCGGCACTAAGTGTCAAAAGTTCGCACGCGTGAGTCACGGAAAAATTTTCGAAACAAACGCACCCAATCCACTCCAATATGTCCAAAACTCATGTTTTGGTGCTTTTTGAACAATTTCGACATCGCATCCACGTGAGCCAATATCGGCACTAAGTGGCAAAGTTCGCCGTGCGAGTCACGGAGAGATTTGTCGAAACGAACGCACCCAATCCACTCCAATATGTCCAAAACTCATGTTTTGGTGCTTTTTGAACAATTTCGTTCCGTTGAAAAACATCGCATCCACGTGAGCCAATGTCGGCACTAAGTGTCAAAGTTCGCCGCGTGAGTCACGGAAAATTTTCGAAACAAATGCACCCAATCCACTCCAATATGTCCAAAACTCATGTTTTGGTGCTTTTTGAACAATTTCGTTCCGGTGAAAAACATCGCATCCACGTGAGCCAATATCGGCACTAAGTGGCAAAGTTCGCCGTGCGAGTCAATAAGAGATTTGTCGAAACGAACGCACCCAATCCACTCCAATATGTCCAAAACTCATGTTTTGGTGCTTTTTGAACAATTTCGTTCCGGTGAAAAACATCGCATCCACGTGAGCCAATATCGGCACTAAGTGGCAAAGTTCGCCGTGCGAGTCACGGAGAGATTTGTCGAAACGAACGCACCCAATCCACTCCAATATGTCCAAAACTCATGTTTTGGTGCTTTTTGAACAATTTTCGCGGTGAAAAACATCGCATCCACGTGAGCCAATATGGCACTAAGTGTCAAAAGTTCGCCGCGAGTCACGGAGAGATTTCTCGAAACGAACGGACCCAATCCACTCTATATGTCCAAAACTCATGTTTTGGTGCTTTTGAACAATTTCCTTCCGGTGAAAAACATCGCATCCACGTGAGCCAATGTCGACTCTAAGTGTCAAAAGTTTGCCGCGTGAGTCACGGAAAGATTTTTCGAAACGAACGCACCTAATCCACTCTAATATGTCCAAAACTCATGTTTTGGTGCTTTTGAACAATTTCGTTCGGTGGAAAACATCGCATCCACGTGAGCCAATATCGGCACTAAGTGTCAAAAGTTCGCCGCGTGAGTCACGGAAAATTTTTCGAAACGAACGCACCCAATCCACTCCAATATGTCCAAAACTCATGTTTTGGTGCTTTTTGAACAATTTCGTTCCGGTGAAAAACATCGCATCCACGTGAGCCAATATCGGCACTAAGTGGCAAAGTTCGCCGCGCGAGTCACGGAGAGATTTGTCGAAACGAACGCACCCAATCCACTCCAATATGTCCAAAACTCATGTTTTGGTGCTTTTGAACAATTTCGTTCCGGTGAAAAACATCGCATCCACGTGAGCCAATATCCGCACTAAGTGGCAAAGTTCGCCGTGCGAGTCACGGAGAGATTTGTCGAAACGAACGCACCCAATCCACTCCAATATGTCCAAAACTCATGTTTTGGTGCATTTTGAACAATTTCGTTGCGGTGAAAAACATCGCATCCACGTGAGCCAATGTCGGCACTAAGTGTCAAAAGTTCGCCGCGCGAGTCACGGAGAGATTTGTCGAAACGAACGCACCCAATCCACTCCAATATGTCCAAAACTCATGTTTTGGTGCTTTTGAACAATTTCCTTCCGGTGAAAAACATCGCATCCACGTGAGCCAATGTCGACACTAAGTGTCAAAAGTTTGCCGCGTGAGTCACGGAAAGATTTTCGAAACGAACGCACCTAATCCACTCCAATATGTCCAAAACTCATGTTTTGGTGCTTTTGAACAATTTCGTTCCGGTGAAAAACATCGCATCCACGTGAGCCAATATCGGCACTAAGTGTCAACATTTCCCGCGCGAGTCGAAGAGATTTGTCGAAACGAACGCACTCAATCCACTCCAATATGTCCAAACTCATGTTTTGGTGCTTTTTGAACAATTTCATTCCGATGAAAAACATCGCATCCACGTGAGCCAATATCGACACTAGTGTCAACATTTCCCCGCGAGTCACGGAAGAGATTTGTCGAAACGAACGCACCCAATCCACTCCAATATGTCCAAAACTCATGTTTTGGTGCTTTTTGAACAATTTCATTCCGGTGAAAAACATCGCATCGGTGGTGAGCCAATATCGGCACTAAGTGTCAAAAGTTCGCGCGCGAGTCACGGAGAGATTTCTCGAAACGAACGGACCCAATCCACTCCAATATGTCCAAAACTCATGTTTTGGTGCTTTTTGAACAATTTCGTTCCGGTGGAAAACATCGCATCCACGTGAGCCAATGTCGGCTCTAAGTGTCAAAAGTTCGCCGCGTGAGTCACGGAAAGATTTTTCGAAACAAATGCACCCAATCCACTCCAATATGTCCAAAACTCATGTTTTGGTGCTTTTTGAACAATTTCGACATCGCATCCACGTGAGCCAATATCAGCACTAAGTGGCAAAGTTCGCCGTGCGAGTCACGGAGAGATTTGTCGAAACGAACGCACCCAATCCACTCCAATATGTCCAAAACTCATGTTTTGGTGCTTTTGAACAATTTCGTTCCGTTGAAAAACATCGCATCCACGTGAGCCAATGTCGGCTCTAAGTGTCAAAAGTTCGCCGCGTGAGTCACGGAAAGATTTTTCGAAACAAATGCACCCAATCCACTCCAATATGTCCAAAACTCATGTTTAGGTGCTTTTGAACAATTTCGTTCCGGTGAAAAACATCGCATCCACGTGAGCCAATATCGGCACTAAGTGGCAAAGTTCGCCGTGCGAGTCATAAGATATTTGTCGAAACGAACGCACCCAATCCACTCCAATACGTCCAAAACTCATGTTTTGGTGCTTTTGAACAATTTCGTTCCGGTGAAAAACATCGCATCCACGTGAGCCAATATCGCACTAAGTGGCAAAGTTCGCCGTGCGAGTCACGGAGAGATTTGTCGAAACGAACACACCCAATCCACTCCAATATGTCCAAAACTCATGTTTTGGGCTTTTGAACAATTTCGTTGCGGTGAAATACATCGCATCCACGTGAGCCAATGTCGGCTCTAAGTGTCAAAAGTTCGCCGCGCGAGTCACGGAGAGATTTCTCGAAACGAACGGACCCAATCCACTCTATATGTCCAAAACTCATGTTTTGGTGCTTTTTGAACAATTTCCTTCCGGTGAAAAACATCGCATCCACGTGAGCCAATGTCGACTCTAAGTGTCAAAAGTTTGCCGCGTGAGTCACGGAAAGATTTTCGAAACGAACGCACCTAATCCACTCAATATGTCCAAAACTCATGTTTTGGTGCTTTTGAACAATTTCGTTCGGTGGAAAACATCGCATCCACGTGAGCCAATATCGGCTCTAAGTGTCAAAAGTTCGCGCGTGAGTCACGGAAAATTTTTCGAAACAAATGCACCCAATCCACTCCAATATGTCCAAAACTCATGTTTTGGTGCTTTTTGAACAATTTCGTTCCGTGGAAAAACATCGCATCCACGTTAGCCAATATCGCACTAAGTGGCAAAGTTCGCCGTGCGAGTCACGGAGAGATTTGTCGAAACGAACGCACCCAATCCACTCCAATATGTCCAAAACTCATGTTTTGGTGCTTTTGAACAATTTCGTTCCGTTGAAAAACATCGCATCCACGTGAGCCAATATCGGCACTAAGTGTCAAAATTTCGCCACGCGAGTCGTGAGAGATTTGTCGAAACGAACGCACCAAATCCACTCCAATATGTCCAAAACCATGTTTTGGTGCTTTTGAACAATTTCGTTCCGGTGAAAAACATCGCATCCACGTGAGCCAATATCGACACGTGTCAACATTTCGCGCGAGTCAGAAGAGATTTGTCGAAACGAACGCACCCAATCCACTCCAATATGTCACAAACTCATGTTTTGGTGCTTTTTGAACAATTTCATTCCGGTGAAAAACATCGCATCCACGTGAGCCAATATCGGCACCGAGTGTCAAAAGTTCGCCGCGCGAGTAACGGAGAGATTTCTCGAAACGAACGGACCCAATCCACTCTAATATGTCCAAAACTCATGTTTTGGTGCTTTTTGAACAATTTCGTTCCGGTGAAAACATCGCATCCACGTGAGCCAATGTCGGCACTAAGTGTCAAAAGTTTCGCCGCGTGAGTCACGGAAAATTTTTCGAAACAAATGCACCCAATCCACTCCAATATGTCCAAAACTCATGTTTAGGTGCTTTTGAACAATTTCGTTCCGGTGAAAAACATCGCATCCACGTTAGCCAATATCGGCACTAAGTGGCAAAGTTCGCCGTGCGAGTGACGGAGAGATTTGTCGAAACGAACGAACCCAATCCACTCCAATATGTCCAAAACTCATGTTTTGGTGCTTTTGAACAATTTCGTTCCGTTGAAATACATCGCATCCACGTGAGCCAATGTCGGCTCTAAGTGTCAAAGTTCGCCGCGTGAGTCACGGAAAAATTTTTCGAAACAAATGCACCCAATCCAATCCAATTTGTCCAAAACTCATGTTTTGGTGCTTTTGAACAATTTCGTTCCGGTGAAATACATCGCATCCACGTGAGCCAATGTCGGCTCTAAGTGTCAAAAGTTCGCCGCGAGTCACGGAAAATTTTCGAAACAAATGCACCCAATCCACTCCAATATGTCCAAAACTCATGTTTTGGTGCTTTTGAACAATTTCGTTCCGGTGAAAAACATCGCATCCACGTGAGCCAATATCGCACTAAGTGGCAAAGTTCGCCGTGCGAGTCACGGAGAAATTTGTCGAAACGAACGCACCCAATCCACTCCAATATGTCCAAAACTCATGTTTTGGTGCTTTTTGAACAATTTCGTTCCGGTGAAAAACATCGCATCCACGTGAGCCAATGTCGGCTCTAAGTGTCAAAAGTTCGCCGCATGAGTCGCGGAACAATTTTTCGAAACAAATGCACCCAATCCACTCCAATATGTGCAAAACTCATGTTTAGGTGCTTTTTGAACAATTTCGTTCCGGTGAAAAACATCGCATCCACGTGAGCCAATATCGCACTAAGTGGCAAAGTTCGCCGGCGAGTCACGGAGAGATTTGTCGAAACGAACGCACCCAATCCACTCCAATATGTCCAAAACTCATGTTTTGGTGCTTTTTGAACAATTTCGTTCCGGTGAAAAACATCGCATCCACGTGAGCCAATATCGACACTAAGTGTCAAAAGTTCGCCACGTGAGTCACGGAGAGATTTTTCGAAACGAACGCACCTAATCCACTCCAATATGTCCAAAACTCATGTTTTGGTGCTTTTTGAACAATTTCGTTCGGTGAAAAACATCGCATCCACGTGAGCCAATATCGACACTAAGTGTCAACATTTCCGCGCGCGAGTCAGAAGAGATTTGTCGAAACGAACGCACTCAATCCACTCCAATATGTCACAAACTCATGTTTTGGTGCTTTTTGAACAATTTCATTCCGGTGAAAAACATCGCATCCACGTGAGCCAATATCGGCACCGAGTGGCAAAGTTCGCCGCGCGAGTCACGAGAGAGATTTCTTGAAACGAACGGACCCAATCCACTCTAATATGTCCAAAACTCATGTTTTGGTGCTTTTTGAACAATTTCGTTCCGGTGAAAAACATCGCATCCACGTGAGCAAATGTCGGCTCTAAGTGTCAAAAGTTCGCCGCGTGAGTCACGGAAAATTTTTCGAAACAAATGCACCCAATCCAATCCAATATGTCCAAAACTCATGTTTTGGTGCTTTTTGAACAATTTCGTTCCGGTGAAATACATCGCATCCACGTGAGCCAATGTCGGCTCTAAGTGTCAAAAGTTCGCCGCGGAGTCGGAAGAGATTTGTCGAAACGAACGCACCCAATCCACTCCAATATGTCCAAAACTCATGTTTTGGTGCTTTTGAACAATTTCGTTCCGGTGAAAAACATCGCATTCACGTGAGCCATTATCGGCATTAAGTGTCAAAAGTTCGCCGCGCGAGTCACGAGAGATTTTCGAAACGAACGGACCCAATCCACTCTAGATGTCCAAAACTCATGTTTTGGTGCTTTTGAACAATTTCCTTCCATTGAAAAACATCGCATCCACGTGAGCCAATGTCGACTCTAAGTGTCAAAAGTTTGCCGCGTGAGTCACGGAAAGATTTTTCGAAACGAACGCACCAATCCACTCCAATATGTCCAAAACTCATGTTTTGGTGCTTTTGAACAATTTCGTTCCGGTGAAAAACATCGCATCCACGTGAGCCAATATCGGCACTAAGTGTCAAAAGTTCCCGCGCGAGTCGGAAGAGATTTGTCGAAACGAACGCACCCAATCCACTCCAATATGTCCAAAACCATGTTTTGGTGCTTTTGAACAATTTCGTTCCGGTGAAAAACATCGCATCCACGTGAGCCAATATCGGCACTAAGTGTACCAAGTTCGCCGCGTGAGTCATGGAGAGATTTGTCGAAACGAACGCACCAAATCCACTCCAATATGTCCAAAACTCATGTTTTGGTGCTTTTTGAACAATTTCGTTCCGATGAAAAACATCGCATCCACGTGAGCCAATATCGACACTAAGTGACAAAAGTTCGTCGCGCGAGTCACGGAGAGATTTGTCGAAACGAACTCACCCAATCCACTCAAATATGTCCAAAACTCATGTTTTGGTGCTTTTTAACAATTTCGTTCGGTGAAAAACATCGCATCCACGTGAGCCAATATCGGCACTATGTGTCAAAGTTCCGCGCGAGTCAGGAAGAGATTTGTCGAAACGAACGCACCCAATCCGCTCCAATATGTCCAATACTCATGTTTTGGTGCTTTTTGAACAATTTTGTTCCGGTGAAAAACATCGCATCCACGTGAGCCAATATCGGCACTATGTGTCAAAGTTCCCGCGCGAGTCGGAAGAGCTTTGTCGAAACAAACGCACCCAATCCACTCCAATATGTCCAATACTCATGTTTTGGTGCTTTTTGAACAATTTCGTTCCGGTGAAAAACATCGCATCCACGTGAGCCAATATCGGCACTAAGTGTCAAAAGTTCCCGCGCACCCAATCCACTCCAATATGTCCAGCTTTTGGTGCTTTTTGAACAATTTCGTTCCGGTGAAAAACATCGCATCCTCGTGAGCCAATATCAGCACTAAGTGGCAAAGTTCGCCGCGCGAGTCACGGAGAGATTTGTCGAAACGAACGCACCCAATCCACTCCAATATGTCCAAAACTCATGTTTTGGTGCTTTTTGAACAATTTCGTTCCGGTGAAAAACATCGCATCCACGTGAGCCAATATCAGCACTAAGTGGCAAAGTTCGCCGTGCGAGTCACGGAGAGATTTGTCGAAACGAACGCACCCAATCCACTCCAATATGTCCAAAACTCATGTTTTGGTGCTTTTTGAACAATTTCGTTCCGGTGAAAAACATCGCATCCACGTGAGCCAATATCAGCACTAAGTGGCAAAGTTCGCCGTGCGAGTCACGGAGAGATTTGTCGAAACGAACGCACCCAATCCACTCCAATATGTCCAAAACTCATGTTTTGGTGCTTTTTGAACAATTTCGTTCCGGTGAAAAACATCGCATCCACGTGAGCCAATATCGGCACTAAGTGACAAAAGTTCGCCGCGCGAGTCACGGAGAGATTTGTCGAAACGAACGCACCCTATCCACTCCAATATGTCCAAAACTCATGTTTTGGTGCTTTTTGAACAATTTCGTTCCGGTGAAAAACATCGCATCCACGTGAGGCAATATCGGCACTAAGTGGCAAAGTTCGCCGTGCGAGTCACGGAGAGAATTGTCGAAACAAACTCACCCAATCCACTCCAATATGTCCAAAACTCATGTTTTGGTGCTTTTTGAACAATTTCGTTCCGGTGAAAAACATCGCATCCACGTGAGCCAATATCGGCACTAAGTGTACCAAGTTCGAGTCACGGAGAGAGATTTGTCGAAACGAACGCACCCAATCCACTCCAATATGTCCAAAACTCATGTTTTGGTGCTTTTTGAACAATTTCCTTCTAGTGAAAAACATCGCATCCACGTGAGCCAATGTCGACACTAAGTGTCAAAAGTTTGCCGCGAGAGTCACGGAAAGATTTTTCAACGAACGCACCCAATCCACTCCAATATGTCCAAAACTTATGTTTTGGTGCTTTTGAACAATTTTGTTCCGGTGAAAAACATCGCATTCACGTGAGCCAATATCGGCACTAAGTGTCAAAGTTATGCCGCGAGTTACCCAGTGATTTTCGAAACGAACGGACCCAATCCACTCTAATATGTCCAAAACTCATGTTTTGGTGCTTTTGAACAATTTCGTTCCGGTGAAAAACATCGCATCCACGTGAGCCAATATCGGCACTAAGTGTACCAAGTTCGCCGCGTGAGTCACGGAGAGATTTGTCGAAACGAACGCACCCAGTCCACTCCAATATGTCCAAAACTCATGTTTTGGTGCTTGTTGAACAATTTCCTTCGAGTGAAAAACATCGCATCCACGTGAGCCATTGTCGACTCTAAGTGTCAAAAGTTTGCCGCGTGAATCACGGAAAGATTTTTCGAAACGAACGCACCCAATCCACACCAATATGTCCAAAACTCATGTTTTGGTGCTTTTTGAACAATTTCGTTCCGGTGAAAAACGTCGCATCCACGTGAGCCAATATCGGCACTAAGTGTCAAAAGTTCGCCACGCGAGTGCCTATGCAAGCATGTAGTATCCGCTAGGTAGACCATGGCAATTTGATAGAGACTCCATGCATCATGGTAGATCAAATCGGTACTCCTTTTCATACCATGAGAAGAAGATTGTGTTACATCCTATGTCCCCTGAAATGATTTTAAAGGATGAACTTGCTAGAGCTAACAAATTGAAAAAATTGGAGCATGCTAAGAGTGAAAATCAGATTGTAGTAAATGATCTTGAGAAGCATAAACACAAGAATAACAAATCTGCTCATGATAACAAGAAGGAAATTAAGTTAAAGGGAGCTTGCTTGATTGCTACAAAATCTGAAATAAATGAGCTGATTGCTTCTACCTCCCTTGCTTATGCTTTGGTCGTAAAGAAGCATTGATTTCACTCCATGAATTGCAGCCTACTTTGCCTCCGCCATTGCTAACCTTTTGCGGAGTATTCGATGTGTTTCCAAGTGAGATTCCACCGGATCGCCACCTATTCGAGGGATTGAGCATCAAATTGATCTCATTCCCGGAGCTTCATTGCCCAACCGTGCGCCATACGGGACCAATCCGAGGAGACAAAGGAGATTCAACGCCAAGTGCGGAGCTACTCGGCAAAGGTTATGTGCGTGAGTCTCTTAGTCCTTGTGCTGTTCCGGTATTACTTGTGCCAAAGAAAGATGGAACATGGCGCATGTGTGTGGATTGTAGGGCTATCAATAATATCACCATTCGTTACCGTCATCCTATTCCACGCCTAGATGATATGCTTGATGAGTTGAGTGGTGCCGTTGTGTTTTCTAAGGTTGATTTACGTAGTGGGTACCACCCATTCGTATGAAATTGGGAGATGAATGGAAAACTGCTTTTAAAACAAAGTTTGGGTTGTATGAGTGGCTGGTCATGCCTTTTGGTCTCACTAATGCACCTAGCACATTCATGAGATTGATGAATGAAGTTCGCGCGCTTTTATTGGCAGATTTGTAGTTGTATACTTTGATGACATCCCGATTTATAGCAAATCACATGAGGAACATCTTGAACACTTGCGTGCTGTTTTTGATGCATTGCGTGATGCACGTTTATTTGGTAACCTTGAGAAGTGCACATTTTGCACAGATTGGGTGTCTTTTCTTGGCTATGTTGTGACACCACGGGAATTGAAGTTGATCAAGCCAAGGTTGAAGCGATACATAGCTGGCCGGTACCTACAACCGTTACCCAAGTGCGAAGTTTTCGGGACTTGCTGGTTTCTATCGTCGCTTCGTGAAGGACTTTAGCGCCCTTGCTGCCCCGCTGCATGAGCTTACCAAGAAGGGAGTGATCTTCAAATAGACGGATGCACATCGGACGCCTTCGACATGCTTAAAGATAAGTTAACACATGCACCTTTGCTCCACTTTCCGATTTCAATAAAACCTTTGAGCTTGAATGTGATGCTAGTGGAATTGGTTTGGGAGGTGTCCTTTTACAAGATGGCAAACCTGTAGCATATTTGGTGAGAAATTGAGTGGGCCTAGTTTGAACTATTCTACTTATGACAAGGAATTGTTTGCTTTAGTTCGAACTCTACAAACATGGCAGCATTATTTGTGGCCCAAGGAGTTTGTCATACATTCGATCATGAATCTTTGAAACACATTCGTAGCCAAGCCAAACTGAATCGTAGACATGCTAAATGGGTAGAATTCATTGAGACCTTCCCTTATGTCATCAAACACAAAAAGGGAAAGGAAAATGTGATTGCCGATGCTTTGTCTAGACGTTATGCCATGTGTCACACTTGATTTCAAAATCTTTGGCTTGGAAACAATAAAAGAACAATATGCACATGATGCTGACTTCAAAGATGTATTGCTGAATTGTAAAGGAGGAAGGACTTGGAACAAATTCATCCTCAATGACGGGTTTGTGTTTAGAGCTAACAAGCTATGCATTCCACTAGCTCCGTGCGTTTGTTATTGCTGCAGGAAGCACATGGAGGAGGGCGATGGGACACTTTGGTGTGAAGAAAAAGAGGACATCCTTGCTGCTCATTTCTTTTGGCCCAGGATGAGGAGAGACGTGGAGAGATTCATAGCCCGCTGCACGACATGCCAAAAAGCTAAGTCACGTCTTAACCCTCATGGTTTGTACATGCCTCTACCGTCCCTAGTGTACCTTGGGAGGATATCTCTATGGACTTTGTTTTAGGACTGCCTAGAACCAAGAAGGGGAGGGACAGCGTGTTTGTGGTGGTAGATAGATTTTCTAAAATGGCACATTTCATACCGTGTCACAAAACCGATGACGCTACCAACATTGCTGATTTATTCTTTCGTGAGATTGTTCGTTTGCATGGTGTGCCAAATACAATTGTTTCGATCGTGATGCAAAATTCCTTAGTCATTTTTGGCGAACCTTGTGGGCTAAGTTGGGAACCAAGCTGTTATTCTCCACTACTTGCCACCCTCAAAGCGATGGTCAAACCGAGGTTGTAAATAGAACTTTATCAACCATGCTTAGGGCTGTCCTAAAAAGAACATTAAAATGTGGGAAGAATGTTTGCCTCATATTGAATTTGCGTATAATCGTTCGCTGCATTCTACTACAAAAATGTGTCCTTTTGAGATTGTCTATGGCTTCATACCACGAGCTCCTATTGATTTGATGCCCTTGCCAACTTCTGAAAAACTAAACTTTGATGCTAAGCAACGTGCTGAATTGATGCTTAAGCTGCATGAAACAACTAAAGAGAACATAGAGCGCATGAATGCTAAGTATAAGTATGCTAGTGATAAAGGTAGGAAGCATATGCATTTTGAACCGGGTGATCTGGTTTGGTTACATTTGAGGAAGGAAAGGTTTCTGAACGAGAAAATCCAAACTAATGTCTAGAGCTGATGGCCCTTTTAAAGTGCTGCAACGTGTTAATGAAAATGCATATAAGCTTGATCTTCCTACAGATTTTGGGGTCAACACATTTAACATTGCAGATTTGAAACCATACTTGGGAGAAGAAGATGAGCTTGAGTCGAGGACGACTCAAATGCAAGAAGGGGAGGATGATGAGGACATCACCGCCACCGATAGGTCCACCCCTCCACTTGGTCCCCTTACTCGTGCTCGTGCTCGACAACTTAACCATCAGATAAGCTCCTTCTTAAGCACTTGTCCATCTTGTTTAGACAACGGAGACACTTGCACCGTTGTTTTGCTCGGGAATGAAGAACAGGAGCCAAAGGGGAAAGGATTCACAAGCTCCGTGGTCGGGCAGCAGAACAACACCAACTTCTGACGGGTGCTGCGACTTCATACGGACTCCGATTGGGGTGATCTTGGACTTCCTGGAAAGCCTATCAAGTCTATTTTCAAATGGATTTGGAATCACCTTCAAATTCTCCTTGAGTCAACGGGAATCGTCAAAATGGTCGTGACTGGTACTGTGTTACCAGAACTTGGGCTGATAGGCCTTGTATCAAGTTGGGCCCATTAGGGCGCGTCCTAGGGTTTGGGGGAGACATCCTGGTCGTCTCCAACCTCACAAATACCCCAGCAGCCGCCACTCTAGGGTTGGGTTTTGTTGAGTTGCATTCTTAGCCATTGTTGCTAGTTGCTTGCTGGAATAGCGCATGCTGGATAAGCTGCCCTACTTCCCGCCTTCGAACCCCACATATTGTATCTTGGATTCGAATCCCTCATTCCTATTTGGTAATTTCAATACCTGTTATCTTGTTCTTGCAAGTTTCTTCGATTTGCTTGCAGGATTGAGAGCCCTAGTGGCTGGTGTCGTGCTCCACAAGGTGCGGCATCCTTGGAGGTGGTGTACCGGTTGCTAAGGCGCAGCACTTGAGAGAGCTGTAGTCGGACCGCCAACGTCATTCCCTTCCCCAAATCGAGTTACCCCTGCCTCTCATCGAAAGATCGGGCACCAACCCTAGCGGGTTCACATCGGGCACTAAGTGACAAAAGATCGCCGCACGAGTCACGGAGAGATTTGTCGAAACGAACGCACCCAATCCACTCAAATATGTCCAAAACTCATGTTTTGGTGCTTTTGAACAATTTCGTTCCGGTGAAAAACATCGCATCCACGTGAGCCAATATCGGCACTATGTGTCAACAGTTCCGCGCGAGTCAGGAAGAGATTTGTCGAAACGAACGCACCCAATCCACTCCAATATGTCCAAAACTCATGTTTTGGTGCTTTTTGAACAATTTCGTTCCGGTGAAAAACATCGCATCCACGTGAGCCAATATCGGCACTAAGTGACAAAAGTTCGCCGCGCGAGTCACGGAGAGATTTGTCGAAACGAACGCACCCTATCCACTCCAATATGTCCAAAACTCATGTTTTGGTGCTTTTTGAACAATTTCGTTCCGGTGAAAAACATCGCATCCACGTGAGTCAATATCGGCAGTAAGTGGCAAAGTTCGCCGTACGAGTCACGGAGAGATTTGTCGAAACGAACTCACCCAATCCACTCCAATATGTCCAAAACTCATGTTTTGGTGCTTTTTGAACAATTTCGTTCCGGTGAAAAACATCGCATCCACGTGAGCCAATATCGGCACTAAGTGTACCAAGTTCGCCGCGTGAGTCACGGAGAGATTTGTCGAAACGAACGCACCCAATCCACTCCAATATGTCCAAAACTCATGTTTTGGTGCGTTTTGAACAATTTCCTTCCAGTGGAAAACATCGCATCCACGTGAGCCAATGTCGACTCTAAGTGTCAAAAGTTTGCCGCGTGAGTCACGGAAAGATTTTTCGAAACGAACGCACCTAATCCACTCCAATATGTCCAAAACTTATGTTTTGGTGCTTTTTGAACAATTTCGTTCCGGTGAAAAACATCGCATCCACGTGAGCCAATATCGGCACTAAGTGGCAAAGTTCGCCGCGCGAGTCACGGAGAGATTTGTCGAAACGAACGCACCCAATCCACTCCAATATGTCCAAAACTCATGTTTTGGTGCTTTTTGAACAATTTCGTTCCGGTGAAAAACATCGCATCCACGTGAGCCAATATCAGCACTAAGTGGCAAAGTTCGCCGTTCGAGTCACGGAGAGATTTTTCGAAACGAACGCACCCAATCCACTCCAATATGTCCAAAACTCATTTTTTGGTGCTTTTTTGAACAATTTCGTTCCGGTGAAAAACATCGCATCCACGTGAGCCAATATCGGCACTAAGTGTCAAAAGTTCGCCACGCGAGTCACGGAGAGATTTGTCGAAACGAACGCACCAAATCCACTCCAATATGTCCAAAACTCATGTTGTCAAAAGTTCGCCACGCGAGTCACGGAGAGATTTGTCGAAACGAACGCACCAAATCCACTCCAATATGTCCAAAACTCATGTTTTGGTGCTTTTGAACAATTTCGTTCCGATGAAAACATCGCATCCACGTGAGCAAATATCGGCACTAAGTGACAAAAGTTCGCCGCGCGAGTCACGGAGAGATTTGTCGAAACGAACGCACCCAATCCACTCCAATATGTCCAAAACTCATGTTTTGGTGCTTTTTGAACAATTTCGTTCCAGTGAAAAACATCGCATCCATGTGAGCCAATATCAGCACTAAGTGGCAAAGTTCGCCGTGCGAGTCACGTAGAGATTTGTCGAAACGAACGCACCCAATCCACTCCAATATGTCCAAAACTCATGTTTTGGTGCTTTTTGAACAATTTCGTTCCGGTGAAAAACATCGCATCCACGTGAGCCAATATCGGCACTAAGTGTACCAAGTTCGCCGCGTGAGTCACGGAGAGATTTGTCGAAACGAACGCACCCAATCCACTCGAATATGTCCAAAACTCATGTTTTGGTGCTTTTGAACAATTTCCTTCCAGTGAAAAACATCGCATCCACGTGAGCCAATGTCGACTCTAAGTGTCAAAAGTTTGCCGCGTGAGTCACGGAAAGATTTTTCGAAACGAACGCACCCAATCCACTCCAATATGTCCAAAACTTATGTTTTGGTGCTTTTTGAACAATTTCGTTCCGGTGAAAAACATCGCATCCACGTGAGCCAATATCGGCACTAAGTGGCAAAGTTCGCCGCGCGAGTCACGGAGAGATTTGTCGAAACGAACGCACCCAATCCACTCCAATATGTCCAAAACTCATGTTTTGGTGCTTTTTGAACAATTTCGTTCCGGTGAAAAACATCGCATCCACGTGAGCCAATATAACACTAAGTGGCAAAGTTCGCCGTTCGAGTCACGGAGAGATTTTTCGAAACGAACGCACCCAATCCACTCCAATATGTCCAAAACTCATTTTTGGTGCTTTTTGAACAATTTCGTTCCGGTGAAAAACATCGCATCCACGTGAGCCAATATCGGCACTAAGTGACAAAAGTTCGCGCGCGAGTCACGGAGAGATTTGTCGAAACGAACGCACCCAATCCACTCCAATATGTCCAAAACTCATGTTTTGGTGCTTTTGAACAATTTCGTTCCGGTGAAAAACATTGCATCCACGTGAGCCAATATCGGCACTAAGTGGCAAAGTTCGCCGTGCGAGTCACGGAGAGATTTGTCGAAACGAACTCACCCAATCCACTCCAATATGTCCAAAACTCATGTTTTGGTGCTTTTACAACAATTTCGTTCCGGTGAAAAACATCGCATCCACATGAGCCAATATCGGCACTAAGTGTACCAAGTTCATTGTGTGAGTCACGGAGAGATTTGTCGAAACGAACGCACCCAATCCACTCCAATATGTCCAAAACTCATGTTTTGGTGCTTTTTGAACAATTTCGTTCCGGTGAAAAACATCGCATCCACGTGAGCCAATGTCGACTCTAAGTGTCAAAAGTTTGCCGCGGAAAGATTTTTCGAAACGAACGCACCCAATCCACTCCAATATGTCCAGTTTTGGTGCTTTTTGAACAATTTCGTTCCGGTGAAAAACATCGCATCCACGTGAGCCAATATCGGCACTAAGTGGCAAAGTTCGCCGCGCGAGTCACGGAGAGATTTGTCGAAACGAACGCACCCAATCCACTCCAATATGTCCAAAACTCATGTTTTGGTGCTTTTTGAACAATTTCGTTCCGGTGAAAAACATCGCATCCACGTGAGCCAATATCGCACTAAGTGGCAAAGTTCGCCGTGCGAGTCACGGAGAGTTTTGTCGAAACGAACGCACCCAATCCACTTCAATATGTCCAAAACTCAAGTTTTGGTGCTTTTTGAACAATTTTGTTCCCGTGAAAAACATCGCATCCACGTGAGCCAATATCGGCACTAAGTGACAAAAGTTCGCCGCGCGAGTCACGGAGAGATTTGTCGAAACGAACGCACCCTATCCACTCCAATATGTCCAAAACTCATGTTTTGGTGCTTTTGAACAATTTCGTTCCGGTGAAAAACATCGCATCCACGTGAGGCAATATCGGCACTAAGTGGCAAAGTTCGCAGTGCGAGTCACGGGAGAACGTCGAAACGAACGCACCAAATCCACTCCAATATGTCCAAAACTCATGTTTTGGTGCTTTTGAACAATTTCGTTCCGATGAAAAACATCACATCCACGTGAGCCAATATCGGCACTAAGTGACAAAAGTTCGCCGCGCGAGTCACGGAGAGATTTGTCGAAACGAACGCACCCAATCCACTCCAATATGTCCAAAACTCATGTTTTGGTGCTTTTGAACAATTTCGTTCCGTTGAAAAACATCGCATCCACGTGAGGCAATATCGCACTAAGTGGCAAAGTTCGCAGTGCGAGTCACGGAGAACTGTCGAAACGAACGCACCAAATCCACTCCAATATGTCCAAAACTCATGTTTTGGTGCTTTTGAACAATTTCGTTCCGATGAAAAACATCGCATCCACGTGAGCCAATATCGGCACTAAGTGACAAAAGTTCGCCGCGCGAGTCACGAGAGATTTGTCGAAACGAACGCACCCAATCCACTCCAATATGTCCAAAACTCATGTTTTGGTGCTTTTTGAACAATTTCGTTCCGGTGAAAAACATCGCATCCACGTGAGCCAATATCAGCACTAAGTGGCAAAGTTCGCCGTGCGAGTCACGGAGAGATTTGTCGAAACGAACTCACCCAATCCACTCCAATATGTCCAAAACTCATGTTTTGGTGCTTTTTGAACAATTTCGTTCCGGTGAAAAACATCGCATCCACGTGAGCCAATATCGGCACTAAGTGTACCAAGTTCGCCGCGTGAGTCACGGAGAGATTTGTCGAAACGAACGCAACCAATCCACTCCAATATGTCCAAAACTCATGTTTTGGTGCTTTTTGAACAATTTCGTTCCGGTGAAAAACATCGCATCCACGTGAGCCAATATCGGCACTAAGTGACAAAAGTTCGCCGCACGAGTCACGGAGAGATTTGTCGAAACGAACGCACCCAATCCACTCAAATATGTCCAAAACTCATGTTTTGGTGCTTTTTGAACAATTTCGTTCCGGTGAAAAACATCGCATCCACGTGAGCCAATATCGGCACTAAGTGTCAAAAGTTCGCCGCGCGAGTCAGGTAGAGATTTTTCGAAACGAACGCACCCAATCCACTCCAATATGTCCAAAACTCATGTTTTGGTGCTTTTTGAACAATTTCGTTCCGGTGAAAAACATCGCATCCACGTGAGCCAATATCGGCACTAAGTGACAAAAGTTCGCCGCGCGAGTCACGGAGAGATTTGTCGAAACGAACGCACCCAATCCACTCCAATATGTCCAAAACTCATGTTTTGGTGCTTTTTGAACAATTTCCTTCCAGTGAAAAACATCGCATCCACGTGAGCCAATGTCGACTCTAAGTGTCAAAAGTTTGCCGCGTGAGTCACGGAAAGATTTTTCGAAACGAACGCACCCAATCCACTCCAATATGTCCAAAACTCATGTTTTGGTGCTTTTTGAACAATTTCGTTCCGGTGAAAAACATCGCATCCACGTGAGCCAATATCGGCACTAAGTGTCAAAAGTACGCCGCGTGAGTCACGGAGAGATTTGTCGAAACGAACGCACCCAATCCACTCCAATATGTCCAAAACTCATGTTTTGGTGCTTTTTGAACAATTTCGTTCCGGTGAAAAACATCGCATCCACGTGAGCCAATATCGGCACTAAGTGACAAAAGTTCGCCGCACGAGTCACGGAGAGATTTGTCGAAACGAACGCACCCAATCCACTTAAATATGTCCAAAACTCATGTTTTGGTGCTTTTGAACAATTTTGTTCCGGTGAAAAACATCGCATCCACGTGAGCCAATATCGGCACTATGTGTCAACAGTTCCCTCGCGAGTTAGGAAGAGATTTTTCGAAACGAACGCACCCAATCCACTCCAATATGTCCAATACTAATGTTTTGGTTCTTTTTGAACAATTTCGTTCCGGTGAAAAACATCGCATCCACGTGAGCCAATATCGGCACTAAGTGACAAAAGTTCGCCGCGCGAGTCACGGAGAGATTAGTCGAAACGAACGCACCCAATCCACTCCAATATGTCCAAAACTCATGTTTTGGTGCTTTTGAACAATTTCCTTCCAGTGAAAAACATCGCATCCACGTGAGCCAATGTCGACTCTAAGTGTCAAAAGTTTGCCGCGTGAGTCACGGAAAGATTTTTCGAAACGAACGCACCCAATCCACTCCAATATGTCCAAAACTCATGTTTTGGTGCTTTTTGAACAATTTCGTTCCGGTGAAAAACATCGCATCCACGTGAGCCAATATCGGCACTAAGTGTACCAAGTTCGCCGCGTGAGTCACGGAGAGATTTGTCGAAACGAACGCACCCAATCCACTCCAATATGTCCAAAACTCATGTTTTGGTGCTTTTGAACAATTTCGTTCCGGTGAAAAACATCGCATCCACGTGAGCCAATATCGGCACTAAGTGTACCAAGTTCGCCGCGTGAGTCACGGAGAGATTTGTCGAAACGAACGCAACCAATCCACTCCAATATGTCCAAAACTCATGTTTTGGTGCTTTTTTAACAATTTCGTTCCGGTGAAAAACATCGCATCCACGTGAGCCAATATCGGCACTAAGTGACAAAAGTTCGCCGCACGAGTCACGGAGAGATTTGTCGAAACGAACGCACCCAATCCACTCAAATATGTCCAAAACTCATGTTTTGGTGCTTTTTGAAGAATTTTGTTCCGGTGAAAAACATCGCATCCACGTGAGCCAATATCGGCACTATGTGTCAACAGTTCCCTCGCGAGTTAGGAAGAGATTTTTCGAAACGAACGCACCCAATCCACTCCAATATGTCCAATACTCATGTTTTGGTGCTTTTTGAACAATTTCGTTCCGGTGAAAAACATCGCATCCACGTGAGCCAATATCGGCACTAAGTGACAAAAGTTCGCCGCGCGAGTCACGGAGAGATTTGTCGAAACGAACGCACCCAATCCACTCCAATATGTCCAAAACTCATGTTTTGGTGCTTTTTGAACAATTTCGTTCCGGTGAAAAACATCGCATCCACGTGAGCCAATATCGGCACTAAGTGTCAAAAGTTCGCCGCGTGAGTCACGGAGAGATTTTTCGAAACGAACGCACCCAATCCACTCCAATATGTCCAAAACTCATGTTTTGGTGCTTTTGAACAATTTCCTTCCGTGAAAAACATCGCATCCACGTGAGCCAATATCAGCACTAAGTGGCAAAGTTCGCCGCGCGAGTCACGGAGAGATTTGTCGAAACGAACGCACCCAATCCACTCCAATATGTCCAAAACTCATGTTTTGGTGCTTTTTGAACAATTTCGTTCCGGTGAAAAACATCGCATCCACGTGAGCCAATATCGCACTAAGTGGCAAAGTTCGCCGTTGGAGTCACGGAGAGATTTTTCGAAACGAACGCACCCAATCCACTCCAATATGCAAAACTCATTTTTGGTGCTTTTTGAACAATTTCGTTCCGGTGAAAAACATCGCATCCACGTGAGCCAATATCGGCACTAAGTGTCAAAAGTTCGCCACGCGAGTCACGGAGAGATTTGTCAAAACGAACGCACCAAATCCACTCCAATATGTCCAAAACTCATGTTTTGGTGCTTTTTGAACAATTTCGTTCCGGTGAAAAACATCGCATCCACGTGAGGCAATATCAGCACTAAGTGGCAAAGTTCGCAGTGCGAGTCACGGGAGAACTGTCGAAACGAACGCACCAAATCCACTCCAATATGTCCAAAACTCATGTTTTGGTGCTTTTGAACAATTTCGTTCCGATGAAAAACATCGCATCCACGTGAGCCAATATCGGCACTAAGTGACAAAAGTTCGCCGCGCGAGTCACGGAGAGATTTGTCGAAACGAACGCACCCAATCCACTCCAATATGTCCAAAACTCATGTTTTGGTGCTTTTTGAACAATTTCGTTCCGGTGAAAAACATCGCATCCACGTGAGCCAATATCAGCACTAAGTGGCAAAGTTCGCCGTGCGAGTCACGGAGAGATTTGTCGAAACGAACGCACCCAATCCACTCCAATATGTCCAAAACTCATGTTTTGGTGCTTTTTGAACAATTTCGTTCCGGTGAAAAACATCACATCCACGTGAGCCAATATCGGCACTAAGTGTACCAAGTTCGCCGCGTGAGTCACGGAGAGATTTGTCGAAACGAACGCACCCAATCCACTCCAATATGTCCAAAACTCATGTTTTGGTGCTTTTGAACAATTTCCTTCCGGTGAAAAACATCGCATCCACGTGAGCCAATGTCGACTCTAAGTGTCAAAAGATTGCCGCGTGAGTCACGGAAAGATTTTTGAAACGAACGCACCCAATCCACTCCAATATGTCCAAAACTCATGTTTTGGTGCTTTTTTGAACAATTTCGTTCCGGTGAAAAACATCGCATCCACGTGAGCCAATATCGGCACTAAGTGTACCAAGTTCGCCGCGTGAGTCACGGAGAGATTTGTCGAAACGAACGCACCCAATCCACTCCAATATGTCCGAAACTCATGTTTTGGTGCTTTTTGAACAATTTCGTTCCGGTGAAAAACATCGCATCCACGTGAGCCAATATCGGCACTAAGTGTACCAAGTTCGCCGCGTGAGTCACGGAGAGATTTGTCGAAACGAACGATGAGGACATCAATACTACCGATACATCCACGCCTCCACACGTACAACTTCATGGACCAATAACCCGCGCTCGTGCACGTCAACTCAACCATCAGGTGAGTTCATTCTTAAGTTTATGTTCCTCTTCTTTATACCCTGGAGGCGCGTGCACTTTTGTTTTACTCAGGAACGATGGAGAGGATTCAACGGGAAGAGGATTCGCGTGGGGTGGATTCGGACTGCAGCACAGTGTCAAGTTCTAACGGCCGCCACGACTTCATGCAAACTCCGATTTGGGCGTGCAAGTACTTGATGGAAAGGTTATCAAGTCTACTTTCAAATGGATCCAGCCCCATGTCAATATCTGTCCTGGAGCGGCCGCAATTGTTTGTTCTTTTTCTACCGAGTGTTTTCTGTCTTTGGTGCTGCGTCACCTCTTTTGGCCCAATGGGCCGTGTATCATGTTGGGCCCATTAGGGGCGCGTCCTAGGGTTTAGCACGACTCCGGCACCCCTGTGGTCGTCTCTCCCCTCTACTTAATCCTTCAGCCGCCACCAAGAAGGGCGGGTTTTGTTGATTAGAGTTAGCCTTTTGCTACTTGCACACAGCGCGCGTGTCGGCTAGACCGTCCGTCTGTTTGTCTTCGGAACTCCACCATATCGTGTATTCAGATTGAATCTTTCATCTTAATATATAGCAATTTCAGTGCTTGTTTTACTTGTTCTTGCTTGTTCTTCGATTGCTTGCGGGACGAGTGCCCTAGTGGCGGGTTGTCGCGCACCGCAAGATCGCGTCAACCATCGGAGACGGTGTATCGGTTGCTAAGGCGCATCGTCCTTGGACGGTTGTAGTCGGGCCGTGAACGTCGCCTCTATTCCCCAATCGAGTTATCCTCCACCTCTCATCGAAAGATCGGGACTAAATCCTAGCGGGATCGCATCAGTTGGTATCAGAGCGCGGTTGATCGGTGAGAGACTTTTTTTGCCCTTCGTTGTTTAATTTTGTTTCCTATAGTCCAGAAAAAGCCAAAAAAATAGTAGATTAGATCAATCCTAAAAACCCTTTGAGCCTTTTTTTTACTAGGACTGCTTAGTTAGGGCTTGTTGAGTCTTCGATTGCATGGTTGTGTCAATGTCTTTGGTCTTAGTGTTTAGGCGATTAGAGTTTCGAGTTCTTGCCACCACATACCGCCACCTTCACCATCGCCGCCATTACCTTTGTGTTAGCCGTCATCACCACCATCGCTGTCACCCACCAATTACTTTCCTTCCATAGTTTGATCTGTTTCCGTCTGTAACCTGTCTTGCCTTTGATCCACCATCGCAAGAAAGGAAATAGAACCCCGATTCGAGTTGCTGCCTTAAAACAGTGATATCTTTCTCATACGGGCTCGAAATTAGGCAAATAAGATATCTACGGACATCTACAGAAAAAGTTACATCCGTCTGTTTTCGTGGGCAATCTTAAAATCGCCAAATTCCGCTTGCAAAATTCTGTTTTCGTGGCGAGAAGCTTCGGAACCCCTTTCGGTAAAACTTTGAAAAATTCCACGTGCCTCATTTTTTGTCCGTTTAAGCTAAGAATTTTTGTGGTTGGTTCTAGTGTGCCCCTGGTTGTGAAAAATATCAAAAAAAATAAAAAAAATAAAAAAGTCGCATCTCTCTCCTCAGCACTAGAGAGAGAACAAAAAAAAAGAGAAAAAAAAAAAAAAAAAAAAGAGAGCAAAAAAAAAGAAAGAAAGGGGCCGACTCGTGAGAACCTTTCCTTTGTCTCCTTTGTCTCCTTCCCCTTAGTCCCCTTTGTCTCCACCTTCCGTGATCGTGTCTTTGGGTTTGTATCTTTGTGGCGTCCTTTGTGGTTAGGCTCGCGTCTCTTTTCGTCTAGCCTAGGACCAGCACGGTACCGACCTTGAGCGTTTACTCAATTTGCTTTGACTAACGTGGTTGCTAGTACTTCCTTGTGCATTACTTTCAGCCCTCCTATAGCTCCACACATACGACTACGCTTGACAACGAGCCTTGTTGCTACGGTGCCGATACACCTCGTTCCACGGTTGCGAGACTTGTAGGTTGTCGTCACCCCTCCCGTGAGCATGGTAAGGCTGGTAAGAACTTGTGAGATAAGCGAGAGCGAGCGCCTTTCGTAGCCACACCCCAATAGTTGTAGGGATTAATTCTTGTCAATTGTTTTCGTTTTTGTTTTGTTATATTAACCATGGCAGGCTCGGAGGAAGAAGAAGGTGCATCCCATTCTCCACGCACCGGACGCATCACACAACATTTTGCAAGGGAAGTGAAGCGGCACGAAGGACTTGATGCAGATCTGCGGTGACGAATGACAAGATCGGGCAATTGGAGGCCACACAAATCGATGCCACAACCAGGCTCGCCGGGTTGGAGGCATCGTCGCGCGTATTGACACCAGCCTTGCTACACTTGTGAGGCATTTTGATAACCTCAATGCTCGGGGCCATGATCGGCGTGATGAAGACGACGTTGATGGTGAGTACGGTGAGGACAACTTCGATGGTGACTATACCGCCGACATCGAACATGATGACCGCAACGCTCGTGATCGCCGTCGGCTACGTAACAACCGTAGAGGCATGGGAGAACACCGCCGACGAGAGGTACGCAATGAAGATGCTTTTTCTAAAGTCAAATTTAAGATACCTCCTTTTGATGGAAAATATGATCCCGATACATACATTACATGGGAGATTGCTGTTGATCAAAAATTTGCATGCCATGAATTCCCGAGAACTCTAGAGTTAGATGCTACTAGTGAGTTCATCGCTTTCGCCTCGTGTGGTGGATAGAACATGGCAAGAAAAATCCTAACAACATGCCACAGACTTGGGATGCTTTGAAACGGGTCATGCGGGCTAGATTTGTTCCTTCTTACTATGCACGTGATTTGTTAAATAAATTGCAACAATTGAGGCAAGGTGCTAAAAGTGTAGAGGAATATTATCGGGAATTACAAATGGGCATGCTTGCTGTAATTTAGACGAGTCCGAGGATGCTTGCTATGGCTAGATTTTTGGGTGGTCTAAACCGTGAGATCTATGACATTGTGGACTACAAAGATTACACTAATATGACTCGATTGTTTCATCTTGCTTGCAAAGCTGAAAGGGAAGTGCAGGACGACGTGCTAGTGCCAAGACTAATGTTTCGCGGAAAATCGACATCATGGCTGCCACGCACGCCTTCTACTCCTTCACCATCTTCCACACCCCCGGCGGTCGGCACCTTCTCCATCCAGCGACAAGCCACGTGTCCCGGCTGTTAGTGCACGACTAAGACAGCCCGCAGCCCGCCGCGAGTGCTTCTTCGTTGCATCCACGGAAGAACAAGAGATGTCCAATGTCACCGTTGCAAGGGCTATGGGCATGTCCAGGCGTGACTGCCCAGCAAGCGTGTTTTGGTAGTAAAAGATGATGGTGAGTATTCCTCGGCTAGTGATTTCGATGAAGATACACTTGCTTTGCTTGTGGCTGACCATGCAGATAAAGATGAGGGAACAGAAGAACATATTGGTGCGATCTTTGCGGAACGCTATGACAGCCTCATTGTGCAGCGTGTGCTCAGCACACAAATGGAGAAGGCCGAGCAAAATCAGCGGCACACCTTGTTCCAAACAAAGTGTGTCATTAAAGAGCGTTCTTGCCGCTTGATCATCGATGGAGGAAGCTGCAACAACTTGGCTAGCAGCGAAATGGTGGAGAAGCTTGCACTCGGCACCAAACCACATCCCCACCCATATCACATTCAATGGCTAAACAACGGTGGTAAGGCAAAGGTAACCAAGCGGTGCGTATTAATTTTGCAATTGGGGCATATCGTGATGTTGTTGAGTGTGATGTTGTACCTATACAAGCTTGTCATATTCTCGTTAGGTAGGCCGTGGCAATTTGATATGGATTCTATGCATCATGGTAGATCAAATCAATATTCTTTTATGTACCATGATAAGAAAATTGTGTTGCATCCCATGACCCCGAAGCTGTTTTTGAGGATGATATTGCTAGAGCTAAGAAAGAGAAGAATCGGGTCCATGCTATAAGTGAAAATCAGATTGTAGCCAAAGAACATGTGCAACATAACAAGAGAGAATCTAAATCGACAATAAAAATGTGATTCAATTGAAAGGTTCTTGCATGCTTCTTGTTAAATCGATGTTGCCAATTTGGATACAAGCTGAAACCGTATGCTATGCTTTTGTATGCAAGGATGCTTTGTTTTCCTTTGAGGATATACTGTTTCTTTTCCACTGCGGTCACTAATCTTTTGCGGGAGTATGAGGATGTTTTTCCCGGATGTACCGCGGGGCTGCCACCGGTGCGTGGAATTGAGCATCAAATCGATCGATTCCGGGGCTTCACTACCCAACCGCGCACCATACAGAACCAACCCCGACGAGACCAAGGAAATTCAGCGTCAAGTTCAGGAGTTGCTTGATAAAGGGTACGTACGAGAGTCTCTTAGTCCATGTCTTTGTGCCGGTGATTTTGGTGCCTAAGAAAGATGGATCTTGGCGTATGTGTGTTGATTGTAGAGCTATTAATAACATTACCATTAGATATCGTCATCCAATTCCTAGGTTAGACGATATGCTTGATGAATTGAGTGGCTCTTGTCTTCTCTAAAGTTGATTTGCGTAGTGGATACCACCGATTCGTATGAAGTTGGGAGATGAGTGGAAAACAGCTTTCAAAACTAAGTTTGGATTATATGAGTGGTTAGTGATGCCTTTTGGTTTAACTAATGCACCTAGCACTTTCATGAGGTTGATGAATGAGGTTTTGCGTGCTTTCATTGGCAAATTTGTGGTGGTATACTTTGATGATATTCTGATTTATAGCAAATCTTTAGAGGAACACCTTGATCATTTACGTGCTGTTTTTAATGCTTTGCGCGATGCACGTTTGTTTGGTAACCTTGCGAAGTGCAGTTTTTGCACCGATCGTGTATCGTTTCTTGGCTATGTTGTTACTCCGCAGGGAATTGAGGTTGATCAAGCCAAGGTCGAGGCAATTCAGAGTTGGCCGCCTCCTAAAACGGTCACACGGGTTCGAAGCTTTTAGGACTTGCAGGATTCTATCGGCGCTTCGTGCTGGATTTCAGCACCATTGCCGCACCGCTGAATGAGCTTACAAAGAAGGGAGCGCCTTTCACGTGGGGCACCGCACAAGTGAACGCCTTCAACATGTTAAAAGATAAGTTGACACATGCACCTCTCCTCCAACTTCCAAATTTTAATAAGACTTTTGAACTTGAATGTGATGCTAGTGGGATTGGATTGGGTGGTGTTTTGCTACAAGAGGGAAAACCCGTTGCATATTTGTGAAAAATTGAGTGGGCCTGTTCTGAATTATTCTACTTATGATAAAGAATTGTATGCTCTTGTGAGAACTCTGGAAACATGGCAACATTATTTATGGCCCAAGGAATTTGTCATACATTCTGATCATGAATCTTTAAAACATATTCGTAGTCAAGGCAAACTGAATCGTAGGCATGCTAAATGGGTTGAATTTATTGAATCTTTTCCTTATGTCATTAAACACAAGAAGGGAAAGGAGAATATCATTGCTGATGCTTTGTCTAGGAGATATACTTTGTTGACACAACTTGACTACAAAATCTTTGGCCTCGAAACAATCAAAGCCCAATATGTGAATGATGATGATTTTAAAGACGTGTTGTTGCTTGTAAGGATGGAAGGACATGGAACAGATTTGTCTTCAATGATGGGTTTATTTTTAGATCTAACAAGCTATGCATTCCAGCTAGCTCTGTTCGTTTGTTGTTCTTTGCGGAAGCGCATGGCGGTGGGTTGATGGGGCATTTTGGTGCCAAGAAGACGGAGGACATCCTTGCTAGCCATTTCTTTTGGCCGAGGATGAGAAGAGACGTGGAGCGATTTGTGGCTCGCTGCACGACATGTCAAAAGGCTAAGTCACGCTTAAACCCCATGGTTTATATATGCCTCTACCTGTTCCTAGTGTTCCTTGGGAAGATATTTCAATGGATTTTGTGTTGGGCTTACCTAGGACCAAGAGGGGCGAGATAGCATTTTTGTGGTTGTGGATAGGTTTTCTAAAATGGCACATTTCATACCATGTCATAAAGCGATGATGCTACTCATATTGCTTGACTTGTTCTTTTGGGAGGTTGTTCGCTTGCATGGTGTGCCAAACACCATTGTTTCGACCGTGACACTAAATTTCTCAGCCATTTTTGGAGAACTTTGTGGGCTAAATTGGGGACTAAGCTTTTGTTTTCTACTACTTGTCATCCCCAAACGATGGGCAAACTGAAGTTGTGAATAGGACTTTGTCAACTATGTTAAGGGCTGTTTTAAAGACAATATTAAGATGTGGGAAGAATGTTTGCCTCATATTGAATTTGCATACAATCGTTCCTTGCATTCCACTACAAAGATGTGCCCTTTTGAGATTGTTTATGGATTTTTGCCTCGTGCTCCTATTGATTTAATGCCTTTGCCATCTTCTGAAAAACTGAATTTTGATGCTAAACAACGTGCTGAGTTGATGTTAAAACTCCATGAAACAACTAAAGAAAACATAGAGCGCATGAATGCTAACTATAAGCTTTGGTGACAAAGGTAGACGTCAATTGAATTTTGAACCTGGTGATTTGGTTTGGTTACATTTGCGAAAGGAACGGTTTCTGATTTGCGAAAGTCTAAGTTGATGCCTAGAGCTGATGGACCTTTTAAAGTGCTTGAAAAATTAATGAAAATGCATACAAGCTTGATCTCCCGCAGATTTTGGGGTTAGTCCCACTTTTAACGTTGCAGATTTAAAGCCATATTTGGGAGATGAAGATGAGCTTGAGTCGAGGACGACTCCAATGCAAGAAGGGGAGGATGATGAGGACATCAATACTACCGATACATCCACGCCTCCACACGTACAACTTCATGGACCAATAACCCGCGCTCGTGCACGTCAACTCAACCATCGGTGAGTTCATTCTTAAGTTTATGTTCCTCTTCTTTATACCCGGAGGCGCGTGCACTTTTGTTTTACTCGGGAACGATGGAGAGGATTCAACGGGAAGAGGATTCGCGTGGGGTGGATTCGGACTGCAGCACAGTGTCAAGTTCTAACGGCCGCCACGACTTCATGCAAACTCCGATTTGGGCGTGCAAGTACTTGATGGAAAGGTTATCAAGTCTACTTTCAAATGGATCCAGCCCCATGTCAATATCTGTCCTGGAGCGGCCGCAATTGTTCTTTTTCTACCGAGTGTTTTCTGTCTTTGGTGCTGCGTCACCTCTTTTGGCCCAATGGGCCGTGTATCATGTTGGGCCCATTAGGGGCGCGTCCTAGGGTTTAGCACGACTCCGGCACCCCTGTGGTCGTCTCTCCCCTCTACTTAATCCTTCAGCCGCCACCAAGAAGGGCGGGTTTTGTTGATTAGAGTTAGCCTTTTGCTACTTGCACACAGCGCGCGTGTCGGCTAGACCGTCCGTCTGTTTGTCTTCGGAACTCCACCATATCGTGTATTCAGATTGAATCTTTCATCTTAATATATAGCAATTTCAGTGCTTGTTTTACTTGTTCTTGCTTGTTCTTCGATTGCTTGCAGGGACGAGTGCCCTAGTGGCCGGGTTGTCGCGCACCGCAAGATCGCGTCAACCATCGGAGACGGTGTATCGGTTGCTAAGGCGCATCGTCCTTGGACGGTTGTAGTCGGGCCGTGAACGTCGCCTCTATTCCCCAATCGAGTTATCCTCCACCTCTCATCGAAAGATCGGGACTAAATCCTAGCGGGATCGCATCACGAACGCAACCAATCCACTCCAATATGTCCAAAACTCATGTTTTGGTGCTTTTTGAACAATTTCGTTCCGGTGAAAAACATCGCATCCACGTGAGCCAATATCGGCACTAAGTGTCAAAAGTTCGCCGCGCGAGTCACGGAGAGATTTGTCGAAACGAACGCACCCAATCCACTCCAATATGTCCAAAACTCATGTTTTGGTGCTTTTTGAACAATTTTGTTCCGGTGAAAAACATCGCATCCACGTGAGCCAATATCGGCACTATGTGTCAACAGTTCCCCGCGCGAGTCAGGAAGAGATTTGTCGAAACGAACGCACCCAATCCACTCCAATATGTCCAATACTAATGTTTTGGTTCTTTTTGAACAATTTCGTTCCGGTGAAAAACATCGCATCCACGTGAGCCAATATCGGCACTAAGTGACAAAAGTTCGCCGCGCGAGTCACGGAGAGATTAGTCGAAACGAACGCACCCAATCCACTCCAATATGTCCAAAACTCATGTTTTGGTGCTTTTTGAACAATTTCCTTCCAGTGAAAAACATCGCATCCACGTGAGCCAATGTCGACTCTAAGTGTCAAAAGTTTGCCGCGTGAGTCACGGAAAGATTTTTGAAACGAACGCACCCAATCCACTCCAATATGTCCAAAACTCATGTTTTGGTGCTTTTTGAACAATTTCCTTCCAGTGAAAAACATCGCATCCACGTGAGCCAATATCGGCACTAAGTGGCAAAGTTCGCCGCGTGAGTCACGGAGAGATTTGTCGAAACGAACGCACCCAATCCACTCCAATATGTCCAAAACTCATGTTTTGGTACTTTTTGAACAATTTCGTTCCGGTGAAAAACATCGCATCCACGTGAGCCAATATCGGCACTAAGTGTACCAAGTTCGCCGCGTGAGTCACGGAGAGATTTGTCGAAACGAACGCAACCAATCCACTCCAATATGTCCAAAACTCATGTTTTGGTGCTTTTTAACAATTTCGTTCCGGTGAAAAACATCGCATCCACGTGAGCCAATATCGGCACTAAGTGACAAAAGTTCGCCGCACGAGTCACGGAGAGATTTGTCGAAACGAACGCACCCAATCCACTCAAATATGTCCAAAACTCATGTTTTGGTGCTTTTGAACAATTTTGTTCCGGTGAAAAACATCGCATCCACGTGAGCCAATATCGGCACTATGTGTCAACAGTTCCTCGCGAGTTAGGAAGAGATTTTTTCGAAACGAACGCACCCAATCCACTCCAATATGTCCAATACTAATGTTTTGGTTCTTTTTGAACAATTTCGCTCCGGTGAAAAACATCGCATCCACGTGAGCCAATATCGGCACTAAGTGACAAAAGTTCGCCGCGCGAGTCACGGAGAGATTAGTCGAAACGAACGCACCCAATCCACTCCAATATGTCCAAAACTCATGTTTTGGTGCTTTTTGAACAATTTCCTTCCGGTGAAAAACATCGCATCCACGTGAGCCAATGTCGACTCTAAGTGTCAAAAGTTTGCCGCGTGAGTCACGGAAAGATTTTTGAAACGAACGCACCCAATCCACTCCAATATGTCCAAAACTCATGTTTTGGTGCTTTTGAACAATTTCCTTCCGGTGAAAAACATCGCATCCACGTGAGCCAATATCGGCACTAAGTGGCAAAGTTCGCCGCGTGAGTCACGGAGAGATTTGTCGAAACGAACGCACCCAATCCACTCCAATATGTCCAAAACTCATGTTTTGGTGCTTTTTGAACAATTTCGTTCCGGTGAAAAACATCGCATCCACGTGAGCCAATATCGGCACTAAGTGGCAAAGTTCGCCGTTGGAGTCACGGAGAGATTTTTCGAAACGAACGCACCCAATCCACTCCAATATGTCCAAAACTCATTTTTTGGTGCTTTTTGAACAATTTCGTTCCGGTGAAAAACATCGCATCCACGTGAGCCAATATCGGCACTAAGTGTCAAAAGTTCGCCACGCGAGTCACGGAGAGATTTGTCGAAACGAACGCACCAAATCCACTCCAATATGTCCAAAACTCATGTTTTGGTGCTTTTTGAACAATTTCGTTCCGATGAAAATTGTCGCATCCACGTGATCCAATATCGGCACTAAGTGACAAAAGTTCGCCGCGCGAGTCACGGAGAGATTTGTCGAAACCAACGCACCCAATCCACTCCAATATGTCCAAAACTCAAGTTATGGTGCTTTTGAACAATTTCGTTCCGGTGAAAAACATCGCATCCACGTGAGCCAATATCGGCACTAAGTGGCAAAGTTCGCCGTGCGAGTCACGGAGAGATTTGTCGAAACGAACTCACCCAATCCACTCCAATATGTCCAAAACTCATGTTTTGGTGCTTTTAGAACAATTTCGTTCCGGTGAAAAACATCGCATCCACGTGAGCCAATATCGGCACTAAGTGTACCAAGTTCGCCGCGTGAGTCACGGAGAGATTTGTCGAAACGAACGCACCCAATCAACTCCAATATGTCCAAAAATCATGTTTTGGTGCTTTTTGAACAATTTCGTTCCGATGAAAAACATCGCATCCACGTGAGCCAATGTCGACTCTAAGTGTCAAAAGTTTGCCGCGTGAGTCACGGAAAGATTTTTCGAAACGAACGCACCCAATCCACTCCAATATGTCCAGTTTTGGTGCTTTTTGAACAATTTCGTTCCGGTGAAAAACATCGCATCCACGTGAGCCAATATCGGCACTAAGTGGCAAAGTTCGCCGCGCGAGTCACGGAGAGATTTGTCGAAACGAACGCACCCAATCCACTCAAATATGTCCAAAACTCATGTTTTGGTGCTTTTGAACAATTTCGTTCCGGTGAAAAACATCGCATCCACGTGAGCCAATATCGGCACTATGTGTCAACGGTTCCCCTCGCGAGTTAGGAAGAGATTTTTCGAAACGAACGCACCCAATCCACTCCAATATGTCCAATACTAATGTTTTGGTTCTTTTTGAACAATTTCGTTCCGGTGAAAAACATCGCATCCACGTGAGCCAATATCGGCACTAAGTGTACCAAGTTCGCCGCGTGAGTCACGGAGAGATTTGTCGAAACGAACGCACCCAATCCACTCCAATATGTCCAAAACTCATGTTTTGGTGCTTTTGAACAATTTCGTTCCGGTGAAAAACATCGCATCCACGTGAGCCAATATCGGCACTAAGTGTACCATGTTCGCCGCGTGAGTCACGGAGAGATTTGTCGAAACGAACGCACCCAATCCACTCCAATATGTCCAAAACTCATGTTTTGGTGCTTTTTGAACAATTTCGTTCCGGTGAAAAACATCGCATCCACGTGAGCCAATATCGACACTAAGTGACAAAAGTTCGCCGCACGAGTCACGGAGAGATTTGTCGAAACGAACGCACCCAATCCACTCAAATATGTCCAAAACTCATGTTTTGGTGCTTTTGAACAATGTCGTTCCGGTGAAAAACATCGCATTCACGTGAGCCAATATCGGCACTATGTGTACCAAGTTCGCCGCGTGAGTCACGGAGAGATTTGTCGAAACGAACGCACCCAATCCACTCCAATATGTCCAAAACTCGATGTTTTGGTGCGTTTTGAACAATTTCCTTCCGGTGAAAAACATCGCATCCACGTGAGCCAATGTCGACTCTAAGTGTCAAAAGTTTGCCGCGTGAGTCACGGAAAGATTTTTCGAAACGAACGCACCCAATCCACTCTAATATGTCCAAAACTCATGTTTTGGTGCTTTTGAACAATTTCGTTCCGGTGAAAAACATCGCATCCACGTGAGCCAATATCGGCACTAAGTGTCAAAAGTTCGCCACGCGATTCACGGAGAGGTTTGTCGAAACGAACGCACCAAATCCACTCCAATATGTCCAAAACTCATGTTTTGGTGCTTTTTGAACAATTTCGTTCCGATGAAAAACATCGCATCCACGTGAGCCAATATCGGCACTAAGTGACAAAAGTTCGTCGCGCGAGTCACGGAGATATTTGTCGAAACGAACGCACCCAATCCACTCCAATATGTCCAAAACTCATGTTTTGGTGCTTTTTGAACAATTTCGTTGGTGAAAAACATCGCATCCACGTGAGCCAATATCGCACTAAGTGGCAAAGTTCGCAGCAGCGAGTCACGGAGAGAATTGTCGAAACGAACGCACCAAATCCACTCCAATATGTCCAAAACTCATGTTTTGGTGCTTTTTGAACAATTTCGTTCCGATGAAAAACATCGCATCCACGTGAGCCAATATCGGCACTAAGTGACAAAAGTTCGCTGCGCGAGTCACGGAGAGATTTGTCGAAACGAACGCACCCAATCCACTCCAATATGTCCAAAACTCATGTTTTGGTGCTTTTGAACAATTTCGTTCCGGTGATAAACATCGCATCCACGTGAGCCAATATCGGCACTAAGTGACAAAAGTTCGCCGCGCGAGTCACGGAGAGATTTGTCGAAACGAACGCACCCAATCCACTCCAATATGTCCAAAACTCATGTTTTGGTGCTTTTGAAAAATTTCGTTCCAGTGAAAAACATCGCATCCACGTGAGCCAATATCGGCACTAAGTGTACCAAGTTCGCCGCGTGAGTCACGGAGAGATTTGTCGAAACGAACGCACCCAATCCACTCCAATATGTCCAAAACTCATGTTTTGGTGCTTTTGAACAATTTCCTTCCAGTGAAAAACATCGCATTCACGTGAGCCAATGTCGACTCTAAGTGTCAAAAGTTTGCCGCGTGAGTCACGGAAAGATTTTTCGAAATGAACGCACCCAATCGACTCCAATATGTCCAGTTTTGGTGCATTTTGAAAAATTTCGTTCCGGTGAAAAACATCGCATCCACGTGAGCCAATATCGGCACTAAGTGGCAAAGTTCGCCGCGCGAGTCACGGAGAGATTGGTCGAAACGAACGCACCCAATCCACTCCAATATGTCCAAAACTCATGTTTTGGTGCTTTTGAACAATTTCGTTCCGGTGAAAAACATCGCATCCACGTGAGCCAATATCAGCACTAAGTGGCAAAGTTCGCCGTGCGAGTCACGGAGAGATTTGTCGAAGCGAACGCACCCAATCCACTCCAATATGTCCAAAACTCATGTTTTGGTGATTTTTGAACAATTTCTTTCCGGTGAAAAACATCGCATCCACGTGAGCCAATGTCGGCACTAAGTGACAAAAGTTCGCCGCGCGAGTCACGAGAGATTTGTCGAAACGAACGCACCCTATCCACTCCAATATGTCCAAAACTCATGTTTTGGTGCTTTTTGAACAATTTCGTTCCGGTGAAAAACATCGCATCCACGTGAGGCAATATCGCACTAAGTGGCAAAGTTCGCAGTGCGAGTCACGGAGAGAATTGTCGAAACGAACGCACCAAATGCACTCCAATATGTCCAAAACTCATGTTTTGGTGCTTTTTGAACAATTTCGTTCCGATGAAAAACATCGCATCCACGTGAGCCAATATCGGCACTAAGTGACAAAAGTTCGCCGCGCGAGTCACGGAGAGATTTGTCAAAACGAACGCACCCAATCCACTCAAATATGTCCAAAACTCATGTTTTGGTGCTTTTTGAACAATTTCGTTCCGGTGAAAAACATCGCATCCACGTGAGCCAATATCGGCACTATGTGTACCATGTTCGCCGCGTGAGTCACGGAGAGATTTGTCGAAACGAACGCACCCAATCCACTCCAATATGTCCAAAACTCATGTTTTGGTGCGTTTTGAACAATTTCCTTCCAGTGAAAAACATCGCATCCACGTGAGCCAATGTCGACTCTAAGTGTCAAAAGTTTGCCGCGTGAGTCACGGAAAGATTTTTCGAAACGAACGCACCCAATCCACTCTAATATGTCCAAAACTCATGTTTTGGTGCTTTTGAACAATTTCGTTCCGGTGAAAAACATCGCATCCACGTGAGCCAATGTCGACTCTAAGTGTCAAAAGTTTGCCGCGTGAGTCACGGAAAGATTTTTCGAAACGAACACACCCAATCCACTCCAATATGTCCAAAACTCATGTTTTGGTGCTTTTTTGAACAATTTCGTTCCGGTGAAAAACATCGCATCCACGTGAGCCAATATCGGCACTAAGTGTACCAAGTTCGCCGCGTGAGTCACGGAGAGATTTGTCGAAACGAACGCACCCAATCCACTCCAATATGTCCAAAACTCATGTTTTGGTGCTTTTGAACAATTTCATTCCGGTGAAAAAATCGCATCCACGTGAGCCAATATCGGCACTAAGTGTACCAAGTTCGCCGCGTGAGTCACGGAGAGATTTGTCGAAACGAACGCACCCAATCCACTCCAATATGTCCAAAACTCATGTTTTGGTGCTTTTGAACAATTTCGTTCCGGTGAAAAACATCGCATCCACGTGAGCCAATATCGGCACTAAGTGACAAAAGTTCGCCGCACGAGTCACGGAGAGATTTGTCGAAACGAACGCACCCAATCCACTCAAATATGTCCAAAACTCATGTTTTTGTGCTTTTGAACAATTTCGTTCCGGTGAAAAACATCGCATCCACGTGAGCCAATATCGACACTATGTGTACCAAGTTCGCCGCGTGAGTCACGGAGAGATTTGTCGAAACGAACGCACCCAATCCACTCCAATATGTCCAAAACTCATGTTTTGATGCGTTTTGAACAATTTCCTTCCAGTGAACAACATCGCATCCACGTGAGCCAATGTCGACTCTAAGTGTCAAAAGTTTGCCGCGTGAGTCACGGAAAGATTTTTCGAAACGAACGCACCCAATCCACTCTAATATGTCCAAAACTCATGTGTTGGTGCTTTTTGAACAATTTCGTTCCGGTGAAAAACATCGCATCCAAGTGAGCCAACATCGGCACTAAGTGTCAAAAGTTCGCCACGCGATTCACGGAGAGATTTGTCGAAACGAACGCACCAAATCCACTCCAATATGTCCAAAACTCATGTTTTGGTGCTTTTGAACAATTTCGTTCCGATGAAAACATCGCATCCACGTGAGCCAATATCGGCACTAAGTGACAAAAGTTCGCCGCGCGAGTCACGGAGAGATTTGTCGAAACGAACGCACCCAATCCACTCCAATATGTCCAAAACTCATGTTTTGGTGCTTTTGAACAATTTCGTTCCGTGAAAAACCATCGCATCCACGTGAGCCAATATCGGCACTAAGTGGCAAAGTTCGCAGCTGCGAGTTACGGAGAGAATTGTCGAAACGAACGCACCAAATCCACTCCAATATGTCCAAAACTCATGTTTTGGTGCTTTTTGAACAATTTCGTTCCGATGAAAAACATCGCATCCACGTGAGCCAATATCGGCACTAAGTGACAAAAGTTCGCCGCGCGAGTCACGGAGAGATTTGTCGAAACGAACGCACCCAATCCACTCCAATATGTCCAAAACTCATGTTTTGGTGCTTTTGAACAATTTCGTTCCGGTGAAAAACATCGCATCCACATGAGCCAATATCGACACTAAGTGTACCAAGTTCGCCGCGTGAGTCACGGAGAGATTTGTCGAAACGAACGCACCCAATCCACTCCAATATGTCCAAAACTCATGTTTTGGTGCTTTTTGAACAATTTCCTTCCGTGAAAAACATCGCATCCACGTGAGCCAATGTCGACTCTAAGTGTCAAAAGATTGCCGCGTGAGTCACGGAAAGATTTTCGAAACGAACGCAACCAATCCACTCCAATATGTCCAGTTTTGGTGTTTTTGAACAATTTCGTTCCGGTGAAAAACATCGCATCCACGTGAGCCAATATCGGCACTAAGTGGCAAAGTTCGCCGCGCGAGTCACGGAGAGATTTGTCGAAACGAACGCACCCAATCCACTCTAATATGTCCAAAACTCATGTTTTGGTGCTTTTGAACAATTTCGTTCCGGTGAAAAACATTGCATCCACGTGAGCCAATATCGGCACTAAGTGGCAAAGTTCGCCGTGCGAGTCACGGAGAGATTTGTCGAAGCGAACGCACCCAATCCACTCCAATATGTCCAAAACTCATGTTTTGGTGCTTTTTGAACAATTTCGTTCCGGTGAAAAACATCGCATCCACGTGAGCCAATGTCGGCACTAAGTGACAAAGTTCGCCGCGCGAGTCACGGAGAGATTTGTCGAAACGAACGCACCCTATCCACTCCAATATGTCCAAAACTCATGTTTTGGTGCTTTTGAACAATTTCGTTCCGGTGAAAAACATCGCATCCACGTGAGGCAATATCGGCACTAAGTGGCAAAGTTCGCAGCGAGTCACGGAGAGAATTGTCGAAACGAACGCACCAAATCCACTCCAATATGTCCAAAGCTCATGTTTTGGTGCTTTTTGAACAATTTTGTTCCTTGAAAAACATCGCATCCACGTGAGCCAATATCGGCACTAAGTGACAAAAGTTCGCCGCGCGAGTCACGGAGAGATTTGTCGAAACGAACGCACCCAATCCACTCCAATATGTCCAAAACTCATGATTTGGTGCTTTTTGAACAATTTCGTTCCGGTGAAAAACATCGCATCCACGTGAGCCAATATCGGCATTAAGTGTATTGCGTCGCGTGAGTCACGGAGAGATTTGTCGAAACGAACGCACCCAATCCACTCCAATATGTCCAAAACTCATGTTTTGGTGCTTTTGAACAATTTCGTTCCGGTGAAAAACATCGCATCCACGTGAGCCAATATCGGCACTAAGTGTACCAAGTTCGCCGCGTGAGTCACGGAGAGATTTGTCGAAACGAACGCACCCAATCCACTCCAATATGTCCAAAACTCATGTTTTGGTGCTTTTTGAACAATTTCGTTCCGGTGAAAAACATCGCATCCACGTGAGCCAATATCGGCACTAAGTGAAAAATTTCGCCGCACGAGTCACGGAGAGATTTGTCGAAACGAACGCACCCAATCCACTCAAATATGTCCAAAACTCATGTTTTGGTGCTTTTGAACAATTTCGTTCCGTGAAAAACATCGCATCCACGTGAGCCAATATCGGCACTATGTGTCAAAAGTTCCCCAGAGTTAGGAAGTGATTTTCGAAACGAACGCACCCAATCCACTCCAATATGTCCAATACTAATGTTTTGGTTCTTTTTGAACAATTTCGTTCCGGTGAAAAACATCGCATCCACGTGAGCCAATATCGGCACTAAGTGACAAAAGTTCGCCGCGCGAGTCACGGAGAGATTTGTCGAAACGAACGCACCCAATCCACTCCAATATGTCCAAAAATCATCTTTTGGTGCTTTTTGAACAATTTCCTTCCAGTGAAAAACATCGCATCCACGTGAGCCAATGTCGACTCTAAGTGTCAAAAGTTTGCCGCGTGAGTCACGGAAAGATTTTTCGAAACGAACGCACCCAATCCACTCCAATAAAACTCATGTTTTGGTGCTTTTTGAACAATTTCGTTCCGGTGAAAAACATCGCATCCACGTGAGCCAATATCGGCACTAAGTGGCAAAGTTCGCCGCGCGAGTCACGGAGAGATTTGTCGAAACGAATGCACCCAATCCACTCCAATATGTCCAAAACTCATGTTTTGGTGCTTTTGAACAATTTCGTTCCGGTGAAAAACATCGCATCCACGTGAGCCAATATCGGCACTAAGTGGCAAAGTTCGCCGTTCGAGTCACGGAGAGATTTTTCAAACGAACGCACCCAATCCACTCCAATATGTCCGAAACTCATTTTTGGTGCTTTTTGAACAATTTCGTTCCGGTGAAAAACATCGCATCCACGTGAGCCAATATCGGCACTAAGTGTCTAAAGTTCGCCACGCGAGTCACGGAGAGATTTGTCAAAACGAACGCACCAAATCCACTCCAATATGTCCAAAACTCATGTTTTGGTGCTTTTTGAACAATTTCGTTCCGATGAAAACGTCGCATCCACGTGAGCCAATATCGGCACTAAGTGACAAAAGTTCGCCGCGCGAGTCACGGAGAGATTTGTCGAAACGAACGCACCCAATCCACTCCAATATGTCCAAAACTCAAGTTTTGGTGCTTTTGAACAATTTCGTTCCGTGAAAAACATCGCATCCACGTGAGCCAATATCGGCACTAAGTGGCAAAGTTCGCCGTGCGAGTCACGGAGAGATTTGTCGAAACGAACTCACCCAATCCACTCCAATATGTCCAAAACTCATGTTTTGGTGCTTTTGAACAATTTCGTTCCGGTGAAAAACATCGCATCCACGTGAGCCAATATCGGCACTAAGTGTACCAAGTTCGCCGCGTGAGTCACGGAGAGATTTGTCAAAACGAACGCACCCAATCCACTCCAATATGTCCAAAAATCATGTTTTGGTGCTTTTGAACAATTTCGTTCCGATGAAAAACATCACATCCACGTGAGCCAATGTCGACTCTAAGTGTCAAAAGTTTGCCGCGTGAGTCACGGAAGATTTTTCGAAACGAACGCACCCAATCCACTCCAATATGTCCAAACTCATGTTTTGGTGCTTTTGAACAATTTCATTCCGGTGAAAAACATCGCATCCACGTGAGCCAATATCGGCACTAAGTGGCAAAGTTCGCCGCGCTGAGTCACGGAGAGATTTGTCGAAACGAACGCACCCAATCCACTCCAATATGTCCAAAACTCATGTTTTGGTGCTTTTGAACAATTTCGTTCCGGTGAAAAACATTGCATCCACGTGAGCCAATATCAGCACTAAGTGGCAAAGTTCGCCGTGCGAGTCACAGAGATTTCTCGAAACGAACGCACCCAATCCACTCCAATATGTCCAAAACTCATGTTTTGGTTCTTTTTGAACAATTTCGTTCCGGTGAAAAACATCGCATCCACGTGAGCCAATATCGCACTAAGTGACAAAAGTTTGCGCGCGAGTCACGGAGAGATTTGTCGAAACGAATGCACCCTATCCACTCCAATATGTCCAAAACTCATGTTTTGGTGCTTTTGAACAATTTCGTTGTGAAAAACATCGCATCCACGTGAGCCAATATCGCACTAAGTGGCAAAAGTTCGCCGTGCGAGTCACGGAGAGATTTGTCGAAACGAACTCACACAATCCACTCCAATATGTCCAAAACTCATGTTTTGGTGCTTTTTGAACAATTTCGTTCCGGTGAAAAACATCGCATCCACGTGAGCCAATATCGACACTAAGTGTACCAAGTTCGCCGCGTGAGTCACGGAGAGATTTGTCGAAACGAACGCACCCAATTTACTCCAATATGTCCAAAACTCATGTTTTGGTGCTTTTTGAACAATTTCCTTCCAGTGAAAAACATCGCATCCACGTGAGCCAATGTCGAATGTAAGTGTCAAAAGTTTGCCGCGTGAGTCATGGAAAGATTTTTCGAAACGAACGCACCCAATCCACTCCTATATGTCCAAACTTTTGGTGCTTTTGAACAATTTCGCTCCGGTGAAAAACATCGCATCCACGTGAGCCAATATCGGCACTAAGTGGCAAAGTTCGCCGCGCGAGTCACGGAGAGATTTGTCGAAACGAACGCACCCAATCCACTCCAATATGTCCAAAACTCATGTTTTGGTGCTTTTGAACAATTTCGTTCCGTGAAAAACATTGCATCCACGTGAGCCAATATCGCACTAATTGGCAAAGTTCGCCGTGCGAGTCACGGAGAGATTTGTCGAAACGAACGCACCCAATCCACTCCAATATGTCCAAAACTAATGTTTTGGTGCTTTTTGAAAAATTTCGTTCCGTGAAAACATCGCATCCACGTGAGCCAACGTCGGCACTAAGTGACAAAAGTTCGCCGCGCGAGTCACTGAGAGATTTGTCGAAACGAACGCACTATGTCCAAAACTCATGTTTTGGTGCTTTTTGAACAATTTCGTTCCGATGAAAAACATCGCATCCACGTGAGCCAATATCGGCACTAAGTGACAAAAGTTCGCCGCGCGAGTCACGGAGAGATTTGTCGAAACGAACGCACCCAATCCACTCCAATATGTCCAAAACTCATGTTTTGGTGCTTTTTGAACAATTTCGTTCCGGTGAAAAACATCGCATCCACGTGAGGCAATATCGCACTAAGTGGCAAAGTTCGTCGTGCGAGTCACTGAGAGAATTGTCGAAACGAACTCACCCAATCCACTCCAATATGTCCAAAACTCATGTTTTGGTGCTTTTGAACAATTTCGTTTCGGTGAAAAACATCGCATCCACGTGAGCCAATATCGGCACTAAGTGTACCAAGTTCGCACGTGAGTCACGGAGAGAGATTTGTCGAAACGAACGCACTCAATCCACTCCAATATGTCCAAAACTCATGTTTTGGTGCTTTTTGAACAATTTCCTTCCGTGAAAAACATCGCATCCACGTGAGCCAATGTCGACTCTAAGTGTCAAAAGTTTGCCGCGTGACTCACGAAAGATTTTGCGAAACGAACGCACCCAATCCACTCCAATATGTCCAAAACTCATGTTTTGGTGCTTTTTGAACAATTTCGTTCCGGTGAAAACATTGCATCCACGTGAGCCAATATCGCACTAAGTGGCAAAGTTCGCCGTGCGAGTCACGGAGAGATTTGTCGGCGAACGCACCCAATCCACTCCAATATGTCCAAAACTCATGTTTTGGTGCTTTTGAACAATTTCGTTCCGGTGAAAAACATCGCATCCACGTGAGCCAATATCGGCACTAAGTGACAAAAGTTTGCCGCGCGAGTCACGGAGAGATTTGTCGAAACGAACGCACCCTATCCACTCCAATATGTCCAAAACTCATGTTTTGGTGCTTTTGAACAATTTCTGTTCCTGAAAAACATCGCATCCACGTGAGCCAATATCGCACTAAGTGGCAAAGTTCGCCGTGCGAGTCACGGAGAGATTTGTCGAAACGAACTCACACAATCCACTCCAATATGTCCAAAACTCATGTTTTGGTGCTTTTGAACAATTTCGCTCCTAGTGAAAAACATTGCATCCACGTGAGCCAATATCGACACTAAGTGTACCAAGTTCGCCGCGTGAGTCACGGAGAGATTTGTCGAAACGAACGCACCCTATTTACTTCCAATATGTCCAAAACTCATGTTTTGGTGCTTTTGAACAATTTCCTTCCAAAGTGAAAAACATCGCATCCACGTGAGCCAATGTCGAATCTAAGTGTCAAAAGTTTGCCGCGTGAGTCATGGAAAGATTTTTCAAACGAACGCACCCAATCCACTCCAATATGTCCATGTTTTGGTGCTTTTTGAACAATTTCGTTCCGGTGAAAAACATCGCATCCACGTGAGCCAATATCGGCACTAAGTGGCAAAAGTTCGCCGCGCGAGTCACGGAGAGATTTGTCGAAACGAACGCACCCAATCCACTCCAATATGTCCAAAACTCATGTTTTGGTGCTTTTGAACAATTTCTGCTCCGTGAAAAACATTGCATCCACGTGAGCCAATATCGCACTAATTGGCAAAGTTCGCCGCGCGAGTCACGGAGAGATTTGTCGAAACGAACGCACCCAATCCACTCCAATATGTCCAAAACTCATGTTTTGGTGCTTTTTGAACAATTTCGTTCCGGTGAAAAACATCGCATCCACGTGAGCCAATATCGGCACTAAGTGACAAAAGTTCGCCGCGCGAGTCACGGAGAGATTTGTCGAAACGAACGCACCCAATCCACTCCAATATGTCCAAAACTCATGTTTTGGTGCTTTTGAACAATTTCGTTCCGATGAAAAACATCGCATCCACGTGAGCCAATATCGGCACTAAGTGACAAAAGTTCGCCGCGCGAGTCACGGAGAGATTTGTCGAAACGAACGCACCCAATCCACTCCAATATGTCCAAAACTCATGTTTTGGTGCTTTTTGAAAATTTCGTTCCGTGAAAACATCGCATCCACGTGAGCCAATATCGCACTAAGTGGCAAAGTTCGCCGCGCGAGTCACGGAGAGAATTGTCGAAACGAACGCACCCAATCCACTCCAATATGTCCAAAACTCATGTTTTGGTGCTTTTTGTACAATTTCGTTTCGGTGAAAACATCGCATCCACGTGAGCCAATATCGGCACTAAGTGTACCAAGTTCGCCACGTGAGTCACTGAGAGAGATTTGTCGAAACGAACGCACCCAATCCACTCCAATATGTCCAAAACTCATGTTTTGGTGTTTTTGAACAATTTCCTTCCGGTGAAAAACATCGCATCCACGTGAGCCAATGTCGACTCTAAGTGTCAAATGTTTGCCGCGTGACTCACGGAAAGATTTTTCGAAACGAACGCACCCAATCCACTCCAATATGTCCAAAACTCATGTTTTGGTGCTTTTTGAACAATTTCGCTCCAGTGAAAAACATCGCATCCACGTGAGCCAATATCGCATAGGAAGAGATTTTTCAAACGAACGCACCCAATCCACTCCAATATGTCCAATACTAATGTTTTGGTTCTTTTGAACAATTTCGTTCCGGTGAAAAACATCGCATCCACGTGAGCCAATATCGGCACTAAGTGTACCAAGTTCGCCGCGCGAGTCACGGAGAGATTTGTCGAAACGAACGCACCCAATCCACTCCAATATGTCCAAAACTCATGTTTTGGTGCTTTTGAACAATTTCATTCCGGTGAAAAACATCGCATCCACGTGAGCCAATATCGGCACTAAGTGTACCATGTTCGCCGCGTGAGTCACGGAGAGATTTGTCGAAACGAACGCACCCAATCCACTCCAATATGTCCAAAACTCATGTTTTGGTGCTTTTTGAACAATTTCGTTCCCGTGAAAACATCGCATCCACGTGAGCCAATATCGGCACTAAGTGTCAAAAGTTCGCCGCACGAGTCACGAGAGATTTGTCGAAACGAACGCACCCAATCCACTCCAAATATGTCCAAAACTCATGTTTTGGTGCTTTTGAACAATTTCGTTCCGTGAAAAACATCGCATCCACGTGAGCCAATATCGGCACTAAGTGTACCAAGTTCGCCGCGTGAGTCACTGGAGAGAGATTTGTCGAAACGAACGCACCCAATCCACTCCAATATGTCCAAAACTCATGTTTTGGTGCTTTTTGAACAATTTCCTTCCGTGAAAAACATCGCATCCACGTGAGCCAATGTCGCACTAAGTGTCAAAAGTTCGCCGCGTGAGTCACGGAAAGATTTTCGAAACGAACGCACCCAATCCACTCCAATATGTCCAAAACTCATGTTTTGGTGCTTTTGAACAATTTCGTTCCTGAAAAACATCGCATCCACGTGAGCCAATATCGGCACTAAGTGTCAAAAGTTCGCCACGCGATTCACGGAGAGATTTGTCGAAACGAACGCACCCAATCCACTCCAATATGTCCAAAACTCATGTTTTGGTGCTTTTGAACAATTTCGTTCCGATGAAAAACATCGCATCCACGTGAGCCAATATCGGCACTAAGTGTCAAAAGTTCGCCGCGCGAGTCACTGAGATATTTGTCGAAACGAACGCACCCAATCCACTCCAATATGTCCAAAACTCATGTTTTGGTGCTTTTGAACAATTTCGTTCCGTGAAAAACATCGCATCCACGTGAGCCAATATCGCACTAAGTGGCAAAGTTCGCGCGAGTCACGGAGAGATTTGTCGAAACGAACGCACCCAATCCACTCCAATATGTCCAAAACTCATGTTTTGGTGCTTTTGAACAATTTCGTTCCGATGAAAACATCGCATCCACGTGAGCCAATATCGGCACTAAGTGACAAAAGTTCGCCGCGCGAGTCACTGAGAGATTTGTCGAAACGAACGCACCCAATCCACTCCAATATGTCCAAAACTCATGTTTTGGTGCTTTTTGAACAATTTCGTTCCGGTGAAAACATCGCATCCACGTGAGCCAATATCGGCACTAAGTGACAAAAGTTCGCCGCGCGAGTCACGGAGAGATTTGTCGAAACGAACGCACCCAATCCACTCCAATATGTCCAAAACTCATGTTTTGGTGCTTTTTGAACAATTTCGTTCCAGTGAAAAACATCGCATCCACGTGAGCCAATATCGGCACTAAGTGTAAAAGTTCGCCGCGAGTCACGGAGAGATTTGTCGAAACGAACGCACCCAATCCACTCCAATATGTCCAAAACTCATGTTTTGGTGCTTTTTGAACAATTTCCTTCCGTGAAAAACATCGCATCCACGTGAGCCAATATCGACACTAAGTGTCAAAAGTTTGCCGCGTGAGTCACGGAGAGATTTGTCGAAACGAACGCACCCAATCCACTCCAATATGTCCAAAACTCATGTTTTGGTGCTTTTGAACAATTTCGTTCCGTGAAAACATCGCATCCACGTGAGCCAATATCGGCACTAAGTGTCAAAAGTTCGCCGCGCGAGTCACGGAGAGATTTGTCGAAACGAACGCACCCAATCCACTCCAATATGTCCAAAACTCATGTTTTGGTGCTTTTGAACAATTTCGTTCCGGTGAAAAACATCGCATCCACGTGAGCCAATATCGCACTAAGTGGCAAAGTTCGCCGTGCGAGTCACTTGAGAGATTTGGTCGAAACGAACGCACCCAATCCACTCCAATATGTCCAAAACTCATGTTTTGGTGCTTTTTGAACAATTTCGTTCCGGTGAAAAACATCGCATCCACGTGAGCCAATATCGCACTAAGTGACAAAAGTTCGCCGCGCGAGTCACTGAGAGATTTGTCGAAACGAACGCACCCAATCCACTCCAATATGTCCAAAACTCATGTTTTGGTGCTTTTTGAACAATTTCTGTTCGGTGAAAACATCGCATCCACGTGAGCCAATATCGCACTAAGTGTCAAAGTTCGCGCGAGTCACTGAGAGATTTGTCGAAACGAACGCACCCAATCCACTCCAATATGTCCAAAACTCATGTTTTGGTGCTTTTTGAACAATTTCTGCTCCGGTGAAAAACATCGCATCCACGTGAGCCAATATCGGCACTAAGTGTCAAAAGTTCGCCGCGCGAGTCACTGAGAGATTTGTCAAACGAACGCACCCAATCCACTCCAATATGTCCAAAACTCATGTTTTGGTGCTTTTGAACAATTTCGTTCCGGTGAAAAACATCGCATCCACGTGAGCCAATATCGGCACTAAGTGTAAAAGTTCGCCGCGTGAGTCACGGAGAGATTTGTCGAAACGAACGCACCCAATCCACTCCAATATGTCCAAAACTCATGTTTTGGTGCTTTTGAACAATTTTGTTCCGGTGAAAACATCGCATCCACGTGAGCCAATATCGCACTAAGTGTCAAAAGTTTGCCGCGTGAGTCACGGAGAGATTTGTCGAAACGAACGCACCCAATCCACTCCAATATGTCCAAAACTCATGTTTTGGTGCTTTTGAACAATTTCGTTCCGGTGAAAAACATCGCATCCACGTGAGCCAATATCGCACTAAGTGTCAAAAGTTTGCCGCGCGAGTCACGGAGAGATTTTTCGAAACGAACGCACCCAATCCACTCCAATATGTCCAAAACTCATGTTTTGGTGCTTTTTGAACAATTTCGTTCCGGTGAAAAACATCGCATCCACGTGAGCCAATATCGGCACTAAGTGACAAAAGTTCGCCGCGCGAGTCACGGAGAGATTTGTCGAAACGAACGCACCCAATCCACTCCAATATGTCCAAAACTCATGTTTTGGTGCTTTTGAACAATTTCTTCCGGTGAAAAACATCGCATCCACGTGAGCCAATATCGCACTAAGTGTACAAAGTTCGCCGCGTGAGTCACTGAGAGATTTGTCGAAACGAACGCACCCAATCCACTCCAATATGTCCAAAACTCATGTTTTGGTGCTTTTGAACAATTTCGTTCCGGTGAAAAACATCGCATCCACGTGAGCCAATATCGGCACTAAGTGTCAAAAGTTCGCCGCGCGAGTCACTGAGAGATTTGTCGAAACGAACGCACCCAATCCACTCCAATATGTCCAAAACTCATGTTTTGGTGCTTTTTGAACAATTTCGCTCCGGTGAAAAACATCGCATCCACGTGAGCCAATATCGGCACTAAGTGTCAAAAGTTCGCCGCGCGAGTCACGGAGAGATTTGTCGAAACGAACGCACCCAATCCACTCCAATATGTCCAAAACTCATGTTTTGGTGCTTTTGAACAATTTCGTTCCAGTGAAAACATCGCATCCACGTGAGCCAATATCGACACTAAGTGTCAAAAGTTCGCCGCGTGAGTCACGGAGAGATTTTTCGAAACGAACGCACCCAATCCACTCCAATATGTCCAAAACTCATGTTTTGGTGCTTTTGAACAATTTCGTTCCGTGAAAAACATCGCATCCACGTGAGCCAATATCGCACTAAGTGTCAAAAGTTCGCCCTGAGTCACGGAGAGATTTGTCGAAACGAACGCACCCAATCCACTCCAATATGTCCAAAACTCATGTTTTGGTGCTTTTGAACAATTTCGTTCCGGTGAAAACATCGCATCCACGTGAGCCAATATCGGCACTAAGTGTCAAAAGTTCGCCGCGCGAGTCACGGAGAGATTTGTCGAAACGAACGCACCCAATCCACTCCAATATGTCCAAAACTCATGTTTTGGTGCTTTTGAACAATTTCGTTCCGGTGAAAAACATCGCATCCACGTGAGCCAATATCGGCACTAAGTGTCAAAAGTTCGCCGCGCGAGTCACTGAGAGATTTGTCGAAACGAACGCACCCAATCCACTCCAATATGTCCAAAACTCATGTTTTGGTGCTTTTGAACAATTTCGTTCCGGTGAAAAACATCGCATCCACGTGAGCCAATATCGCACTAAGTGTCAAAAGTTCGCCGCGCGAGTCACGGAGAGATTTGTCGAAACGAACGCACCCAATCCACTCCAATATGTCCAAAACTCATGTTTTGGTGCTTTTGAACAATTTCTGTTCCGTGAAAAACATCGCATCCACGTGAGCCAATATCGGCACTAAGTGTACAAAAGTTCGCCGCGCGAGTCACGGAGAGATTTGTCGAAACGAACGCACCCAATCCACTCCAATATGTCCAAAACTCATGTTTTGGTGCTTTTTGAACAATTTCGTTCCGGTGAAAACATCGCATCCACGTGAGCCAATATCGCACTAAGTGTCAAAAGTTGCCGCGTGAGTCACGGAGAGATTTGTCGAAACGAACGCACCCAATCCACTCCAATATGTCCAAAACTCATGTTTTGGTGCTTTTTGAACAATTTTGCTGTGAAAAACATCGCATCCACGTGAGCCAATATCGGCACTAAGTGTCAAAAGTTCGCCGCGCGAGTCACTGAGAGATTTGTCGAAACGAACGCACCCAATCCACTCCAATATGTCCAAAACTCATGTTTTGGTGCTTTTTGAACAATTTCGTTCCGTGAAAAACATCGCATCCACGTGAGCCAATATCGGCACTAAGTGTCAAAAGTTCGCCGCGAGTCACTGAGAGATTTGTCGAAACGAACGCACCCAATCCACTCCAATATGTCCAAAACTCATGTTTTGGTGCTTTTGAACAATTTCGTTCCGGTGAAAAACATCGCATCCACGTGAGCCAATATCGCACTAAGTGTCAAAAGTTCGCCGCGCGAGTCACTGAGAGATTTGTCGAAACGAACGCACCCAATCCACTCCAATATGTCCAAAACTCATGTTTTGGTGCTTTTTGAACAATTTCGTTCCAAGTGAAAACATCGCATCCACGTGAGCCAATATCGCACTAAGTGTCAAAGTTCGCCGCGCGAGTCACTGAGAGATTTGTCGAAACGAACGCACCCAATCCACTCCAATATGTCCAAAACTCATGTTTTGGTGCTTTTTGAACAATTTCGTTCCGTGAAAACATCGCATCCACGTGAGCCAATATCGCACTAAGTGTCAAAGTTCGCCGCGCGAGTCACGGAAGAGATTTGTCGAAACGAACGCACCCAATCCACTCCAATATGTCCAAAACTCATGTTTTGGTGCTTTTGAACAATTTCGTTCCTGTGAAAACATCGCATCCACGTGAGCCAATATCGCACTAAGTGTCAAAAGTTCGCCGCGCGAGTCACGGAGAGATTTGTCGAAACGAACGCACCCAATCCACTCCAATATGTCCAAAACTCATGTTTTGGTGCTTTTTGAACAATTTCGTTCCGTGAAAAACATCGCATCCACGTGAGCCAATATCGGCACTAAGTGTCAAAAGTTCGCCGCGCGAGTCACGGAGAGATTTGTCGAAACGAACGCACCCAATCCACTCCAATATGTCCAAAACTCATGTTTTGGTGCTTTTTGAACAATTTCGTTCCGTGAAAAACATCGCATCCACGTGAGCCAATATCGCACTAAGTGTCAAAAGTTCGCCGCGCGAGTCACTGAGAGATTTGTCGAAACGAACGCACCCAATCCACTCCAATATGTCCAAAACTCATGTTTTGGTGCTTTTGAACAATTTCGTTCCGGTGAAAAACATCGCATCCACGTGAGCCAATATCGGCACTAAGTGTCAAAAGTTTCGCCGCGCGAGTCACGGAGAGATTTGTCGAAACGAACGCACCCAATCCACTCTAATATGTCCAAAACTCATGTTTTGGTGCTTTTTGAACAATTTCGTTCCTAGTGAAAACATCGCATCCACGTGAGCCAATATCGGCACTAAGTGTCAAAAGTTCGCCGCGCGAGTCACAGAGATTTGTCGAAACGAACGCACCCAATCCACTCCAATATGTCCAAAACTCATGTTTTGGTGCTTTTTGAACAATTTCGTTCCTGAAAAACATCGCATCCACGTGAGCCAATATCGCACTAAGTGACAAAAGTTCGCCGCGCGAGTCACTGAGAGATTTGTCGAAACGAACGCACCCAATCCACTCCAATATGTCCAAAACTCATGTTTTGGTGCTTTTTGAACAATTTCGTTCCGGTGAAAACATCGCATCCACGTGAGCCAATATCGCACTAAGTGTCAAAAGTTCGCCGCGCGAGTCACGAGAGATTTGTCGAAACGAACGCACCCAATCCACTCCAATATGTCCAAAACTCATGTTTTGGTGCTTTTTGAACAATTTCGTTCCGGTGAAAAACATCGCATCCACGTGAGCCAATATCGGCACTAAGTGTACAAAGTTCGCCGCGCGAGTCACGGAGAGATTTGTCGAAACGAACGCACCCAATCCACTCCAATATGTCCAAAACTCATGTTTTGGTGCTTTTTGAACAATTTCGTTCCGTGAAAAACATCGCATCCACGTGAGCCAATATCGCACTAAGTGTCAAAAGTTCGCCGCGCGAGTCACTGAGAGATTTGTCGAAACGAACGCACCCAATCCACTCCAATATGTCCAAAACTCATGTTTTGGTGCTTTTGAACAATTTCGTTCCGGTGAAAAACATCGCATCCACGTGAGCCAATATCGCACTAAGTGTCAAAAGTTCGCCGCGCGAGTCACTGAGAGATTTGTCGAAACGAACGCACCCAATCCACTCCAATATGTCCAAAACTCATGTTTTGGTGCTTTTTGAACAATTTCGTTCCGGTGAAAACATCGCATCCACGTGAGCCAATATCGCACTAAGTGTCAAAAGTTCGCCGCGCGAGTCACGGAGAGATTTGTCGAAACGAACGCACCCAATCCACTCCAATATGTCCAAAACTCATGTTTTGGTGCTTTTTGAACAATTTCGTTCCGTGAAAACATCGCATCCACGTGAGCCAATATCGCACTAAGTGCAAAAGTTCGCCGCGCGAGTCACTGGAGAGATTTGTCGAAACGAACGCACCCAATCCACTCCAATATGTCCAAAACTCATGTTTTGGTGCTTTTTGAACAATTTCGTTCCTGTGAAAAACATCGCATCCACGTGAGCCAATATCGCACTAAGTGTCAAAAGTTCGCCGCGCGAGTCACGGAAGAGATTTGTCGAAACGAACGCACCCAATCCACTCCAATATGTCCAAAACTCATGTTTTGGTGCTTTTGAACAATTTGTTCCGGTGAAAAACATCGCATCCACGTGAGCCAATATCGCACTAAGTGTCAAAAGTTCGCCGCGAGTCACGAGAGATTTGTCGAAACGAACGCACCCAATCCACTCCAATATGTCCAAAACTCATGTTTTGGTGCTTTTTGAACAATTTCGTTCCGTGAAAAACATCGCATCCACGTGAGCCAATATCGCACTAAGTGTCAAAAGTTCGCCGCGCGAGTCACTGGAGAGATTTGTCGAAACGAACGCACCCAATCCACTCCAATATGTCCAAAACTCATGTTTTGGTGCTTTTGAACAATTTCGTTCCGGTGAAAAACATCGCATCCACGTGAGCCAATATCGGCACTAAGTGTCAAAAGTTCGCCGCGCGAGTCACGAAGAGATTTGTCGAAACGAACGCACCCAATCCACTCCAATATGTCCAAAACTCATGTTTTGGTGCTTTTGAACAATTTCGTTCCGTGAAAACATCGCATCCACGTGAGCCAATATCGCACTAAGTGTCAAAAGTTCGCCGCGTGAGTCACGGAGAGATTTGTCGAAACGAACGCACCCAATCCACTCCAATATGTCCAAAACTCATGTTTTGGTGCTTTTTGAACAATTTCGTTCCGGTGAAAAACATCGCATCCACGTGAGCCAATATCGGCACTAAGTGTCAAAAGTTCGCGCGCGAGTCACGGAGAGATTTGTCGAAACGAACGCACCCAATCCACTCAAATATGTCCAAAACTCATGTTTTGGTGCTTTTGAACAATTTCGTTCCGGTGAAAAACATCGCATCCACGTGAGCCAATATCGCACTAAGTGTCAAAAGTTCGCCGCGCGAGTCACGGAGAGATTTTCGAAACGAACGCACCCAATCCACTCCAATATGTCCAAAACTCATGTTTTGGTGCTTTTGAACAATTTCGTTCCGGTGAAAAACATCGCATCCACGTGAGCCAATATCGCACTAAGTGTCAAAAGTTCGCGCGCGAGTCACTGAGAGATTTGTCGAAACGAACGCACCCAATCCACTCCAATATGTCCAAAACTCATGTTTTGGTGCTTTTGAACAATTTCGTTCCGGTGAAAAACATCGCATCCACGTGAGCCAATATCGGCACTAAGTGTCAAAAGTTCGCCGCGCGAGTCACGGAAGAGATTTGTCGAAACGAACGCACCCAATCCACTCCAATATGTCCAAAACTCATGTTTTGGTGCTTTTTGAACAATTTCATTCCGGTGAAAAACATCGCATCCACGTGAGCCAATATCGGCACTAAGTGTCAAAAGTTCGCCGCGCGAGTCACTGAGAGATTTGTCGAAACGAACGCACCCAATCCACTCCAATATGTCCAAAACTCATGTTTTGGTGCTTTTGAACAATTTCGTTCCGGTGAAAAACATCGCATCCACGTGAGCCAATATCAGCACTAAGTGGCAAAGTTCGCCGTGCGAGTCACTGAGAGATTTCTCGAAACGAACGCACCCAATCCACTCCAATATGTCCAAAACTCATGTTTTGGTGCTTTTTGAACAATTTCGTTCTAGTGAAAAACATCGCATCCACGTGAGCTAATATCGGCACTAAATGTCAAAAGTTCGCCATGCGAGTCACGGAGAGATTTGTCGAAACGAACGCACCCAATCCACTCCAATATGTCCAAAACTCATGTTTTGGTGCTTTTTGAACAATTTCGTTCCGATGAAAAACATCGCATCCACGTGAGCCAATATCGCACTATGTGTCAAAGTTCCCGCGCGAGTCGGAAGAGATTTTTCGAAACGAACGCACCCAATCCACTCCAATATGTCCAAAACTCATGTTTTGGTGCTTTTGAACAATTTTGTTCCGGTGAAAACATCGCATCCACGTGAGCCAATATCGCACTAATGTGTCAAAAGTTCCCCGCGCGAGTCACGAAGAGATTTGTCAAACGAACGCACCCAATCCACTCCAATATGTCCAAAACTCATGTTTTGGTGCTTTTTGAACAATTTCGTTTCGGTGAAAAACATCGCATCCACGTGAGCCAATATCGCACTAATGTGTCAAAAGTTCCCCGCGCGAGTCACGGAGAGATTTGTCGAAACGAACGCACCCAATCCACTCCAATATGTCCAAAACTCATGTTTTGGTGCTTTTGAACAATTTCGTTCCGGTGAAAAACATCGCATCCACGTGAGCCAATATTGGCACTTGTGTCAAAAGTTCCCGCGCGAGTCGAAGAGATTTGTCGAAACGAACGCACCCAATCCACTCAAATATGTCCAAAACTCATGTTTTGGTGCTTTTGAACAATTTCGTTCCGGTGAAAAACATCGCATCCACGTGAGCCAATATCGGCACTAAGTAACAAAAGTTCGCCGCGCGAGTCACGGAGAGATTTGTCGAAACGAACGCACCCAATCCACTCAAATATGTCCAAAATTCATGTTTTGGTGCCTTTTGAACAATTTCGTTCCGGTGAAAAACATCGCATCCACGTGAGCCAATATTCGCACTACGTGTCAAAGTTCCCGCGCGAGTCGGAAGAGATTTGTCGAAACGAACGCACCAATTCCACTCAAATATGTCCAATACTCATGTTTTGGTGCTTTTGAACAATTTCGTTCCGGTGAAAAATATCAATATCCACGTGAGCCAATGTCGGCACTAAGTGTCAAAAGTTCGCGCGGAGTCACGGAGAGATTTCTCGAAACGAGCGCACCCAATCCACTCCAATATGTCCAAAACTCATATTTTGGTGCTTTTGAACAATTTTGTTCCGGTGAAAAACATCGCATCCACATGAGCCAATATCGGCACTAAGTGACAAAAGTTCGCCGCGCGAGTCACGGAGAGATTTGTCGAAACGAACGCACCCAATCCACTCAAATATGTCCAAAACTCATGTTTTGGTGCTTTTGAACAATTTCGTTTGGTGAAAAACATCGCATCCACGTGAGCCAATATCGGCACTAAGTGACAAAAGCTCGCCGCGCGAGTCACGGATAGATTTGTCGAAACGAACGCACCCAATCCACTCAAATATGTCCAAAACTCATGTTGTGGTGTTTTTGAACAATGTCGTTCCAGGAAAACCTCGCATCCACGTGAGCCAATATCGGCACTAAGTTACAAAAGTTCGCCGCGCGAGTCACGGAGAGATTTGTCGAAACGAACGCACCCAATCCATCAAATATGTCCAAAACTCATGTTTTGGTGCTTTTGAACAATTTCGTTCCGGTGAAAAACATCGCATCCACGTGAGCCAATATCGGCACTAAGAGTCAAAAGTTCACCGCGCGAGTCACGCAAGAGATTTGTCGAAAACAACGCACCCAATCCACTCCAATATGTCCAAAACCATGTTTTGGTGCTTTTGAACAATTTCGTTCCGGTGAAAAACATCGCATCCACGTGAGCCATTATCGGCACTATATGTCAAAAGTTCGCCGCGAGTCGGGAAGAGATTTGTCGAAATGAACGCACCCAGTCCACTCCAATATGTCCAAAACTCATGTTTTGGTGCTTTTTGAACAATTTCATTCCGGTGAAAAATATCGCATTCACGTGAGCCAATATCGGCACTAAGTGTCAAAAGTTCGCCGCGCGAGTCACGGAGAGATTTTTCGAAACGAACGGACCCAATCCACTCTAATATGTCCAAAACTCATGTTTTGGTGCTTTTGAACAATTTCGTTGGTGAAAAACATCGCATCCACGTGAGCCAATATCGGCACTAAGTGGCAAAGTTCGCCGTGCGAGTCACGGAGAGATTTCTCGAAACGAACGCACCCAATCCACTCCAATATGTCCAAAACTCATGTTTTGGTGCTTTTTGAACAATTTCGTTCCGATGAAAACATCGCATCCACGTGAGCCAATATCGACTATGTGTCAAAAGTTCCCGCGCGAGTTAGGAAGAGATTTTTCGAAACGAACGTTCCCAATCCACTCCAATATTTCCAAAACTCATGTTTTGGTGCTTTTGAACAATTTTGTTCCGGTGAAAAATATCGCATCCACGTGAGCCAATATCGGCACTATGTGTCAAAAGTTCCCGCGCGAGTTACGAAGAGATTTGTCGAAACGAACGCACCCAATCGACTCCAATATGTCCAAAACTCATGTTTTGGTGCCTTTTGAACAATTTCGTTTGGTGAAAACATCGCATCCACGTGAGCCAATATCGGCACTATGTGTCAAAAGTTCCCGCGCGAGTCGGAAGAGATTTGTCGAAACGAACGCACCCAATCCTCTCCAATATGAACAAAACTCATGTTTTTGTGCTTTTTGAACAATTTCATTCCGGTGAAAAAGATTGCATTCACATGAGCCAATATCGGCACTAAGTGTTAAAAGTTCGCCGCGCGAGTCACGGAGTATTTCTCGAAACGAACGGACCCAATCCACTCCAATATGTCCAAAACTCATGTTTTGGTGCTTTTGAACAATTTCGTTCCGGTGAAAAACATCGCATCCACGTGAGCCAATATTAGCACTAAGTGGCAAAGTTCGCCGTGCGAGTCACGAGAGATTTTCGAAACGAACGCACCCAATCCACTCCAATATGTCCAAAACTCATGTTTTGGTGCTTTTGAACAATTTCGTTCGGTGAAAAACATCGCATCCACGTGAGCCAATATCGGCACTAAATGTCAAAAGTTCGCACGCGCGAGTCACGGAGAGATTTGTCGAAACGAACGCACCCAATCCAGTCAAATATGTCCAAAACTCATGTTTTGGTGCTTTTGAACAATTTCGTTCCGGTGAAAAACATCGCATCCACGTGAGCCAATATCGACACTATGTGTCAACAGTTCCCCGCACGAGTCGGAAGAGATTTGTCGAAACGAACGCACCCAATCCACTCAAATATGTCCAATACTCATGTTTTGGTGCTTTTGAACAATTTCGTTCCGTGAAAAATATCGCATCCACGTGAGCCAATATCGCACTAAGTAACAAAAGTTCGCGCGCAAGTCACGGAGAGATTTGTCGAAACGAACGCACCCAATCCACTCAAATATGTCCAAAATTCATGTTTTGGTGCCTTTTGAACAATTTCGTTCCGGTGAAAAACATCGCATCCACGTGAGCCAATATTGGCACTACGTGTCAAAGTTCCGCCGCAGTCGAGGAAGAGATTTGTCGAAACGAATGCACCAATTCCACTCAAATATGTCCAATACTCATGTGTTGGTGCTTTTTGAACAATTTCGTTCGGTGAAAAATATCAATATCCACGTGAGCCAATGTCGGCACTAAGTGTCAAAAGTTCGCCGCGCGAGTCACGGAGAGATTTCTCGAAACGAACGCACCCAATCCACTCCAATATGTCCAAAACTCATGTTTTGGTGCTTTTTGAACAATTTCGTTCCGTGAAAAACATCGCATCCACGTGAGCCAATGTCGGCTCTAAGTGTCAAAAGTTCGCCGCGTGAGTCACGGATAAAATTTTCGAAACAAACGCACCCAATCCACTCCAATATGTCCAAAACTCATGTTTGGTGCTTTTGAACAATTTCGTTCCGGTGAAAAACATCGCATCCACGTGAGCCAATATGAGCACTAAGTGGCAAAGTTCGCCGTGTGCGAGTCACGGAGAGATTTGTCGAAACGAACTCACCCAATCCACTTCAATATGTCCAAAACTCATGTTTTGGTGCTTTTTGAACAATTTCGTTCCGGTGAAAAATATCGCATCCACGTGAGCCAATATCGGCACTAAGTGACAAAGGTTCGCCGCGCGAGTCACGGAGAGATTTGTCAAAACGAACGCACCCAATCTACTCAAATATGTCCAAAACTCATGTTGTGGTTCTTTTTGAACAATTTCGTTCCGGTGAAAACATCGCATCCACGTGAGCCAATATTGGCACTATGTGACAAAAGTTTGCCGCGCGAGTCACGGAGTGATTTCTCGAAACGAACGCACCAAATCCACTCCATTATGTCCAAAACTCATGTTTTGGTGCTTTTGAACAATTTCGTTCCGATGAAAAACATCGCATCCACGTGAGCCAATATCGAACTATGTGTCAAAAGTTTCGCGCGAGTTAGGAAGAGATTTTTCGAAACGAACACACCCAATCCACTCCAATATGTCCAAAACTCATGTTTTGGTGCTTTTGAACAATTTTGTTCCGGTGATAAACATCGCATCCACGTGAGCCAATATCGGCACTATGTGTCAAAAGTTCCCGCGCGAGTCGAAGAGATTTGTCGAAACGAATGGACCCAATCCACTCCAATATGTCCAAAACTCATGTTTTGGTGCTTTTGAACAATTTCGTTCCGGTGAAAAACATCGCATCCACGTGAGCCAATATCGGCACTATGGGTCAAAAGTTCCCGCGCGAGTAGGGAAGAGATTTGTCGAAACGAACGCACCCAATCCACTCCAATATGTCCAAAACTCATGTTTTGGTGCTTTTGAACAATTTCGTTCGAAGAAAAACATCACATCCACGTGAGCCAATATCGAACTATGTGTCAAAAGTTTCCTGCGCGAGTTAGGAAGAAATTTTTCGAAACGAACACACCCAATCCACTCCAATATGTCCAAAACTCATGTTTTGGTGCTTTTGAACAATTTTGTTCCGGTGAAAAACATCGCATCCACGTGAGCCAATATCGGCACTATGTGTCAAAAGTGCCCCGCGCGTGTAAGGAAGAGATTTGTCGAAACGAACGTACCCAATCCACTCCAATATGTCCAAAACTCATGTTTTGGTGCTTTTGAACAATTTCGTCCGGTGAAAAACATCGCATCCACGTGAGCCAATATCGGCACTAAGTGTCAAAAGTTTCCTACGCGAGTTAGGAAGAGATTTTTCGAAACGAACACACCCAATCCACTCCAATATGTCCAAAACTCATGTTTTGGAGCTTTTGAACAATTTTGTTCCGGTGAAAAACATCGCATCCACGTGAGCAAATATCGGACCTGTGTCAAAGTTCCCGCGCGAGTCGGAAGAGATTTGTCGAAACGAACGGACCCAATCCGCTCCAATATGTCCAAAACTCATGTTTTGGTGCTTTTGAACAATTTCGTTGTGGTGAAAAACATCGCATCCACGTGAGCCAATATGAGCACTATGTGTCAAAAGTTACCCGCGTGAGTTAGGAAGAGATTTGTCGAAACGAACGCACCCAATCCACTCCAATATGTCCAAAACTCATGTTTTGGTGGTTTTTGAACAATTTCGTCCGGTGAAAAACATCGCATCGACGTGAGCCAACATCGGCACTAAGTGTCAAAAGTTCCGCGCGCATGTCACGAAGAGATTTCTCGAAACGAACGCACCCAATCCACTCAAATATGTCCAAAACTCATGTTTTGGTGCTTTTTGAACAATTTCGTTCCGGTGAAAAACATCGCATCCACGTGAGCCAATATCGCACTATGTGTCAAAAGTTCCACGCGAGTCACGGAGAGATTTGTCGAAACGAACGCACCCAATCCGCTCCAATATGTCCAAAACTCATGTTTTGGTGCTTTTGAACAATTTCGTTCCGGTGAAAAACATCGCATCCACGTGAGCCAATATCGGCACTAAGTGACAAAAGTTCGCCGCGCGAGTCATGGAGAGATTTGTCGAAACGAACGCACCCAATCCACTCAAATATGTCCAAAACTCATGTTGTGGTGTTTTTGAACAATTTCGTTCCGGGAAAACATCGCATCCACGTGAGCCAATATCGGCACTAAGTGACAAAAGTTCGCCGCGCGAGTCACGGAGAGATTTGTCGAAACGAACGCACCCAATCCACTCAAATATGTCCAAAACTCATGTTTTGGTGCTTTTGAACAATTTTGTTCCGTGAAAAACATCGCATCCACGTGAGCCAATATCGGCACTAAGTGTCAAAAGTTCGCCGCGTGAGTCACGGAGAGATTTTTCGAAACGAACGCACCCAATCCACTCTAATATGTCCAAAACTCATGTTTTGGTGCTTTTTGAAATATTTTGTTCCGGTGAAAAAGATCGCATCCACGTGAGCCAATATCGGCACTAAGTGACAAAAGTTCGCCGCGCGAGTCACGGAGAGATTTGTCGAAACGAACGCACCCAATCCACTCAAATATGTCCAAAACTCATGTTTTGGTGCTTTTGAACAATTTCGTTCCGGTGAAAAATATCGCATCCACGTGAGCCAATATTGGCACTATGTGTCAACAGTTCGCACGAGTCAGAAGAGATTTGTCGAAACGAACGCACCAATTCCACTCAAATATGTCCAATACTCATGTTTTGGTGCTTTTTAACAATTTCGTTCCGGTGAAAAATATCAATATCCACGTAAGCCAATGTCGGCACTAAGTGTCAAAAGTTCGCCGCGCGAGTCACGGAGAGATTTCTCGAAACGAACGCACCCAATCCACTCCAATATGTCCAAAACTCATGTTTTGGTGCTTTTGAACAATTTCGTTCCGGTGAAAAACATCGCATCCACGTGAGCCAATGTCGGCTCTAAGTGTCAAAAGTTCGCCGCGTGAGTCACGGAAAAAATTTCGAAACAAACGCACCCAATCCACTCCAACATGTCCAAAACTCATGTTTTGGTGGTTTTAGAACAATTTCGTTCCGGTGAAAAACATCGCATCCACGTGAGCCAATATGAGCATTAAGTGGCAAAGTTCGCCGTGCCGAGTCACGGAGAGATTTGTCGAAACGAACTCACCCAATCCACTCCAATATGTCCACAACCCATGTTTTGGTGCTTTTTGAACAATTTCGTTCCGGTGAAAAACATCGCATCCACGTGAGCCAATATCGGCACTAAGTGACAAAAGTTCGCCGCGCGAGTCACGGAGAGATTTGTCGAAACGAACGCACCCAATCCACTCAAATATGTCCAAAACTCATGTTGTGGTTCTTTTTGAACAATTTCGTTCCGGTGAAAAACATCGCATCCACGTGAGCCAATATTGGCACTATGTGACAAAAGTTTGCCGCGCGAGTCACGGAGTGATTTCTCAAACGAACGGACCCAATCCACTCTAATATGTCCAAAACTCATGTTTTGGTGCTTTTGAACAATTTCGTTCCGTGAAAAACATCGCATCCACGTGAGCCAATATCGGCACTAAGTGTCAAAAGTTCGCCGCGCGAGTCACGGAGTGATTTCTCGAAACGAACGGACCCAATCCGCTCCAATATGTCCAAAACTCATGTTTTGGTGCTTTTTGAACAATTTCGTTCAGCGAAAAACATCGCATCCACGTGAGCCAATCCAATATCGGCACTAAGTATACTAAGTTCGCCGCGTGAGTCACGGAGAGATTTGTCGAAACGAACGCACCCAATCCACTCCAATATGTCCAAAACTCATGTTTTGGTGCTTTTTGAACAATTTCCTTCCAGTGAAAAACATCGCATCCACGTGAGCCAATGTCAACTCTAAGTGTCAAAAGTTTGCCGCGTGAGTCACGAAATGATTTTTCGAAACGAACGCACCCAATCAACTCCAATATGTCCAAAACTCATGTTTTGGTTCTTTTTGAACAATTTCGTTCCGTGAAAAACATCGCATCCACGTGAGCCAATATCGAAGTGTCAAAAGTTCGCCACGCGAGTCACGGAGAGATTTGTCGCAACGAACGCGCACCAAATCCACTCCTACATGTCCAAAACTCATGTTTTGGTGCTTTTTGAACAATTTCGTTCCGATGAAAAACATCGCATCCACGTGAGCCAATATCGGCACTATGTGTCAACAGTTCCTCGCGCGAGTCGGAAGAGATTTGTCGAAACGAACGGACCCAATCCACTCCAATATGTCCAAAACTCATGTTTTGGTGCTTTTTGAACAATTTCGTTCGGTGAAAAACATCGCATCCACGTGAGCCAATATCGGCACTATGGGTCAAAAGTTCCCGCGCGAGTAGGGAAGAGATTTGTCGAAACGAACGCACCCAATCCACTCCAATATGTCCAAAACTCATGTTTTGGTGCTTTTGAACAATTTCGTTCGAAGAAAAACATCACATCCACGTGAGCCAATATCGAACTATGTGTCAAAAGTTTCCGCGCGAGTTAGGAAGAAATTTTTCGAAACGAACACACCCAATCCACTCCAATATGTCCAAAACTCATGTTTTGGTGCTTTTGAACAATTTTGTTCCGGTGAAAAACATCGCATCCACGTGAGCCAATATCGGCACTATGTGTCAAAAGTGCCCCGCGCGTGTAAGGAAGAGATTTGTCGAAACGAACGTACCCAATCCACTCCAATATGTCCAAAACTCATGTTTTGGTGCTTTTTGAACAATTTCGTCCGGTGAAAAACATCGCATCCACGTGAGCCAATATCGGCACTAAGTGTCAAAAGTTTCCTACGCGAGTTAGGAAGAGATTTTTCGAAACGAACACACCCATCCACTCCAATATGTCCAAAACTCATGTTTTGGAGCTTTTGAACAATTTTGTTCCGGTGAAAACATCGCATCCACGTGAGCAAATATCGGCACACGTGTCAACAGTTCCCGCGCGAGTCGAAGAGATTTGTCGAAACGAACGGACCCAATCCGCTCCAATATGTCCAAAACTCATGTTTTGGTGCTTTTGAACAATTTCGTTGTGGTGAAAAACATCGCATCCACGTGAGCCAATATGAGCACTATGTGTCAAAAGTTACCCGCGTGAGTTAGGAAGAGATTTGTCGAAACGAACGCACCCAATCCACTCCAATATGTCCAAAACTCATGTTTTGGTGGTTTTTGAACAATTTCGTCCGGTGAAAAACATCGCATCGACGTGAGCCAACATCGGCACTAAGTGTCAAAAGTTCGCTGCGCATGTCACGAAGAGATTTCTCAAACGAACGCACCCAATCCACTCAAATATGTCCAAAACTCATGTTTTGGTGCTTTTGAACAATTTCGTTCGTGAAAAACATCGCATCCACGTGAGCCAATATCGCACTATGTGTCAAAAGTTCCCCACGCGAGTCACGGAGAGATTTGTCGAAACGAACGCACCCAATCCGCTCCAATATGTCCAAAACTCATGTTTTGGTGCTTTTGAACAATTTCGTTCCGGTGAAAAACATCGCATCCACGTGAGCCAATATCGGCACCAAGTGACAAAAGTTCGCCGCGCGAGTCATGGAGAGATTTGTCGAAACGAACGCACCCAATCCACTCAAATATGTCCAAAACTCATGTTGTGGTGTTTTTGAACAATTTCGTTCGGGGAAAAACATCGCATCCACGTGAGCCAATATCGGCACTAAGTGACAAAAGTTCGCCGCGCGAGTCACGGAGAGATTTGTCGAAACGAACGCACCCAATCCACTCAAATATGTCCAAAACTCATGTTTTGGTGCTTTTGAACAATTTTGTTCCGGTGAAAAACATCGCATCCACGTGAGCCAATATCGGCACTAAGTGTCAAAAGTTCGCCGCGTGAGTCACGGAGAGATTTTTCGAAACGAACGCACCCAATCCACTCTAATATGTCCAAAACTCATGTTTTGGTGCTTTTTGAAATATTTTGTTCCGGTGAAAAGATCGCATCCACGTGAGCCAATATCGGCACTAAGTGACAAAAGTTCGCCGCGCGAGTCACTGAGAGATTTGTCGAAACGAACGCACCCAATCCACTCAAATATGTCCAAAACTCATGTTTTGGTGCTTTTTGAACAATTTCGTTCCGGTGAAAAATATCGCATCCACGTGAGCCAATATTGGCACTATGTGTCAACAGTTCCCGACGAGTCGGAAGAGATTTGTCGAAACGAACGCACCAATTCCACTCAAATATGTCCAATACTCATGTTTTGGTGCTTTTTAACAATTTCGTTCCGGTGAAAATATCAATATCCACGTAAGCCAATGTCGGCACTAAGTGTCAAAAGTTCGCCGCGCGAGTCACGGAGAGATTTCTCGAAACGAACGCACCCAATCCACTCCAATATGTCCAAAACTCATGTTTTGGTGCTTTTGAACAATTTCGTTCCGTGAAAAACATCGCATCCACGTGAGCCAATGTCGGCTCTAAGTGTCAAAAGTTCGCCGCGTGAGTCACGGAAAAAATTTCGAAACAAACGCACCCAATCCACTCCAACATGTCCAAAACTCATGTTTTGGTGGTTTTAGAACAATTTCGTTCCGGTGAAAAACATCGCATCCACGTGAGCCAATATGAGCATTAAGTGGCAAAGTTCGCCGCCGTGCCACTGAGAGATTTGTCGAAACGAACTCACCCAATCCACTCCAATATGTCCACAACCCATGTTTTGGTGCTTTTGAACAATTTCGTTCGTGAAAAACATCGCATCCACGTGAGCCAATATCGGCACTAAGTGACAAAAGTTCGCCGCGCGAGTCACGGAGAGATTTGTCGAAACGAACGCACCCAATCCACTCAAATATGTCCAAAACTCATGTTGTGGTTCTTTTTGAACAATTTCGTTCCGGTGAAAAACATCGCATCCACGTGAGCCAATATTGGCACTATGTGACAAAAGTTTGCCGCGCGAGTCACGGAGTGATTTCTCGAAACGAACGGACCCAATCCACTCTAATATGTCCAAAACTCATGTTTTGGTGCTTTTTGAACAATTTCGTTCGGTGAAAAACATCGCATCCACGTGAGCCAATATCGGCACTAAGTGTCAAAAGTTCGCCGCGCGAGTCACGGAGTGATTTCTCGAAACGAACGGACCCAATCCGCTCCAATATGTCCAAAACTCATGTTTTGGTGCTTTTGAACAATTTCGTTCGTGCGAAAACATCGCATCCACGTGAGCCAATCCAATATCGGCACTAAGTATACTAAGTTCGCCGCGTGAGTCACGGAGAGATTTGTCGAAACGAACGCACCCAATCCACTCCAATATGTCCAAAACTCATGTTTTGGTGCTTTTGAACAATTTCCTTCCGTGAAAAACATCGCATCCACGTGAGCCAATGTCAACTCTAAGTGTCAAAAGTTTGCCGCGTGAGTCACGAAATGATTTTTCGAAACGAACGCACCCAATCAACTCCAATATGTCCAAAACTCATGTTTTGGTTCTTTTTGAACAATTTCGTCCTAGTGAAAAACATCGCATCCACGTGAGCCAATATCGAAGTGTCAAAAGTTCGCCACGCGAGTCACGGAGAGATTTGTCGCAACGAACGCGCACCAAATCCACTCCTACATGTCCAAAACTCATGTTTTGGTGCTTTTGAACAATTTCGTTCCGATGAAAAACATCGCATCCACGTGAGCCAATATCGGCACTAAGTGTCAAAAGTTCGCCACGCGAGTCACGAAGAGATTTGTCGAAACGAACGCACCCAATCCACTCCAATATGTCCAAAACTCATGTTTTGGTGCTTTTTGAACAATTTCGTTCCGATGAAAACATCGCATCCACGTGAGCCAATATCGAACTATGTGTCAAAAGTTTCGCGCGAGTTAGGAAGAGATTTTTCGAAACGAACACACCCAATCCACTCCAATATGTCCAAAAGTCATGTTTTGGTGCTTTTGAACAATTTTGTTCCGGTGAAAAACATCGCATCCACGTGAGCCAATATCGACACTATGTGTCAACAGGTTCCCCGCACGAGTCGGAAGAGATTTGTCGAAAGAAACGAACCCAATCCGCTCCAATATGTCCAAAACTTGTTTTGGTGCTTTTGAACAATTTCGTTCGGTGAAAAACATCGCATCCACGTGAGCCAATATCGGCACTAAGTGTCAAAAGTTCCCCGCGCGAGTAAGGAAGAGATTTGTCGAAACGAACGTACACAATCCACTCCAATATGTCCAAAACTCATGTTTTGGTGCTTTTGAACAATTTCATCCCGGTGAAAAACATCGCATCCACGTGAGCCAATATCGGCACTAAGTGTCAAAATTTCGCGCGAGTTAGGAAGAGATTTTTCGAAACGAACACACCATCCACTCCAATATGTCCAAAACTCATGTTTTGGTGCTTTTGAACAATTTTGTTCCAGTGAAAAACATCGCATCCACATGAGCCAATATCGGCACTATGTGTCACAGTTCCCGCGCGTGTCGGGAAGAGATTTGTCGAAACGAACGGACCCAATCCGCTCCAATATGTCCAAAACTCATGTTTTGGTGCTTTTGAACAATTTCGTTCTCGGTGAAAAACATCGCATCCACGTGAGCCAATATGAGCACTATGTGTCAAAAGTTACCCGCGTGAGTTAGGAAGAGATTTGTCGAAACGAACGCACCCAATCCACTCCAATATGTCCAAAACTCATGTTTTGGTGCTTTTGAACAATTTCGTCCCGTGAAAAACATCGCATCGACGTGAGCCAACATCGGCACTAAGTGTCAAAAGTTCGCCGCGCATGTCACGAAGAGATTTCTCGAAACGAACGCACCCAATCCACTCAAATATGTCCAAAACTCATGTTTTGGTGCTTTTGAACAATTTCGTTCCGGTGAAAAACATCGCATCCACGTGAGCCAATATCGGCACTAAGTGACAAAAGTTCGCCGCGCGAGTCACGGAGAGATTTGTCGAAACGAACGCACCCAATCCACTCAAATATGTCCAAAACTCATGTTGTGGTGTTTTTGAACAATTTCGTTCCGGGAAAAACATCGCATCCACGTGAGCCAATATCGGCACTAAGTGACAAAAGTTCGCCGCGCGAGTCACGGAGAGATTTGTCGAAACGAAACGCACCCAATCCACTCAAATATGTCCAAAACTCATGTTTTGGTGCTTTTGAACAATTTTGTTCCGGTGAAAAACATCGCATCCACGTGAGCCAATATCGGCACTAAGTGTCAAAAGTTCGCCGCGTGAGTCACGGAGAGATTTTTCGAAACGAACGCACCCAATCCACTCTAATATGTCCAAAACTCATGTTTTGGTGCTTTTTGAAATATTTTGTTCCGGTGAAAAACATCGCATCCACATGAGCCAATATCGGCACTAAGTGACAAAAGTTCGCCGCGCGAGTCACGGATAGATTTGTCGAAACGAACGCACCCAATCCACTCAAATATGTCCAAAACTCATGTTGTGGTGTTTTTAAACAATGTCGTTCCGGGAAAACATCGCATCCACGTGAGACAATATCGGCACTAAGTTACAAAAGTTCGCCGCGCGAGTCACGAAGAGATTTGTCGAAACGAACGCACCCAATCCACTCCAATATGTCCAAAACTCATGTTTTGGTGCTTTTTGAACAATTTCGTTCCAGTGAAAAACATCGCATCCACGTGAGGCAATATCGGCACTAAGTGTCAAAAGTTCCCGCGCGAGTCAGCAAGAGATTTGTCGAAACGAATGCACCCAATCCACTCCAATATGTCCAAAACCATGTTTTGGTGCTTTTTGAACAATTTTGTAGGTGAAAAACATCGCATCCACGTGAGCCATTATCGGCACTATATGTCAAAAGTTCGGGCGCGAGTCACGAAGAGATTTGTCGAAACGAACGCACCCAGTCCACTCCAATATGTCCAAAACTCATGTTTTGGTGTTTTTTTGAACAATTTTGTTCCGGTGAAAAACATCGCATCCACGTGAGCCAATATCGGCACTAAGTGTCAAAAAGTTCGCGCGCGAGTCACGGAGAGATTTCTCGAAACGAACGGACCCAATCCACTCTAATATGTCCAAAACTCATGTTTTGGTGGTTTTTGAACAATTTCGTTCCGGTGAAAAACATCGCATCCACGTGAGCCAATATCGGCACTAAGTGTCAAAAGTTCGCCGCGTGAGTCACGGTGAGATTTTTCGAAACGAACGCACCCAATCCACTCTAATATGTCCAAAACTCATGTTTTGGTGCTTTTTGAAATATTTTGTTCCGGTGAAAAACATCTCATCCACGTGAGCCAATATCGGCACTAAGTGACAAAAGTTCGCCGCGCGAGTCACGGATAGATTTGTCGAAACGAACGCACCCAATCCACTCAAATATGTCCAAAACTCATGTTGTGGTGTTTTTGAACAATGTCGTTCCGGGAAAACATCGCATCCACGTGAGACAATATCGGCACTAAGTTACAAAAGTTCGCCGCGCGAGTCACGAAGAGATTTGACGAAATGAACGCACCCAATCCACTCAAATATGTCCAAAACTCATGTTTTGGTGCTTTTGAACAATTTCGTTCCAGTGAAAAACATCGCATCCACGTGAGCCAATATCGGCACTAAGTGTCAAAAGTTCCCGCGCGAGTCGCAAGAGATTTGTCGAAACGAATGCACCCAATCCACTCCAATATGTCCAAAACAATGTTTTGGTGCTTTTTGAACAATTTCGTTCCGTGAAAAACATCGCATCCACGTGAGCCATTATCGGCACTATATGTCAAAAGTTCGGCGCGAGTCACGACGAGATTTGTCGAAACGAACGCACCCAGTCCACTCCAATATGTCCAAAACTCATGTTTTGGTGTTTTTTGAACAATTTCATTCCGGTGAAAAACATCGCATTCACGTGAGCCAATATCGGCACTAAGTGTCAAAAGTTCGCCGCGCGAGTCACGGAGAGATTTCTCGAAACGAACGGACCCAATCCACTCTAATATGTCCAAAACTCATGTTTTGGTGCTTTTGAACAATTTCGTTCCGGTGAAAAACATCGCATCCACGTGAGCCAATATCGCACTAAGTGGCAAAGTTCGCCGTGCGAGTCACGGAGAGATTTCTCGAAACGAACGCACCCAATCCACTCCAATATGTCCAAAACTCATGTTTTGGTGCTTTTGAACAACTTCGTTCTAGTGAAAAACATCGCATCCAAGTGAGCTAATATCGGCACAAAATGTCAAAAGTTCGCCATGCGAGTCACGGAGAGATTTGTCAAACGAACGCACCAAATCCACTCCAATATGTCCAAAACTCATGTTTTTGTGCTTTTTAACAATTTCGTTCCGATGAAAAACATCGCATCCACGTGAGCCAATATCGACACTATGTGTCAACAGGTCCCGCGAGTCGGAAGAGATTTTTCGAAACGAACGAACCCAATCCGCTCCGATATGTCCAAAACTCATGTTTTGGTGCTTTTGAACAATTTTGTTCCGGTGAAAAATATCGCATCCACGTGAGCCAATATCGGCACTATGTGTCAAAAGTGCCCGCAGAGTTATGAAGAGATTTGTCGAAACGAACGCACCCAATCGACTCCAATATGTCCAAAACTCATGTTTTGGTGCTTTTGAACAATTTGTATCGGTGAAAAACATCGCATCCACGTGAGCCAATATCAGCACTATGTGTCAAAAGTTCCCCACGCGAGTCACGGAGAGATTTGTCGAAACGAACGCACCCAATCCGCTCCAATATGTCCAAAACTCATGTTTTGGTGCTTTTGAACAATTTCGTTCGGTGAAAAATATCGCATCCACGTGAGCCAATATTGGCACTTTGTGTCAACAGTTCCCGCACGAGTCGGGAAGAGATTTGTCGAAACGAACGCACCCAATCCACTCAAATATGTCCAATACTCAAGTTTTGGTGCTTTTTGAACAATTTCGTTCCGTGAAAAATATCGCATCCACGTGAGCCAATATCGGCACTAAGTAACAAAAGTTCGCCGCGCGAGTCACGGAGAGATTTGTCGAAACGAACGCACCCAATCCACTCAAATATGTCCAAAATTCATGTTTTGGTGCCTTTTGAACAATTTCGTTCCGGTGAAAAACATCGCATCCACGTGAGCCAATATTCGCACTACGTGTCAACAGTTCCCGCACGAGTCGGAAGAGATTTGTCGAAACGAACGCACCAATTCCACTCAAATATGTCCAATACTCATGTTTTGGTGCTTTTTGAACAATTTCGTTGGTGAAAAATATCAATATCCACGTGAGCCAATGTCGGCACTAAGTGTCAAAAGTTCGCCGCGGAGTCACGGAGAGATTTCTCGAAACGAGCGCACCCAATCCACTCCAATATGTCCAAAACTCATATTTTGGTGCTTTTTGAACAATTTTGTTCCGGTGAAAAACATCGCATCCACATGAGCCAATATCGGCACTAAGTGACAAAAGTTCGCCGCGCGAGTCACGGAGAGATTTGTCGAAACGAACGCACCCAATCCACTCAAATATGTCCAAAACTAATGTTTTGGTGCTTTTGAACAATTTCGTTCCGGTGAAAAACATCGCATCCACGTGAGCCAATATCGGCACTAAGTGACAAAAGTTCGCCGCGCGAGTCACGGATAGATTTGTCGAAACGAACGCACCCAATCCACTCAAATATGTCCAAAACTCATGTTGTTGTGGTGTTTTTGAACAATGTCGTTCCAGGGAAAACCTCGCATCCACGTGAGCCAATATCGGCACTAAGTTACAAAAGTTCGCCGCGCGAGTCACGGAGAGATCCGTCGAAACGAACGCACCCAATCCAGTCAAATATGTCCAAAACTCATGTTTTGGTGCTTTTTGAACAATTTCGTTCCGGTGAAAAACATCGCATCCACGTGAGCCAATATCGGCACTAAGAGTCAAAAGTTCACCGCGCGAGTCGCAAGAGATTTGTCGAAAACAACGCACCCAATCCACTCCAATATGTCCAAAACCATGTTTTGGTGCTTTTTGAACAATTTCGTTCCGGTGAAAAACATCGCATCCACGTGAGCCATTATCGGCACTATATGTCAAAAGTTCCCGCGCGAGTCGGAAGAGATTTGTCGAAATGAACGCACCCATCCACTCCAATATGTCCAAAACTCATGTTTTGGTGCTTTTTGAACAATTTCATTCCGGTGAAAAATATCGCATTCACGTGAGCCAATATCGGCACTAAGTGTCAAAAGTTCGCCGCGCGAGTGAAAAACATCGCATCCATGTGAGCCAATATTGGCACTAAGTGTCAAAAGTTCCGTGCACGAGTCACGGCGATATTTGTCGAAACGAGCGGACCCAATCTGCTCCAATATGTCCAAAACACATGTTTTGGTGCTTTTTGAACAATTTCGTTCCGGTGAAAAACATCGCATCCACGTGAGCCAATGTTGGCACTAAGTGTCAAAAGTTCGCGCGAGTCCGGAAGAGATTTTTCGAAACGAACGCACCCAATCCACTCCAATATGTCCAAAACTCATGTTTTGGTGCTTTTGAACAATTTTGTTACGGTTAAAAACATCGCATCCACGTGAGCCAATATCGGCACTAAGTGTCAAAAGTACGCCGCGCGAGTCACGGATAGATTTGTCGAAACGAACGCACCCAATCCACTCCAATATGTCAAAAACTCATGTTTTGGTGCTTTTTGAACAATTTCGTTCCGGTGAAAAACATCGCATCCATGTGAGCCAATGTCGGCACTAAGTGTCAAAAGTTCGCCGCGCGAGTGTGGAAGAGTTTTGTTGAAACGAACGCACCTAATCCACTCCCATATGTCCAAAAGTCATGTTTTGGTGCTTTTGAACAATTTCGTTCGGTGAAAAACATTGCATCCACGTGAGCCAATATCGGCACTAAGTGTCAAAAGTACGCCGCGCAAGTCACGGAGAGATTGTCGAAACGAATGCACCCAATCCACTCCAACTTGTCTAAAACTCATGTTTTGGTGCTTTTTAACAATTTCGTTCCGGTGAAAAACATCGCATCCATGTGAGCCAATGTCGGCACTAAGTGTCAAAAGTTCGCCGCGCGAGTGTGGAAGAGTTTTGTTGAAACGAACAAACCCAATCCACTCCCATATGTCCAAAAGTCATGTTTTGGTGCTTTTGAACAATTTTGTTCCGGTGAATAACATCGCATCCACGTGAGCCAATATCGGCACTAAGTGTCAAAAGTACGCCGCGCGAGTCACGGAGAGATTTGTCGAAACGAACACACCCAATCCACTCCAATATGTCCAAAACTCATGTTTGTTGCTTTTTGAACAATTTCTGTCCGGTGAAAAACATCGCCTCCACGCGAGCCAATGTCGGCACTAAGTGTCAAAAGTTCCCCCGCGAGTCCGGAAGAGATTTGTCGAAACGAACGCAACCAATCCACTCCAATATGTCCAATACTCATGTTTTGGTTCTTTTTGAACAATTTCGTTCCGGTGAAAAACATTGCATCCACGTGAGCCAATATCGGCACTAAGTGTCAAAAGTACGCCGCGCGAGTCACGGAGAGATTTGTCGAAACGAACGCACCCAATCCACTCCAACTTGTCTAAAACTCATGTTTTGGTGCTTTTTAACAATTTTGTTCTCGTAAAAATATCACATCCACGTGAGCCAATATCGGCACTAAGTGTCAAAAGTTCCCCGCCGAGTCATGGCGAGATTTGTCGAAATGAACGGACCCAATCCGCTCCAATATGTCGAAAACTCATGTTGTGGTGCTTTTTGAACAATTTTGTTCCGGTGAAAAACATCGAGTCCACGTGAGCCATTGTCGGCACTAAGTGTCAAAAGTTTGCTGCGCTAGTCACGGAGAGATTTGTCGAAACGAACGCACCCAATCCACTCTAATATGTCCAAGGTGCTTTTTGAACAATTTCGTTCCGGTGAAAAACATCGCATCCACGTGAGCCAATGTCGGCACTAAGTGTCAAAAGTTCCCGCGTGAGTCGGAAGAGATTTGTCGAAACGAACGCACCCAATCCGCTCCAATATGTCCAAAACTCATGTTTTGGTGCTTTTGAACAATTTTGGTCCGGTGAAAAACATCGCATCCACGTGAGCCAATATCGGCACTAAGTGTCAAAAGTACGCCGCGCGAGTCACGGATAGATTTGTCGAAACGAACGCACCCAATCCACTCCAATATGTCAAAAACTCATGTTTTGGTGCTTTTTGAACAATTTCGTTCCGGTGAAAACATCGCATCCATGTGAGCCAATGTCGGCACTAAGTGTCAAAAGTTCGCCGCGCGAGTGTGGAAGAGTTTTGTTGAAACGAACGCACCTAATCCACTCCCATATGTCCAAAAGTCATGTTTTGGTGCTTTTTGAACAATTTCGTTCGGTGAAAAACATTGCATCCACGTGAGCCAATATCGGCACTAAGTGTCAAAAGTACGCCGCGCGAGTCACGGAGAGATTGTCGAAACGAACGCACCCAATCCACTCCAACTTGTCTAAAACTCATGTTTTGGTGCTTTTTAACAATTTCGTTTCGGTGAAAAACATCGCATCCATGTGAGCCAATGTCGGCACTAAGTGTCAAAAGTTCGCCGCGCGAGTGTGGAAGAGTTTTGTTGAAACGAACAAACCCAATCCACTCCCATATGTCCAAAAGTCATGTTTTGGTGCTTTATGAACAATTTTGTTCGGTGAATAACATCGCATCCACGTGAGCCAATATCGGCACTAAGTGTCAAAAGTACGCCGCGCGAGTCACGGAGAGATTTGTCGAAACGAACACACCCAATCCACTCAAATATGTCCAAAACTCATGTTTTGGTGCTTTTGAACAATTTCAGTCCGGTGAAAAACATCGCATCCACGCGAGCCAATGTCGGCATTAAGTGTCAAAAGTTTCCCGCTGAGTCGGAAGAGATTTGTCGAAACGAACGCACCCAATCCACTCCAATATGCCCAATACTCATGTTTTGGTTCTTCTTGAACAATTTCGTTCCGGTGAAAAACATTGCATCCACGTGAGCCAATATCGGCACTAAGTGTCAAAAGTACGCCGCGCGAGTCACGGAGAGATTTGTCGAAACGAACGCACCCAATCCACTCCAACTTGTCTAAAACTCATGTTTTGGTGCTTTTTAACAATTTCGTTCGGTAAAAAATATCACATCCACGTGAGCCAATATCGGCACTAAGTGTCAAAAGTTTCCCGCACGAATCATGGCGAGATTTGTCGAAATGAACGGACCCAATCCGCTCCAATATGACGAAAACTCATGTTTTGGTGCTTTTTGAACAACTTTGTTCCGGTGAAAAACATCAAGTCCACGTGAGCCATTGTCGGCACTAAGTGTCAAAAGTTTGCGCGCTAGTCACGGAGAGATTTGTCGAAACGAACGCACCCAATCCACTCTAATATGTCCAAAACTCATGTTTTGGTGCTTTTGAACAATTTCGTTCCGGTGTAAAACATCGCATCCACGTGAGCCAATGTCGGCACTAAGTGTCAAAAGTTCCCGCGTGAGTCGGAAGAGATTTGTCGAAACAACAGCACCCAATCCACTCCAATATGTCCAAAACTCATGTTTTGGTGCTTTTGAACAATTTTGGTCCGGTGAAAAACATCGCATCCACGCGAGCCAATGTCGGCACCGTGTCAAAAGTACGCCGCGCGAGTCACGGAGATTTTTCGAAACGAATGCACCCAATCCACTCTAATATGTCCAAAACTCATTTTTGGTGCTTTTTGAACAATTTCGTTCCGGTGAAAAACATCGCATCCACGTGAGCCAATATCGGCACAAAGTGTCAAAAGTTCCCGCGCGAGTCACGACGAGATTTGTCGAAACGAACGGACCCAATCCGCTCCAATATGTCCAAAACACATGTTTTGGTGCTTTTTGAACAATTTCGTTCCGGTGAAAAACATCGCATCCACGTGAGCCAATATCGGCACTAAGTGTCAAAAGTACGCCCGCGAGTCACGGAGAGATTTGTCGAAACGAACGGATCCAATCCACTCCAATATGTCCAAAACTCATGTTTTGGTGCTTTTGAACAATTTCCTTCGGTGAAAAACATCGCATCCACGTGAAGCAATATCGGCACTAAGTGTCAAAAGTTTGCCGCGCGAGTCACGGAGAGATTTGTCGAAACGAACGGACCCAATCCGCTCCAATATGTCCAAAACTCATGTTTTGGTTCTTTTTGAACAATTTCGTTCCGGTGAAAAACATCGCATCCACGTGAGCCAATGTTGGCACTAAGTGTCCAAAGTTCCCGCGCGAGTCACTGAGAGATTTGTCGAAACGAACGCACCCAATCCCACTCCAATATGTCCAAAACTCATGTTTTGGTGCTTTTTGAAAAATTTCGTTCCGGTGAAAAACATCGCATCCACGTGAGCCAATATCGACACTAAGTGTCAAAGGTACGCCGCGCGAGTCACGAAGAGATTTGTCGAAACGAACGCAGCCAATCCACTCCAATATGTCCAAAACTCATGTTTTGGTGCTTTTGAACAATTTCCTTCCGGTGAAAAACATCGCATCCACGTGAAGCAATATCGGCACTAAGTGTCAAAAGTTCCCCGCGCGAGTCGGAAGAGATTTGTCGAAACTGTTTTGGTGCTTTTTGAAAAATTTCGTTCCGGTGAAAACATCGCATCCACGTGAGCCAATATTGACACTAAGTGTCAAAGGTACGCCGCGCGAGTCACGAAGAGATTTGTCGAAACGAACGCACCCAATCCACTCCAATATGTCCATAACTCATGTTTTGGTGCCTTTTTAACCATTTCGTTCGGTAAAAATATCGCATCCATGTGAGCCAATATCGGCACTAAGTGTCACGGCGAGATTTGTCGAAACGAACGGACCCAATCCGCTCCAATATGTCCAAAACTCATGTTTTTGTGCTTTTGGAACAATTTCCTTCCGGTGAAAAACATCGCATCCACGTGAGCCAATATCGGCAGTAAGTGTCAAAAGTTCCCCACGCGAGTGTGGAAGAGATTTGTCAAAACGAACGCACCCAATCCACTCCAACATGTCCAAAACTCATGTTTTGGTTTTTTTGAACAATTTTGTTCCGGTGAAAAACATCGCATCCACGTGAGCCAATATCGGCACAAAGTTTCGAAAGTTCCCCGCGCGAGTCTGGGAGAGTTTTGTTGAAACGAACGCACCCAATCCACTCCAATATGTCCAAAACTCATGTTTTGGTGCTTTTTGAAAAATTTCGTTCCGGTGAAAAACATCGCATCCACGTGAGCCAATATCGGCACTAAGTGTCAAAAGTACGCCCGCGAGTCACTGAGAGATTTGTCGAAACGAACGGATCCAATCCACTCCAATATGTCCAAAACTCATGTTTTGGTGCTTTTTAACAATTTCGTTCCGTGAAAAACATCGCATCCATGTGAGCCAATATCGGCACTAAGTGTCAAAAGTTTCCCGCAAGAGTCACGACGAGATTTGTCGAAACGAACGGACCCAATCCGCTCCAATATGTCCAAAACTCATGTTTTGGTGCTTTTTGAACAACTTCGTTCCGGTGAAAACATCGCATCCACGTGAGCCAATGTTGGCACTAAGTGTCAAAAGTTCCGCGTGAGTCCGGAAGTGATTTGTCGAAACGAACGCACCCAATCCACTCCAATATGTCCAAAACTCATGTTTTGGTGCTTTTGAACAATTTCGTTCGGTGAAAAAATCGCATCCATGTGAGCCAATATCGCACTAAGTGTCAAAAGTTCCTCGCGTGAGTCCGGAAGAGATTTGTCGAAATGAACGCACCCAATCCACTCCAATATGTCCAAAACTCATGTTTTAGTGCTTTTTGAACAATTTCGTTCCGGTGATAAACATCGCATCCACGTGAGCCAATATCGGCACTAAGTGTCAAAAGTACGCCGCGCGAGTCACGGAGAGATTTTTCGAAACGAACGGACCCAATCCGCTCCAATATGTCCAAAACTCATGTTTTGGTGCTTTTGAACAATTTCGTTCCGGTGAGAAACATCGCGTCCACGTGAGCCAACGTCGGCACTACGTGTAAAAAGTACGCCGCGCGAGTCACGGAGAGATTTGTCGAAACGAACGCACCCAATCCACTCCAATATGTCAAAAACTCATGTTTTGGTGGACAATTTCCTTCCGGTGAAAACATCGCTTGCACTTGAGCCAATATCGGCACTAAGTGTCAAAAGTTCGCCGCGTGAGTCACGAGAGATTTGTCGAAACGAACGGACCCAATCCGCTCCAATATGTCCAAAACTCATGTTTTGGCTTTTTGAACAATTTTGTTCCGGTGAGAAACATCGCATCCACGTGAGCCAATATCGGCATTACGTGTCAAAAGTACGCCGCGCGAGTCTCGGAGAGATTTGTCGAAACGAACGCACCCAATCCACTCCAATATGGCCAAAACTCATGTTTTGGTGCTTTTTGAACAATTTTGTTCCGGTGAAAAACATCGCATCCACGTGAGCCAATATCGGCACTAAGTGTCAAAAGTACGCCGCGCGAGTCACGGAGAGATTTGTCGAAACGAACGGATCCAATCCACTCCAATATGTCCAAAACTCATGTTTTGGTGCTTTTTTAACAATTTCGTTCTGTGAAAAACATCGCATCCATGTGAGCCAATATCGGCACTAAGTGTAAAAGTTCCCCGCACGAGTCACGGCGATATTTGTCGAAACGAGCGGACCCAATCCGCTCCAATATGTCCAAAACACATGTTTTGGTGCTTTTGAACAATTTCGTTCCGGTGAAAAACATCGCATCCACGTGAGCCAATGTTGGCACTAAGTGTCAAAAGTTCCCCACGCGAGTCCGGAAGAGATTTGTCGAAACGAACGCACCCAATCCACTCCAATATGTCCAAAACTCATGTTTTGGTGCTTTTGAACAATTTTGTTACGGTGAAAAACATCGCATCCACGAGCCAATATCGGCACTAAGTGTCAAAAGTACGCCGCGCGAGTTACGGAGAGATTTGTCGAAACGAACGCACCCAATCCACTCCAATATGTCAAAAACTCATGTTTTGGTGCTTTTCAACAATTTCCTTTGGTGAAAAGATCGCATGCACGTGAGCCAACATAGGCACTAAGTGTCAAAAGTTTGCCGCGCGAGTCACGGAGAGATTTGTCGAAATGAACGGACCCAATCCGCTCCAATATGTCCAAAACTCATGTTTTGGTTCTTTTTGAACAATTTCGTTCCGGTGAAAAACATCGCATCCACGTGAGCCAATATCGGCACTAAGTGTCAAAAGTTCGCCGCGCGAGTCACGGAGAGATTTGTCGAAACGAACGCACCCAATCCACTCCAATATGTCCAAATCTCATGTTTTGGTGCTTTTGAACAATTTTGTTGGTGAAAAATATCGCATCCACGAGCCAATATCGGCACTAAGTGTCAAAAGTACGCCGCGCGAGTCACGGAGAGATTTGTCGAAACAAACGCAGCCAATCCACTCAAATATGTCCAAAACTCATGTTTTGGTGCTTTTGAACAATTTCCTTCCAGGTGAAAAACATCGCATCCACGTGAAGCAATATCGGCACTAAGTGTCAAAAGTTCCCCGCGCGAGTCGGAAGAGATTTGTCAAAACGGACGCACCCAATCCACTCCAATATGTCCAAAACTCATGTTTTGATTCTTTTTAACTATTTCGTTCCGGTGAAAAACACCGCATCCACGTGAGCCAATGTTGGCACTAAGTGTCAAAAGTTCCCCGCGCGAGTCAGGAAGAGATTTGTCGAAACGAACGCACCCAATCCACTCCAATATGTCCAAAACTCATGTTTTGGTGCTTTTTGAACAATTTCGTTCCGGTGAAAAACATCGCATCCACGTGAGCCAATATCGACACTAAGTGTCAAAGGTACGCCGCGCGAGTCACGAAGAGATTTGTCGAAACGAACGTACCCAATCCACTCCAATATGTCCATAACTCATGTTTTGGTGCCTTTTTAACAATTTCGTTCTGGTAAAAAATATCGCATCCATGTGAGCCAATATCGGCACTAAGTGTCACGGCGAGATTTTGTCGAAACGAACGGACCCAATCCGCTCCAATATGTCCAAAACTCATGTTTTGGTGCTTTTGGAACAATTTCCTTCCGTGAAAAACATCGCATCCACGTGAGCCAATATCGGCAGTAAGTGTCAAAAGTTCCCCACGCGAGTGTGGAAGAGATTTGTCAAAACGAACGCACCCAATCCACTCCAACATGTCCAAAACTCATGTTTTGGTTTTTTTGAACAATTTTGTTCCGGTGAAAAACATCGCATCCACGTGAGCCAATATCGGCACTAAGTTTGAAAGTTCCCCGCGAGTCTGGGAGAGTTTTGTTGAAACGAACGCACCCAATCCACTCCAATATGTCCAAAACTCATGTTTTGGTGCTTTTGAACAATTTCGTTCCGGTGAAAAACATCGCATCCACGTGAGCCAACAATATCGGCACTAAGTGTCAAAAGTACGCCCGCGAGTCACGGAGAGATTTGTCGAAACGAACGGATCCAATCCACTCCAATATGTCCAAAACTCATGTTTTGGTGCTTTTTAACAATTTCGTTCCGGTGAAAAACATCGCATCCATGTGAGCCAATATCGACACTAAGTGTCAAAAGTTTCCCGCACGAGTCACGACGAGATTTGTCGAAACGAACGGACCCAATCCGCTCCAATATGTCCAAAACTCATGTTTTGGTGCTTTTGAACAACTTCGTTCCGTGAAAAACATCGCATCCACGTGAGCCAATGTTGGCACTAAGTGTCAAAAGTTCCCCGCGTGAGTCGGAAGAGATTTGTCGAAACGAACGCACCCAATCCACTCCAATATGTCCAAAACTCATGTTTTGGTACTTTTGAACAATTTCGTTCGGTGAAAAAATCGCATCCATGTGAGCCAATATCGGCACTAAGTGTCAAAAGTTCCTCGCGTGAGTCTGGAAGAGATTTGTCGAAATGAACGCACCCAATCCACTCCAATATGTCCAAAACTCATGTTTTAGTGCTTTTTGAACAATTTCGTTCCGGTGATAAACATCGCATCCACGTGAGCCAATATGGGCACTAAGTGTCAAAAGTTCGCCACGCGAGTCACGGAGAGATTTGTCGAAACGAACGGACCCAATCCGCTCCAATATGTCCAAAACTCATGTTTTGGTGCTTTTTGAACAATTTCGTTCCGGTGAGAAACATCGCGTCCACGTGAGCCAACGTCGGCACTACGTGTAAAAAGTACGCCGCGCGAGTCACGGAGAGATTTGTCGAAACGAACGGACCCAATCCGCTCCAATATGTCCAAAACTCATGTTTTGGTGAACAATTTCCTTCCGGTGAAAAACATCGCATGCACTTGAGCCAATATCGGCACTAAGTGTCAAAAGTTCGCCGCGTGAGTCACGAGAGATTTGTCGAAACGAACGGACCCAATCCGCTCCAATATGTCCAAAACTCATGTTTTGGTGCTTTTTGAACAATTTTGTTCCGGTGAGAAACATCGCATCCACGTGAGCCAATATCGGCATTACGTGTCAAAAGTACGCCGCGCGAGTCACGGAGAGATTTGTCGAAACGAACGCACCCAATCCACTCCAATATGGCCAAAACTCATGTTTTGGTGCTTTTTGAACAATTTTGTTCCGGTGAAAAACATCGCATCCACGTGAGCCAATATCGGCACTAAGTGTCAAAAGTACGCCGCGCGAGTCACGGAGAGATTTGTCGAAACGAACGGATCCAATCCACTCCAATATGTCCAAAACTCATGTTTTGGTGCTTTTTAACAATTTCGTTCCGGTGAAAAACATCGCATCCATGTGAGCCAATATCGGCACTAAGTGTAAAAGTTCCCGCACGAGTCACGGCGATATTTGTCGAAACGAGCGGACCCAATCCGCTCCAATATGTCCAAAACACATGTTTTGGTGCTTTTTGAACAATTTCGTTCCGGTGAAAAACATCGCATCCACGTGAGCCAATGTTGGCACTAAGTGTCAAAAGTTCCCCACGCGAGTCCGGAAGAGATTTGTCGAAACGAACGCACCCAATCCACTCCAATATGTCTAAAACTCATGTTTTGGTGCTTTTTGAACAATTTTGTTACGGTGAAAACATCGCATCCACGAGCCAATATCGGCACTAAGTGTAAAAAGTACGCCGCGCGAGTCACGGAGAGATTTGTCGAAACGAACGCACCCAATCCACTCCAATATGTTACGCGGAAGCTACGCTAGCCGAAAACAAAAATTTTCTACCGCGCAAAACCAGGAACACTTGCAAGTAAGGGCCGATAGATCGTTACCGATTGGAGTGTGCAATGAAAATGTACCAATCAGTGGCTATCCGATCCGAATGTAGCCGATTCTGAGAGCTCGATACGTCAATCAGCCGATTCGAGCCGTCCGCCGCGCTTCACGCCTCACCCGATGCGCCCGACCGCAGCCGATCCCACCACAACCGATCGCTCCGATTGCAGCCGATCCAAGCCGATCAACAACGCGCAACGTAGGGCGCCCTCTACGGTATCCACACGTCCGGGGACAACGCCGTACACTCGTGTGCTAGCACGCGATGCGTGCTAGGGTTTGGCTCGAAGGGGGGAGGGTTTCCGTGGAGATTGATCTCGGCGACTTCTGTTGCACGCGATGCAATTGACGTACCTCAGCTCTCCACCCCTCCCTCCTTTATATAGAGTTGGCCGACTGGGACTAGTGGCCGATTAGGACTCTATTTTGAATCGGATCTCATCCGTATCTCATAGAGTTGGCCGCCCACACGTCGTAAGCCCATAGGACTCTATCCGATCGGATCCCTATCCGATCGAGCCGTATCCGAGTCCAACTCGAATATCTATTCTATCCCCTTAAGCGTTCGACCCCGTAGGTTCAGTATACTCGGTTTCGGCTATAGTCTAACTTAGCCGATCGTCGGCTCGAGTCCAACTCAGCCGACCCGTCAACAGCGGCGCCTAGCAGCACATATTGACACCATAGTATACAAGAATAATATCAGCTCTGAACCTGTAATGTGTACACAAATCCCTTTGCCTCACGATACCGTTAAGCTATAGGCAAGATGTGTGCCATCCCTTCAATAGCTTAACCATTCACTCGAACCGTATTGGATTATCCGTCCGTTGATTGACTCCTCAATCAACTTAGCATGGCCATGCATTTCCATAATCCATCACCTCGAGGGGCCCAGAGATATCTCTCCAAAGGAGGGGCAAATTTCATCTTGATCACTCACATCCCACTCCATGTTTCATAGCAAACCCGAAAACTACCTTTATAACTACCCGTTACGGAATAGTGTTTGGTAGTCCCAAAGTAGGCTACTACACATGTTGGAATCCATGGTGATCTCAGGTCTAAGGACTTTGTACCAACACTACCCGAGACCAACTAATGGCACATTAATTCCTGTATTGTCTCATGATGGGTCTATCCAACAATGTGTTCTCCAACACATGTGTCCATGTTTATTGATTTGGTATCTCCATACCCATGATCTATGAGACATGATCATCAATCAATAAACATGCCGATCTTAGAATCATATTTGTTCCAACAATATGACATATGATCAGGGATCGTTTAGAAATAGATTCATACATAAAGAGTCTCATAAATAAGTCACGTACTTATTGATCAATACAAGATGTCTATTTCATGGAACCGAATAACACTTTATTCATTTATTCATAAACATTGACGTGATATCCAACATCTCCATGTTGCCTCTAGGGCATATCACTAACAATCTTCCACTTGCACTAGAGTCAATCATGTAAGTATCTAATACCCTTTGCTCTTGTGTGCGCCTCATGCTTCGTTGAGGGAGAGGTTTTGTCACGGGATCGGCTATGTTGAGATCCGTGTGTACTTTGCATATCTTGACATCACCTCTGTCCACTATCTCGCGGATGAGATGATATCGCCGAAGTATGTGTTTGGACTTCGATGTGACCTCGGCTCCTTGGCTTGCGCAATGGCTCCACTATTGTCACAATAGAGAGACATTGGACCAGTCGTACTAGTCATCACACCAAGCTCGAAACGAATTTCTTGATCCAAACAGCCTCCTTTGCAGCTTCCAAGCAGCAATGTACTCGGCCTCCGTTGTAGAATCAGCAACGTATCCCGCTTGGAACTCTTCCAGATCGCGCCTCCGTTCAGAACACGAACCGCATTGTGATCTATAATCATCCTTGTCCGTTTGGAAGCTAGCATCGGTGTAACCGCTACAACGAGCTCTTCTTCACCTCCATAGACTAGGAACATATCCTTAGTTCTTCTCAAGTACTTAAGGATATTCTTTACGCATCCAGTGACCTTCACCTGGATCTCGATATCTCGCTCGTAGCACTCAAAGCGTACGAGACATCAGGCGTGTACAAAGCATGGCATACATGATGGATCCAATTGCCGAAGCATATGGAACCATACCCATCTTATTCCGCTCATCATGTGTCCGAGGACACCGATTCTTGCTAAGATTAATGCCATGTGACATGGGCAAGAAACCTTTCTTGGAATCATGCATGTTGAACCTTTTCAACACCTTGTCAATGTATGTACTTTGTCTTAATCCAATTAGCCTCTTGGATCTATCTCTATAGATCCGAATGCCCAATATATATCTTTGTCTTCCCTAAGTCTTTCATGGAAAAACTATTTTTCAATGAAGACTTGACGGATTCAAGCATAGGGATATCATTTCCAATCAATAATATGTCATCCACATAAAAGATTAGAAATACAATTGCGCTCCCATCGACCTTTTGTAAACACAGGCCTCTTCTTCATTTTTGATGAAACCAAACCCTTCGATTACTTCATCAAAACGAATATTCCAACTCCGAGATGCTTGCTTCAATCCATAAATGGATTTCGTAGCTTGCATATCTTTCCAGCGATCTCGGATCGACAAAACCCCGAGGTTGTATCATGTATACATCCTCGCTTAGGTTTCCATTTAGGAAAGCCGTTTTGACATCCATCCGCCATATCTCATAGTCGAAATATGAAGCAATCGCTAGGATAATCCGAATAGATTTAAGCATTGCGACGGCGAGAAGGTTTCATCATAATCAACTCCTTGAATCTGTTGAAAACCTTTCGCCACCAATCGCGCCTTATAGATGTGAACATTTCCATCCATATCGGCCTTTTCTTAAAAACCCATTTGCACTCAATGGTTTTGACACCATCAGTGGATCAACCAAGTTCCAAACTTGATTGTCGTACATGGATTCTATTTCGGATTTCATGGCTCCAAGCCACTTGTTGGAATCGGGTCCCACCATCGCTTCCTCATAGGTCTTAGGTTCATCGTTGTCCAACAACAATATATCACGTTGTTCCGCACTGTGTACTGTCGGGCGCACGACGTGATCTTTCGTACCTCCGTGGGGTGGTGTATGTACAACGGTGGCGCAACACTTTGCTCCTCCTGTTGTGGTTCGTGGTCGCTGAAACGTTTTCGGTGTTTCTTGAACTTCTTCAAGATGCACCCTGCTCCCACTAACCCTTCTTGAAAGAAACTCTTTCTCCAAGAAGACACCGTGTCGGGCGACAAACACTTTGCCTTGTTCCCGATTATAAAAGTAATATCCCTTAGTTTTCTTAGGATATCCCACAAAGAAGCACTTGTCGATTTGGGTGTGAGCTTGTCGATCAAACGTTTTACATAAGCTTCGCATCCCCAAATTTTGAGAAAAGACAAACTAGGGGTTGCCCTGTCCATATCTCATATGGTGTCTTTTCAACTGACTTAGATGGAACTCTATTTAGTGTGAGCGCATGTTTCAAGAGCATATCCCCGAAGGATAACGGAAGATCACTTTGGCTCATCATCGACCGCACCATGTCCAACAAGGTGCGATTTCTCCGTTCGGACACCCCATTCCATTGTGGAGTTCTGGCGGAGTCAACTGTTGAAAAATTCCACAATCTTTCGATGATTACCAAACTCTTGGCTCAAGTATTCCCTCCACGATCCGATCGTAGAAACTTGATTGTTTTCCCTAAATGATTCTGTACTTCATTCTGGAATTCTTTGAACTTTTCAAAGGATTCAGACTTATGCCTCATTAGGTAGATATAACCATATCTACTAAAGTCATCGGTAAAGGTAATGAAGTACGATAACCTCCCTCGGCCGTTGAGCTCATTGGTCCACATACATCGTATGTACGAGTGCCAATAAGTCACTTGCTCTCTCACTATGTCCCGTGAAAGGTGCCTTTGTCATCTTACCAAGTAAACAAGACTCACATGTCTCAAATGATTCAAAATCAAAAGAGTGAAGCAATCCATCCTTATGGAGCTTCTCCATGCGTTTCTTATTTATATGGCCTAAGCGACAATGCCGGATAAACGTGGGGTTTGTATCATTTGAGAGTTGCCTTTCGTATTAATGTTATAGATGGGAGACGCTTCAAGATTCAAAACGTATAATCCATTCACCAATGGAGCATGAAAATAGAACATATCTTCGAGATATATTGAACAACCATTGTTCATTGATCTAAAATCATATCCTTCCGCTTGCAAACATGAAGCGAAAATAACGTTGTGACATAGTGTTGGAACACAATAACAATTATTCAATTCCAAAACTAATCTCGAAGGTAGATGAAGTGGTACTCGTGCCGACAAGAATCGTAGCAACGCTTGCTCCATTGCCGACGCACGGTTCACCTCGCTCCTTCTCAATCCTCTACTTCTTCTCATTCCCGCAATGACTTGCAAATATGAGCTACCGATCCGGTATCAAATACCCAAGAGTCGTAGGTGAAGTAGCGAGATTAATGTCTATAAAATTAATACCGGCGAAGTCACACTTTGCTTCCTTTTGAGATCCTCCATGTACTTCTTGCGTTCCTCTTCCAAAGGGCCTGTCTCCTTGCAAGTAGAAGCAAACGACATCCGATGCCTCCGACCCTTCTTGTCCTTCTTTGCATTGGAGGCACTCGCGATCTCATCGGGAGTTAACTTTCTCTTGGTGCAAAGTTTCTTGACAGTGGTTTGCGCTTAGCCTTCTCGCATCATCATCACATGATGACCGTTTTTCTCGGATACTCTCCTCACTGTCTTTAGCATCCCATGCAATTCAGCCAAGGTTCTATCCATATTGTTCATGTGATAATTCAATATGAATGGCTCGAAGCTCGGAGGGAGCGACCGGAGAATCACATCGTAGCCAACCCTTGGCTAAGGGGAAAACCCAGTTTTCCGACTCTCAATGTAGCCAATCATCTTTATCACATGCGGACCGACGGGATTCCCTCAATAAGCTCGCACGCAAACAAGGACTTTGAGGTGTTGAACCTCTCCCGAGCTTGGTTCTCAAACATGCCACGCAACCCCGAATAATAGTGTGAGCATCGCTGCTCTCATATTGCTTCGAAGCTCGGGGACATTGTAGCAAGCATGAGACAGCTTATATCTAGGGCATCATTAGTGTGCTTCTCATAAGCCCTCCGTGCGTTGAAGTGGCATTATTTGGCAAATCCTCGGGATAGGGTACTTCAAGAACGAACTCCTTACGCTCTTGCTTGAGAACAATTCTCAAGTTGCGATACCAATCCATAAAGTTTGTTCCATTTAATTTTTCCTTTTCGAGAATAGATCGCAAATTAAAGGTACTGGGTGTAGTATTAGCCGCCATTTATTCTACAAATGAAAAAGCAAAGTTTAGCACAATGTTTATGCTATGTGTATTGTTAAACAATTTAACATTAGACTCCCATTACGTATTTTCCACCTTCCCTCTAGGTTACGTATTGGGTCAAGATCCACATGTTAATTAATTTTCTAGTGAGCCGTGGCATCACCGCTAGAAAATTAGTAACATCAATAAGCAACACCTTGCTAATCACATCTCTATGTGACTCTTGTTGTTGGTGTGGCATCTCCATGCCCCGGCGCCAACCTATGCCCCAAGGCCCAAAACTGTTTTGATAGCCTTGTTAAGTAAACCAAATGCTCCCGCATGTATATGTCCGACATATACCCCTCGTGTTATGATAGAGAATGGCACTCGCTTTGCACCCACCATTGATGAGCATAACGGTGACGGGTGCAACATTTGGAAGGGCATCATTACTACTTAATTTTGCGAGGGATGCTATCCTATCAAACAAACATATCACATATGAAAGCAAGAAGAATAGCATATAGTTAAATAGTATGCCCCCTTCACATGGTGATCTCCATCTCCATGCCTGTACAAGATCTCCATCTTCATCACCGTTCTTTCGAGTGCCGAATGCTTGATTTCTTCAAACTAAGCTACTACTATAGAAGCTCTAATTGAATATTACATCGACTCGCAGTCGTGAAAGAATATTACAAGCATTGCACGTATGAAAGAATATTACAGGATTGCACGTATGAAAAATATTACATGCATCACATGCATCTCATACATACAATAGGGCCATACCATCTCAAAGCATTCTCTGCAAAAACAAGTTAGGCGTAGAAACGTTTTCTACCTATCGCAGAGCTACGGCATCGAGACGACCGATAAGGGGGTACGCACACGGCGGTCGGCATAATCTATGAATTCGCTTACGGAAACCATGTCGGCATAATCATATTATGCCGTCCCGATACACTATCAAGGGAGATGGTTTGCGTAGGCGCGAGGCAGCTAACAAGATCGGACTACGAGATAGCTTCGGCATAATCACATTATACCGTTCCGATACACTATCAAGGAACGCTATCTCGAACCCAACTCAAACCGAGTTATATGGAAATTGCTTCGACGTAATCACATTACGTCGTTCCGATACACTATCAAGGAACGCAATTACCATTAACTCTCCTCAACAGATCCCGTAAAACCGATTGATCTAATCAACCCGTGTGCAAAACTTGTTCCGATCCAATCTAAAACCCGAACTAAGCAAGATTAGCTCGATACCACGAAGGGTTACGCGGAAGCTACGCTAGCCAAAAACAAAAATTTTCTACCGCGCAAACCAGAACACTTGCAAGTAAGGGCCGATAGATCGTTACCGATTGGAGTGTGCAGGAAAACAGCCAATCAAGGCTATCCGATCCGAAGTGTAGCCGATACGTCAATCAGCCGATACGTCAATCGCCGATTCGAGTCATCCGCCGCGTTCTCACGCCTCACTCCGATGCGCCCGACCGCAGATCCCGATCCACCACAGCCGATCGCTCCGATTGCGCCGATCCGGCCGATCAACAGCGCGCAACGTAGCAGCGCCTCTACCGGTATCCAAACGTCCGGGGATAGAACGCCGTACACCCGTGTGCTAGCACGCGATGCAAGGCTAGGGTTTGGCTCGAAGGTGGGGAGGGTTTCCGTGGAGATTGATCTCGGCGACTGTTGCATGCGATGCAATTGACGTACCACAGCTCTCCACCCCTCCCTCCTTTATATAGAGTTGGCCGACTGGGACTAGTGGCCGATTAGGACTCTATTTTGAATCGGATCTCATCCGTATCAAAGTTCCCCGCGCGAGTGTGGAAGAGATTTATCGAAACGAACGGATCCAATCCACTCAAATATGTCCAAAACTCATGTTTTGGTGCTTTTTTAACAATTTCGTTCCGGTGAAAAACATCGCATGCATGTGAGCCAATATCGGCACTAAGTGTCAAAAGTTCCCCGCACGAGTCACGGCGATATTTGTCGAAACGAGCGGACCCAATCCGCTCCAATATGTCCAAAACACATGTTTTGGTGTTTTTTGAACAATTTCGTTCCGGTGAAAAACATCGCATGCACGTGAGCCAATGGTTGCACTAAGTGTCAAAAGTTCCCCGCGCGAGTCTGGAAGAGATTTGTCGAAACGAACGCACCCAATCCACTCCAACATGTCCAAAACTCATGTTTTGGTGCTTTTTGAACAATTTTGTTCCGGTGAAAAACATCGCATCCACGTGAGCCAATATCGGCACTAAGTGTCAAAAGTACGCCACGCGAGTCACGGAGAGATTATCGAAACGAACGCACCCAATCCACTCCAATATGTCCAAAACTCATGTTTTGGTGCTTTTTGACCTATTTCGTTCCGGTGAAAAACATCGCATCCATGTGAGCCAATATCGGCATTAAGTGTCAAAAGTTTCCCGCACGAGTCACGGCGAGATTTGTCGAAACGAACAGACCCAATCCGCTCCAATATGTCCAAAACTCATGTTTTGGTGCTTTTGAACAACTTCGTTCCGGTGAAAAACATCGCATCCACGTGAGCCAATGTTGGCACTAAGTGTCAAAAGTTCCCCGCGCGAGTCTGGAAGAGATTTGTCGAAACGAACGCACCCAATCCACTCCAACATGTCCAAAACTCATGTTTTGGTGCTTTTTGAACAATTTTGTTACGGTGAAAAACATCGCATTCACGTGAGCCAATATCGGCACTAAGTGTCAAAAGTACGCCGCGCGAGTCACGGAGAGATTGTCGAAACGAACGCACCCAATCCACTCCAATATGGCCAAAACTCATGTTTTGGTGCTTTTTGAACAATTATGTTCGGTGAAAAACATCGCATCCACGTGAGCCAATATCGGCACTAAGCGTCAAAAGTATGCCGCGCGAGTCACGGAGATATTTGTCGAAACGAACGCACCCAATCCACTCCAATATGTCCAAAACTCATGTTTTGGTGCTTTTTTAACAATTTCGTTCCGGTGAAAAACATCGCATCCATGTGAGCCAATATCGGCACTAAGTGTCAAAAGTTTCCCGCACGAGTCACGGCGAGATTTGTCGAAACGAACAGACCCAATCCGCTCCAATATGTCCAAAACTCATGTTTTGGTGCTTTTTGAACAACTTCGTTCCGGTGAAAAACATCGCATCCACGTGAGCCAATGTTGGCACTAAGTGTCAAAAGTTCCCCGCGCGAGTCTGGAAGAGATTTGTCGAAACGAACGCACCCAATCCACTCCAACATGTCCAAAACTCATGTTTTGGTGCTTTTTGAACAATTTTGTTACGGTGAAAAACATCGCATCCACGTGAGCCAATATCGGCACTAAGTGTCAAAAGTACGCCGCGCGAGTCACGGAGAGATTGTCGAAACGAACGCACCCAATCCACTCCAATATGTCCAAAACTCATGTTTTGGTGCTTTTTGAACAATTTTGTTCCGGTGAAAAACATCGCATCCACGTGAGCCAATATCGGCACTAAGTGTCAAAAGTACGCCGCGCGAGTCACGGAGATATTTGTCGAAACGAACGCACCCAATCCACTCCAATATGTCCAAAACTCATGTTTTGGTGCTTTTTGAACAATTTCGTTCCGGTGAAAAACATCGCATCCATGTGAGCCAATATCGGCACTAAGTGTCAAAAGTTTCCCGCACGAGTCACGGCGAGATTTGTCGAAACGAACAGACCCAATCCGCTCCAATATGTCCAAAACTCATGTTTTGGTGCTTTTTGAACAACTTCGTTCCGGTGAAAAACATCGCATCCACGTGAGCCAATGTTGGCACTAAGTGTCAAAAGTTCCCCGCGCGAGTCTGGAAGAGATTTGTCGAAACGAACGCACCCAATCCACTCCAATATGTCCAAAACTCATGTTTTGGTGCTTTTTGAACAATTTCGTTCTGGTGAAAAAAATTGCATCCACGTGAGCCAATGTCGGCACAAAGTGTCAAAAGTTCGCCGCGCGAGTGTGGAAGAGTTTTGTTGAAACGAACGCACCTAATCCACTCCAATATGTCCAAAACTCATGTTTTAGTGCTTTTTGAACAATTTCGTTCCGGTGAAAAACATCGCATCCACGTGAGCCAATATCGACACTAAGTGTCAAAAATACGCCGCGCGAGTCACGGAGAGATTTGTCAAAACGAACGCACCCAATCCGCTCCAATATGTCCAAAACTCATGTTTTGGTGCTTTTTGAACAATTTCGTTCCGGTGAAAAACATCGCATGCACGTGAGACAATATCGGCACTAAGTGTCAAAAGTTCCCCTCGCGAGTCTGGAAGAGATTTGTCGAAACGAACGCACCCAATCCACTCCAATATGTCCAAAACTCATGTTTTGGTGCTTTTTGAACAATTTCGTTCCGGTGAAAAACATTGCATCCACGTGAGCCAATATCGGCACTAAGTGTCAAAAGTACGCCGCGCGAGTCGCGGAGAGATTGTCGAAACGAACGCACCCAATCCACTCCAACTTGTCTAAAACTCATGTTTTGGTGCTTTTTTAACAATTTTGTTCCGGTGAAAAACATCGCATCCATGTGAGCCCTAAGTGTCAAAAGTTCGCCGCGCGAGTGTGGAAGAGTTTTGTTGAAACGAACGCACCCAATCCACTCCCATATGTCCAAAAGTCATGTTTTGGTGCTTTTTGAACAATTTTGTTCCGGTGAAAAACATCGCATCCACGTGAGCCAATATCGGCACTAAGTGTCAAAAGTACGTCGCGCGAGTCACGGAGAGATTTGTCGAAACGAACGCACCCAATCCACTCCAATATGTCCAAAACTCATGTTTTGGTGCTTTTTGAACAATTTCCTTCCGGTGAAAAACATCGCATGCACGTGAGCCAATATCGGCACTAAGTGTCAAAAGTTCGTCGCGCGAGTCACGGAGAGATTTGTCGAAACGAAAGCACCCAATCCACTCCAATTTTGCCAAAACTCATGTTTTGGTTCTTTTTGAACAATTTTGTTCCGGCGAAAAATATCGCATCCACGTGAGCCAATATCGGCACTAAGTGTCAAAAGTACGCCGCGCGAGTCACGGAGAGATTTGTCGAAACGAACGGATCCAATCCACTCCAATATGTCCAAAACTCATGTTTTGGTGCTTTTTTAACAATTTCGTTCCGGTGAAAAACATCGCATCCACGTGAGCCAATGTTGGCACTAAGTGTCAAAAGTTCCCCGCGAGTCCGGAAGAGATTTGTCGAAACGAACGCACCCAATCCACTCCAATATGTCCAAAACTCATGTTTTGGTGCTTTTTGAACAATTTCGTTCTGGTGAAAAAAATTGCATCCACGTGAGCCAATGTCGGCACAAAGTGTCAAAATTTCGCCGCGCGAGTGTGGAAGAGTTTTGTTGAAACGAACGCACCCAATCCACTCCAATATGTCCAAAACTCATGTTTTGGTGCTTTTTTAACAATTTCGTTCCGGTGAAAAACATCGCATCCATGTGAGCCAATATCGGCACTAAGTGTCAAAAGTTTCCCGCACGAGTCACGGCGAGATTTGTCGAAACGAACAGACCCAATCCGCTCCAATATGTCCAAAACTCATGTTTTGGTGCTTTTTGAACAACTTCGTTCCGGTGAAAAACATCGCATCCACGTGAGCCAATGTTGGCACTAAGTGTCAAAAGTTCGAAACGAACGGACCCAAACCGCTCCAATATGTCCAAAACTCATGTTTTGGTTCTTTTTGAACAATTTCGTCCGGTGAAAAACATCGCATCCACGTGAGCCAATATCGGCACTAAGTGTCAAAAGTTCGCCGCGCGAGTCACAGAGAGATTTGTCGAAACGAACGCACCCAATCCACTCCAATATGTCCAAATCTCATGTTTTGGTGCTTTTTGAACAATTTTGTTCCGGTGAAAAACATCGCATCCACGTGAGAATGTCGGCACTAAGTGTCAAAAGTTTGTCGCGCTAGTCACGGAGAGATTTGTCGAAACGAACGCACCCAATCCACTCCAATATGTCCAAAACTCATGTTTTGGTGCTTTTTGAACAATTTCCTTCCGGTGAAAAACATCGCATCCACGTGAGGCAATATCGGCACTAAGTGTCAAAGTTCCCCGCGCGAGTCAGGAAGAAATTTGTCAAAACGAACGCACCCAATCCACACCAATATGTCCAAAACTCATGTTTTGATTCTTTTTGAACTATTTCGTTCCGGTGAAAAACATCGCATCCACGTGAGCCAATGTTGGGACTAAGTGTCAAAAGTTCCCCGCGCGAGTCTTGAAGAGATTTTTCGAAACGAACGCACCCAATCCACTCCAATATGTCCAAAACTCATGTTTTGGTGCTTTTTGAACAATTTCGTTCCGGTGAAAAACATCGCATCCACGTGAGCCAATATCGGCACTAAGTGTCAAAGGTACGCCGTGTGAGTCACGAGATTTGTCGAAACGAACGCGCCCAATCCACTCCAATATGTCCATAACTCATGTTTTGGTGCCTTTTTAACAATTTCGTTCTCGTAAAAAAATATCGCATCCATGTGAGCCAATATCGGCACTAAGTGTCACGGCGAGATTTGTCGAAACGAACGGACCCAATCCGCTCCAATATGTCCAAAACTCATGTTTTGGTGCTTTTGGAACAATTTCCTTCCGGTGAAAAACATCGCATCCACGTGAGCCAATATCGGCAGTAAGTGTCAAAAGTTCCCCACGCGAGTGTGGAAGAGATTTGTCAAAACGAACGCACCCAATCCACTCCAATATGTCCAAAACTCATGTTTTAGTTTTTTTGAACAATTTTGTTCCGGTGAAAAACATCGTATCCACGTGACCCAATGTCGGCACTAAGTTTCGAAAGTTCCCCGCGCGAGTCTGCGAGAGTTTTGTTGAAACGAACGCACCCAATCCACTCCAATATGTCCAAAACTCATGTTTTGGTGATTTTTGAACAATTTCGTTCCGGTGAAAAACATCGCATCCACGTGAGCCAATATCGGCACTAAGTTTCAAAAGTTCCCCGCGCAAGTCACGGCGAGATTTGTCGAAACGAACGCACCCAATCCGCTCCAACATGTCCAAAACTCATGTTTTGGTGCTTTTTGAACAATTTTGTTCCGGTGAAAAACATCGCATCCACGTGAGCCAATATCGGCACTAAGTGTCAAAAGTACGCCGCGCGAGTCACGGAGAGATTTGTCGAAACGAACGGACCCAATCCGCTCCAATATGTCCAAAACTCATGTTTTGGTGCTTTTCGAACAATTTCATTCCGGTGAAAAACATCGCATCCACGTGAGCCAATATCGGCACTAAGTGTCAAAAGTTCGCCGCGCGAGTCGCGGAGAGATTTGTCGAAACGAACGCACCCAATCCACTCCAATATGTCCAAATCTCATGTTTTGGTGCTTTTTGAACAATTTTGTTCCGGTGAAAAACATCGCATCCACATGAGACAATGTCGGCACTAAGTGTCAAAAGTTTGTCGCGCTAGTCACGAGAGATTTGTCGAAACGAACGCACCCAATCCACTCCAATATGTCCAAAACTCATGTTTTGGTGCTTTTGAACAATTTCCATCCGGTGAAAAACATCGCATCCACGTGAGGCAATATCGGCACTAAGTGTCAAAAGTTCCCCGCGCGAGTCAGGAAGAGATTTGTATAAACGAACGCACCCAATCCACTCCAATATGTCCAAAACTCATGTTTTGATTCTTTTTGAACTATTTCGTTCCGGTGAAAAACATCGCATCCACGTGAGCCAATGTTGGCACTAAGTGTCAAATGTTCCCCGCGCGAGTCTTGAAGAGATTTGTCGAAACGAACGCACCCAATCCACTCCAATATGTCCAAAACTCATGTTTTGGTGCTTTTTGAACAATTTCGTTCCGATGAAAAACATCGCATCCACGTGAGCCAATATCGGCACTAAGTTTCAGGTACACCGCGCGAGTCACGAGGAGATTTGTCGAAACGAACGCACCCAATCCACTCCAATATGTCCAAAACTCATGTTTTGGTGCTTTTGAACAATTTCGTTCCGGTGAAAAACATCGCATCCACGTGAGCCAATATCGGCACTAAGTGTCAAAGGTACGCAGCGCGAGTCACGAAGAGATTTGTCGAAACGAACGCACCCAATCCACACCAATATGTCCATAACTCATGTTTTAGTGCCTTTTTAACAATTTCGTTCGGTAAAAAATATCGCATCCATGTGAGCCAATATCGGCACTAAGTGTCACGGCGTGATTTGTCGAAACGAACGGACCCAATCCGCTCCAATATGTCCAAAACTCATGTTTTGGTGCTTTTGGAACAATTTTCTTTCGGTGAAAAACATCGCATCCACGTGAGCCAATATCGGCAGTAAGTGTCAAAAGTTCCCCACGCGAGTGTGGAAGAGATTTGTCAAAACGAACGCACCCAATCCACTCCAATATGTCCAAAACTCATGTTTTGGTTTTTTTTGAACAATTTTTTTCCGGTGAAAAACATCGTATCCACGTGACCCAATGTCGGCACTAAGTTTCGAAAGTTCCCCGCTCGAGTCCGGAGAGTTTTGTTGAAACGAACGCACCCAATCCACTCCAATATGTCCAAAACTTCCAAAACTCATGTTTTGGTGCTTTTTGCACAATTTCGTTCCGGTGAAAAACATCGCATCCACGTGAGCCAATATCGGCACTAAGTGTCAAAGTTCGCCGCGCGAGTCGCGGAGAGATTTGTCGAAACGAACGCACCCAATCCACTTCAATATGTCCAAAACTCATGTTTTGGTGCTTTTTGAACAATTTCCTTCTGGTGAAAAACATCGCATCCACGTGAGGCAATATCGGCACTAAGTGTCAAAAGTTCCCCGCGCGAGTCAGGAAGAGATTTGTGGAAACGAATGCACCCAATCCACTCCAATATGTCCAAAACTCATGTTTTGATTCTTTTTGAACTATTTCGTTCCGGTGAAAAACATCGCATCCACGTGAGCCAATGTTGGCACTAAGTGTCAAAAGTTCCCCGCGCAAGTCTTGGAGAGATTTGTCGAAACGAACGCACCCAATCCACTCCAATATGTCCAAAACTCATGTTTTGGTGCTTTTTGAACAATTTCGTTCCGGTGAAAAACATCGCATCCACGTGAGCCAATATCGGCACTAAGTGTCAAAAGTTCGCCGTGCGAGTCGCGGAGAGATTTGTCGAAACGAACGCACCCAATCCACTCCAATATGTCCAAATCTCATGTTTTGGTGCTTTTTGAACAATTTTGTTCCGGTGAAAAACATCGCATCCACGTGAGACAATGTCGGCACTAAGTGTCAAAAGTTTGTCGCGCTAGTCACGGAGAGATTTGTCGAAACGAACGCACCCAATCCACTCCAATATGTCCAAAACTCATGTTTTGGTGCTTTTTGAACAATTTCCTTCCGGTGAAAAACATCGCATCCACGTGAGGCAATATCGGCACTAAGTGTCAAAAGTTCCCCGCGCGAGTCAGGAAGAGATTTGTCAAAACGAACGCACCCAATCCACTCCAATACGTCCAAAACTCATGTTTTGATTCTTTTTGAACTATTTCGTTCCGGTGAAAAACATCGCATCCACGTGAGCCAATGTTGGCACTAAGTGTCAAAAGTTCCCCGCACGAGTCTGGAAGAGATTTGTCGAAACAATAGCACCCAATCCACTCCAATATGTCCAAAACTCATGTTTTGGTGCTTTTTGAACAATTTCGTTCCGGTGAAAAACATCGCATCCACGTGAGCCAATGTCGGCACTAAGTGTCAAAAGTTCCCCGCGTGAGTCTGGAAGAGATTTGTCGAAACGAACGCACCCAATCCACTCCAATATGTCCAAAACTTATGTTTTAGTGCTTTTTGAACAATTTCGTTCCGGTGAAAAACATCGCATCCACGTGAGCCAATATCGGCACTGTGTCAAAAGTACGCCGCGCGAGTCACACAGAGATTTTTCGAAACGAATGCACCCAATCCACTCTAATATGTCCAAAACTCATGTTTTGGTGCTTTATTAACAATTTCGTTCTGGTAAAAAATATCGCATCCACGTGAGCCAATATCGGCACTAAGTGTCAAAAGTTCCCCGCGCGAGTCACGGAGAGATTTGTCGAAACGAACGCACCCAATCCACTCCAATATGTCCAAAACTCATGTTTTGGTGCTTTTTGAATAATTTCGTTCCGGTGAAAAACATCGCATCCACGTGAGCCAATATCGGCACTAAGTGTCAAAAGTTCCCCGCGCGAGTCACGGAGAGATTTGTCGAAACGAACGCACCCAATCCACTCCAATATGTCCAAAACTCATGTTTTGGTGCTTTTTGAACAATTTTGTTCCGGTGAAAAACATCGCATCCACGTGAGCCAATATCGGCACTAAGTGTCAAAAGTTTGTCGCGCTAGTCACGGAGAGATTTGTCGAAACAGAACGCACCCAATCCACTCCAATATGTCCAAAACTCATGTTTTGGTGCTTTTGAACAATTTCCTTCCGGTGAAAAACATCGCATCCACGTGAGGCAATATCGGCACTAAGTGTCAAAAGTTCCCCGCGCGAGTCGGGAAGAGATTTGTCGAAACGAACGGACCCAATCCGCTCCAATATGTCCAAAACTCATGTTTTGGTGCTTTTTGAACAATTTTGTTCCGGTGAAAAACATCGCATCCACGTGAGCCAATATCGGCACTACGTTTCAAAAGTTCCCGCGCGAGTCTTGGAGAGATTTGTCGAAACGAACGCACCCAATCCACTCCAATATGTCCAAAACTCATGTTTTGGTGCTTTTTGCACAATTTCGTTCCGGTGAAAAACATCGCATCCACGTGAGCCAATATCGGCACTAAGTGTCAAAAGTTCCCGCGTGAGTCTCGGAAGAGATTTGTCGAAACGAACGCACCCAATCCACTCCAATAAGTCCAAAACTCATGTTTTGGTTCTTTTTGAACAAGTTTGTTCCGGTGAAAAACATCATATCCACGTGAGCCAATATCGACACTAAGTGTCAAAAGTACGCCGCGCGAGTCACGGAGAGATTTTTCGAAACGAACGGACCCAATCCGCTCCAATATGTCCAAAACTCATGTTTTGGTGCTTTTTGAACAATTTCGTTCCGGTGAAAAAATCGCAAGCACGTGAGCCAATATCGGAAATAATTGTCAAAAGTTTGCGCGCTAGTCACGGAGAGATTTGTTGAAACAAACACACCCAAACCACTCCAATATGTCCAAAACTCATGTTTTGGTGCTTTTTGAACAATTTCCTTCCGGTGAAAAACATCGCATCAACGTGAGCCAATATCGGAAATAAGTGTCAAAAGTTCCCCGCGCGAGTCGGGCGAGATTTGTCGAAACGAATGGACTCAATCCGCTCCAATATGTCCAAAACTCATGTTTTGGTGCTTTTTAACAATTTCGTTCCGGTGAAAAACATCGCATCCACGTGAGCAAATATTGGCACTAAGTGTTAAAAGTTCCCGCGTGAGTCTGGAAGAGATTTGTCGAAACGAACGCACCCAATCCACAACAAATATGTCCAAAACTCATGTTTTAGTGCTTTTTGAACAATTTCGTTCTGGTAAAAAATATCGCATCCACGTGAGCCAATATCGGCACTAAGTGTCAAAAGTGCCCCGCACGAGTCACGGCGAGATTTGTCGAAACGAACGGACCCAATCCGCTCCAATATGTCCAAAACTCATGTTTTGATGCTTTTTGAACAATTTCGTCACAGTGAAAAACATCGCATCCACGTGAGCCAATATCTGCACTAAGTGTCAAAAGTACGCCGCGTGAGTCACGGAAAGATTTGTCGAAACGAACGCACCCAATCCACTCCAATATGTCCAAATCTCATGTTTTGGTGCTTTTTGAACAATTTTGTTCCGGTGAAAAACATCGCATCCACGTGAGACAATGTCGGCACTAAGTGTCAAAAGTTTGTCGCGCTAGTCACGGAGAGATTTGTCGAAACGAACGCACCCAATCCACTCCAATATGTCCAAAACTCATGTTTTGGTGCTTTTGAACAATTTCCTTCGGTGAAAAACATCGCATCCACGTGAGGCAATATCGGCACTAAGTGTCAAAAGTTCCCGCGCGAGTCGGAAGAGATTTGTGGAAACGAATGCACCCAATCCACTCCAATATGTCCAAAACTCATGTTTTGATTCTTTTTGAACTATTTCGTTCGGTGAAAAACATCGCATCCACGTGAGCCAATGTTGGCACTAAGTGTCAAAAGTTCCCGCGCAAGTCTTGGAGAGATTTGTCGAAACGAACGCACCCAATCCACTCCAATATGTCCAAAACTCATGTTTTGGTGCTTTTTGAACAATTTCGTTCCGGTGAAAAACATCGCATCCACGTGAGCCAATATCGGCACTAAGTGTCAAAAGTTCGCCGTGCGAGTCGCGCGAGATTTGTCGAAACGAACGCACCCAATCCACTCCAATATGTCCAAAACTCATGTTTTGGTGCTTTTTGAACAATTTCGTTCCGGTGAAAAACATCGCATCCACGTGAGACAATATCGGCACTAAGTGTCAAAAGTTTGCCGCGCGAGTCACGGAGAGATTTGTCGAAACGAACGCACCCAATCCACTCCAATATGTCCAAAACTCATGTTTTGGTGCTTTTTGAACAATTTCCTTCCGGTGAAAAACATCGCATCCACGTGAGCCAATATCGGCACTAAGTGTCAAAAGTTCCCCGCGCGAGTCAGGAAGAGATTTGTCGAAACGAACGCACCCAATCCACTCCAATATGTCCAAAACTCATGTTTTGGTGCTTTTTGAACAATTTCGTTCTGGTGAAAAACATCGCATCCACGTGAGCCAATATCGGCACTACGTTTCAAAAGTTCCCGCGCGAGTCTTGGAGAGATTTGTCGAAACGAACGCACCCAATCCACTCCACTATGTCCAAAACTCATGTTTTGGTGCTTTTTGCACAATTTCGTTCCGTGAAAAACATCGCATCCACGTGAGCCAATATCGGCACTAAGTGTCAAAAGTTCGCCGCGCGAGTCGCGGAGAGATTTGTCGAAACGAACGCACCCAATCCACTTCAATATGTCCAAAACTCATGTTTTGGTGCTTTTGAACAATTTCCTTCGGTGAAAAACATCGCATCCACGTGAGGCAATATCGGCACTAAGTGTCACGGCGTGATTTGTCGAAACGAACGGACCCAATCCGCTCCAATATGTCCAAAACTCATGTTTTGGTGCTTTTGGAACAATTTTCTTTCGGTGAAAAACATCGCATCCACGTGAGGCAATATCGGCACTAAGTGTCAAAAGTTCCCGCGCGAGTCGGAAGAGATTTGTCAAAACGAACGCACCCAATCCACTCCAATACGTCCAAAACTCATGTTTTGATTCTTTTGAACTATTTCGTTAGGTGAAAAACATCGCATCCACGTGAGCCAATGTTGGCACTAAGTGTCAAAAGTTCCCCGCACGAGTCTTGAAGAGATTTGTCGAAACAATAGCACCCAATCCACTCCAATATGTCCAAAACTCATGTTTTGGTGCTTTTGAACAATTTCGTTCCTGAAAAACATCGCATCCACGTGAGCCAATGTCGGCACTAAGTGTCAAAAGTTCCCCGCGTGAGTCCGGAAGAGATTTGTCGAAACGAACGCACCCAATCCACTCCAATATGTCCAAAACTAATGTTTTTGTTCTTTTTGAACAATTTCGTTCCGGTGAAAAACATCGCATCCACGTGAGCCAATATCGGCACTGTGTCAAAAGTACGCCGCGCGAGTCACACAGAGATTTTTGAAACGAATGCACCCAATCCACTCTAATATGTCCAAAACTCATGTTTTGGTGCTTTATTAACAATTTCGTTCGGTAAAAATATCGCATCCACGTGAGCCAATATCGGCACTAAGTGTCAAAAGTTCCCCACGCGAGTCACGACGAGATTTGTCGAAACGAACGGACCCAATCCGCTCCAATATGTCCAAAACTCATGTTTTGGTGCTTTTGAACAATTTCTTTCCGGTGAAAAACATCGCATCCACGTGAGCCAACATCGGCACTAAGTGTCAAAAGTTCCCCCGCGAGTCACGGAGAGATTTGTCAAAACGAACGCACCCAATCCACTCCAATATGTAAAAAACTCATGTTTTGGTGCTTTTTCAACAATTTCCTTCCGGTGAAAAACATCGCATGCACGTGAGCCAACATCGGCACTAAGTGTCAAAAGTTTGCCGCGCGAGTCACGGAGAGATTTGTCGAAACGAACCGACCCAATCCGCTCCAATATGCCCAAAACTCATGTTTTGGTGCTTTTGCACAATTTCGTTCCAGTGAAAAACATCGCATCCACGTGAGCCAATATCGGCACTAAGTGTCAAAGTTCGCGCGCGAGTCGCGGAGAGATTTGTCGAAACGAACGCACCCAATCCACTCCAATATGTCCAAATCTCATGTTTTGGTGCTTTTGAACAATTTTGTTCCGGTGAAAAACATCGCATCCACGTGAGACAATGTCGGCACTAAGTATCAAAAGTTTGTCGCGCTAGTCACGGAGAGATTTGTCGAAACGAACGCACCCAATCCACTCCAATATGTCCAAAACTCATGTTTTGGTGCTTTTGAACAATTTCCTTCGGTGAAAAACATCGCATCCACGTGAGGCAATATCGGCACTAAGTGTCAAAAGTTCCCGCGCGAGTCGGGAAGAGATTTGTCGAAACGAACGGACCCAATCCGCTCCAATATGTCCAAAACTCATGTTTTGGTGATTTTTGAACAATTTCGTCCGGTGAAAAACATCGCATCCACGTGAGCCAATATCGGCACTACGTTTCAAAAGTTCCCGCGCGAGTCTTGGAGAGATTTGTCGAAACGAACGCACCCAATCCACTCCAATATGTCCAAAACTCATGTTTTGGTGCTTTTTGAACAATTTCGTTCCGGTGAAAAACATCGCATCCACGTGAGCCAATATCGGCACTAAGTGTCAAAGGTACGCCGCGCGAGTCACGAAGAGATTTGTCGAAACGAACGTACCCAATCCACTCCAATATGTCCATAACTCATGTTTTGGTGCCTTTTTAACAATTTCGTTCGGTAAAAAATATCGCATCCATGTGAGCCAATATCGGCACTAAGTGTCACGGCGAGATTTGTCGAAACGAACGGACCCAATCCGCTCCAATATGTCCAAAACTCATGTTTTGGTGCTTTTTGAACAATTTCGTTCCGGTGAAAAACATCGCATCCACGTGAGCCAATATCGGCACTACATTTCAAAAGTTCCCGCGCAAGTCACGGCGAGATTTGTCGAAACGAACGCACCCAATCCGCTCCAACATGTCCAAAACTCATGTTTTGGTGCTTTTGAACAATTTTGTTCCGGTGAAAAACATCGCATCCACGTGAGCCAATATCGGCACTAAGTGTAAAAAGTACGCCGCGCGAGTCACGGAGAGATTTGTCGAAACGAACGCACCCAATCCGCTCCAATATGTCCAAAACTCATGTTTTGGTGCTTTTTAACAATTTCGTTCCGGTGAAAAACATCGCATCCATGTGAGCCAATATTTGCACTAAGTGTCAAAAGTTCTCCGCACGAGTCACGGCGAGATTTGTCGAAACGAACGGACCCAATCCGCTCCAATATGTCCAAAACTCATGTTTTGGTGCTTTTTGAATAATTTTCTTCCGGTGAAAAACATCGCATCCACGTGAGCCAATGTCGGCACTAATTTCAAAAGTTCCCCGCGCGAGTGTGGAAGAGATTTGTCAAAACGAACGGACCCAATCCACTCCAATAAGTCCAAAACTCATGTTTTGGTTCTTTTTGAACAAGTTTGTTCCGGTGAAAAACATCATATCCACGTGAGCCAATATCGACACTAAGTGTCAAAAGTACGCCGCGCGAGTCACGGAGAGATTTTTCAAACGAACGGACCCAATCCGCTCCAATATGTCCAAAACTCATGTTTTGGTGCCTTTTGAACAATTTCGTTCCGGTGAAAAAAATCGCAAGCACGTGAGCCAATATCGGAAATAATTGTCAAAAGTTTGCCGCGCTAGTCACGGAGAGATTTGTTGAAACAAACACACCCAAACCACTCCAATATGTCCAAAACTCATGTTTTGGTGCTTTTGAACAATTTCCTTCCGGTGAAAAACATCGCATCAACGTGAGCCAATATCGGAAATAAGTGTCAAAAGTTCCCGCGAGTCGGGCGAGATTTGTCGAAACGAATGGACTCAATCCGCTCCAATATGTCCAAAACTCATGTTTTGGTGCTTTTTAACAATTTCGTTCCGGTGAAAAACATCGCATCCACGTGAGCAAATATTGGCACTAAGTGTTAAAAGTTCCCGCGTGAGTCCGGAAGAGATTTGTCGAAACGAACGCACCCAATCCACAACAAATATGTCCAAAACTCATGTTTTAGTGCTTTTTGAACAACGTTCGGTAAAAAATATCGCATCCACGTGAGCCAATATCGGCACTAAGTGTCAAAAGTGCCCCGCACGAGTCACGGCGAGATTTGTCGAAACGAACGGACCCAATCCGCTCCAATATGTCCAAAACTCATGTTTTGATGCTTTTGAACAATTTCGTCACGGTGAAAAACATCGCATCCACGTGAGCCAATATCGCACTAAGTGTCAAAAGTTCGCCGCGCGAGTCGCGGAGAGATTTGTCGAAACGAACGCACCCAATCCACTTCAATATGTCCAAAACTCATGTTTTGGTGCTTTTTGAACAATTTCCTTCGGTGAAAAACATCGCATCCACGTGAGGCAATATCGGCACTAAGTGTCACGGCGTGATTTGTCGAAACGAACGGACCCAATCCGCTCCAATATGTCCAAAACTCATGTTTTGGTGCTTTTGGAACAATTTTCTTTCGGTGAAAAACATCGCATCCACGTGAGGCAATATCGGCACTAAGTGTCAAAAGTTCCCCGCGCGAGTCGAAGAGATTTGTCAAAACGAACGCACCCAATCCACTCCAATACGTCCAAAACTCATGTTTTGATTCTTTTTGAACTATTTCGTTCCGGTGAAAAACATCGCATCCACGTGAGCCAATGTTGGCACTAAGTGTCAAAAGTTCCCGCACGAGTCTTGAAGAGATTTGTCGAAACAATAGCACCCAATCCACTCCAATATGTCCAAAACTCATGTTTTGGTGCTTTTTGAACAATTTCGTTCCGGTGAAAAACATCGCATCCACGTGAGCCAATGTCGGCACTAAGTGTCAAAAGTTCCCGCGTGAGTCCGGAAGAGATTTGTCGAAACGAACGCACCCAATCCACTCCAATATGTCCAAAACTTATGTTTTAGTGCTTTTTGAACAATTTCGTTCCGGTGAAAAACATCGCATCCACGTGAGCCAATATCGGCACTGTGTCAAAAGTACGCCGCGCGAGTCACACAGAGATTTTTCGAAACGAATGCACCCAATCCACTCTAATATGTCCAAAACTCATGTTTTGGTGCTTTATTAACAATTTCGTTCGGTAAAAATATCGCATCCACGTGAGCCAATATCGGCACTAAGTGTCAAAAGTTCCCGCGCGAGTCACGACGAGATTTGTCGAAACGAACGGACCCAATCCGCTCCAATATGTCCAAAACTCATGTTTTGGTGCTTTCTGAACAATTTCTTTCCGGTGAAAAACATCGCATCCACGTGAGCCAACATCGGCACTAAGTGTCAAAAGTTCCCCCCGCGAGTCACGGAGAGATTTGTCAAAACGAACGCACCCAATCCACTCCAATATGTAAAAAACTCATGTTTTTGTGCTTTTTCAACAATTTCCTTCCGGTGAAAAACATCGTATGCACGTGAGCCAACATCGGCACTAAGTGTCAAAAGTTTGCGCGCGAGTCACGGAGAGATTTGTCGAAACGAACCGACCCAATCCGCTCCAATATGCCCAAAACTCATGTTTTGGTGCTTTTTGCACAATTTCGTTCAGTGAAAAACATCGCATCCACGTGAGCCAATATCGGCACTAAGTGTCAAAAGTTCGCCGCGCGAGTCGCGGAGAGATTTGTCGAAACGAACGCACCCAATCCACTCCAATATGTCCAAATCTCATGTTTTGGTGCTTTTGAACAATTTTGTTCCGGTGAAAAACATCGCATCCACGTGAGACAATGTCGGCACTAAGTGTCAAAAGTTTGTCGCGCTAGTCACGGAGAGATTTGTCGAAACGAACGCACCCAATCCACTCCAATATGTCCAAAACTCATGTTTTGGTGCTTTTGAACAATTTCCTTCGGTGAAAAACATCGCATCCACGTGAGGCAATATCGGCACTAAGTGTCAAAAGTTCCCGCGCGAGTCGGAAGAGATTTGTCGAAACGAACGGACCCAATCCGCTCCAATATGTCCAAAACTCATGTTTTGGTGATTTTTGAACAATTTCGTTCCGGTGAAAAACATCGCATCCACGTGAGCCAATATCGGCACTACGTTTCAAAAGTTCCCCGCGCGAGTCTTGGAGAGATTTGTCGAAACGAACGCACCCAATCCACTCCAATATGTCCAAAACTCATGTTTTGGTGCTTTTGAACAATTTCGTTCCGGTGAAAAACATCGCATCCACGTGAGCCAATATCGGCACTAAGTGTCAAAGGTACGCCGCGCGAGTCACGAAGAGATTTGTCGAAACGAACGTACCCAATCCACTCCAATATGTCCATAACTCATGTTTTGGTGCCTTTTAACAATTTCGTTCGGTAAAAATATCGCATCCATGTGAGCCAATATCGGCACTAAGTGTCACGGCGAGATTTGTCGAAACGAACGGACCCAATCCGCTCCAATATGTCCAAAACTCATGTTTTGGTGATTTTTGAACAATTTCGTTCCGGTGAAAAACATCGCATCCACGTGAGCCAATATCGGCACTACATTTCAAAAGTTCCCGCGCGAGTCACGGAGAGATTTGTCGAAACGAACGCACCCAATCCACTCCAATATGTCCAAAACTCATGTTTTGGTGCTTTTTGAACAATTTTGTTCCGGTGAAAAACATCGCATCCACGTGAGCCAATATCGGCACTAAGTGTCAAAAGTTCGCCGCGCGAGTCACGGAGAGATTTGTCGAAACGAACGCACCCAATCCACTCCAATATGTCCAAAACTCATGTTTTGGTGCTTTTTGAACAATTTCGTTCCGGTGAAAAACATCGCATCCATGTGAGCCAATATTTGCACTAAGTGTCAAAAGTTCTCCGCACGAGTCACGGCGAGATTTGTCGAAACGAACGGACCCAATCCGCTCCAATATGTCCAAAACTCATGTTTTGGTGCTTTTTGAATAATTTTCTTCCGGTGAAAAACATCGCATCCACGTGAGCCAATGTCGGCACTAATTTCAAAAGTTCCCGCGCGAGTGTGGAAGAGATTTGTCAAAACGAACGGACCCAATCCACTCCAATAAGTCCAAAACTCATGTTTTGGTTCTTTTGAACAAGTTTGTTCCGGTGAAAAACATCATATCCACGTGAGCCAATATCGACACTAAGTGTCAAAAGTACGCCGCGCGAGTCACGGAGAGATTTTTCGAAACGAACGGACCCAATCCGCTCCAATATGTCCAAAACTCATGTTTTGGTGCCTTTTGAACAATTTCGTTGGTGAAAAAAATCGCAAGCACGTGAGCCAATATCGGAAATAATTGTCAAAAGTTTGCCGCGCTAGTCACGGAGAGATTTGTTGAAACAAACACACCCAAACCACTCCAATATGTCCAAAACTCATGTTTTGGTGCTTTTTGAACAATTTCCTTCCGGTGAAAAACATCGCATCAACGTGAGCCAATATCGGAAATAAGTGTCAAAAGTTCCCCGCGCGAGTCGGGCGAGATTTGTCGAAACGAATGGACTCAATCCGCTCCAATATGTCCAAAACTCATGTTTTGGTGCTTTTTAACAATTTCGTTCCGGTGAAAAACATCGCATCCACGTGAGCAAATATTGGCACTAAGTGTTAAAAGTTCCCCGCGTGAGTCCGGAAGAGATTTGTCGAAACGAACGCACCCAATCCACAACAAATATGTCCAAAACTCATGTTTTAGTGCTTTTGAACAATTTCGTTCGGTAAAAAATATCGCATCCACGTGAGCCAATATCGGCACTAAGTGTCAAAAGTGCCCCGCACGAGTCACGGCGAGATTTGTCGAAACGAACGGACCCAATCCGCTCCAATATGTCCAAAACTCATGTTTTGATGCTTTTGAACAATTTCGTCACAAGTGAAAAACATCGCATCCACGTGAGCCAATATCGCACTAAGTGTCAAAAGTTCGCCGCGCGAGTCGCGGAGAGATTTGTCGAAACGAACGCACCCAATCCACTTCAATATGTCCAAAACTCAGGTTTTGGTGCTTTTTGAACAATTTCCTTCTGGTGAAAAACATCGCATCCACGTGAGGCAATATCGGCACTAAGTGTCACGGCGTGATTTGTCGAAACGAACGGACCCAATCCGCTCCAATATGTCCAAAACTCATGTTTTGGTGCTTTTGGAACAATTTTCTTTCGGTGAAAAACATCGCATCCACGTGAGGCAATATCGGCACTAAGTGTCAAAAGTTCCCCGCGCGAGTCAGGAAGAGATTTGTCAAAACGAACGCACCCAATCCACTCCAATACGTCCAAAACTCATGTTTTGATTCTTTTGAACTATTTCGTTCCGGTGAAAAACATCGCATCCACGTGAGCCAATGTTGGCACTAAGTGTCAAAAGTTCCCCGCACGAGTCTTGAAGAGATTTGTCGAAACAATAGCACCCAATCCACTCCAATATGTCCAAAACTCATGTTTTGGTGCTTTTTGAACAATTTCGTTCCGGTGAAAAACATCGCATCCACGTGAGCCAATGTCGGCACTAAGTGTCAAAAGTTCCCGCGTGAGTCCGGAAGAGATTTGTCGAAACGAACGCACCCAATCCACTCCAATATGTCCAAAACTTATGTTTTAGTGCTTTTGAACAATTTCGTTCCGGTGAAAAACATCGCATCCACGTGAGCCAATATCGGCTTGTGTCAAAAGTACGCCGCGCGAGTCACACGAGATTTTCGAAACGAATGCACCCAATCCACTCTAATATGTCCAAAACTCATGTTTTGGTGCTTTATTAACAATTTCGTTCGGTAAAAATATCGCATCCACGTGAGCCAATATCGGCACTAAGTGTCAAAAGTTCCCCGCGCGAGTCACGACGAGATTTGTCGAAACGAACGGACCCAATCCGCTCCAATATGTCCAAAACTCATGTTTTGGTGCTTTTGAACAATTTCTTTCCGGTGAAAAACATCGCATCCACGTGAGCCAACATCGGCACTAAGTGTCAAAAGTTCCCCCGCGAGTCACGGAGAGATTTGTCGAACGAACGCACCCAATCCACTCCAATATGTAAAAACTCATGTTTTGGTGCTTTTTCAACAATTTCCTTCCGGTGAAAAACATCGCATGCACGTGAGCCAACATCGGCACTAAGTGTCAAAAGTTTGCCGCGCGAGTCACGGAGAGATTTGTCGAAACGAACCGACCCAATCCGCTCCAATATGCCCAAAACTCATGTTTTGGTGCTTTTTGCACAATTTCGTTCCAGTGAAAAACATCGCATCCACGTGAGCCAATATCGGCACTAAGTGTCAAAAGTTCGCGCGCGAGTCGCGGAGAGATTTGTCGAAACGAACGCACCCAATCCACTCCAATATGTCCAAATCTCATGTTTTGGTGCTTTTTGAACAATTTTGTTCTCGTGAAAAACATTGCATCCACGTGAGCCAATGTCGGCACTAAGTGTCAAAAGTTTGTCGCGCTAGTCACGGAGAGATTTGTCGAAACGAACGCACCCAATCCACTCCAATATGTCCAAAACTCATGTTTTGGTGCTTTTTGAACAATTTCCTTCGGTGAAAAACATCGCATCCACGTGAGGCAATATCGGCACTAAGTGTCAAAAGTTCCCGCGCGAGTCAGAAGAGATTTGTCGAAACGAACGGACCCAATCCGCTCCAATATGTCCAAAACTCATGTTTTGGTGATTTTTGAACAATTTCGTTCCGGTGAAAAACATCGCATCCACGTGAGCCAATATCGGCACTACGTTTCAAAAGTTCCCGCGCGAGTCTTGGAGAGATTTGTCGAAACGAACGCACCCAATCCACTCCAATATGTCCAAAACTCATGTTTTGGTGCTTTTGAACAATTTCGTTCCGGTGAAAAACATCGCATCCACGTGAGCCAATATCGGCACTAAGTGTCAAAAGTTCGCCGCGCGAGTCACGAAGAGATTTGTCGAAACGAACGTACCCAATCCACTCCAATATGTCCATAACTCATGTTTTGGTGCTTTTTAACAATTTCGTTCGGTAAAAATATCGCATCCATGTGAGCCAATATCGGCACTAAGTGTCACGGCGAGATTTGTCGAAACGAACGGACCCATTCCGCTCCAATATGTCCAAAACTCATGTTTTGGTGATTTTTGAACAATTTCGTTCGGTGAAAAACATCGCATCCACGTGAGCCAATATCGGCACTACATTTCAAAAGTTCCCCGCGCAAGTCACGGCGAGATTTGTCGAAACGAACGCACCCAATCCGCTCCAACATGTCCAAAACTCATGTTTTGGTGCTTTTGAACAATTTTGTTCCGGTGAAAAACATCGCATCCACGTGAGCCAATATCGGCACTAAGTGTAAAAAGTTCGCCGCGCGAGTCACGGAGAGATTTGTCGAAACGAACGCACCCAATCCGCTCCAATATGTCCAAAACTCATGTTTTGGTGCTTTTTTAACAATTTCGTTCCGGTGAAAAACATCGCATCCATGTGAGCCAATATTTGCACTAAGTGTCAAAAGTTCTCCGCACGAGTCACGCGAGATTTGTCGAAACGAACGGACCCAATCCGCTCCAATATGTCCAAAACTCATGTTTTGGTGCTTTTGAATAATTTTCTTGTGAAAAACATCGCATCCACGTGAGCCAATGTCGGCACTAATTTCAAAAGTTCCCCGCGCGAGTGTGGAAGAGATTTGTCAAAACGAACGGACCCAATCCACTCCAATAAGTCCAAAACTCATGTTTTGGTTCTTTTTGAACAAGTTTGTTCCGGTGAAAAACATCATATCCACGTGAGCCAATATCGACACTAAGTGTCAAAAGTACGCCGCGCGTGTCACGGAGAGATTTTTCGAAACGAACGGACCCAATCCGCTCCAATATGTCCAAAACTCATGTTTTGGTGCCTTTTGAACAATTTCGTTCCGGTGAAAAAAATCGCAAGCACGTGAGCCAATATCGGAAATAATTGTCAAAAGTTTGCCGCGCTAGTCACGGAGAGATTTGTTGAAACAAACACACCCAAACCACTCCAATATGTCCAAAACTCATGTTTTGGTGCTTTTTGAACAATTTCCTTCGGTGAAAAACATCGCATCAACGTGAGCCAATATCGGAAATAAGTGTCAAAAGTTCCCCGCGCGAGTCGGGCGAGATTTGTCGAAACGAATGGACTCAATCCGCTCCAATATGTCCAAAACTCATGTTTTGGTGCTTTTTTAACAATTTCGTTCCGTGAAAAACATCGCATCCACGTGAGCAAATATTGGCACTAAGTGTTAAAAGTTCCCGCGTGAGTCGGAAGAGATTTGTCGAAACGAACGCACCCAATCCACAACAAATATGTCCAAAACTCATGTTTTAGTGCTTTTGAACAATTTCGTTCGTAAAAAATATCGCATCCACGTGAGCCAATATCGGCACTAAGTGTCAAAAGTGCCCCGCACGAGTCACGCGAGATTTGTCGAAACGAACGGACCCAATCCGCTCCAATATGTCCAAAACTCATGTTTTGATGCTTTTTGAACAATTTCGTCACGGTGAAAAACATCGCATCCACGTGAGCCAATATCTCGCACTAAGTGTCAAAAGTACGCCGCGTGAGTCACGGAAAGATTTGTCGAAACGAACGCACCCAATCCACTCCAATATGTCCAAATCTCATGTTTTGGTGCTTTTTGAACAATTTTGTTCCGGTGAAAAACATCGCATCCACGTGAGACAATGTCGGCACTAAGTGTCAAAAGTTTGTCGCGCTAGTCACGGAGAGATTTGTCGAAACGAACGCACCCAATCCACTCCAATATGTCCAAAACTCATGTTTTGGTGCTTTTGAACAATTTCCTTCGGTGAAAAACATCGCATCCACGTGAGGCAATATCGGCACTAAGTGTCAAAAGTTCCCGCGCGAGTCAGAAGAGATTTGTCGAAACGAACGAACCCAATCCGCTCCAATATGTCCAAAACTCATGTTTTGGTGATTTTTGAACAATTTTCGTTACGGTGAAAAACATCGCATCCACGTGAGCCAATATCGGCACTAAGTGTCAAAAGTTCGCCGCGCGAGTCACGGAGAGATTTGTCGAAACGAACGCACCCAATCCACTCCAATATGTCCAAAACTCATGTTTTGGTGCTTTTTGCACAATTTCGTTCCGTGAAAAACATCGCATCCACGTGAGCCAATATCGGCACTAAGTGTCAAAAGTTCGCCGCGCGAGTCGCGGAGAGATTTGTCGAAACGAACGCACCCAATCCACTTCAATATGTCCAAAACTCATGTTTTGGTGCTTTTGAACAATTTCCTTCGGTGAAAAACATCGCATCCACGTGAGGCAATATCGGCACTAAGTGTCAAAAGTTCCCGCGCGAGTCGGAAGAGATTTGTGGAAACAAATGCACCCAATCCACTCCAATATGTCCAAAACTCATGTTTTGATTCTTTTTGAACTATTTCGTTCCGGTGAAAAACATCGCATCCACGTGAGCCAATGTTGGCACTAAGTGTCAAAAGTTCCCGCGCGAGTCTTGGAGAGATTTGTCGAAACGAACGCACCCAATCCACTCCAATATGTCCAAAACTCATGTTTTGGTGCTTTTTGAACAATTTCGTTCCGTGAAAAACATCGCATCCACGTGAGCCAATATCGGCACTAAGTGTCAAAAGTTCGCCGTGCGAGTCGCGGAGAGATTTGTCGAAACGAACGCACCCAATCCACTCCAATATGTCCAAATCTCATGTTTTGGTGCTTTTGAACAATTTTATTCCGGTGAAAAACATCGCATCCACGTGAGACAATGTCGGCACTAAGTGTCAAAAGTTTGTCGCGCTAGTCACGGAGAGATTTGTCGAAACGAACGCACCCAATCCACTCCAATATGTCCAAAACTCATGTTTTGGTGCTTTTGAACAATTTCCTTCCGGTGAAAAACATCGCATCCACGTGAGGCAATATCGGCACTAAGTGTCAAAAGTTCCCCGCGCGAGTCGGAAGAGATTTGTCAAAACGAACGCACCCAATCCACTCCAATACGTCCAAAACTCATGTTTTGATTCTTTTTGAACTATTTCGTTTAGGTGAAAAACATCGCATCCACGTGAGCCAATGTTGGCACTAAGTGTCAAAAGTTCCCCGCACGAGTCCGGAAGAGATTTGTCGAAACAATAGCACCCAATCCACTCCAATATGTCCAAAACTCATGTTTTGGTGCTTTTGAACAATTTCGTTCCGGTGAAAAACATCGCATCCACGTGAGCCAATGTCGGCACTAAGTGTCAAAAGTTCCCGCGTGAGTCCGGAAGAGATTTGTCGAAACGAACGCACCCAATCCACTCCAATATGTCCAAAACTTATGTTTTAGTGCTTTTTGAACAATTTCGTTCCGGTGAAAAACATCGCATCCACGTGAGCCAATATCGGCACTTGTGTCAAAAGTACGCCGCGCGAGTCACGGAGAGATTTGTCGAAACGAACCGACCCAATCCGCTCCAATATGTCCAAAACTCATGTTTTGGTGCTTTTTGCACAATTTCGTTCCTATGAAAAACATCGCATCCACGTGAGCCAATATCGGCACTAAGTGTCAAAGTTCGCCGCGAGTCGCGGAGAGATTTGTCGAAACGAACGCACCCAATCCACTCCACTATGTCCAAATCTCATGTTTTGGTGCTTTTGAACAATTTTGTTCCGGTGAAAAACATCGCATCCACGTGAGACAATGTCGGCACTAAGTGTCAAAAGTTTGTCGCGCTAGTCACGGAGAGATTTGTCGAAACGAACGCACCCAATCCACTCCAAAATGTCCAAAACTCATGTTTTGGTGCTTTTGAACAATTTCCTTCGGTGAAAAACATCGCATCCACGTGAGGCAATATCGGCACTAAGTGTCAAAAGTTCCCCGCGCGAGTCGGAAGAGATTTGTCGAAACGAACGAACCCAATCCGCTCCAATATGTCCAAAACTCATGTTTTGGTGCTTTTTGAACAATTTCGTTCCGGTGAAAAACATCGCATCCACGTGAGCCAATATCGGCACTAAGTGTCAAAAGTTCGCCGTGCGAGTCGCGGAGAGATTTGTCGAAACGAACGCACCCAATCCACTCCAATATGTCCAAAACTCATGTTTTGGTGCTTTTTGAACAATTTCGTTCCGGTGAAAAACATCGCATCCACGTGAGCCAATATCGGCACTAAGTGTCAAAAGTTTGTCGCGCTAGTCACGGAGAGATTTGTCGAAACGAACGCACCCAATCCACTCCAATATGTCCAAAACTCATGTTTTGGTGCTTTTTGAACAATTTCCTTCCGGTGAAAAACATCGCATCCACGTGAGCCAATATCGGCACTAAGTGTCAAAAGTTCCCCGCGCGAGTCAGGAAGAGATTTGTCAAAACGAACGCACCCAATCCACTCCAATATGTCCAAAACTCATGTTTTGGTGCTTTTTGAACAATTTCGTTCCGGTGAAAAACATCGCATCCACGTGAGCCAATGTTGGCACTAAGTGTCAAAAGTTCCCGCACGAGTGCGGAAGAGATTTGTCGAAACAATAGCACCCAATCCACTCCAATATGTCCAAAACTCATGTTTTGGTGCTTTTGAACAATTTCGTTCCGGTGAAAAACATCGCATCCACGTGAGCCAATGTCGGCACTAAGTGTCAAAAGTTCCCCGCGTGAGTCCGGAAGAGATTTGTCGAAACGAACGCACCCAATCCACTCCAATATGTCCAAAACTTATGTTTTAGTGCTTTTGAACAATTTCGTTCCGGTGAAAAACATCGCATCCACGTGAGCCAATATCGGCACGTGTCAAAAGTACGCCGCGCGAGTCACGGAGAGATTTGTCGAAACGAACCGACCCAATCCGCTCCAATATGTCCAAAACTCATGTTTTGGTGCTTTTTGCACAATTTGTTCCGGTGAAAAACATCGCATCCACGTGAGCCAATATCGGCACTAAGTGTCAAAAGTTCGCCGCGCGAGTCGCGGAGAGATTTGTCGAAACGAACGCACCCAATCCACTCCACTATGTCCAAATCTCATGTTTTGGTGCTTTTTGAACAATTTTGTTCCGGTGAAAAACATCGCATCCACGTGAGACAATGTCGGCACTAAGTGTCAAAAGTTTGTCGCGCTAGTCACGGAGAGATTTGTCGAAACGAACGCACCCAATCCACTCCAAAATGTCCAAAACTCATGTTTTGGTGCTTTTGAACAATTTCCTTCGGTGAAAAACATCGCATCCACGTGAGGCAATATCGGCACTAAGTGTCAAAAGTTCCCCGCGCGAGTCGGAAGAGATTTGTCGAAACGAACGAACCCAATCCGCTCCAATATGTCCAAAACTCATGTTTTGGTGCTTTTTGAACAATTTCGTTCCGGTGAAAAACATCGCATCCACGTGAGCCAATATCGGCACTACGTGTCAAAAGTTCGCCGTGCGAGTCGCGGAGAGATTTGTCGAAACGAACGCACCCAATCCACTCCAATATGTCCAAATCTCATGTTTTGGTGCTTTTTGAACAATTTTATTCCGGTGAAAAACATCGCATCCACGTGAGACAATGTCGGCACTAAGTGTCAAAAGTTTGTCGCGCTAGTCACGGAGAGATTTGTCGAAACGAACGCACCCAATCCACTCCAATATGTCCAAAACTCATGTTTTGGTGCTTTTGAACAATTTCCTTCCGGTGAAAAACATCGCATCCACGTGAGGCAATATCGGCACTAAGTGTCAAAAGTTCCCGCGCGAGTCGGGAAGAGATTTGTCAAAACGAACGCACCCAATCCACTCCAATACGTCCAAAACTCATGTTTTGATTCTTTTTGAACTATTTCGTTCGGTGAAAAACATCGCATCCACGTGAGCCAATGTTGGCACTAAGTGTCAAAAGTTCCCCGCACGAGTCCGGAAGAGATTTGTCGAAACAATAGCACCCAATCCACTCCAATATGTCCAAAACTCATGTTTTGGTGCTTTTGAACAATTTCGTTCCGGTGAAAAACATCGCATCCACGTGAGCCAATGTCGGCACTAAGTGTCAAAAGTTCCCGCGTGAGTCCGGAAGAGATTTGTCGAAACGAACGCACCCAATCCACTCCAATATGTCCAAAACTTATGTTTTAGTGCTTTTGAACAATTTCGTTCCGGTGAAAAACATCGCATCCACGTGAGCCAATATCGGCCTTGTGTCAAAAGTACGCCGCGCGAGTCACGGAGAGATTTGTCGAAACGAACCGACCCAATCCGCTCCAATATGTCCAAAACTCATGTTTTGGTGCTTTTTGAACAATTTCGTTCCGGTGAAAAACATCGCATCCACGTGAGCCAATATCGGCACTAAGTGTCAAAAGTTCAGTGCCGCGCGAGTCGCGGAGAGATTTGTCGAAACGAACGCACCCAATCCACTCCACTATGTCCAAATCTCATGTTTTGGTGCTTTTGAACAATTTTGTTCCGGTGAAAAACATCGCATCCACGTGAGACAATGTCGGCACTAAGTGTCAAAAGTTTGTCGCGCTAGTCACGGAGAGATTTGTCGAAACGAACGCACCCAATCCACTCCAAAATGTCCAAAACTCATGTTTTGGTGCTTTTGAACAATTTCCTTCGGTGAAAAACATCGCATCCACGTGAGGCAATATCGGCACTAAGTGTCAAAAGTTCCCGCGCGAGTCGGAAGAGATTTGTCGAAACGAACGAACCCAATCCGCTCCAATATGTCCAAAACTCATGTTTTGGTGATTTTTGAACAATTTCGTTCCGGTGAAAAACATCGCATCCACGTGAGCCAATATTGGCACTAAGTGTCAAAAGTTCCCCGCGCGAGTCTGGGAGAGATTTGTCGAAACGAACGCACCCAATCCACTCCAATATGTCCAAAACTCATGTTTTGGTGCTTTTTGCACAATTTCGTTCCGGTGAAAAACATCGCATCCACGTGAGCCAATATCGGCACTAAGTGTCAAAAGTTCGCCGCGCGAGTCGCGGAGAGATTTGTCGAAACGAACGCACCCAATCCACTTCAATATGTCCAAAACTCATGTTTTGGTGCTTTTTGAACAATTTCCTTCTGGTGAAAAACATCGCATCCACGTGAGGCAATATCGGCACTAAGTGTCAAAAGTTCCCCGCGAGTCAGCGGAAGAGATTTGTGGAAACAAATGCACCCAATCCACTCCAATATGTCCAAAACTCATGTTTTGATTCTTTTTGAACTATTTCGTTAGTGAAAAACATCGCATCCACGTGAGCCAATGTTGGCACTAAGTGTCAAAAGTTCCCGTGCGAGTCTTGGAGAGATTTGTCGAAACGAACGCACCCAATCCACTCCAATATGTCCAAAACTCATGTTTTGGTGCTTTTTGAACAATTTCGTTCCGGTGAAAAACATCGCATCCACGTGAGCCAATATCGGCACTAAGTGTCAAAAGTTCGCCGTGCGAGTCGCGGAGAGATTTGTCGAAACGAACGCAACCAATCCACTCCAATATGTCCAAATCTCATGTTTTGGTGCTTTTTGAACAATTTTGTTCCGGTGAAAAACATCGCATCCACGTGAGACAATGTCGGCACTAAGTGTCAAAAGTTTGTCGCGCTAGTCACGGAGAGATTTGTCGAAACGAACGCACCCAATCCACTCCAATATGTCCAAAACTCATGTTTTGGTGCTTTTGAACAATTTCCTTCCGGTGAAAAACATCGCATCCACGTGAGGCAATATCGGCACTAAGTGTCAAAAGTTCCCGCGCGAGTCGGGAAGAGATTTGTCAAAACGAACGCACCCAATCCACTCCAATACGTCCAAAACTCATGTTTTGATTCTTTTGAACTATTTCGTTCCGGTGAAAAACATCGCATCCACGTGAGCCAATGTTGGCACTAAGTGTCAAAAGTTCCCCGCACGAGTCCGGAAGAGATTTGTCGAAACAATAGCACCCAATCCACTCCAATATGTCCAAAACTCATGTTTTGGTGCTTTTTGAACAATTTCGTTCCGGTGAAAAACATCGCATCCACGTGAGCCAATGTCGGCACTAAGTGTCAAAAGTTCCCGCGTGAGTCCGGAAGAGATTTGTCGAAACGAACGCACCCAATCCACTCCAATATGTCCAAAACTCATGTTTTGGTGCTTTTTGCACAATTTCGTTCCGGTGAAAAACATCGCATCCACGTGAGCCAATATCGGCACTAAGTGTCAAAAGTTCGCGCGCGAGTCGCGGAGAGATTTGTCGAAACGAACGCACCCAATCCACTTCAATATGTCCAAAACTCATGTTTTGGTGCTTTTGAACAATTTCCTTCGGTGAAAAACATCGCATCCACGTGAGGCAATATCGGCACTAAGTGTCAAAAGTTCCCCGCGCGAGTGAAGAGATTTGTGGAAACGAATGCACCCAATCCACTCCAATATGTCCAAAACTCATGTTTTGATTCTTTTGAACTATTTCGTTCCGGTGAAAAACATCGCATCCACGTGAGCCAATGTTGGCACTAAGTGTCAAAAGTTCCCGCGCAAGTCTTGGAGAGATTTGTCGAAACGAACGCACCCAATCCACTCCAATATGTCCAAAACTCATGTTTTGGTGCTTTTGAACAATTTCGTTCCGGTGAAAAACATCGCATCCACGTGAGCCAATATCGGCACTAAGTGTCAAAAGTTCGCCGTGCGAGTCGCGCGAGATTTGTCGAAACGAACGCACCCAATCCACTCCAATATGTCCAAATCTCATGTTTTGGTGCTTTTGAACAATTTTGTTCCGGTGAAAAACATCGCATCCACGTGAGACAATGTCGGCACTAAGTGTCGAAGTTTGTCGCGCTAGTCACGGAGAGATTTGTCGAAACGAACGCACCCAATCCACTCCAATATGTCCAAAACTCATGTTTTGGTGCTTTTGAACAATTTCCTTCCGGTGAAAAACATCGCATCCACGTGAGGCAATATCGGCACTAAGTGTCAAAAGTTCCCGCGCGAGTCAGGAAGAGATTTGTCCAAACGAACGCACCCAATCCACTCCAATACGTCCAAAACTCATGTTTTGATTCTTTTTGAACTATTTCGTTCCGGTGAAAAACATCGCATCCACGTGAGCCAATGTTGGCACTAAGTGTCAAAAGTTCCCCGCACGAGTCGGAAGAGATTTGTCGAAACAATAGCACCCAATCCACTCCAATATGTCCAAAACTCATGTTTTGGTGCTTTTGAACAACTTCGTTCCGGTGAAAAACATCGCATCCACGTGAGCCAATGTCGGCACTAAGTGTCAAAAGTTCCCGCGTGAGTCCGGAAGAGATTTGTCGAAACGAACGCACCCAATCCACTCCAATATGTCCAAAACTTATGTTTTAGTGCTTTTGAACAATTTCGTTCCGGTGAAAAACATCGCATCCACGTGAGCCAATATCGGCCTGTGTCAAAAGTCGCCGCGCGAGTCACACAGAGATTTTTCAAACGAATGCACCCAATCCACTCCAATATGTCCAAAACTCATGTTTTGGTGCTTTATTAACAATTTCGTTCCGGTGAAAAACATCGCATCCACGTGAGCCAATATCGGCACTAAGTGTCAAAAGTTCGCCGCGCGAGTCGCGGAGAGATTTGTCGAAACGAACGCACCCAATCCACTCCACTATGTCCAAATCTCATGTTTTGGTGCTTTTTGAACAATTTTGTTCCGGTGAAAAACATCGCATCCACGTGAGACAATGTCGGCACTAAGTGTCAAAAGTTTGTCGCGCTAGTCACGGAGAGATTTGTCGAAACGAACGCACCCAATCCACTCCAATATGTCCAAAACTCATGTTTTGGTGCTTTTGAACAATTTCCTTCCGTGAAAAACATCGCATCCACGTGAGGCAATATCGGCACTAAGTGTCAAAAGTTCCCCGCGAGTCGGAAGAGATTTGTGGAAACGAATGCACCCAATCCACTCCAATATGTCCAAAACTCATGTTTTGATTCTTTTTGAACTATTTCGTTCCGGTGAAAAACATCGCATCCACGTGAGCCAATGTTGGCACTAAGTGTCAAAAGTTCCCGCGCAAGTCTTGGAGAGATTTGTCGAAACGAACGCACCCAATCCACTCCAATATGTCCAAAACTCATGTTTTGGTGCTTTTTGAACAATTTCGTTCCGGTGAAAAACATCGCATCCACGTGAGCCAATATCGGCACTAAGTGTCAAAAGTTCGCCGTGCGAGTCGCGCGAGATTTGTCGAAACGAACACACCCAATCCACTCCAATATGTCCAAATCTCATGTTTTGGTGCTTTTGAACAATTTTGTTCCGGTGAAAAACATCGCATCCACGTGAGACAATGTCGGCACTAAGTGTCAAAAGTTTGTCGCGCTAGTCACGGAGAGATTTGTCGAAACGAACGCACCCAATCCACTCCAATATGTCCAAAACTCATGTTTTGGTGCTTTTGAACAATTTCCTTCCGGTGAAAAACATCGCATCCACGTGAGGCAATATCGGCACTAAGTGTCAAAAGTTCCCGCGCGAGTCAGGAAGAGATTTGTCAAAACGAACGCACCCAATCCACTCCAATACGTCCAAAACTCATGTTTTGATTCTTTTTGAACTATTTCGTTCCGGTGAAAAACATCGCATCCACGTGAGCCAATGTTGGCACTAAGTGTCAAAAGTTCCCCGCACGAGTCCGGAAGAGATTTGTCGAAACAATAGCACCCAATCCACTCCAATATGTCCAAAACTCATGTTTTGGTGCTTTTGAACAATTTCGTTCCGGTGAAAAACATCGCATCCACGTGAGCCAATGTCGGCACTAAGTGTCAAAAGTTCCCGCGTGAGTCCGGAAGAGATTTGTCGAAACGAACGCACCCAATCCACTCCAATATGTCCAAAACTCATGTTTTGGTGCTTTTTGCACAATTTCGTTCCGGTGAAAAACATCGCATCCACGTGAGCCAATATCGGCACTAAGTGTCAAAGTTCGCGCGCGAGTCGGAGAGATTTGTCGAAACGAACGCACCCAATCCACTTCAATATGTCCAAAACTCATGTTTTGGTGCTTTTGAACAATTTCCTTCGGTGAAAAACATCGCATCCACGTGAGGCAATATCGGCACTAAGTGTCAAAAGTTCCCGCGCGAGTCGGAAGAGATTTGTGGAAACGAATGCACCCAATCCACTCCAATATGTCCAAAACTCATGTTTTGATTCTTTTTGAACTATTTCGTTCCGGTGAAAAACATCGCATCCACGTGAGCCAATATCGGCACTAAGTGTCAAAAGTTCGCCGCGCGAGTCACGGAGAGATTTGTCGAAACGAACGCACCCAATCCACTCCAATATGTCCAAAACTCATGTTTTGGTGCTTTTGAACAATTTCGTTCCGGTGAAAAACATCGCATCCACGTGAGCCAATATCGGCACTAAGTGTCAAAAGTTCGCCGTGCGAGTCGCGCAGAGATTTGTCGAAACGAACGCACCCAATCCACTCCCATATGTCCAAAACTCATGTTTTGGTGCTTTTTGAACAATTTTGTTCCGGTGAAAAACATCGCATCCACGTGAGCCAATATCGGCACTAAGTGTCAAAAGTTTGTCGCGCGAGTCACGGAGAGATTTGTCGAAATGAACGCACCCAATCGACTCCAATATGTCCAAAACTCATGTTTTGGTGCTTTTGAACAATTTCCTTCCGGTGAAAAACATCGCATCCACGTGAGGCAATATCGGCACTAAGTGTCAAAAGTTCCCCGCGCGAGTCGGGAAGAGATTTGTCAAAACGAACGCACCCAATCCACTCCAATACGTCCAAAACTCATGTTTTGATTCTTTTGAACTATTTCGTTCCGGTGAAAAACATCGCATCCACGTGAGCCAATGTTGGCACTAAGTGTCAAAAGTTCCCCGCACGAGTCCGGAAGAGATTTGTCGAAACAATAGCACCCAATCCACTCCAATATGTCCAAAACTCATGTTTTGGTGCTTTTGAACAATTTCGTTCCGGTGAAAAACATCGCATCCACGTGAGCCAATGTCGGCACTAAGTGTCAAAAGTTCCCCGCGTGAGTCCGGAAGAGATTTTCGAAACGAACGCACCCAATCCACTCCAATATGTCCAAAACTTATGTTTTAGTGCTTTTGAACAATTTCGTTCCGGTGAAAAACATCGCATCCACGTGAGCCAATATCGGCCTGTGTCAAAAGTACGCCGCGCGAGTCACACAGAGATTTTTCAAACGAATGCACCCAATCCACTCCAATATGTCCAAAACTCATGTTTTGGTGCTTTATTAACAATTTCGTTCCGGTGAAAAACATCGCATCCACGTGAGCCAATATCGGCACTAAGTGTCAAAAGTTCGCGCGCGAGTCGCGGAGAGATTTGTCGAAACGAACGCACCCAATCCACTCCACTATGTCCAAATCTCATGTTTTGGTGCTTTTTGAACAATTTTGTTCCGGTGAAAAACATCGCATCCACGTGAGACAATGTCGGCACTAAGTGTCAAAAGTTTGTCGCGCTAGTCACGGAGAGATTTGTCGAAACGAACGCACTCAATCCACTCCAAAATGTCCAAAACTCATGTTTTGGTGCTTTTTGAACAATTTCCTTACGGTGAAAAACATCGCATCCACGTGAGGCAATATCGGCACTAAGTGTCAAAAGTTCCCGCGCGAGTCGGGAAGAGATTTGTCGAAACGAACGAACCCAATCCGCTCCAATATGTCCAAAACTCATGTTTTGGTGATTTTTGAACAATTTCGTTCCGGTGAAAAGATCGCATCCATGTGAGCCAATATCGGCACTACGTTTCAAAAGTTCCCCGCGAGTCTTGGAGAGATTTGTCGAAACGAACGCACCCAATCCACTCCACTATGTCCAAAACTCATGTTTTGGTGCTTTTTGCACAATTTCGTTCCAGGTGAAAAACATCGCATCCACGTGAGCCAATATCGGCACTAAGTGTCAAAAGTTCGCGCGCGAGTCGCGGAGAGATTTGTCGAAACGAACGCACCCAATCCACTTCAATATGTCCAAAACTCATGTTTTGGTGCTTTTGAACAATTTCCTTCGGTGAAAAACATCGCATCCACGTGAGGCAATATCGGCACTAAGTGTCAAAAGTTCCCCGCGCGAGTCGGGAAGAGATTTGTGGAAACAAATGCACCCAATCCACTCCAATATGTCCAAAACTCATGTTTTGATTCTTTTGAACTATTTCGTTCCGGTGAAAAACATCGCATCCACGTGAGCCAATGTTGGCACTAAGTGTCAAAAGTTCCCAGCGCGAGTCTTGGAGAGATTTGACGAAACGAACGCACCCAATCCACTCCAATATGTCCAAAACTCATGTTTTGGTGCTTTTTGAACAATTTCGTTCCGGTGAAAAACATCGCATCCACGTGAGCCAATATCGGCACTAAGTGTCAAAAGTTCGCCGTGCGAGTCGCGGAGAGATTTGTCGAAACGAACGCAACCAATCCACTCCAATATGTCCAAATCTCATGTTTTGGTGCTTTTTGAACAATTTTGTTCCGGTGAAAAACATCGCATCCACGTGAGACAATGTCGGCACTAAGTGTCAAAAGTTTGTCGCGCTAGTCACGGAGAGATTTGTCGAAACGAACGCACCCAATCCACTCCAATATGTCCAAAACTCATGTTTTGGTGCTTTTGAACAATTTCCTTCCGGTGAAAAACATCGCATCCACGTGAGGCAATATCGGCACTAAGTGTCAAAAGTTCCCCCGCGCGAGTCGGGAAGAGATTTGTCAAAACGAACGCACCCAATCCACTCCAATACGTCCAAAACTCATGTTTTGATTCTTTTGAACTATTTCGTTCCGGTGAAAAACATCGCATCCACGTGAGCCAATGTTGGCACTAAGTGTCAAAAGTTCCCCGCACGAGTCGGAAGAGATTTGTCGAAACAATAGCACCCAATCCACTCCAATATTTCCAAAACTCATGTTTTGGTGCTTTTGAACAATTTCGTTCGGTGAAAAACATCGCATCCACGTGAGCCAATGTCGGCACTAAGTGTCAAAAGTTCCCGCGTGAGTCCGGAAGAGATTTGTCGAAACGAACGCACCCAATCCACTCCAATATGTCCAAAACTCATGTTTTGGTGCTTTTTGCACAATTTCGTTCCGGTGAAAAACATCGCATCCACGTGAGCCAATATCGGCACTAAGTGTCAAAAGTTCGCGCGAGTCGCGGAGAGATTTGTCGAAACGAACGCACCCAATCCACTTCAATATGTCCAAAACTCATGTTTTGGTGCTTTTGAACAATTTCCTTCGGTGAAAAACATCGCATCCACGTGAGGCAATATCGGCACTAAGTGTCAAAAGTTCCCCCGCGAGTCGGGAAGAGATTTGTGGAAACGAATGCACCCAATCCACTCCAATATGTCCAAAACTCATGTTTTGATTCTTTTTGAACTATTTCGTTCCGGTGAAAAACATCGCATCCACGTGAGCCAATGTTGGCACTAAGTGTCAAAAGTTCCCGCGCAAGTCTTGGAGAGATTTGTCGAAACGAACGCACCCAATCCACTCCAATATGTCCAAAACTCATGTTTTGGTGCTTTTGAACAATTTCGTTCCGGTGAAAAACATCGCATCCACGTGAGCCAATATCGGCACTAAGTGTCAAAAGTTCGCCGTGCGAGTCGCGGAGAGATTTGTCGAAACGAACGCACCCAATCCACTCCAATATGTCCAAATCTCATGTTTTGGTGCTTTTTGAACAATTTTGTTCCGGTGAAAAACATCGCATCCACGTGAGACAATGTCGGCACTAAGTGTCAAAAGTTTGTCGCGCTAGTCACGGAGAGATTTGTCGAAACGAACGCACCCAATCCACTCCAATATGTCCAAAACTCATGTTTTGGTGCTTTTTGAACAATTTCCTTCTGGTGAAAAACATCGCATCCACGTGAGGCAATATCGGCACTAAGTGTCAAAAGTTCCCGCGAGTCGGAAGAGATTTGTCAAAACGAACGCACCCAATCCACTCCAATACGTCCAAAACTCTTGTTTTGATTCTTTTTGAACTATTTCGTTCCGGTGAAAAACATCGCATCCACGTGAGCCAATGTTGGCACTAAGTGTCAAAAGTTCCCCGCACGAGTCCGGAAGAGATTTGTCGAAACAATAGCACCCAATCCACTCCAATATGTCCAAAACTCATGTTTTGGTGCTTTTGAACAATTTCGTTCCGGTGAAAAACATCGCATCCACGTGAGCCAATGTCGGCACTAAGTGTCAAAAGTTCCCCGCGTGAGTCACGGAAGAGATTTGTCGAAACGAACGCACCCAATCCACTCCAATATGTCCAAAACTTATGTTTTAGTGCTTTTGAACAATTTCGTTCCGGTGAAAAACATCGCATCCACGTGAGCCAATATCGGCACTGTGTCAAAAGTACGCCGCGCGAGTCACACGAGATTTTTCGAAACGAATGCACCCAATCCACTCTAATATGTCCAAAACTCATGTTTTGGTGCTTTTTAACAATTTCGTTCGGTAAAAAATATCGCATCCACGTGAGCCAATATCGGCACTAAGTGTCAAAAGTTCCCGCGCGAGTCACGACGAGATTTGTCGAAACGAACGGACCCAATCCGCTCAATATGTCCAAAACTCATGTTTTGGTGCTTTTTGCACAATTTCATTCCGGTGAAAAACATCGCATCCACGTGAGCCAATATCGGCACTAAGTGTCAAAAGTTCGCGCGCGAGTCGCGGAGAGATTTGTCGAAACGAACGCACCCAATCCACTCCAATATGTCCAAATCTCATGTTTTGGTGCTTTTTGAACAATTTTGTTCCGGTGAAAAACATCGCATCCACGTGAGACAATGTCGGCACTAAGTGTCAAAAGTTTGTCGCGCTAGTCACGGAGAGATTTGTCGAAACGAACGCACCCAATCCACTCCAATATGTCCAAAACTCATGTTTTGGTGCTTTTGAACAATTTCCTTCGGTGAAAAACATCGCATCCACGTGAGGCAATATCGGCACTAAGTGTCAAAAGTTCCCGCGCGAGTCGGAAGAGATTTGTCGAAACGAACGGACCCAATCCGCTCCAATATGTCCAAAACTCATGTTTTGGTGATTTTTGAACAATTTCGTTCCGGTGAAAAACATCGCATCCACGTGAGCCAATATCGGCACTACGTTTCAAAAGTTCCCGCGCGAGTCTTGGAGAGATTTGTCGAAACGAACGCACCCAATCCACTCCAATATGTCCAAAACTCATGTTTTGGTGCTTTTTGCACAATTTCGTTCCGGTGAAAAACATCGCATCCACGTGAGCCAATATCGGCACTAAGTGTCAAAAGTTCGCCGCGCGAGTCGCGGAGAGATTTGTCGAAACGAACGCACCCAATCCACTTCAATATGTCCAAAACTCATGTTTTGGTGCTTTTGAACAATTTCCTTCGGTGAAAAACATCGCATCCACGTGAGGCAATATCGGCACTAAGTGTCAAAAGTTCCCGCGAGTCGGAAGAGATTTGTGGAAACGAATGCACCCAATCCACTCCAATATGTCCAAAACTCATGTTTTGATTTTTTGAACTATTTCGTTCCGGTGAAAAACATCGCATCCACGTGAGCCAATGTTGGCACTAAGTGTCAAAAGTTCCCGCGCAAGTCTTGGAGAGATTTGTCGAAACGAACGCACCCAATCCACTCCAATATGTCCAAAACTCATGTTTTGGTGCTTTTTGAACAATTTCGTTCCGGTGAAAAACATCGCATCCACGTGAGCCAATATCGGCACTAAGTGTCAAAAGTTCGCCGTGCGAGTCGCGAGATTTGTCGAAACGAACGCACCCAATCCACTCCAATATGTCCAAATCTCATGTTTTGGTGCTTTTTGAACAATTTTGTTCCGGTGAAAAACATCGCATCCACGTGAGACAATGTCGGCACTAAGTGTCAAAAGTTTGTCGCGCTAGTCACGGAGAGATTTGTCGAAACGAACGCACCCAATCCACTCCAATATGTCCAAAACTCATGTTTTGGTGCTTTTGAACAATTTCCTTCCGGTGAAAAACATCGCATCCACGTGAGGCAATATCGGCACTAAGTGTCAAAAGTTCCCGCGCGAGTCGAAGAGATTTGTCAAAACGAACGCACCCAATCCACTCCAATACGTCCAAAACTCTTGTTTTGATTCTTTTTGAACTATTTCGTTCCGGTGAAAAACATCGCATCCGCGTGAGCCAATGTTGGCACTAAGTGTCAAAAGTTCCGCACGAGTCGGAAGAGATTTGTCGAAACAATAGCACCCAATCCACTCCAATATGTCCAAAACTCATGTTTTGGTGCTTTTTGAACAATTTCGTTCCGGTGAAAAACATCGCATCCACGTGAGCCAATGTCGGCACTAAGTGTCAAAAGTTCCCGCGTGAGTCACGGAAGAGATTTGTCGAAACGAACGCACCCAATCCACTCCAATATGTCCAAAACTTATGTTTTAGTGCTTTTTGAACAATTTCGTTCCGGTGAAAAACATCGCATCCACGTGAGCCAATATCGGCCTTGTGTCAAAAGTACGCCGCGCGAGTCACACGAGAGATTTTGAAACGAATGCACCCAATCCACTCTAATATGTCCAAAACTCATGTTTTGGTGCTTTATTAACAATTTCCTTCGGTAAAAAATATCGCATCCACGTGAGCCAATATCGGCACTAAGTGTCAAAAGTTCCCCGCGCGAGTCACGACGAGATTTGTCGAAACGAACGGACCCAATCCGCTCCAATATGTCCAAAACTCATGTTTTGGTGCTTTTTGAACAATTTCTTTCCGGTGAAAACATCGCATCCACGTGAGCCAACATCGGCACTAAGTGTCAAAAGTTCCGCGCGAGTCACGGAGAGATTTGTCAAAACGAACGCACCCAATCCACTCCAATATGTAAAAAACTCATGTTTTGGTGCTTTTCAACAATTTCCTTCCGGTGAAAAACATCGCATGCACGTGAGCCAACATCGGCACTAAGTGTCAAAAGTTTGCGCGCGAGTCACGGAGAGATTTGTCGAAACGCACCCAATCCGCTCCAATATGCCCAAAACTCATGTTTTGGTGCTTTTTGCACAATTTCGTTCCGGTGAAAAACATCGCATCCACGTGAGCCAATATCGGCACTAAGTGTCAAAGTTCGCGCGCGAGTCGCGGAGAGATTTGTCGAAACGAACGCACCCAATCCACTCCAATATGTCCAAATCTCATGTTTTGGTGCTTTTGAACAATTTTGTTCGGTGAAAAACATCGCATCCACGTGAGACAATGTCGGCACTAAGTGTCAAAAGTTTGTCGCGCTAGTCACGGAGAGATTTGTCGAAACGAACGCACCCAATCCACTCCAATATGTCCAAAACTCATGTTTTGGTGCTTTTGAACAATTTCCTTCGGTGAAAAACATCGCATCCACGTGAGGCAATATCGGCACTAAGTGTCAAAAGTTCCCGCGCGAGTCGGAAGAGATTTGTCGAAACGAACGGACCCAATCCGCTCCAATATGTCCAAAACTCATGTTTTGGTGATTTTTGAACAATTTCGTTCCGGTGAAAAACATCGCATCCACGTGAGCCAATATCGGCACTACGTTTCAAAAGTTCCCCGCGAGTCTTGGAGAGATTTGTCGAAACGAACGCACCCAATCCACTCCAATATGTCCAAAACTCATGTTTTGGTGCTTTTTGAACAATTTCGTTCCGGTGAAAAACATCGCATCCACGTGAGCCAATATCGGCACTAAGTGTCAAAGGTAACGCCGCGCGAGTCACGAAGAGATTTGTCGAAACGAACGTACCCAATCCACTCCAATATGTCCATAACTCATGTTTTGGTGCCTTTTTAACAATTTCGTTCGGTAAAAATATCGCATCCATGTGAGCCAATATCGGCACTAAGTGTCACGGCGAGATTTGTCGAAACGAACGGACCCAATCCGCTCAATATGTCCAAAACTCATGTTTTGGTGATTTTTGAACAATTTCGTTCCGGTGAAAAACATCGCATCCACGTGAGCCAATATCGGCACTACGTTTCAAAAGTTCCCGCGCAAGTCACGGCGAGATTTGTCGAAACGAACGCACCCAATCCGCTCCAACATGTCCAAAACTCATGTTTTGGTGCTTTTGAACAATTTTGTTCCGGTGAAAAACATCGCATCCACGTGAGCCAATATCGGCACTAAGTGTAAAAAGTACGCCGCGCGAGTCACGGAGAGATTTGTCGAAACGAACGCACCCAATCCGCTTCAATATGTCCAAAACTCATGTTTTGGTGCTTTTTAACAATTTCGTTCCGGTGAAAAACATCGCATCCATGTGAGCCAATATTTGCACTAAGTGTCAAAAGTTCTCCGCAGAGTCACGGCGAGATTTGTCGAAACGAACGGACCCAATCCGCTCCAATATGTCCAAAACTCATGTTTTGGTGCTTTTGAATAATTTTCTTCCGGTGAAAAACATCGCATCCACGTGAGCCAATGTCGGCACTAATTTCAAAAGTTCCCGCGCGAGTGTGGAAGAGATTTGTCAAAACGAACGGACCCAATCCACTCCAATAAGTCCAAAACTCATGTTTTGGTTCTTTTTGAACAAGTTTGTTCCGGTGAAAAACATCATATCCACGTGAGCCAATATCGACACTAAGTGTCAAAAGTACGCCGCGCGAGTCACGGAGAGATTTTTCGAAACGAACGGACCCAATCCGCTCCAATATGTCCAAAACTCATGTTTTGGTGCTTTTTGAACAATTTCGTTCCGGTGAAAAACATCGCATCCACGTGAGCCAATATCGGCAATAATTGTCAAAAGTTTGCCGCGCTAGTCACGGAGAGATTTGTTGAAACAAACACACCCAAACCACTCCAATATGTCCAAAACTCATGTTTTGGTGCTTTTTGAACAATTTCCTTCCGGTGAAAAACATCGCATCAACGTGAGCCAATATCGGAAATAAGTGTCAAAAGTTCCCGCGCGAGTCGGGCGAGATTTGTCGAAACGAATGGACTCAATCCGCTCCAATATGTCCAAAACTCATGTTTTGGTGCTTTTTAACAATTTCGTTCCGGTGAAAAACATCGCATCCACGTGAGCAAATATTGGCACTAAGTGTTAAAAGTTCCCGCGTGAGTCACGGAAGAGATTTGTCGAAACGAACGCACCCAATCCACAACAAATATGTCCAAAACTCATGTTTTAGTGCTTTTGAACAATTTCGTTACGGTAAAAAATATCGCATCCACGTGAGCCAATATCGGCACTAAGTGTCAAAAGTGCCCGCACGAGTCACGGCGAGATTTGTCGAAACGAACGGACCCAATCCGCTCCAATATGTCCAAAACTCATGTTTTGATGCTTTTGAACAATTTCGTCACGGTGAAAAACATCGCATCCACGTGAGCCAATATCGCACTAAGTGTCAAAAGTACGCCGCGTGAGTCACGGAAAGATTTGTCGAAACGAACGCACCCAATCCCCAATATGTCCAAAACTCATGTTTTGGTGCTTTTTAACAATTTCGTTACGGTAAAAATATCGCATCCACGTGAGCTAATATCGGCACTAAGTGTCAAAAGTTCCCAGCGCGAGTCACGGCAAGATTTGTCGAAACGAACGCACCCAATCCACTCAATATGTCCAAAACTCATGTTTTGGTGCTTTTTGAATAATTCTCTTCCGAGTGAAAAACATCGCATCCACGTGAGCCAATGTCGGCACTAAGTTCAAAAGTTCCCAGCGAGTGTGGAAGAGATTTGTCAAACGAACGCACCCAATCCACTCCAATAAGTCCAAAACTCATGTTTTGGTTCTTTTTGAACAATTTTGTTCCGGTGAAAAACATCGTATCCACGTGAGCCAATGTCGGCACTAAGTGTCAAAAGTTACCAGCGAGTGCGGAGAGTTTTGTTGAAACGAACGCACCAAATCCACACTAATATGCCCAAAACTCATGTTTTGGTGCTTTTTGAACAATTTCGTTAGGTGAAAAACATCGCGTCCACGTGGGCCAATATCGGCACTAAGTTTCAAAAGTTCCCGCGCAAGTCACGGCAAGATTTGTCAAAACGAACGCACCCAATCCGCTCCAACATGTCCAAAACTCATGTTTTGGTGCTTTTGAACAATTTTGTTCCGGTGAAAAACATCGCATCCACGTGAGCCAATATCGGCACGAAGTGTAAAAGTACGCCGCGCGAGTCACGGATAGATTTTTCGAAACGAACGCACCCAATCCACTCCAATATGGCCAAAACTCATGTTTTGGTGCTTTTGAACAATTTTGTTCCGGTGAAAAACATCGCATCCACGTGAGCCAATATCGGCACTAAGTGTCAAAAGTTTTCCGCGCGAGTCACGAAGAGATTTGTCGAAACGAACGCACCCAATCCACTCCAATATGTCAAAAACTCATGTTTTGGTGCTTTTATAACAATTTCGTTCCGGTGAAAAACATCGCATCCACGTGAGCCAATATCGGCACTAAGTGTCAAAAGTTTCCCGCGCGAGTCACGGCGAGATTTGTCGAAACGAACGGACCCAATCCACTCCAATATGTCAAAAACTCATGTTTTGGTGCTTTTGAACAACTTCGTTCGGTGAAAAACATTGCATCCACGTGAGCCAATGTTGGCACTAAGTGTCAAAAGTTCCCGCGAGTCTAGAAGAGATTTGTCGAAACGAACGCACCCAATCAACTCCAATATGTCCAAAACTCATGTTTTGGTGCTTTTGAACAATTTTCGTTCTGGTGAAAAAAATTGCATCCACGTGAGCCAATGTCGGCACAAAGTGTCAAAAGTTCCCCGCGTGAGTTTGGAAGAGATTTGTCGAAATGAACGCACCCAATCCACTCCAATATGTCAAAAACTCATGTTTTGGTGCTTTTTGAACAATTTCGTTCCGGTGAAAAACATCGCATCCACGTGAGCCAATATCGGCACTAAGTGTCAAAGTACGCGCCGCGAGTCACGGAGAGATTTTTGAAACGTACGGACCGAATCCGCTCCAAAATGTCCAAAACTCATGTTTCGGTGCTTTTGAACAATTTCGTTCCGGTGAAAAACATCTCTTCCACGCGAGCCAACGTCGGCACTAGGTGTGAAAAGTTCCCCGCGCGAGTCACGGTGAGATCTTTCGAAACGAACGCACCCAATCCACTCCAACATCCGCTCCAATATGTCCAAAACTCATGTTTTGGTGCTTTTTGAACAATTTCGTTCCGGTGAAAAACATCGCATCCACGTGAGCCAATATCGGCACTAAGTGTCAAAAGTTCGTCGCGTGAGTCACGGAGAGATTTGTCGAAACGAACGGACCCAATCCGCTCCAATATGTCCAAAACTCATGTTTTGGTGCTTTTTGAACAATTTCGTTCCGGTGAGAAACATCGCATCCACATGAGCCAATATCGGCACTAAGTGTCAAAAGTACGCCGCACGAGTCACGGAGAGATTTGTCGAAACGAACGCACCCAATCCACTCCAATATGGCCAAAACTCATGTTTTGGTGCTTTTGAACAATTTTGTTCCGGTGAAAAACATCGCATCCACGTGAGTCAATATCGGCACTAAGTGTCAAAAGTACGCCGCGCGAGTCACGGAGAGATTTGTCGAAACGAACGGACCCAATCCACTAAAATATGTCCAAAACTCATGTTTTGGTGCTTTTTTAACAATTTCGTTCCGGTGAAAAACATCGCATGCATGTGAGCCAATATCGGCACTAAGTGTCAAAAGTTCCCGCACGAGTCACGGCGATATTTGTCGAAACGACGGACCCAATCCGCTCCAATATGTCCAAAACACATGTTTTGGTGCTTTTTGAACAATTTCGTTGGTGAAAAACATCGCATCCGGGTGAGCCAATGTTGGCACTAAGTGTCAAAAGTTCCCGCGCGAGTCGGAAGAGATTTGTCGAAACGAACGCACCCAATCCACTCCAATATGTCCAAAACTCATGTTTTGGTGCTTTTGAACAATTTTGTTACGGTTAAAAATATCGCATCCACTGAGCCAATATCGGCACTAAGTGTCAAAAGTACGCCGCGCGAGTCACGGAGTGATTGTCGAAACGAACGCACCCAATCCACTCCAATATGTCAAAAACTCATGTTTTGGTGCTTTTTGAACAATTTCGTTCCGGTGAAAAACATCGCATCCATGTGAGCCAATGTCGGCACTAAGTGTCAAAAGTTCGCCGCGCGAGTGTGGAAGAGTTTTGTTGAAACGAACGCACCCAATCCACTCCCATATGTCCAAAAGTCATGTTTTGGTGCTTTTTGAACAATTTTGTTCCGGTGAAAAACATCGCATCCACGTGAGCCAATATCGGCACTAAGTGTCAAAAGTACGCCGCGCGACTCACGGAGAGATTTGTCGAAACGAACGACCCAATCGACTCCAATATGTCCAAAACTCATGTTTTGGTGCTTTTTGAACAATTTCGGTCCGGTGAAAAACATCGCATCCACGCGAGCCAATGTCGGCACTAAGTGTCAAAAGTTCCCCTCGCGAGTCTGGAAGAGATTTGTCGAAACGAACGCACCCAATCCACTCCAATATGTCCAAAACTCATGTTTTGGTGCTTTTGAACAATTTCGTTACGGTGAAAAACATCGCATCCACTTGAGCCAATATCGGCACTAAGTGTCAAAAGTTTCCGCGCGAGTCACGGAGAGATTTGTCGAAACGAACGCACCCAATCCACTCCAATATGTCCAAAACTCATGTTTTGGTGGTTTTTGAACAATTTCCTTCCGGTGAAAAACATCGCATCCACTTGAGCCAATATTGGCACTAAGTGTCAAAAGTTCGTAGCACGAGTCACGGAGTGATTTCTCAAACGAACGGACCCAATCCACTCCAATATGTCCAAAACTCATGTTTTGGTGCTTTTTGAAAAATTTCGTTGCGGTGAAAAACATCGCATCCACTTGAGCCAATATCGGCACTAAGTGTCAAAAGTTTCCGCGCGAGTCACGAGATTTCTCGAAACGAACGCACCCAATCCACTCCAATATGTCAAAAACTCATGTTTTGGTGCTTTTTGAACAATTCCCTTCCGGTGAAAAACATCGCATCCACGTGAGCCAATATCGGCACTAAGTGTCGAAAGTTTGCCGCGCGACTCACGGAGAGATTTGTCGAAAGGAACGCACCAAATCCACTCCAATATGTCAAAAACTCTTGTTTTGGTGCTTTTTGAAAAATTTCGTTGCGGGGAGATTTGTCGAAACGAACGGACCCAATCCGCTCCAATATGTCCAAAACTCATGTTTTGGTGCTTTTTGAATAATTTTGTTCTGCTAAAAAATATCGCATCCACGTGAGCTAATATCGGCACTAGTCACGGCGAGATTTGTCGAACGAATGCACCCAATCCACACCAATATGTCAAAAACTCATGTTTTGGTGCTTTTTGAACAATTTCCTTGCGGTGAAAAACATCGCATCCACGTGAGCCAATATCGGCACTAAGTGTCAAAAGTTCGCCGCGCGAGTCACGGGGAGATTTGTCGAAACGAACGGACCCAATCCGCTCCAATTTGTGCAAAATTCATGTTTTGGTGCTTTTTCAACAATTTCGTTCCGGTGAAAAACATCGCATCCACGTGAGCCAATGTCGGCACTAAGTGTCGAAAGTTCGCCGCGCTAGTCTCGGAGAGATTTGTCGAAACGAACGCACCCAATTCACTCAAATATGTCCAAAACTCATGGTTTGGTGCTTTTTGAACAATTTTCTTCCGGTGAAAAACATCGCATCCACTTGAGCCAATATCGGCACTAAGTGTCAAAAGTTTCCCGCGCGAGTCACGAGATTTCTCGAAGCGAACGCACCCAATCCACTCCAATATGTCAAAACTCATGTTTTGGTGCTTTTGAACAATTCCCTTTAGGTGAAAAACATCGCATCCACGTGAGCCAATATCGGCACTAAGTGTCGAAAGTTTGCGCGCGACTCACGGAGAGATTTGTCGAAAGGAACGCACCAAATCCACTCCAATATGTCAAAAACTCTTGTTTTGGTGCTTTTTGAACAATTTCCTCCCGGTTAAAAACATCGCATCCACGTGAGCCAACGTCGGCACTAAGTGTCAAAAGTTCCCCGCGCGAGTCACGGAGAGATTTGTCGAGACGAACGCACCCAATCCGGTGCAATATGTCCAAAACTCATGTTTTGGTGCTTTTTAAACAATTTTGTTCGGTAAAAATATCGCATCCACGTGAGCCAATATCGGCACTAAGTGCCAAAAGTTCGCCGCGAGCACGGAGAGATTTGTCGAAACAAACGGACCCAATCCGCTCCAATATGTCCAAAACTCATGTTTTGGTGCTTTTTAAACAATTTCGTTCTGTGAAAAACATCGCATCCACGTGAGCCAATGTCGGCACTAAGTGCCAAAAGTATGTTGCGCAAGTTACGGAGAGATTTATCAAAATGAACGCAGCCAATCCACTCCAATATGTCAAAAATCATGTTTTGGTGCTTCTTGAACAATTTCCTTCGGAGAAAAACATCGCATCCACGTGAGCCAATATCGGCACTAAGTCTCAAAAGTTCCCCACGCAAGTCATGGAGAGATTTGTCGAAACGAACGCACCAAATCCGCTCCAATATATCTAAAACTTAAGTTTTGGTGCTATTTTGAACAATTTCGTTCCGGTGAAAAGATCGCATCCACATGGGCCAATGTCGACACTAAGTGTCAAAAGTTCCCCACGCGAGTCACGGAGAGATTTTTGAAACGAACGCACCCAATTGATGAGGACATCACCACCTCGGATACAACCACATTGGGAGCTTTTAATTTAAAGGTGCACGAATTCTTTATCAAGATTGTATTTGATGCTTTTGATGAATTGATCTTTGCACCATGATATGTGTTTATTTACATTTTCAGAAATACATACATGGATCAAAAAGAGTGTTAAACACACATGGAAGACATGGAGGACAAAGGAAATTGATTGGGGTCAAATCCAAGTACTTATCACGTCACTTTTGGCCCAAGGAAAGAAAGAGATCTAATCCAACACGTTTTGGTGCTTGAATTCGGGTCAGGACGGTGCTGAATCAAATATGCATACGTGCTCCGATTTGGGTTCATAAGTACTTGATGGAAAGCTCTTGGAGTCCTCTTTCCAACGGATCTGGCCTCATCTCAAAATTCCATCCCAATCAGCCGCGATCACGAAACAAGGTGTTGCATCACCTATAATGGGCCTATGGGCTTGTAACTTCATGCGGGACCCTGGCCCAAGTGGGGCCCAAGTGGGGTGCGCCCCAACCAGGTGGAGCACGACCCTAGGGAGCCCTAGGTCGTCCTCCCACCTATATATACCCCCTAGCTGCCATAGAACAACTCGGGTTTTGTTTATGTAAGTTTAGCTATCGCTACTTCACGATAGACGCGTGTGTCGGCTAGACCATCCGTTCTATTTGATTCGGAACCCCATCTTATCATTTGTATTCAATTCCTATTTGCAATTCAGATTGCTTTTATCTTGTTCTTGCTTGTTTCTTCGATTTGCTTGCGGGAATAAGGTTGATCGCTGCCGGCAAGATCAACAACCCACGGAGAGGTGTATCGATCGCTAAGGCGCAACACAACGTCTCGTACGGTTGTAGTCGGATCGTCAACGTTTCTTCCAAATCGTAGTTATCATCAACTCACCGAAAGATCGGGACACCCTAGTTCACATCGGTTGGTATCGGAGCGCCAAGTTGATCGGTGAGTTTTATCCACCTATAACCGAGAAAAGCCAAAAAAATTGCAACCATTACCTAGCCATATTTGTGCCATTGCATTGTTCTTTTTAGTTTTTGCTTTGTTGAGTTTTACGTTGCATCGTCACGTCGTGTTCTTGGTCTTAGTGTCTAGTTCGTTTAGAGTTTCGAGTTCTTGTCACGTCTAGTACCACACTCTTCGCTGCCACCATCGTGTTGCACGTGAGAAATAGCAGATTAGATATTAGATTAGATTAGATTGGTTTTATTTTAGGAAAGAAATAGTAGATTAGATTGGTTAAAAATCAGGTTTTGTTTTTATCTCCTGCTCCAATCGAACTCCTAGCTGTCCACCCCCACAAGTCCGACTCCCACTACCTCCCTAATCACGTACATCTAATTTTTGAGTCGTGTCAAACACCTTGGTAAAATTTTGTTTTGTGTCGGATTCGAGATCTGTTTGGAAAAACGAAGCGGCATAACGTCGGCATTCCATTTTTATATAGTTCTAATTTTAGGGTTTGGACTTTTACATTTGAGTCCTGTAATTTTTTATTTACGTTTAAGTCCTGTAATTTTACATCGAGGTCATAAGTTGGTTTTTGCTGGAAAAAAATCAAAAAAGGCGAAAGGTGCTTTAAAAAGAGAGGAAAAAAAGCCGCACCAAAAAAAAAGAAGAAAAAAAAAGGAAAAAAAAAAAAGAAAGAGAAGAAAAAAGAAAGAGAAAAAAATTCATTTGTTGGTTTCATTTATCAAAGCTATGCATAGTTGTTTCTAGTGCTATCTTGTGGTACCGTTTGTGTCTAGGCTCGCGTCTCTAGTACGTTACGTCCTAGGACCGGCACGGTACTTGACTTTGAACGGTTATTCAACTTTGCATTTTCGATTTGAGCATTTGGTATTCCTTTGCTACATATTTAAGCCTACCCGAGCTCCACAGATTTGATTGCGGCCGTACGGCGGGTGTTCGTCGAGGCATCGATATATCCAACCTCCATTGGGGTGTTTGGTTAAGTCGGTGTATGTCACCATTCCGCTTGCTATGGTAAGAACTTGTAAGAGCTTGGCTAAAAGCTTGAGAGTGTGTGATATTTGAGCCTCCACTACCTAGTAGTTGATAGGAGCGTACATATATTTCGTGTATGTTTCTTGTTTTCTACTAACAATGATAGGAACACGCAAAAGAAATGGGAATAACTATGCTCAACATCGACATCTTTGTCGAGACATGAGGAGTGATCAACATGATGCATATGAGGCAAGTGACATTATTATTGCTAAGATCAAATCTGCACTACCTTATTTTGAAGGAAATTATGATCCTCATGCTTATATTAAGTGGGAGCTAGCGGTTGATAAAGAATTTAAAAAGCATGATTTGTCGAAAAACAAAAGGTTATGTGTGCCTCTAATGTATTAATTAAACATGCTTCTAATGAATGGAAACATCTTTGTAGGCATAACAAAATACCTCAATCTTGGAAAGACCTAAAACGATATTTGAGAGATGCTTATGTTCCCATGTATTATGCTGATATTCTATTCAACAAAGCTGCAATGTCTAAAACAAGATACGAAACGGTTACTTCGTACTATCATGATATGCATGATTGTTTATTACGTTGTGGTTTAGATGAATGTGAAGAAGCTACAGAGTTGAGATTTTTATGTGGGCTTAACAAAGAAATTCAGGATATGCTTGCTTACCAAAATTATAGATCTCTCTCTCATTTGTTAGAACTTGCTTGTAATGCTGAATGTAAAATAGAGGACATGAAAAAGCAACAAGTTGTGCTTGTACCTCCTATTTTTCCATGTAATGATGACGTACAAACTTGGAAGGAGAAATCTTTTGTGTCTCCTATTACTAACGCTTTGCAGGAAGTTCAACATATTCACCAACAGGAGGAGGACAATGTTCTTGAGAAGAAAGGTGAGAAGCATGAAGCACCTAAAATATCTGTAGAAAGTTTACAAGGTAAAAAAAATGGTGCTGAGGTAAATGAAGGTGAGTATTCTCAAGCTGAGCTATACATGTCCACTTTACATGCTATAGTAGAGCAACCATTAGTGGAACCAACTGCTGAGATTCCTTTGTCACAAGTTGATTTAGTTGATGTTCTTTATGATAAAGAAGAGTTGTGTGATAATGTTTCACTTATATCAATGCCACAACTAGTTAATTTAGTTGATGTTCCTTGTGATAAAGAAGAGTTGTGTGATAATGCTTCACTTACATCAATGCCACAACTAGTGAATGAACATGCTATTTCTAGTGTTAGTTTTTTACACATTGATTTTAAACATGTTGTTCACGTTTGTAATGAAGTTGAGGATCGTGAATTGTTATTTTCTTTAAATACTTTGGGTTATGTTACGTTTGATGACCGTTGTGAGCTCAATATTTTGAAGGAAAAATTATTTGCTAAGCCTGATTTACTATGTCCAGCTAATGTTATTTTTCATATCTTTGGCGAATATAATGACAGAGAAACATATTTGGTGCATAAAGCTTATATTTGTTCTAATCTAAAATATTCTTTCGCGCAACAATACTATGATCAAACAGGGGGCAATATTAACACTAACAATGTCATGCAAAGCTTTCCTAGTTTTTCCCTATGCAACAGCATAAGCCCAAAGAAGGGGAGCATTCTTGGTCTTGGCCGTGCGGCATAGCCATCGCTCCATGTTGCAATGTCAAACCAACCACCTCTGAATGCCATTGGAGCAAGTCAGGGACGACTTGCAGCCAAGAAGGGGAGAATGATGAGGACATCACCACCTCGGATACAACCACATTGGGAGCTTTTAATTTAAAGGTGCACGAATTCTTTATCAAGATTGTATTTGATGCTTTTGATGAATTGATGCTGCACCATGATATGTGTTTATTTACATTTTCGAAATACATACATGGATCAAAAAGAGTGTTAAACACACATGGAAGACATGGAGGACAAAGGAAATTGATTGGGGTCAAATCCAAGTACTTATCACGTCACTTTTGGCCCAAGGAAAGAAAGAGATCTAATCCAACACGTTTTGGTGCTGAATTCGGACTGTAGGACGGTGCTGAATCAAATATGCATACGTGCTCCGATTTGGGTTCATAAGTACTTGATGGAAAGCTCTTGGAGTCCTCTTTCCAACGGATCTGGCCTCATCTCAAAATTCCATCCCAATCAGCCGCGATCACGAAACAAGGTGTTGCATCACCTATAATGGGCCTATGGGCTTGTAACTTCATGCGGGACCCTGGCCCAAGTGGGGCCCAAGTGGGGTGCGCCCCAACCAGGTGGAGCACGACCCTAGGGAGCCTTAGGTCGTCCTCCCACCTATATATACCCCCTAGCTGCCATAGAACAACTCGGGTTTTGTTTATGTAAGTTTAGCTATCGCTACTTCACGATAGACGCGTGTGTCGGCTAGACCATCCGTTCTATTTGATTCGGAACCCCATCTTATCATTTGTATTCAATTCCTATTTGCAATTCAGATTGCTTTTATCTTGTTCTTGCTTGTTTCTTCGATTTGCTTGCGGGAATAAGGTTGATGCACTGCAGGCAAGATCAACAACCCACGGAGAGGTGTATCGATCGCTAAGGCGCAACACAACGTCTCGTACGGTTGTAGTCGGATCGTCAACGTTTCTTCCAAATCGTAGTTATCATCAACTCACCGAAAGATCGGGACACCCTAGTTCACATCGGTTGGTATCGGAGCGCCAAGTTGATCGGTGAGTTTTATCCACCTATAACCGGAAAAGCCAAAAAAATTGCAACCATTACCTAGCCATATTTGTGCCATTGCATTGTTCTTTTTAGTTTTTGCTTTGTTGAGTTTTACGTTGCATCGTCACGTCGTGTTCTTGGTCTTAGTGTCTAGTTCGTTTAGAGTTTCGAGTTCTTGTCACGTCTAGTACCACACTCTTTTGCCACCATCGTGTTGCACGTGAGAAATAGCAGATTAGATATTAGATTAGATTAGATTGGTTTTATTTTAGGAAAGAAATAGTAGATTAGATTGGTTAAAAATCAGGTTTTGTTTTTATCTCTGCTCCAATCGAACTCCTAGCTGTCCACCCCCACAAGTCCGACTCCCACTACCTCCCTAATCACGTACATCTAATTTTTGAGTCGTGTCAAACACCTTGGTAAAATTTTGTTTTGTGTCGGATTCGAGATCTGTTTGGAAAAACGAAAGCGGCATAACGTCGGCATTCCATTTTTATATAGTTCTAATTTTAGGGTTTGGACTTTTACATTTGAGTCCCTGTAATTTTTTATTTACGTTTAAGTCCCTGTAATTTTACATCGAGGTCATAAGTTGGTTTTTGCTGGAAAAAAATCAAAAAAGGCAGAAAGGTGCTTTAAAAAGAGAGGAAAAAAAGCCGCACCAAAAAAAAAAAGAAGAAAAAAAAGGAAAAAGAAAAAAAAAAAGAAAAGAGAAGAAAAAAGAAAGAGAAAAAAATTCATTTGTTGGTTTCATTTATCAAAGCTATGCATAGTTGTTTCTAGTGCTATCTTGTGGTACCGTTTGTGTCTAGGCTCGCGTCTCTAGTACGTTCGTCCTAGGACCAGCACGGTACTTGACTTTGAACGGTTATTCAACTTTGCATTTTCTGATTTGAGCATTTGGTATTCCTTTGCTACATATTTAAGCCTACCCAGAGCTCCACAGATTTGATTGCGGCCGTACGACGGGTGTTCGTCGAGGCATCGATATATCCAACCTCCATTGGGGTGTTTGGTTAAGTCGGTGTATGTCACCATTCCGCTTGCTATGGTAAGAACTTGTAAGAGCTTGGCTAAAAGCTTGAGAGTGTGTGATATTTGAGCCTCCACTACCTAGTAGTTGATAGGAGCGTACATATATTTCTGTGTATGTTTCTTGTTTTCTACTAACAATGACAGGAATACGCAAAACAAATGGGGATAACTATGCTCAACATCGACATCTTCGTCGAGACATGAGGAGTGATCAACACGATGCATATGTCCAAAACTTATGTTTTGGTGCTTTTTTAACAATTTCGTTCTGGTAAAAAATATCGCATCCACGTGAGCCAATAACGGCACTAAGTGTCAAAAGTTCCCAGCGCGAGTCACGGCGAGATTTGTCGAAATGAATGGACCCAATCCGCTCCAACATGTCCAAAACTCACGATTTGGTGCTTTTTGAACAATTTCATTTTGGTGAAAAACATCCGCATCCACGTGAGCCAACATCGGCACTAAGTGTCAAAAGTTCCCCGCGCAAGTCACGGAGAGATTTGTCGAAACGAACGCACCCAATCCACTCCAATATATCAAAAACTCATATTTTGGTGCTTTTTGAACAATTTCCTTCCGGTGAAAAACATCGCATCCACGTGAGCCTATATCGGCACTAAGTGTCAAAAGTTCGTCACGCGAGTCACGGAGAGATTTGTCGAAACGAACGCACCCAATCCACTCCAATATGTCCAAAACTCATGTTTTGGTGCTTTTTGAACAATTTCCTTACGGTGAAAAACATCGAATTCACGTGAGCCAATGTCGCCACTAAGTGTCAAAAGTTCCCGCGCGAGTCATGGAGAGATTTCTCGAAACGAACGCACCCAATCCGCTCCAATATGTCTTAAACTCATGTTTTGGTGGTTTTTGAACAATTTTGTTCCGGTGAAAAACATCGCATCCACGTGAGCCAACAGCGGCACAAAGTGTCAAAAGTTCCCCGCCCGAGTCACGGAGAGATTTGTCAAAACAAACGCACCCAATCCACTCCAATATGTCAAAAACTCATGTTTTGGTGCTTTTCCAACAATTTCCTTCTGGTGAAAAACATCGCATCCACATGAGCCAATATCGGCACTAAGTGCCAAAAGTTCCCCGCGCGAGTCACGGAGAGATTTGTCGAAACGAACGCACCCAATCCACTCCAATATGTCCAAAACTCATGTTTTGGTGCTTTTTGAACAATTTCGTTCCGGTGAAAAAGATCGCATCCACGTGAGCCAATGTCGGCACTAAGTGTCAAAAGTTCCCCGTGCGAGTCACGGAGAGATTTGTCGAAACGAACGCACCCAATCCACTCCAATATGTCCAAAACTCATGTTTTGGTGCTTTTTAACAATTTTGTTCTGGTTAAAAATATCGCATCCACGTGAGCCAATATCGGCATTAAGTGTAAAAAGTTCCCCGCGCGAGTCACGTCGAGATTTGTCGAAACGAACGGACCCAATCCGCTCCAATATGTCCAAAACTCACGATTTGGTGCTTTTTGAACAATTTCATTTCGGTGAAAAACATCGCATCCACGTGAGCCAACATCGGCACTAAGTGTCAAAAGTTCCCCGCGCAAGTCACGGAGAGATTTGTCGAAACGAACGCACCCAATCCACTCCAATATGTCCTAAACTCATGTTTTGGTGCTTTTTCAACAATTTCCCTACGGTGAAAAATATCGCATCCACGTAAGCCAATATCGGCACTAAGTGTCAAAAGTTCGCCACGCGAGTCACGGAGAGATTTGTCGAAACGAACGGACCCAATCCGCTCCAATATGTCCAAAACTCATGTTTTGGTGCTTTTTAAACAATTTCGTTCCTGTGAAAAACATCGCATCCACGTGAGCCAATGTCGGCACTAAGTGCCAAAAGTACGTTGCGCAAGTTACGGAGAGATTCGAAATGAACGCACCCAATCCACTCCACTATGTCAAAAAATCATGTTTTGGTGCTTTTTGAACAATTTCCTTCCGGTGAAAAACATCGCATCCACGTGAGCCAATATCGGCACTAAGTCTCAAAAGTTCCCCGCGAGAGTCATGGAGAGATTTGTCAAAACGAATGCACCCAATCCGCTCCAATATGTCCAAAACTCAAGTTTTGGTGCTTTTTGAACAATTTTGTTACGGTGAAAAACACCGCATCCACGTGAGCCAACATCGGCACAAAGTGTCAATAGTTCCCCGCGCGAGTCACGGAGAGATTTGTCAAAACGAATGCACCCAATCCACTCCACTATGTCAAAAACTCATGTTTTGGTGCTTTTGGAACAATTTCCTTACGGTGAAAAATATCGCATCCACACATGAGTCATTATCGGCACTAAGTAACAAAAGTTCCCCGCGCAAGTCACGAAGAGATTTGTCGAAACGAACGCACCCAATCCACTCCAATATGTCCAAAACTAAAGTTTTGGTGCTTTTTGATCAATTTCCTTCCGGTGAAAAACATTGCATCCACGTGAGCCAATATCGGCACTAAGTGTCAAAACTTCGCCGCGCGAGTCTCGGAGAGATTTGTCGAAACGAACGAACCAAATCCGCTCCAATATGTCCAAAACTCAAGCTTATGTGCTTTTTGAACAATTTCGTTCCGGTGAAAAACATCGCATCCACGTGAGCCAATATCGGCACTAAGTGTCAAAAGTTCCCCGCGCGAGTCATGGAGAGATTTGTCGAAACGAACGCACCCAAACCACTCCAATATGTCCAAAACACAAGTTTTGGTGCTTTTTGAACAATTTCGTTCCGGTGAAAAAGATCGCATCCACGTGAGCCAATGTCGGCACTAAGTGTCAAAAGATCCCCGTGCGAGTCACGGAGAGACTTGTCGAAACGAATGCACCCAATACACTCCAATATGTCCAAAACTCATGTTTTGGTGCTTTTTAACAATTTCGTTCTGGTAAAAAATATCGCATCCACGTGAGCCAATATTGGCACTAAGTGTCAAAAGTACCCCGCGCGAGTCACGGCGAGATTTGTCGAAACGAATGGACCCAATCCGCTCCAATATGTCCAAAACTCATGTTTTGGTGCTTTTTGAACAATTTCGTTCCTGTGAAAAACATCGCATCCACGTGAGCCAATGTCGGCACTAAGTGTCAAAAGTTCGTCGCGCAAGTCACGGAGAGATTTGTCGAAATGAACGCACCCAATCCACTCCAATATGTCAAAAACTCATGTTTTGGTGCTTTTTGAACAATTTCCTTCCGGTGAAAAACATCGCATCCACGTGAGCCAATATCGGCACTAAGTGTCAAAAGTTCCCCGCGCGAGTCATGGAGAGATTTGTCAAAACGAACGCACTCAATCCACTCCAATATGTCAAAAACTCATGTTTTGGTGCCTTTTGAACAATTTCCTTCCGGTGAAAAACATCGCATCCACGTGAGCCAACATCGGCACTATGTGTCAAAAGTTCCCGCGCGAGTCACGGAGAGATTTGTCGAAACGAACGCACCCAATCCACTCCAATATGTCCAAAACTCATGTTTTGGTGCATTTTGAACAATTTCGTTCCGGTGAAAAAGATCGCATCCACGTGGGCCAATGTCGACACTAAGTGTCAAAAGTTCCCCGCGCGAGTCACGGAGAGATTTGTCGAAACAAACGCACCCAATCCACTCCAATATGTCCAAAACTTATGTTTTGGTGCTTTTTAACAATTTTGTTCGGTTAAAAATATCGCATCCATGTGAGCCAATATCGGCACTAAGTGTCAAAAGTTCCCCGCGCGAGTCGTGGAGAGATTTGTCGAAACGAACGCACCCAATCCGCTCCAATATGTCCAAAACTCAAGTTTTGGTGCTATTTGAACAATTTCGTTCCGGTGAAAAAGATCGCATCCACGTGGGCCAATGTCGACACTAAGTGTCAAAAGTTCCCCGCGCGAGTCTAGGAGAGATTTTTCGAAACGAACGGACCCAATCCACTCCAATATGTCCAAAACTTATGTTTTGGTGCTTTTTTAACAATTTCGTTCTGGTAAAAAATATCGCATCCACGTGAGCCAATATCGGCACTAAGTGTCAAAAGTTCCCCGCGCGAGTCACGGCGAGATTTGTCGAAACGAACGGACCCAATCCGCTCCAATATGTCCAAAACTCATGTTTTGGTGCTTTTTGAACAATTTCATTCCGGTGAAAAACATCGCATCCACGTGAGCCAAAATCGGCACTAAGTGTCAAAAGTTCCCCGCGCAAGTCACGGAGAGATTTGTCGAAACGAACGCTCCCAATCCACTCCAATATGTCCAAAACTCATGTTTTGGTGCTTTTTGAACAATTTCCTTCCGGTGAAAAACATCGCATCCACGTGAGCCAATATCGGCACTAAGTGTCAAAAGTTCGTCGCGCGAGTCACGGAGAGATTTGTCGAAACGAACGCACCCAATCCACTCCAATATGTCCAAACCTCATGTTTTGGTGCTTTTTGAACAATTTCCTTCCGGTGAAAAACATCGAATCCACGTGAGCCAATGTCGCCACTAAGTGTCAAAAGTTTGCCGCGCTAGTCACGGAGAGATTTGTCGAAACAAACGCACCAAATCCACTCCAATATGTCCTAAACTCATGTTTTGGTGCTTTTTGAACAATTTCCTTCCGGTGAAAAACATCGCATCCACGTGAGCCAATATCGGCACTAAGTGTCAAAAGTTCGCCGCGCAAGTCACGGAGAGATTTGTCGAAATGAACTCACCCAATCCACTCCAATATGTCCAAAACTCATGTTTTGGTGCTTTTTGAACAATTTCGTTCCGGTGAAAAACATTGCATCCACGTGAGCCAATATGCCCTAGAGGCAACATGGAGATGTTGGATATCACGTCAATGTTTATGTAGAAATGAATAAAGTGTTATTCGGTTCCCTGAAATAGACATCTTGTATTGATCAATAAGTACGTGACTAGTTTTGGTGCTTTTCGAACAATTTCGTTCCGGTGAAAAAGATCGCATCCACGTGAGCCAATGTCGGCACTAAGTGTCAAAAGTTTCTCTGTGCGAGTCACGGAGAGATTTGTCAAAACGAACGCACCCAATCCACTCCAATATGTCCAAAACTCATGTTTTGGTGCTATTTGAACAATTTTGTTCCAGTGAAAAAGATCGCATCCACGTGAGCCAACGTCGGCACTATGTGTCAAAAGTTCCCCGCGCGAGTCACGGAGAGATTTGTCGAAACGAACGCACCCAATCCACTCCAATATGTCCAAAACTCATGTTTTGGTGCATTTTTAACAATTTCGTTCCGGTGAAAAAGATAGCATCCACGTGGGCCAATGTCGACACTAAGTGTCAAAAGTTCCCCGCGCGAGTCACGGAGAGATTTGTCGAAACGAACGCATCCAATCCACTCCAATATGTCCAAAACTTATGTTTTGGTGCTTTTTGAACAATTTCGTTACGGTTAAAAATATCGCATCCACGTGAGCCAATATCGGCACTAAGTGTCAAAAGTTCCCCGTGCGAGTCACGGCGAGATTTATCGAAACGAACGGACCCAATCCGCTCCAATATGTCCAAAACTCACGATTTGGTGCTTTTTGAACAATTTCATTTCGGTGAAAAACATCGCATCCACGTGAGCCAACATCGGCACTAAGTGTCAAAAGTTCCCCGCGCAAGTCACGGAGAGATTTGTCGAAACGAACGCACCCAATGCACTCCAATATGTCCTAAACTCATGTTTTGGTGCTTTTTCAACAATTTCTTTACGGTGAAAAACATCGCATCCACGTAAGCCAATATCGGCACTAAGTGCCAAAAGTACGTTACCCAAGTTACGGAGAGATTTATCGAAAAAGATCGCATCCACGTGAGCCAACATCGGCACTAAGTGTCAAAAGTTCCCCGCGCAAGTCACGGAGAGATTTGTCGAAACGAACGTACCCAATGCACTCCAATATGTCCTAAACTCATGTTTTGGTGCTTTTTCAACAATTTCCTTACGGTGAAAAACATCGCATCCACGTAAGCCAATATCGGCACTAAGTGTCAAAAGTTCGCCGCGCGAGTCACAGAGAGATTTGTCGAAACGAACGGACCCAATCCGCTCCAATATGTCCAAAACTCATGTTTTGGTGCTTTTTGAACAATTTCGTTCTGTGAAAAACATCGCATCCACGTGAGCCAATATCGGCACTAAGTGTCAAAAGTTCCCCGCGCGAGTCACGGAGAGATTTGTCAAAACGAACGGACCCAATCCGCTCCAATATGTCCAAAACTCATGTTTTGGTGCTTTTTGAACAATTTCATTCCGGTGAAAAACATCGCATCCACGTGAGCCAACATCGGCACTAAGTGTCAAAAGTTCCCCGCGCGAGTCACGGAGAGATTTGTCGAAACAAACGCACCCAATCCGCTCCAATATGTCCAAAACTCATGTTTTGGTGCTTTTTAAACAATTTCGTTCCTGTGAAAAACATCGCATCCACGTGAGCCAATGTCGGCACTAAGTGTCAAAAGTTCGCCGCGCAAGTCACGGAGAGATTTGTCGAAACGAACGCACCCAATCCACTCCAATATGTCAAAAAATCATGTTTTGGTGCTTTTTGAACAATTTCCTTCCGGTGAAAACATCGCATCCACGTGAGCCAATATCGGCACTAAGTCTCAAAAGTTCCCCGCGCAAGTCATGGAGAGTTTTGTCGAAACGAACGCACCCAATCCGCTCCAATCTGTCCAAAACTCTAGTTTTGGTGCTATTTGAACAATTTCGTTCCAGTGAAAAAGATCGCATCCACGTGAGCCAACGTCGGCACTATGTGTCAAAAGTTCCCCGCGCGAGTCACGGAGAGATTTGTCAAAACGAACGCACCCAATCCACTCCAATATGTCCAAAACTCATGTTTTGGTGCATTTTTCACAATTTCGTTCCGGTGAAAAGATCGCATCCACGTGGGCCAATGTCGACACTAAGTGTCAAAAGTTCCCGCGCGAGTCACGGAGAGATTTGTCGAAACGAACGCACCCAATCCACTCCAATATGTCCAAAACTTATGTTTTGGTGCTTTTTTAACAATTTCGTTCGGTTAAAAATATCGCATCCACGTGAGCCAATATCGGCACTAAGTGTCAAAAGTTCCCGCGCGTGTCACGGCGAGATTTGTCGAAACGAACGGACCCAATCCGCTCCAATATGTCCAAAACTCACGACTTGGTGCTTTTGAACAATTTCATTTCGGTGAAAAACATCGCATCCACGTGAGCCAACATCGGCACTAAGTGTCAAAAGTTCCCGCGCAAGTCACGGAGAGATTTGTCGAAACGAACGCACCCAATGCACTCCAATATGTCCTAAACTCATGTTTTGGTGCTTTTTCAACAATTTCTTTACGGTGAAAAACATCGCATCCACGTAAGCCAATATCGGCACTAAGTGTCAAAAGTTCCCGCGCGAGTCATGGAGAGATTTGTCGAAACGAACGCACCCAATCCACTCCAATATGTCCAAAACTCATGTTTTGGTGCTTTTTGAACAATTTCGTTCCGGTGAAAAACATCGCATCCAGGTGAGCCAATGTTGGCACTAAGTGTCAAAAGTTCCCGCGCGAGTCCTGGAAGAGATTTGTCGAAACGAACGCACCCAATCCACTCCAATATGTCCAAAACTCATGTTTTGGTGCTTTTGAATAATTCTCTTCCAGTGAAAAACATCGCATCCACGTGAGCCAATATCGGCACTAAGTGTCAAAAGTTCCCCGCGCGAGTCACGGAGAGATTTGTCAAAACGAACGCACCCAATCCACTCCAATATGTCCAAAACTCATGTTTTGGTGCTTTTTGAACAATTTCCTTCCGGTGAAAAACATCGCATCCACGTGAGCCAATATCGGCACTAAGTGTCAAAAGTTCCCCGCGCGAGTCACGGAGAGATTTGTCGAAACGAACGCACCCAATCCACTCCAATATGTCCAAAACTTATGTTTTGGTGCTTTTTAACAATTTCGTTCGGTTAAGAACATCGCATCCACGTGAGCCAATATCGGCACTAAGTGTCAAAAGTTTCCGCGCGAGTCACGGCGAAATTTGTCAAACGAACGGACCAGTCCGCTCCAATATGTCCAAAACTCACGATTTGGTGCTTTTTGAACAATTTCGTTTCGGTGAAAAACATCGCATCCACGTGAGCCAATATCGGCACTAAGTGTCAAAAGTTCCCCGCGCGAGTCACGGAGAGATTTGTCGAAACAAACGGACCCAATCCGCTCCAATTTGTCCAAAACTCATGTTTTGGTGCTTTTTAAACAATTTCGTTCGTGTGAAAAACATCGCATCCACGTGAGCCAATGTCGACACTAAGTGCCAAAAGTACGTTGCGCAAGTTACGGAGAGATTCGAAATGAACGCACCCAATCCACTCCAATATGTCCAAAACTCATGTTTTGGTGCTTTTTGAACAATTTCGTTCCGGTGAAAAACATCGCATCCACGTGAGCCAATATCGGCACTAAGTGTCAAAAGTTCGCCGCGCAAGTCACGGAGAGATTTGTCGAAACGAACGCACCCAATCCGCTCCAATATGTCCAAAACTCATGTTTTGGTGCTTTTTGAACAATTTCGTTCCGGTGAAAAACATCGCATCCACGTGAGCCAATATCGGCACTAAGTGTCAAAAGTTCCCCGCGCGAGTCACGGAGAGATTTGTCGAAACGAACGGACCCAATCCACTCCAATATGTCCAAAACTCATGTTTTGGTGCTTTTTGAACAATTTCGTTCTGGTGAAAAACATCGCATCCACGTGAGCCAATATCGGCACTAAGTGTCAAAAGTTCCACGCGTGAGTCACGGAGAGATTTGTCGAAACGAACGCACCCAATCCACTCCAATATGTCAAAAACTCATGTTTTGGTGCTTTTGAACAATTTCGTTCCGGTGAAAAACATCGCATCCACGTGAGCCAATATCGGCACTAAGTGTCAAAAGTTCCCCGCGCGAGTCACGGAGAGATTTGTCGAAACGAACGCACCCAATCCACTCCAATATGTCCAAAACTCATGTTTTGGTGCTTTTTGAACAATTTCGTTCCGGTCAAAAATATTGCATCCACGTGAGCCAATATCGGCACTAAGTGTCAAAAGTTCCCGCGCGAGTCACGGCGAGATTTGTCGAAACGAACGGACCCAATCCGCTCCAATATGTCCAAAACTCATGTTTTGGTGCTTTTTGAACAATTTCGTTCCTGTGAAAAACATCGCATCCACGTGAGCCAATGTCGGCACTAAGTGTCAAAAGTTCGCCGCGCAAGTCACGGAGAGATTTGTCGAAACGAACGCACCCAATCCACTCCAATATGTCCAAAACTCATGTTTTGGTGCTTTTTGAACAATTTCCTTCCGGTGAAAAACATCGCATCCACGTGAGCCAATATCGGCACTAAGTGTCAAAAGTTTGCCGCGCGAGTCACGGAGAGAATTGTCAAAACGAACGGACCCGATCTGCTCCAATATGTCCAAAACTCATGTTTTGGTGCTTTTTGAACAATTTTGTTCCTGTGAAAAACATCGCATCCACGTGAGCCAATGTCGGCACTAAGTGTCAAAAGTTCCCCGCGTGACTCACAGAGAGATTTGTCGAAACGAACGCACCCAATCCACTCCAATATGTCCAAAACTCATGTTTTGGTGCTTTTTTTACAATTTCCTTCCGGTGAAAAACATCGCATCCACGTGAGCCAACATCGGCACTAAGCGTCAAAAGTTCGCCGCGCGAGTCACGGAGAGATTTGTCGAAACGAACGGACCCAATCCGCTCCAATATGTCCAAAACTCATGTTTTGGTGCTTTTGAACAATTTCGTTCTGTGAAAAACATCGCATCCACGTGAGCCAATGATGGCACTAAGTGTCAAAAGTTCCCCAGCGAGTCACGAGAGATTTGTCGAAACGAACGCACCCAATCCACTCCAATATGTCCAAAACTCATGTTTTGGTGCTTTTTGAAAAATTTCCTTCCGGTGAAAAACATCGCATCCACGTGAGCCAATATCGGCACTAAGTGTCAAAAGTTCGCCACGCGAGTCACGGAGAGATTTGTCGAAACGAACGGACCCAATCCGCTCCAATATGTCCAAAACTCATGTTTTGGTGCTTTTTGAACAATTTCGTTCCGGTGAAAAACATCGCATCCACGTGAGCCAATATCGGCACTAAGTGTCAAAAGTTCGTCGCGCGAGTCACGGAGAGATTTGTCGAAACGAACGCACCCAATCCACTCCAATATGTCAAAAACTCATGTTTTGGTGCTTTTTGAACAATTTCGTTCAGGTGAAAAACATCGCATCCACGTGAGCCAATAACGGCACAAAGTGTCAAAAGTTCGCCGCGCGAGTCACGGAGAGATTTGTCAAACGAACGCACCCAATCCGCTCCAATATGTCCAAAACTCATGTTTTGGTGCTTTTTGAACAATTTCGTTCCGGTGAAAAACATCGCATCCACGTGAGCCAATATCGGCACTAAGTGTCAAAAGTTCGCCGCGCGAGTCTCGAGAGATTTGTCAAAACGAGCGGACCCAATCCACTCCAATATGTCCAAAACTCATGTTTTGGTGCTTTTTGAACAATTTCCTTCCGGTGAAAAACATCGCATCCACGTGAGCCAACATCGGCACTAGGCGTCAAAAGTTCCCCGCGCGAGTCAGGAAGAGATTTGTCGAAACGAACGCACCGAATCCACTCCAATATGTCCAAAACTCATGTTTTGGTGCTTTTTAACAATTTCGTTCCGGTGAAAAACATCGCATCCTCGTGAGCCAATGTCGGCACTAAGTGTCAAAAGTTCCCCGTGCGAGTCACGGAAGAGATTTGTCGAAACAAACGGAGCCACTCCGCTCCAATATGTCAAAAACTCATGTTTTTGTGCTTTTTGAACAATTTCGTTCGGTGAAAAACATCGCATCCACGTGAGCCAATATCGGCACAAAGTGTCAAAAGTTCCCGCGTGAGTCACGGAGAGATTTGTCAAAACGAACGCACCGAATCCACTCCAATATGTCAAAAACTCATGTTTTGGTGCTTTTGAACAATTTCCTTCCGGTGAAAAACATCGCATCCACGTGAGCCAACATCGGCACTATGTGTCAAAAGTTCCCCGCGAGTCACGGAGAGATTTGTCAAAACGAACGCACCCAATCCACTCCAATATGTCCAAAACTCATGTTTTGGTGCATTTTTCACAATTTCGTTCCGGTGAAAAGATCGCATCCACGTGGGCCAATGTCGACACTAAGTGTCAAAAGTTCCCCGCGCGAGTCACGGAGAGATTTGTCGAAACGAACGCACCCAATCCACTCCAATATGTCCAAAACTTATGTTTTGGTGCTTTTTAACAATTTCGTTCGGTTAAAAATATCGCATCCACGTGAGCCAATATCGGCACTAAGTGTCAAAAGTTCCCCGCGCGTGTCACGGCGAGATTTGTCGAAACGAACGGACCCAATCCGCTCCAATATGTCCAAAACTCATGTTTTGGTGCTTTTTGAACAATTTCGTTCCGGTGAAAAACATCGCATCCACGTGAGCCAATATCGGCACTAAGTGTCAAAAGTTCCCCGCGCAAGTCACGAGAGATTTGTCGAAACGAACGCACCCAATGCACTCCAATATGTCCTAAACTCATGTTTTGGTGCTTTTCAACAATTTCTTTACGGTGAAAAACATCGCATCCACGTAAGCCAATATCGGCACTAAGTGTCAAAAGTTCCCAGCGAGTCATGGAGAGATTTGTCGAAACGAACGGACCCAATCCGCTCCAATATGTCCAAAACTCATGTTTTGGTGATTTTTGAACAATTTCGTTCCGGTGAAAAACATCGCATCCAGGTGAGCCAATGTTGGCACTAAGTGTCAAAAGTTCCCCGCGCGAGTCCTGGAAGAGATTTGTCGAAACGAACGCACCCAATCCACTCCAATATGTCCAAAACTCATGTTTTGGTGCTTTTTGAATAATTCTCTTCCAGTGAAAAACATCGCATCCACGTGAGCCAATGTCGGCACTAAGTTCAAAAGTTCCCCGCGCGAGTCACGGAGAGATTTGTCAAAACGAACGCACCCAATCCACTCCAATATGTCAAAAACTCATGTTTTGGGGCTTTTGGAACAATTTCCTTCCGGTGAAAAGATCGCATCCACGTGGGCCAATGTCGACACTAAGTGTCAAAAGATCCCCGCGCGATTCACGGAGAGATTTGTCGAAACGAACGCACCCAATCCACTCCAATATGTCCAAAACTTATGTTTTGGTGCTTTTTTAACAATTTCGTTCTGGTTAAGAACATCGCATCCACGTGAGCCAATATCGGCACTAAGTGTCAAAAGTTTCCGCGCGAGTCACGCGAAATTTGTCAAAACGAACGGACCCAGTCCGCTCCAATATGTCCAAAACTCACGATTTGGTGCTTTTTGAACAATTTCATTTCGGTGAAAAACATCTCATCCACGTGAGCCAACATCGGCACTAAGTGTCAAAAGTTCCCTGCGCAAGTCACGGAGAGATTTGTCGAAACAAACGGACCCAATCCGCTCCAATTTGTCCAAAACTCATGTTTTGGTGCTTTTTAAACAATTTCGTTCGTGTGAAAAACATCGCATCCACGTGAGCCAATGTCGACACTAAGTGCCAAAAGTACGTTGCGCAAGTTACGGAGAGATTCGAAATGAACGCACCCAATCCACTCCACTATGTCAAAAAATCATGTTTTGGTGCTTTTGAACAATTTCCTTCCGGTGAAAACATCGCATCCACGTGAGCCAATATCGGCACTAAGTCTCAAAAGTTCCCCGCGCAAGTCATGGAGAGTTTTGTCTAAACGAACGCACCCAATCCGCTCCAATCTGTCCCAAACTCTAGTTTTGGTGCTATTTGAACAATTTCGTTCCGGTGAAAAAGATCGCATCCACGTGGGCCAATGTCGACACTAAGTGTCAAAAGTTCCCCGCGAGTCACGGCGAGATTTGTCGAAACGAACGGACCCACTCCGCTCCAATATGTCCAAAACTCATGTTTCGTGCTTTTGAACAATTTCATTCCGGTGAAAAACATCGCATCCGGGTGAGCCAATATCGGCACAAAGTGTCAAAAGTTCCACGCGTGAGTCACGGAGAGATTTGTCGAAACGAACGCACCCAATCCACTCCAATATGTCAAAAACTCATGTTTTGGTGCTTTTTGAACAATTTCCTTCCGGTGAAAAACATCGCATCCACGTGAGCCAACATCGGCACTAAGTGTCAAAAGTTCCCCGCGCGAGTCATGGAGAGATTTGTCAAAACGAACGCACCCAATCCACTCCAATATGTCTAAAACTCATGTTTTTGTGCTTTTTAACAATTTTGTTCTCGTCAAAATATTGCATCCACGTGAGCCAATATCGGCACTAAGTGTCAAAAGTTCCCGCGCGAGTCACGGCGAGATTTGTCGAAACGAACGGACCCAATCCGCTCCAATATGTCCAAAACTCATGTTTTGGTGCTTTTGAACAATTTCGTTCTGTGAAAAACATCGCATCGACGTGAGCCAATGTTGGCACTAAGTGTCAAAAGTTCGCCGCGCAAGTCACGGAGAGATTTGTCGAAATGAACGCACCCAAGCCACTCCAATATGTCGAAACCTCATGTTTTGGTACTTTTGAACAATTTCCTTCCGGTGAAAAACATCGCATCCACTGAGCCAATATCGGCACTAAGTGTCAAAAGTTTGCCGCGCGAGTCACGGAGAGAATTGTCAAAACGAACGGACCCGATCTGCTCCAATATGTCCAAAACTCATGTTTTGGTGCTTTTTGAACAATTTTGTTCCTGTGAAAAACATCGCATCCACGTGAGCCAATGTCGGCACTAAGTGTCAAAAGTTCGCCGCGCAAGTCACGGAGAGATTTGTCGAAACGAACGCACCCAATCCACTCCAATATGTAAAAAACTCATGTTTTGGTGTTTTTTGACAATTTCCTTCCGGTGAAAAACATCGCATCCACGTGAGCCAACATCGGCACTAAGCGTCAAAAGTTCGCCGCGCGAGTCACGGAGAGATTTGTCGAAACGAACGGACCCAATCCGCTCCAATATGTCCAAAACTCATGTTTTGGTGCTTTTGAACAATTTCGTTCTGTGAAAAACATCGCATCCACGTGAGCCAATGATGGCACTAAGTGTCAAAAGTTCCCGCGCGAGTCACTGAGAGATTTGTCGAAACGAACGCACCCAATCCGCTCCGATATGTCCAAAACTCATGTTACGGTGCTTTTTGAAAATTTTCCTTCGGTGAAAAACATCGCATCCACGTGAGCCAATATCGGCACTAAGTGTCAAAAGTTCGCCACGCGAGTCACGGAGAGATTTGTCGAAACGAACGGACCCAATCCGCTCCAATATGTCCAAAACTCATGTTTTGGTGCTTTTGAACAATTTGGTTCCTGTGAAAAATATCGCATCCACATGAGCCAATGTCGACACTAAGTATCAAAAGTTCGTCGCGCAAGTCACGAATTGATTTGTCGAAACGAACACACCAAATCCATCTGCAATATGTCCAAAACTAATGTTTTGGTTTTTTGAACAATTTCGTTCCGGTGAAAACATCGCATCCACGTGAGCCAATAACGGCACAAAGTGTCAAAAGTTCGCCGCGCGAGTCACGGAGAGATTTGTCAAAACGAACGCACCCAATCCGCTCCAATATGTCCAAAACTCATGTTTTGGTGCTTTTTGAACAATTTCGTTCCGGTGAAAAACATCGCATCCACGTGAGCCAATATCGGCACTAAGTGTCAAAAGTTCGCCGCGCGAGTCTCGGAGAGATTTGTCAAAACGAGCGGACCCAATCCGCTCCAATATGTCCAAAACTCATGTTTTGGTGCTTTTGAATAATTTCCTTCTCGTGAAAAACATCGCATCCACGTGAGCCAATATTGGCACTAAGTGTCAAAAGTTCCCGCGCGAGTTAGGAAGAGATTTGTCGAAACGAACGCACCCAATCCACTCCAATATGTCCAAAACTCATGTTTTGGTGCTTTTTAACAATTTCGTTCCGGTGAAAAACATCGCATCCTCGTGAGCCAATGTCGGCACTAAGTGTCAAAAGTTCCCCGTGCGAGTACGGAAGAGATTTGTCGAAACAAACGGAGCCACTCCGCTCCAATATGTCAAAAACTCATGTTTTTGTGCTTTTGAACAATTTCGTTCCGGTGAAAAACATCGCATCCACGTGAGCCAATATCGGCACAAAGTGTCAAAAGTTCCCCGCGTGAGTCACGGAGAGATTTGTCAAAACGAACGCACCGAATCCACTCCAATATGTCAAAAACTCATGTTTTGGTGCTTTTGAACAATTTCCTTCCGGTGAAAAACATCGCATCCACGTGAGCCAACATCGGCACTATGTGTCAAAAGTTCCCCGCGAGTCACGGAGAGATTTGTCAAAACGAACGCACCCAATCCACTCCAATATGTCTAAAACTCATGTTTTGGTGCTTTTTAACAATTTCGTTCTGGTCTAAAATATTGCATCCACGTGAGCCAATATCGGCACTAAGTGTCAAAAGTTCCCGCGCGAGTCACGGCGAGATTTGTCGAAACGAACGGACCCAATCCGCTCCAATATGTCCAAAACTCATGTTTTGGTGCTTTTTGAACAATTTCGTTCTGTGAAAAACATCGCATCCACGTGAGCCAATGTTGGCACTAAGTGTCAAAAGTTCACCGCACAAGTCACGGAGAGATTTGTCGAAACGAACGCACCCAATCCACTCCAATATGTCGAAACCTCATGTTTTGGTGCTTTTTGAACAATTTTCTTCCGGTGAAAAACATCGCATCCACGTGAGCCAATATCGGCACTAAGTGTCAAAAGTTCGCGCGCGAGTCACGGAGAGAATTGTCGGGAACGAATGGACCCGATCTGCTCCAATATGTCCAAAACTCATGTTTTGGTGCTTTTGAACAATATCGTTCTGTGAAAAACATCGCATCCACGTGAGCCAATGTCGGCACTATGTGTCAAAAGTTCGCCGCGCAAGTCACGGAGAGATTTGTCGAAACGAACGCACCCAATCCACTCCAATATGTCGAAAACTCATGTTTTGGTGCTTTTTAAACAATTTCCTTTCGGTGAAAAACATCGCACCCACGTGAGCCAACATCGGCACTAAGCGTCAAAAGTTCGCCGCGCGATCACGGTGAGATTTGTCGAAAGCGAACGGACCCAATCCGCTCCAATATGTCCAAAACTCACGTTTTGGTGCTTTTGAACAATTTCGTTTCTGTGAAAAACATCGCATCCACGTGAGCCAATGATGGCACTAGCGTCAAAGTTCCCGCGCGAGTCACGGAGAGATTTATCGAAACGAACGCACCCAATCCGCTCCAATATGTCCAAAACTCATGTTTTGGTGCTTTTTGAAAATTTTCCTTCCTAGGTGAAAAACATCGCATCCACGTGAGCCAATATCGGCACTAAGTGTCAAAAGTTCGCCACGCGAGTCACGGAGAGATTTGTCGAAACGAACGGACCTAATCCGCTCCAATATGTCCAAAACTCATGTTTTGGTGCTTTGAACAATTTCGTTCCGGTGAAAAACATCGCATCCACGTGAGCCAATATCGGCACTAAGTGTCAAAAGTTCCCCGCGCGAGTCACGCGAGATTTGTTGAAACGAACGGACCCAATCCGCTCCAATATGTCCAAAACTCATGTTTTGGTGCTTTTTGAACAATTTCGTTCCCGTGAAAAACATCGCATCCACGTGAGCCAATGTTGGCACTAAGTGTCAAAAGTTCACCGCACAAGTCACGGAGAGATTTGTCGAAACGAACGGACGCAATCCACTCCAATATGTCGAAACCTCATGTTTTGGTGCTTTTGAACAATTTTCTTCGGTGAAAAACATCGCATCCACGTGAGCCAATATCGGCACTAAGTGTCAAAAGTTCGCGCGCGAGTCACGGAGAGATTTGTCGAAACGAATGGACCCGATCCGCTCCAATATGTCCAAAACTCATGTTTTGGTGCTTTTTGAACAATATCGTTCACGTGAAAACATCGCATCCACGTGAGCCAATGTCGGCACTAAGTGTCAAAAGTTCGCCACGCGAGTCACGGAAAGATTTGTCGAAACGAACGGACCTAATCCGCTCCAATATGTCCAAAACTCATGTTTTGGTGCTTTTGAACAATTTCATTCTGTGAAAAATATCGCATCCACGTGAGCCAATGTTGGCACTAAGTGTCAAAAGTTCCCACGCAAGTCATGGACAGATTTGTCGAAACGAACGCACCCAATCCACTCCAATTTGTCCAAAACTCATGCTTTGGTGCTTTTTGAAAAATTTCCTTCCGGTTGAAAATATCGCATCCACGTGAGCCAATATCGGCACAAAGTGTCAAAAGTTCGCCGCGAGAGTCACGGAGAGATTTGTCGAAACGAACGCACCCAATCCACTCCAATATGTCCAAAACTCATGTTTTGGTGCTTTTTGAAATATTTCGTTCCGGTGAAAAACATCTCATCCACGTGAGCCAATATCGGCACTAAGTGTGAAAAGTTCCTGCTTGCGAGTGAGGAAGAGATTTGTTGAAACGAACGCACCGAATCCACTCCAATATGTCCAAAACTCATGTTTTGGTGCTTTTGTAGCAATTTCGTTCCGCTGAAAAAGATAGCATCCACGTGAGCCAATGTCGGCACTAAGTGTCAAAAGTTCCCAGCAGTCACGAGAGATTTGTCGAAACGAACGCACCCAATCCACTCAATATGTCCAAAACTCATGTTTTGGTGCTTTTTGAAAAATTTCCTTCCGGTGAAAACATCGCATCCACGTGAGCCAATATCGGCACTAAGTGTCAAAAGTTCGCCACGCGAGTCACTGGGAGAGATTTGTCGAAACGAACGGACCCAATCCGCTCCAATATGTCCAAAACTATTGTTTTGGTGCTTTTGAACAATTTCATTCCGTGAAAAATATCGCATCCACGTGACCATTGTCGAGCACTAAGTATCAAAAGTTCGTCGCGCAAGTCACGGATTGATTTGTCGAAACGAACACACCCAATCCACTTTGCAATATGTCCAAAAGTCATGTTTTGGTTCTTTTTGAACATTTTGTTCCGGTGAAAAACATCGCATCCACGTGAGCCAATATCGGCACTTTGTGTCAAAAGTTCGCCGCGCGAGTCACGGAGAGATTTGTCAAAACGAACGCACCCAATCCGCTCCAATACGTCCAAAACTCATGTTTTGGTGCTTTTTGAACAATTTCGTTCCGTGAAAAACATCGCATCCACGTGAGCCAATATCGGCACTAAGTGTCAAAAGTTCGCGCCGAAGTCTCGGAGAGATTTGTCAAAACGGCGGACCCAATCCACTCCAATATGTCCAAAACTCATGTTTTGGTGCTTTTTGAATAATTTCCTTCTCGTGAAAAACATCGCATCCACGTGAGCCAATATTGGCACTAAGTGTCAAAAGTTCCGCGCGAGTTAGGAAGAGATTTGTCGAAACGAACGCACCCAATCCACTCCAATATGTCCAAAACTCATGTTTTGGTGCTTTTTAACAATTTCGTTCCGGTGAAAAACATCGCATCCTCGTGAGCCAATGTCGGCACTAAGTGTCAAAAGTTCCCCGTGCGAGTCACGGAAGAGATTTGTCGAAACAAACGGAGCCACTCCGCTCCAATATGTCAAAAACTCATGTTTTTGTGCTTTTGAACAATTTCGTTCGAGTGAAAAACATCGCATCCACGTGAGCCAATATCGGCACAAAGTGTCAAAAGTTTTGCGTGAGTCACGGAGAGATTTGTCAAAACGAACGCATAGAATCCACTCCAATATGTCAAAACTCATGTTTTGGTGCTTTTGAACAATTTCCTTCGGTGAAAAACATCGCATCCACGTGAGCCAACATCGGCACTATGTGTCAAAAGTTCCGTAGCGAGTCACGGAGAGATTTGTCAAAACGAACGCACCCAATCCACTCCAATATGTCTAAAACTCATGTTTTGGTGCTTTTTTTAACAATTTCGTTCGGTCTAAAATATTGCATCCACGTGAGCCAATATCGGCACTAAGTGTCAAAAGTTCCCGCGAGTCACGGCGAGATTTGTCGAAACGAACGGACCCAATCCAGCTCCAATATGTCCAAAACTCATGTTTTGGTGCTTTTTGAACAATTTCGTTCCGTGAAAAACATCGCATCCACGTGAGCCAATATCGGCACTAAGTGTCAAAAGTTCGCCGCGAGTCACGGAGAGATTTGTCGAAACGAACGCACCCAATCCACTCCAATATGTCCAAAACTCATGTTTTGGTGCTTTTGAACAATTTCGTTCCGGTGAAAAACATCGCATCCACGTGAGCCAATATCGGCACTAAGTGTCAAAAGTTCGCGCGAGTCACGGAGAGATTTGTCGAAACGAACGCACCCAATCCACTCCAATATGTCCAAAACTCATGTTTTGGTGCTTTTGAACAATTTCGTTCCGTGAAAAACATCGCATCCACGTGAGCCAATATCGGCACTAAGTGTCAAAAGTTCGCCGCGAGTCACGGAGATTTGTCGAAACGAACGCACCCAATCCACTCCAATATGTCCAAAACTCATGTTTTGGTGCTTTTGAACAATTTCGTTCCGGTGAAAAACATCGCATCCACGTGAGCCAATATCGGCACTAAGTGTCAAAAGTTCGCGCGCGAGTCACGGAGAGATTTGTCGAAACGAACGCACCCAATCCACTCCAATATGTCCAAAACTCATGTTTTGGTGCTTTTGAACAATTTCGTTCCGTGAAAAACATCGCATCCACGTGAGCCAATATCGGCACTAAGTGTCAAAAGTTCGCCGCGCGAGTCACGAGAGATTTGTCGAAACGAACGCACCCAATCCACTCCAATATGTCCAAAACTCATGTTTTGGTGCTTTTGAACAATTTCGTTCCGGTGAAAAACATCGCATCCACGTGAGCCAATATCGGCACTAAGTGTCAAAGTTCGCCGCGCGAGTCACGGAGAGATTTGTCGAAACGAACGCACCCAATCCACTCCAATATGTCCAAAACTCATGTTTTGGTGCTTTTGAACAATTTCGTTCGGTGAAAAACATCGCATCCACGTGAGCCAATATCGGCACTAAGTGTCAAAAGTTCGCCGCGCGAGTCACGGAGAGATTTGTCGAAACGAACGCACCCAATCCACTCCAATATGTCCAAAACTCATGTTTTGGTGCTTTTTGAACAATTTCGTTCCGTGAAAAACATCGCATCCACGTGAGCCAATATCGGCACTAAGTGTCAAAAGTTCGCGCGCGAGTCACGGAGAGATTTGTCGAAACGAACGCACCCAATCCACTCCAATATGTCCAAAACTCATGTTTTGGTGCTTTTTGAACAATTTCGTTCCGGTGAAAAACATCGCATCCACGTGAGCCAATATCGGCACTAAGTGTCAAAAGTTCGCCGCGCGAGTCACGGAGAGATTTGTCGAAACGAACGCACCCAATCCACTCCAATATGTCCAAAACTCATGTTTTGGTGCTTTTGAACAATTTCGTTCCGTGAAAAACATCGCATCCACGTGAGCCAATATCGGCACTAAGTGTCAAAAGTTCGCCGCGCGAGTCACGGAGAGATTTGTCGAAACGAACGCACCCAATCCACTCCAATATGTCCAAAACTCATGTTTTGGTGCTTTTTGAACAATTTCGTTCCGTGAAAAACATCGCATCCACGTGAGCCAATATCGGCACTAAGTGTCAAAAGTTCGCCGCGCGAGTCACGGAGAGATTTGTCGAAACGAACGCACCCAATCCACTCCAATATGTCCAAAACTCATGTTTTGGTGCTTTTTGAACAATTTCGTTCCGGTGAAAAACATCGCATCCACGTGAGCCAATATCGGCACTAAGTGTCAAAAGTTCGCGCGCGAGTCACGGAGAGATTTGTCGAAACGAACGCACCCAATCCACTCCAATATGTCCAAAACTCATGTTTTGGTGCTTTTGAACAATTTCGTTCCGGTGAAAAACATCGCATCCACGTGAGCCAATATCGGCACTAAGTGTCAAAAGTTCCCGCGCGAGTCACGGAGAGATTTGTCGAAACGACGCACCCAATCCACTCCAATATGTCCAAAACTCATGTTTTGGTGCTTTTGAACAATTTCGTTCGGTGAAAAACATCGCATCCACGTGAGCCAATATCGGCACTAAGTGTCAAAAGTTCGCCGCGAGTCACGGAGAGATTTGTCGAAACGAACGCACCCAATCCACTCCAATATGTCCAAAACTCATGTTTTGGTGCTTTTGAACAATTTCGTTCCGGTGAAAAACATCGCATCCACGTGAGCCAATATCGGCACTAAGTGTCAAAAGTTCGCCGCGCGAGTCACGGAGAGATTTGTCGAAACGAACGCACCCAATCCACTCCAATATGTCCAAAACTCATGTTTTGGTGCTTTTGAACAATTTCGTTCCGGTGAAAAACATCGCATCCACGTGAGCCAATATCGGCACTAAGTGTCAAAAGTTCGCCGCGCGAGTCACGGAGAGATTTGTCGAAACGAACGCACCCAATCCACTCCAATATGTCCAAAACTCATGTTTTGGTGCTTTTGAACAATTTCGTTCGGTGAAAAACATCGCATCCACGTGAGCCAATATCGGCACTAAGTGTCAAAAGTTCGCCGCGCGAGTCACGGAGAGATTTGTCGAAACGAACGCACCCAATCCACTCCAATATGTCCAAAACTCATGTTTTGGTGCTTTTGAACAATTTCGTTCCGGTGAAAAACATCGCATCCACGTGAGCCAATATCGGCACTAAGTGTCAAAAGTTCGCCGCGAGTCACGGAGAGATTTGTCGAAACGAACGCACCCAATCCACTCCAATATGTCCAAAACTCATGTTTTGGTGCTTTTGAACAATTTCGTTCCGGTGAAAAACATCGCATCCACGTGAGCCAATATCGGCACTAAGTGTCAAAAGTTCGCCGCGAGTCACGGAGAGATTTGTCGAAACGAACGCACCCAATCCACTCCAATATGTCCAAAACTCATGTTTTGGTGCTTTTTGAACAATTTCGTTCCGGTGAAAAACATCGCATCCACGTGAGCCAATATCGGCACTAAGTGTCAAAAGTTCGCCGCGAGTCACGGAGAGATTTGTCGAAACGAACGCACCCAATCCACTCCAATATGTCCAAAACTCATGTTTTGGTGCTTTTGAACAATTTCGTTCCGGTGAAAAACATCGCATCCACGTGAGCCAATATCGGCACTAAGTGTCAAAAGTTCGCGCGAGTCACGGAGAGATTTGTCGAAACGAACGCACCCAATCCACTCCAATATGTCCAAAACTCATGTTTTGGTGCTTTTGAACAATTTCGTTCCGGTGAAAAACATCGCATCCACGTGAGCCAATATCGGCACTAAGTGTCAAAAGTTCGCCGCGCGAGTCACGGAGAGATTTGTCGAAACGAACGCACCCAATCCACTCAATATGTCCAAAACTCATGTTTTGGTGCTTTTGAACAATTTCGTTCGGTGAAAAACATCGCATCCACGTGAGCCAATATCGGCACTAAGTGTCAAAAGTTCGCCGCGCGAGTCACGGAGAGATTTGTCGAAACGAACGCACCCAATCCACTCAATATGTCCAAAACTTTTTTGTTTTGTGAAAAACATCGCATCCACGTGAGCCAATATCGGCACTAAGTGTCAAAAGTTCGCCGCGAGTCACGGAGAGATTTGTCGAAACGAACGCACCCAATCCACTCCAATATGTCCAAAACTCATGTTTTGGTGCTTTTGAACAATTTCGTTCCGGTGAAAAACATCGCATCCACGTGAGCCAATATCGGCACTAAGTGTCAAAAGTTCGCCGCGAGTCACGGAGAGATTTGTCGAAACGAACGCACCCAATCCACTCCAATATGTCCAAAACTCATGTTTTGGTGCTTTTGAACAATTTCGTTCCGGTGAAAAACATCGCATCCACGTGAGCCAATATCGGCACTAAGTGTCAAAAGTTCGCCGCGCGAGTCACGGAGAGATTTGTCGAAACGAACGCACCCAATCCACTCCAATATGTCCAAAACTCATGTTTTGGTGCTTTTGAACAATTTCGTTCGGTGAAAAACATCGCATCCACGTGAGCCAATATCGGCACTAAGTGTCAAAAGTTCGCCGCGCGAGTCACGGAGAGATTTGTCGAAACGAACGCACCCAATCCACTCCAATATGTCCAAAACTCATGTTTTGGTGCTTTTTGAACAATTTCGTTCCGTGAAAAACATCGCATCCACGTGAGCCAATATCGGCACTAAGTGTCAAAAGTTCGCCGCGCGAGTCACGGAGAGATTTGTCGAAACGAACGCACCCAATCCACTCCAATATGTCCAAAACTCATGTTTTGGTGCTTTTGAACAATTTCGTTCGTGAAAAACATCGCATCCACGTGAGCCAATATCGGCACTAAGTGTCAAAGTTCCCGCGCGAGTCACGGAGAGATTTGTCGAAACGAACGCACCCAATCCACTCCAATATGTCCAAAACTCATGTTTTGGTGCTTTTGAACAATTTCGTTCCGGTGAAAAACATCGCATCCACGTGAGCCAATATCGGCACTAAGTGTCAAAAGTTCGCCGCGCGAGTCACGGAGAGATTTGTCGAAACGAACGCACCCAATCCACTCCAATATGTCCAAAACTCATGTTTTGGTGCTTTTGAACAATTTCGTTCCGTGAAAAACATCGCATCCACGTGAGCCAATATCGGCACTAAGTGTCAAAAGTTCGCCGCGCGAGTCACGAGAGATTTGTCGAAACGAACGCACCCAATCCACTCCAATATGTCCAAAACTCATGTTTTGGTGCTTTTGAACAATTTCGTTCCGGTGAAAACATCGCATCCACGTGAGCCAATATCGGCACTAAGTGTCACGCCGAGTCATTTGTCGAAACGAACGCACCCAATCCACTCCAATATGTCCAAAACTCATGTTTTGGTGCTTTTGAACAATTTCGTTCCGGTGAAAACATCGCATCCACGTGAGCCAATATCGGCACTAAGTGTCAAAAGTTCGCCGCGAGTCACGGAGAGATTTGTCGAAACGAACGCACCCAATCCACTCCAATATGTCCAAAACTCATGTTTTGGTGCTTTTGAACAATTTCGTTCCGTGAAAAACATCGCATCCACGTGAGCCAATATCGGCACTAAGTGTCAAAAGTTCGCCGCGCGAGTCACGGAGAGATTTGTCGAAACGAACGCACCCAATCCACTCCAATATGTCCAAAACTCATGTTTTGGTGCTTTTGAACAATTTCGTTCCGGTGAAAAACATCGCATCCACGTGAGCCAATATCGGCACTAAGTGTCAAAAGTTCGCCGCGCGAGTCACGGAGAGATTTGTCGAAACGAACGCACCCAATCCACTCCAATATGTCCAAAACTCATGTTTTGGTGCTTTTGAACAATTTCGTTCCGGTGAAAAACATCGCATCCACGTGAGCCAATATCGGCACTAAGTGTCAAAAGTTCGCCGCGCGAGTCACGAAGAGATTTGTCGAAACGAACGCACCCAATCCACTCCAATATGTCCAAAACTCATGTTTTGGTGCTTTTGAACAATTTCGTTCCGGTGAAAAACATCGCATCCACGTGAGCCAATATCGGCACTAAGTGTCAAAAGTTCGCCGCGCGAGTCACGGAGAGATTTGTCGAAACGAACGCACCCAATCCACTCCAATATGTCCAAAACTCATGTTTTGGTGCTTTTGAACAATTTCGTTCCGTGAAAAACATCGCATCCACGTGAGCCAATATCGGCACTAAGTGTCAAAAGTTCGCCGCGCGAGTCACGGAGAGATTTGTCGAAACGAACGCACCCAATCCACTCCAATATGTCCAAAACTCATGTTTTGGTGCTTTTTGAACAATTTCGTTCCGGTGAAAAACATCGCATCCACGTGAGCCAATATCGGCACTAAGTGTCAAAAGTTCGCCGCGAGTCACGGAGATTTGTCGAAACGAACGCACCCAATCCACTCCAATATGTCCAAAACTCATGTTTTGGTGCTTTTTGAACAATTTCGTTCCGTGAAAAACATCGCATCCACGTGAGCCAATATCGGCACTAAGTGTCAAAAGTTCGCCGCGCGAGTCACGGAGAGATTTGTCGAAACGAACGCACCCAATCCACTCCAATATGTCCAAAACTCATGTTTTGGTGCTTTTGAACAATTTCGTTCCGGTGAAAAACATCGCATCCACGTGAGCCAATATCGGCACTAAGTGTCAAAAGTTCGCCGCGCGAGTCACGGAGAGATTTGTCGAAACGAACGCACCCAATCCACTCCAATATGTCCAAAACTCATGTTTTGGTGCTTTTGAACAATTTCGTTCCGGTGAAAAACATCGCATCCACGTGAGCCAATATCGGCACTAAGTGTCAAAAGTTCGCCGCGCGAGTCACGGAGAGATTTGTCGAAACGAACGCACCCAATCCACTCCAATATGTCCAAAACTCATGTTTTGGTGCTTTTGAACAATTTCGTTCCGGTGAAAAACATCGCATCCACGTGAGCCAATATCGGCACTAAGTGTCAAAAGTTCGCCGCGTCACGAGAGATTTGTCGAAACGAACGCACCCAATCCACTCCAATATGTCCAAAACTCATGTTTTGGTGCTTTTGAACAATTTCGTTCGGTGAAAAACATCGCATCCACGTGAGCCAATATCGGCACTAAGTGTCAAAAGTTCGCGCGAGTCACGGAGAGATTTGTCGAAACGAACGCACCCAATCCACTCCAATATGTCCAAAACTCATGTTTTGGTGCTTTTGAACAATTTCGTTCCGGTGAAAAACATCGCATCCACGTGAGCCAATATCGGCACTAAGTGTCAAAAGTTCGCCGCGCGAGTCACGGAGAGATTTGTCGAAACGAACGCACCCAATCCACTCCAATATGTCCAAAACTCATGTTTTGGTGCTTTTGAACAATTTCGTTCCGTGAAAAACATCGCATCCACGTGAGCCAATATCGGCACTAAGTGTCAAAAGTTCGCCGCGCGAGTCACGGAGAGATTTGTCGAAACGAACGCACCCAATCCACTCCAATATGTCCAAAACTCATGTTTTGGTGCTTTTGAACAATTTCGTTCCGGTGAAAAACATCGCATCCACGTGAGCCAATATCGGCACTAAGTGTCAAAAGTTCGCCGCGCGAGTCACGGAGAGATTTGTCGAAACGAACGCACCCAATCCACTCCAATATGTCCAAAACTCATGTTTTGGTGCTTTTGAACAATTTCGTTCGGTGAAAAACATCGCATCCACGTGAGCCAATATCGCACTAAGTGTCAAAAGTTCGCGCGCGAGTCACGAGAGATTTGTCGAAACGAACGCACCCAATCCACTCCAATATGTCCAAAACTCATGTTTTGGTGCTTTTGAACAATTTCGTTCCGTGAAAAACATCGCATCCACGTGAGCCAATATCGGCACTAAGTGTCAAAAGTTCGCCGCGCGAGTCACGGAGAGATTTGTCGAAACGAACGCACCCAATCCACTCCAATATGTCCAAAACTCATGTTTTGGTGCTTTTGAACAATTTCGTTCCGTGAAAAACATCGCATCCACGTGAGCCAATATCGGCACTAAGTGTCAAAAGTTCGCCGCGCGAGTCACGGAGAGATTTGTCGAAACGAACGCACCCAATCCACTCCAATATGTCCAAAACTCATGTTTTGGTGCTTTTGAACAATTTCGTTCCGTGAAAAACATCGCATCCACGTGAGCCAATATCGGCACTAAGTGTCAAAAGTTCGCCGCGAGTCACGGAGAGATTTGTCGAAACGAACGCACCCAATCCACTCCAATATGTCCAAAACTCATGTTTTGGTGCTTTTGAACAATTTCGTTCCGGTGAAAAACATCGCATCCACGTGAGCCAATATCGGCACTAAGTGTCAAAAGTTCGCCGCGCGAGTCACGGAGAGATTTGTCGAAACGAACGCACCCAATCCACTCCAATATGTCCAAAACTCATGTTTTGGTGCTTTTGAACAATTTCGTTCCGGTGAAAAACATCGCATCCACGTGAGCCAATATCGGCACTAAGTGTCAAAAGTTCGCCCGCGAGTCACGGAGAGATTTGTCGAAACGAACGCACCCAATCCACTCCAATATGTCCAAAACTCATGTTTTGGTGCTTTTTGAACAATTTCGCCGGTGAAAAACATCGCATCCACGTGAGCCAATATCGGCACTAAGTGTCAAAAGTTCGCCGCGCGAGTCACGGAGAGATTTGTCGAAACGAACGCACCCAATCCACTCCAATATGTCCAAAACTCATGTTTTGGTGCTTTTGAACAATTTCGTTCCGGTGAAAAACATCGCATCCACGTGAGCCAATATCGGCACTAAGTGTCAAAAGTTCGCCGCGCGAGTCACGGAGAGATTTGTCGAAACGAACGCACCCAATCCACTCCAATATGTCCAAAACTCATGTTTTGGTGCTTTTGAACAATTTCGTTCCGGTGAAAAACATCGCATCCACGTGAGCCAATATCGTGCACAAAGTGTCACGCGCAGAGAGATTTGTCGAAACGAACGCACCCAATCCACTCCAATATGTCCAAAACTCATGTTTTGGTGCTTTTGAACAATTTCGTTCCGTGAAAAACATCGCATCCACGTGAGCCAATATCGGCACTAAGTGTCAAAAGTTCGCCGCGCGAGTCACGGAGAGATTTGTCGAAACGAACGCACCCAATCCACTCCAATATGTCCAAAACTCATGTTTTGGTGCTTTTGAACAATTTCGTTCCGGTGAAAAACATCGCATCCACGTGAGCCAATATCGGCACTAAGTGTCAAAAGTTCGCCGCGCGAGTCACGGAGAGATTTGTCGAAACGAACGCACCCAATCCACTCCAATATGTCCAAAACTCATGTTTTGGTGCTTTTGAACAATTTCGTTCCGGTGAAAAACATCGCATCCACGTGAGCCAATATCGGCACTAAGTGTCAAAAGTTCGCCGCGCGAGTCACGGAGAGATTTGTCGAAACGAACGCACCCAATCCACTCCAATATGTCCAAAACTCATGTTTTGGTGCTTTTGAACAATTTCGTTCCTGAAAAACATCGCATCCACGTGAGCCAATATCGGCACTAAGTGTCAAAAGTTCGCCGCGAGTCACGAGAGATTTGTCGAAACGAACGCACCCAATCCACTCCAATATGTCCAAAACTCATGTTTTGGTGCTTTTGAACAATTTCGTTCCGGTGAAAAACATCGCATCCACGTGAGCCAATATCGGCACTAAGTGTCAAAAGTTCGCCGCGCGAGTCACGGAGATTTTGTCGAAACGAACGCACCCAATCCACTCCAATATGTCCAAAACTCATGTTTTGGTGCTTTTGAACAATTTCGTTCCGGTGAAAAACATCGCATCCACGTGAGCCAATATCGGCACTAAGTGTCAAAAGTTCGCCGCGAGTCACGGAGAGATTTGTCGAAACGAACGCACCCAATCCACTCCAATATGTCCAAAACTCATGTTTTGGTGCTTTTGAACAATTTCGTTCCGGTGAAAAACATCGCATCCACGTGAGCCAATATCGGCACTAAGTGTCAAAAGTTCGCCGCGCGAGTCACGGAGAGATTTGTCGAAACGAACGCACCCAATCCACTCCAATATGTCCAAAACTCATGTTTTGGTGCTTTTGAACAATTTCGTTCCGTGAAAAACATCGCATCCACGTGAGCCAATATCGGCACTAAGTGTCAAAAGTTCGCCGCGCGAGTCACGGAGAGATTTGTCGAAACGAACGCACCCAATCCACTCCAATATGTCCAAAACTCATGTTTTGGTGCTTTTGAACAATTTCGTTCCGGTGAAAAACATCGCATCCACGTGAGCCAATATCGGCACTAAGTGTCAAAAGTTCGCGCGCGAGTCACGGAGAGATTTGTCGAAACGAACGCACCCAATCCACTCCAATATGTCCAAAACTCATGTTTTGGTGCTTTTGAACAATTTCGTTCCGTGAAAAACATCGCATCCACGTGAGCCAATATCGGCACTAAGTGTCAAAAGTTCGCGCGCGAGTCACGGAGAGATTTGTCGAAACGAACGCACCCAATCCACTCCAATATGTCCAAAACTCATGTTTTGGTGCTTTTTGAACAATTTCGTTCCGGTGAAAAACATCGCATCCACGTGAGCCAATATCGGCACTAAGTGTCAAAAGTTCGCCGCGCGAGTCACGGAGAGATTTGTCGAAACGAACGCACCCAATCCACTCCAATATGTCCAAAACTCATGTTTTGGTGCTTTTGAACAATTTCGTTCCGGTGAAAACATCGCATCCACGTGAGCCAATATCGGCACTAAGTGTCAAAAGTTCGCCGCGCGAGTCACGGAGAGATTTGTCGAAACGAACGCACCCAATCCACTCCAATATGTCCAAAACTCATGTTTTGGTGCTTTTGAACAATTTCGTTCGGTGAAAAACATCGCATCCACGTGAGCCAATATCGGCACTAAGTGTCAAAAGTTCGCCGCGCGAGTCACGGAGAGATTTGTCGAAACGAACGCACCCAATCCACTCCAATATGTCCAAAACTCATGTTTTGGTGCTTTTGAACAATTTCGTTCCGTGAAAAACATCGCATCCACGTGAGCCAATATCGGCACTAAGTGTCAAAAGTTCGCCGCGCGAGTCACGGAGAGATTTGTCGAAACGAACGCACCCAATCCACTCCAATATGTCCAAAACTCATGTTTTGGTGCTTTTGAACAATTTCGTTCCGGTGAAAAACATCGCATCCACGTGAGCCAATATCGGCACTAAGTGTCAAAAGTTCGCCGCGCGAGTCACGGAGAGATTTGTCGAAACGAACGCACCCAATCCACTCCAATATGTCCAAAACTCATGTTTTGGTGCTTTTGAACAATTTCGTTCCGGTGAAAAACATCGCATCCACGTGAGCCAATATCGGCACTAAGTGTCAAAAGTTCGCCGCGCGAGTCACGGAGAGATTTGTCGAAACGAACGCACCCAATCCACTCCAATATGTCCAAAACTCATGTTTTGGTGCTTTTGAACAATTTCGTTCCGGTGAAAAACATCGCATCCACGTGAGCCAATATCGGCACTAAGTGTCAAAAGTTCGCCGCGCGAGTCACGGAGAGATTTGTCGAAACGAACGCACCCAATCCACTCCAATATGTCCAAAACTCATGTTTTGGTGCTTTTGAACAATTTCGTTCCGGTGAAAAACATCGCATCCACGTGAGCCAATATCGGCACTAAGTGTCAAAAGTTCGCCGCGAGTCACGGAGAGATTTGTCGAAACGAACGCACCCAATCCACTCCAATATGTCCAAAACTCATGTTTTGGTGCTTTTGAACAATTTCGTTCCGGTGAAAAACATCGCATCCACGTGAGCCAATATCGGCACTAAGTGTCAAAAGTTCGCCGCGCGAGTCACGGAGAGATTTGTCGAAACGAACGCACCCAATCCACTCCAATATGTCCAAAACTCATGTTTTGGTGCTTTTGAACAATTTCGTTCCGGTGAAAAACATCGCATCCACGTGAGCCAATATCGGCACTAAGTGTCAAAAGTTCGCCGCGCGAGTCACGGAGAGATTTGTCGAAACGAACGCACCCAATCCACTCCAATATGTCCAAAACTCATGTTTTGGTGCTTTTGAACAATTTCGTTCCGGTGAAAAACATCGCATCCACGTGAGCCAATATCGGCACTAAGTGTCAAAAGTTCGCCGCGCGAGTCACGGAGAGATTTGTCGAAACGAACGCACCCAATCCACTCCAATATGTCCAAAACTCATGTTTTGGTGCTTTTGAACAATTTCGTTCCGGTGAAAAACATCGCATCCACGTGAGCCAATATCGGCACTAAGTGTCAAAAGTTCGCCGCGCGAGTCACGGAGAGATTTGTCGAAACGAACGCACCCAATCCACTCCAATATGTCCAAAACTCATGTTTTGGTGCTTTTGAACAATTTCGTTCCGGTGAAAAACATCGCATCCACGTGAGCCAATATCGGCACTAAGTGTCAAAAGTTCGCCGCGCGAGTCACGGAGAGATTTGTCGAAACGAACGCACCCAATCCACTCCAATATGTCCAAAACTCATGTTTTGGTGCTTTTTGAACAATTTCGTTCCGTGAAAAACATCGCATCCACGTGAGCCAATATCGGCACTAAGTGTCAAAAGTTCGCCGCGAGTCACGGAGAGATTTGTCGAAACGAACGCACCCAATCCACTCCAATATGTCCAAAACTCATGTTTTGGTGCTTTTGAACAATTTCGTTCCGGTGAAAAACATCGCATCCACGTGAGCCAATATCGGCACTAAGTGTCAAAAGTTCGCCGCGCGAGTCACGGAGAGATTTGTCGAAACGAACGCACCCAATCCACTCCAATATGTCCAAAACTCATGTTTTGGTGCTTTTGAACAATTTCGTTCCGGTGAAAAACATCGCATCCACGTGAGCCAATATCGGCACTAAGTGTCAAAAGTTCGCCGCGCGAGTCACGGAGAGATTTGTCGAAACGAACGCACCCAATCCACTCCAATATGTCCAAAACTCATGTTTTGGTGCTTTTGAACAATTTCGTTCCGTGAAAAACATCGCATCCACGTGAGCCAATATCGGCACTAAGTGTCAAAAGTTCGCCGCGAGTCACGAGAGATTTGTCGAAACGAACGCACCCAATCCACTCCAATATGTCCAAAACTCATGTTTTGGTGCTTTTTGAACAATTTCGTTCCGTGAAAAATCGCATCCACGTGAGCCAATATCGGCACTAAGTGTCAAAAGTTCCCGCGCGAGTCACGGAGAGATTTGTCGAAACGAACGCACCCAATCCACTCCAATATGTCCAAAACTCATGTTTTGGTGCTTTTGAACAATTTCGTTCCGGTGAAAAACATCGCATCCACGTGAGCCAATATCGGCACTAAGTGTCAAAGTTCGCCGCGAGTCACGAGAGATTTGTCGAAACGAACGCACCCAATCCACTCCAATATGTCCAAAACTCATGTTTTGGTGCTTTTGAACAATTTCGTTCCGGTGAAAAACATCGCATCCACGTGAGCCAATATCGGCACTAAGTGTCAAAAGTTCGCCGCGCGAGTCACGAGAGATTTGTCGAAACGAACGCACCCAATCCACTCCAATATGTCCAAAACTCATGTTTTGGTGCTTTTGAACAATTTCGTTCCGGTGAAAAACATCGCATCCACGTGAGCCAATATCGGCACTAAGTGTTCGCCGCGCGAGTCACGGAGAGATTTGTCGAAACGAACGCACCCAATCCACTCCAATATGTCCAAAACTCATGTTTTGGTGCTTTTGAACAATTTCGTTCCGGTGAAAAACATCGCATCCACGTGAGCCAATATCGGCACTAAGTGTCAAAAGTTCGCGCGCGAGTCACGGAGAGATTTGTCGAAACGAACGCACCCAATCCACTCCAATATGTCCAAAACTCATGTTTTGGTGCTTTTGAACAATTTCGTTCCGTGAAAAACATCGCATCCACGTGAGCCAATATCGGCACTAAGTGTCAAAAGTTCGCGCGCGAGTCACGAGATTTGTCGAAACGAACGCACCCAATCCACTCCAATATGTCCAAAACTCATGTTTTGGTGCTTTTGAACAATTTCGTCCGGTGAAAAACATCGCATCCACGTGAGCCAATATCGGCACTAAGTGTCAAAAGTTCGCCGCGCGAGTCACGGAGAGATTTGTCGAAACGAACGCACCCAATCCACTCCAATATGTCCAAAACTCATGTTTTGGTGCTTTTGAACAATTTCGTTCCGGTGAAAAACATCGCATCCACGTGAGCCAATATCGGCACTAAGTGTCAAAAGTTCGCCGCGCGAGTCACGAGAGATTTGTCGAAACGAACGCACCCAATCCACTCCAATATGTCCAAAACTCATGTTTTGGTGCTTTTGAACAATTTCGTTCCGTGAAAAACATCGCATCCACGTGAGCCAATATCGGCACTAAGTGTCAAAAGTTCGCCGCGCGAGTCACGAGAGATTTGTCGAAACGAACGCACCCAATCCACTCCAATATGTCCAAAACTCATGTTTTGGTGCTTTTGAACAATTTCGTTCCGGTGAAAAACATCGCATCCACGTGAGCCAATATCGGCACTAAGTGTCAAAAGTTCGCCGCGCGAGTCACGGAGAGATTTGTCGAAACGAACGCACCCAATCCACTCCAATATGTCCAAAACTCATGTTTTGGTGCTTTTGAACAATTTCGTTCCGTGAAAAACATCGCATCCACGTGAGCCAATATCGGCACTAAGTGTCAAAAGTTCGCGCGAGTCACGGAGAGATTTGTCGAAACGAACGCACCCAATCCACTCCAATATGTCCAAAACTCATGTTTTGGTGCTTTTGAACAATTTCGTTCCGTGAAAAACATCGCATCCACGTGAGCCAATATCGGCACTAAGTGTCAAAAGTTCGCCGCGAGTCACGGAGAGATTTGTCGAAACGAACGCACCCAATCCACTCCAATATGTCCAAAACTCATGTTTTGGTGCTTTTGAACAATTTCGTTCCGGTGAAAAACATCGCATCCACGTGAGCCAATATCGGCACTAAGTGTCAAAAGTTCGCCGCGCGAGTCACGGAGAGATTTGTCGAAACGAACGCACCCAATCCACTCCAATATGTCCAAAACTCATGTTTTGGTGCTTTTGAACAATTTCGTTCCGTGAAAAACATCGCATCCACGTGAGCCAATATCGGCACTAAGTGTCAAAAGTTCGCCGCGAGTCACGGAGAGATTTGTCGAAACGAACGCACCCAATCCACTCCAATATGTCCAAAACTCATGTTTTGGTGCTTTTGAACAATTTCGTTCCGTGAAAAACATCGCATCCACGTGAGCCAATATCGGCACTAAGTGTCAAAAGTTCGCCGCGCGAGTCACGGAGAGATTTGTCGAAACGAACGCACCCAATCCACTCCAATATGTCCAAAACTCATGTTTTGGTGCTTTTGAACAATTTCGTTCCGGTGAAAAACATCGCATCCACGTGAGCCAATATCGGCACTAAGTGTCAAAAGTTCGCCGCGCGAGTCACGGAGAGATTTGTCGAAACGAACGCACCCAATCCACTCCAATATGTCCAAAACTCATGTTTTGGTGCTTTTGAACAATTTCGTTCCGTGAAAAACATCGCATCCACGTGAGCCAATATCGGCACTAAGTGTCAAAAGTTCGCCGCGAGTCACGGAGAGATTTGTCGAAACGAACGCACCCAATCCACTCCAATATGTCCAAAACTCATGTTTTGGTGCTTTTGAACAATTTCGTTCCGGTGAAAAACATCGCATCCACGTGAGCCAATATCGGCACTAAGTGTCAAAAGTTCGCCGCGCGAGTCACGGAGAGATTTGTCGAAACGAACGCACCCAATCCACTCCAATATGTCCAAAACTCATGTTTTGGTGCTTTTGAACAATTTCGTTCCGGTGAAAAACATCGCATCCACGTGAGCCAATATCGGCACTAAGTGTCAAAAGTTCGCCGCGAGTCACGGAGAGATTTGTCGAAACGAACGCACCCAATCCACTCCAATATGTCCAAAACTCATGTTTTGGTGCTTTTTGAACAATTTCGTTCCGGTGAAAAACATCGCATCCACGTGAGCCAATATCGGCACTAAGTGTCAAAAGTTCGCCGCGCGAGTCACGGAGAGATTTGTCGAAACGAACGCACCCAATCCACTCCAATATGTCCAAAACTCATGTTTTGGTGCTTTTGAACAATTTCGTTCCGTGAAAAACATCGCATCCACGTGAGCCAATATCGGCACTAAGTGTCAAAAGTTCGCCGCGCGAGTCACGGAGAGATTTGTCGAAACGAACGCACCCAATCCACTCCAATATGTCCAAAACTCATGTTTTGGTGCTTTTGAACAATTTCGTTCCGGTGAAAAACATCGCATCCACGTGAGCCAATATCGGCACTAAGTGTCAAAAGTTCGCGCGAGTCACGAGAGATTTGTCGAAACGAACGCACCCAATCCACTCCAATATGTCCAAAACTCATGTTTTGGTGCTTTTGAACAATTTCGTTCCGGTGAAAAACATCGCATCCACGTGAGCCAATATCGGCACTAAGTGTCAAAAGTTCGCCGCGAGTCACGAAGAGATTTGTCGAAACGAACGCACCCAATCCACTCCAATATGTCCAAAACTCATGTTTTGGTGCTTTTGAACAATTTCGTTCCGTGAAAAACATCGCATCCACGTGAGCCAATATCGGCACTAAGTGTCAAAAGTTCGCCGCGCGAGTCACGGAGAGATTTGTCGAAACGAACGCACCCAATCCACTCCAATATGTCCAAAACTCATGTTTTGGTGCTTTTGAACAATTTCGTTCCGGTGAAAAACATCGCATCCACGTGAGCCAATATCGGCACTAAGTGTCAAAAGTTCGCCGCGCGAGTCACGGAGAGATTTGTCGAAACGAACGCACCCAATCCACTCCAATATGTCCAAAACTCATGTTTTGGTGCTTTTGAACAATTTCGTTCCGTGAAAAACATCGCATCCACGTGAGCCAATATCGGCACTAAGTGTCAAAAGTTCGCCGCGCGAGTCACGGAGAGATTTGTCGAAACGAACGCACCCAATCCACTCCAATATGTCCAAAACTCATGTTTTGGTGCTTTTGAACAATTTCGTTCCGGTGAAAAACATCGCATCCACGTGAGCCAATATCGGCACTAAGTGTCAAAAGTTCGCCGCGCGAGTCACGGAGAGATTTGTCGAAACGAACGCACCCAATCCACTCCAATATGTCCAAAACTCATGTTTTGGTGCTTTTGAACAATTTCGTTCCGTGAAAAACATCGCATCCACGTGAGCCAATATCGGCACTAAGTGTCAAAAGTTCGCCGCGCGAGTCACGAGAGATTTGTCGAAACGAACGCACCCAATCCACTCCAATATGTCCAAAACTCATGTTTTGGTGCTTTTGAACAATTTCGTTCCGGTGAAAAACATCGCATCCACGTGAGCCAATATCGGCACTAAGTGTCAAAAGTTCGCCGCGCGAGTCACGGAGAGATTTGTCGAAACGAACGCACCCAATCCACTCCAATATGTCCAAAACTCATGTTTTGGTGCTTTTGAACAATTTCGTTCCTGAAAAACATCGCATCCACGTGAGCCAATATCGGCACTAAGTGTCAAAAGTTCGCCGCGCGAGTCACGGAGAGATTTGTCGAAACGAACGCACCCAATCCACTCCAATATGTCCAAAACTCATGTTTTGGTGCTTTTGAACAATTTCGTTCCGGTGAAAAACATCGCATCCACGTGAGCCAATATCGGCACTAAGTGTCAAAAGTTCGCGCGAGTCACGGAGAGATTTGTCGAAACGAACGCACCCAATCCACTCCAATATGTCCAAAACTCATGTTTTGGTGCTTTTGAACAATTTCGTTCCGGTGAAAACATCGCATCCACGTGAGCCAATATCGGCACTAAGTGTCAAAAGTTCGCCGCGCGAGTCACGGAGAGATTTGTCGAAACGAACGCACCCAATCCACTCCAATATGTCCAAAACTCATGTTTTGGTGCTTTTGAACAATTTCGTTCCGTGAAAAACATCGCATCCACGTGAGCCAATATCGGCACTAAGTGTCAAAAGTTCGCCGCGCGAGTCACGGAGAGATTTGTCGAAACGAACGCACCCAATCCACTCCAATATGTCCAAAACTCATGTTTTGGTGCTTTTGAACAATTTCGTTCCGTGAAAAACATCGCATCCACGTGAGCCAATATCGGCACTAAGTGTCAAAAGTTCGCCGCGCGAGTCACGGAGAGATTTGTCGAAACGAACGCACCCAATCCACTCCAATATGTCCAAAACTCATGTTTTGGTGCTTTTGAACAATTTCGTTCCTGAAAAACATCGCATCCACGTGAGCCAATATCGGCACTAAGTGTCAAAAGTTCGCCGCGAGTCACGAGAGATTTGTCGAAACGAACGCACCCAATCCACTCCAATATGTCCAAAACTCATGTTTTGGTGCTTTTGAACAATTTCGTTCCGTGAAAAACATCGCATCCACGTGAGCCAATATCGGCACTAAGTGTCAAAAGTTCGCCGCGCGAGTCACGGAGAGATTTGTCGAAACGAACGCACCCAATCCACTCCAATATGTCCAAAACTCATGTTTTGGTGCTTTTGAACAATTTCGTTCCGTGAAAAACATCGCATCCACGTGAGCCAATATCGGCACTAAGTGTCAAAAGTTCGCCGCGCGAGTCACGGAGAGATTTGTCGAAACGAACGCACCCAATCCACTCCAATATGTCCAAAACTCATGTTTTGGTGCTTTTGAACAATTTCGTTCCGGTGAAAAACATCGCATCCACGTGAGCCAATATCGGCACTAAGTGTCAAAAGTTCGCCGCGCGAGTCACGGAGAGATTTGTCGAAACGAACGCACCCAATCCACTCCAATATGTCCAAAACTCATGTTTTGGTGCTTTTGAACAATTTCGTTCCGGTGAAAAACATCGCATCCACGTGAGCCAATATCGGCACTAAGTGTCAAAAGTTCGCCGCGCGAGTCACGGAGAGATTTGTCGAAACGAACGCACCCAATCCACTCCAATATGTCCAAAACTCATGTTTTGGTGCTTTTGAACAATTTCGTTCCGTGAAAAACATCGCATCCACGTGAGCCAATATCGGCACTAAGTGTCAAAAGTTCGCCGCGCGAGTCACGGAGAGATTTGTCGAAACGAACGCACCCAATCCACTCCAATATGTCCAAAACTCATGTTTTGGTGCTTTTGAACAATTTCGTTCCGGTGAAAAACATCGCATCCACGTGAGCCAATATCGGCACTAAGTGTCAAAAGTTCGCCGCGAGTCACGGAGAGATTTGTCGAAACGAACGCACCCAATCCACTCCAATATGTCCAAAACTCATGTTTTGGTGCTTTTGAACAATTTCGTTCGTGAAAAACATCGCATCCACGTGAGCCAATATCGGCACTAAGTGTCAAAAGTTCGCCGCGCACGGAGAGATTTGTCGAAACGAACGCACCCAATCCACTCCAATATGTCCAAAACTCATGTTTTGGTGCTTTTGAACAATTTCGTTCCGTGAAAAACATCGCATCCACGTGAGCCAATATCGGCACTAAGTGTCAAAAGTTCGCCGCGCGAGTCACGGAGAGATTTGTCGAAACGAACGCACCCAATCCACTCCAATATGTCCAAAACTCATGTTTTGGTGCTTTTGAACAATTTCGTTCGGTGAAAAACATCGCATCCACGTGAGCCAATATCGGCACTAAGTGTCAAAAGTTCGCCGCGCGAGTCACGGAGAGATTTGTCGAAACGAACGCACCCAATCCACTCCAATATGTCCAAAACTCATGTTTTGGTGCTTTTGAACAATTTCGTTCCGGTGAAAAACATCGCATCCACGTGAGCCAATATCGGCACTAAGTGTCAAAAGTTCGCCGCGCGAGTCACGGAGAGATTTGTCGAAACGAACGCACCCAATCCACTCCAATATGTCCAAAACTCATGTTTTGGTGCTTTTTGAACAATTTCGTTCCGTGAAAAACATCGCATCCACGTGAGCCAATATCGGCACTAAGTGTCAAAAGTTCGCCGCGAGTCACACGAGAGATTTGTCGAAACGAACGCACCCAATCCACTCCAATATGTCCAAAACTCATGTTTTGGTGCTTTTGAACAATTTCGTTCCGGTGAAAAACATCGCATCCACGTGAGCCAATATCGGCACTAAGTGTCAAAAGTTCGCCGCGAGTCACGAGAGATTTGTCGAAACGAACGCACCCAATCCACTCCAATATGTCCAAAACTCATGTTTTGGTGCTTTTGAACAATTTCGTTCCGGTGAAAAACATCGCATCCACGTGAGCCAATATCGGCACTAAGTGTCAAAAGTTCGCCGCGCGAGTCACGAGAGATTTGTCGAAACGAACGCACCCAATCCACTCCAATATGTCCAAAACTCATGTTTTGGTGCTTTTGAACAATTTCGTTCCGGTGAAAAACATCGCATCCACGTGAGCCAATATCGGCACTAAGTGTCAAAAGTTCCCCGCGAGTCACGGAGAGATTTGTCGAAACGAACGCACCCAATCCACTCCAATATGTCCAAAACTCATGTTTTGGTGCTTTTGAACAATTTCGTTCCGGTGAAAAACATCGCATCCACGTGAGCCAATATCGGCACTAAGTGTCAAAAGTTCGCCGCGCGAGTCACGGAGAGATTTGTCGAAACGAACGCACCCAATCCACTCCAATATGTCCAAAACTCATGTTTTGGTGCTTTTGAACAATTTCGTTCCGGTGAAAAACATCGCATCCACGTGAGCCAATATCGGCACTAAGTGTCAAAAGTTCGCCGCGCGAGTCACGAGAGATTTGTCGAAACGAACGCACCCAATCCACTCCAATATGTCCAAAACTCATGTTTTGGTGCTTTTGAACAATTTCGTTCCGTGAAAAACATCGCATCCACGTGAGCCAATATCGGCACTAAGTGTCAAAAGTTCGCCGCGCGAGTCACGGAGAGATTTGTCGAAACGAACGCACCCAATCCACTCCAATATGTCCAAAACTCATGTTTTGGTGCTTTTGAACAATTTCGTTCCGGTGAAAAACATCGCATCCACGTGAGCCAATATCGGCACTAAGTGTCAAAAGTTCGCCGCGCGAGTCACGGAGAGATTTGTCGAAACGAACGCACCCAATCCACTCCAATATGTCCAAAACTCATGTTTTGGTGCTTTTGAACAATTTCGTTCCGGTGAAAAACATCGCATCCACGTGAGCCAATATCGGCACTAAGTGTCAAAAGTTCGCCGCGCGAGTCACGAGAGATTTGTCGAAACGAACGCACCCAATCCACTCCAATATGTCCAAAACTCATGTTTTGGTGCTTTTGAACAATTTCGTTCCGGTGAAAAACATCGCATCCACGTGAGCCAATATCGGCACTAAGTGTCAAAAGTTCGCCGCGCGAGTCACGGAGAGATTTGTCGAAACGAACGCACCCAATCCACTCCAATATGTCCAAAACTCATGTTTTGGTGCTTTTGAACAATTTCGTTCCGGTGAAAAACATCGCATCCACGTGAGCCAATATCGGCACTAAGTGTCAAAAGTTCGCCGCGCGAGTCACGGAGAGATTTGTCGAAACGAACGCACCCAATCCACTCCAATATGTCCAAAACTCATGTTTTGGTGCTTTTGAACAATTTCGTTCCGTGAAAAACATCGCATCCACGTGAGCCAATATCGGCACTAAGTGTCAAAAGTTCGCCGCGCGAGTCACGGAGAGATTTGTCGAAACGAACGCACCCAATCCACTCCAATATGTCCAAAACTCATGTTTTGGTGCTTTTGAACAATTTCGTTCCGGTGAAAAACATCGCATCCACGTGAGCCAATATCGGCACTAAGTGTCAAAAGTTCGCGCGCGAGTCACGGAGAGATTTGTCGAAACGAACGCACCCAATCCACTCCAATATGTCCAAAACTCATGTTTTGGTGCTTTTGAACAATTTCGTTCCGTGAAAAACATCGCATCCACGTGAGCCAATATCGGCACTAAGTGTCAAAAGTTCGCCGCGCGAGTCACGAGAGATTTGTCGAAACGAACGCACCCAATCCACTCCAATATGTCCAAAACTCATGTTTTGGTGCTTTTGAACAATTTCGTTCCGGTGAAAAACATCGCATCCACGTGAGCCAATATCGGCACTAAGTGTCAAAAGTTCGCCGCGCGAGTCACGGAGAGATTTGTCGAAACGAACGCACCCAATCCACTCCAATATGTCCAAAACTCATGTTTTGGTGCTTTTGAACAATTTCGTTCCTGAAAAACATCGCATCCACGTGAGCCAATATCGGCACTAAGTGTCAAAAGTTCGCCGCGAGTCACGAGAGATTTGTCGAAACGAACGCACCCAATCCACTCCAATATGTCCAAAACTCATGTTTTGGTGCTTTTGAACAATTTCGTTCCGTGAAAAACATCGCATCCACGTGAGCCAATATCGGCACTAAGTGTCAAAAGTTCGCCGCGCGAGTCACGGAGAGATTTGTCGAAACGAACGCACCCAATCCACTCCAATATGTCCAAAACTCATGTTTTGGTGCTTTTTGAACAATTTCGTTCCGGTGAAAAACATCGCATCCACGTGAGCCAATATCGGCACTAAGTGTCAAAAGTTCGCCGCGCGAGTCACGGAGAGATTTGTCGAAACGAACGCACCCAATCCACTCCAATATGTCCAAAACTCATGTTTTGGTGCTTTTGAACAATTTCGTTCCGGTGAAAAACATCGCATCCACGTGAGCCAATATCGGCACTAAGTGTCAAAAGTTCGCCGCGAGTCACGAGAGATTTGTCGAAACGAACGCACCCAATCCACTCCAATATGTCCAAAACTCATGTTTTGGTGCTTTTGAACAATTTCGTTCCGTGAAAAACATCGCATCCACGTGAGCCAATATCGGCACTAAGTGTCAAAAGTTCGCCGCGCGAGTCGGAGAGATTTGTCGAAACGAACGCACCCAATCCACTCCAATATGTCCAAAACTCATGTTTTGGTGCTTTTGAACAATTTCGTTCCGGTGAAAAACATCGCATCCACGTGAGCCAATATCGGCACTAAGTGTCAAAAGTTCGCCGCGCGAGTCACGAGAGATTTGTCGAAACGAACGCACCCAATCCACTCCAATATGTCCAAAACTCATGTTTTGGTGCTTTTGAACAATTTCGTTCCGGTGAAAAACATCGCATCCACGTGAGCCAATATCGGCACTAAGTGTCAAAAGTTCGCGCGAGTCACGGAGAGATTTGTCGAAACGAACGCACCCAATCCACTCCAATATGTCCAAAACTCATGTTTTGGTGCTTTTGAACAATTTCGTTCCGGTGAAAAACATCGCATCCACGTGAGCCAATATCGGCACTAAGTGTCAAAAGTTCGCCGCGCGAGTCACGAGAGATTTGTCGAAACGAACGCACCCAATCCACTCCAATATGTCCAAAACTCATGTTTTGGTGCTTTTGAACAATTTCGTTCCGGTGAAAAACATCGCATCCACGTGAGCCAATATCGGCACTAAGTGTCAAAAGTTCGCCGCGCGAGTCACGGAGAGATTTGTCGAAACGAACGCACCCAATCCACTCCAATATGTCCAAAACTCATGTTTTGGTGCTTTTGAACAATTTCGTTCCGGTGAAAAACATCGCATCCACGTGAGCCAATATCGGCACTAAGTGTCAAAAGTTCGCCGCGAGTCACGGAGAGATTTGTCGAAACGAACGCACCCAATCCACTCCAATATGTCCAAAACTCATGTTTTGGTGCTTTTGAACAATTTCGTTCCGGTGAAAAACATCGCATCCACGTGAGCCAATATCGGCACTAAGTGTCAAAAGTTCGCCGCGCGAGTCACGGAGAGATTTGTCGAAACGAACGCACCCAATCCACTCCAATATGTCCAAAACTCATGTTTTGGTGCTTTTGAACAATTTCGTTCCGGTGAAAAACATCGCATCCACGTGAGCCAATATCGGCACTAAGTGTCAAAAGTTCGCCGCGCGAGTCACGGAGAGATTTGTCGAAACGAACGCACCCAATCCACTCCAATATGTCCAAAACTCATGTTTTGGTGCTTTTGAACAATTTCGTTCCGGTGAAAAACATCGCATCCACGTGAGCCAATATCGGCACTAAGTGTCAAAAGTTCGCCGCGCGAGTCACGGAGAGATTTGTCGAAACGAACGCACCCAATCCACTCCAATATGTCCAAAACTCATGTTTTGGTGCTTTTGAACAATTTCGTTCCGGTGAAAAACATCGCATCCACGTGAGCCAATATCGGCACTAAGTGTCAAAAGTTCGCCGCGCGAGTCACGAGAGATTTGTCGAAACGAACGCACCCAATCCACTCCAATATGTCCAAAACTCATGTTTTGGTGCTTTTGAACAATTTCGTTCCGTGAAAAACATCGCATCCACGTGAGCCAATATCGGCACTAAGTGTCAAAAGTTCGCCGCGAGTCACGGAGAGATTTGTCGAAACGAACGCACCCAATCCACTCCAATATGTCCAAAACTCATGTTTTGGTGCTTTTGAACAATTTCGTTCCGGTGAAAAACATCGCATCCACGTGAGCCAATATCGGCACTAAGTGTCAAAAGTTCGCCGCGCGAGTCACGGAGAGATTTGTCGAAACGAACGCACCCAATCCACTCCAATATGTCCAAAACTCATGTTTTGGTGCTTTTGAACAATTTCGTTCCGTGAAAAACATCGCATCCACGTGAGCCAATATCGGCACTAAGTGTCAAAAGTTCGCCGCGCGAGTCACGGAGAGATTTGTCGAAACGAACGCACCCAATCCACTCCAATATGTCCAAAACTCATGTTTTGGTGCTTTTGAACAATTTCGTTCCGTGAAAAACATCGCATCCACGTGAGCCAATATCGGCACTAAGTGTCAAAAGTTCGCCGCGCGAGTCACGAGAGATTTGTCGAAACGAACGCACCCAATCCACTCCAATATGTCCAAAACTCATGTTTTGGTGCTTTTGAACAATTTCGTTCCGTGAAAAACATCGCATCCACGTGAGCCAATATCGGCACTAAGTGTCAAAAGTTCGCCGCGCGAGTCACGGAGAGATTTGTCGAAACGAACGCACCCAATCCACTCCAATATGTCCAAAACTCATGTTTTGGTGCTTTTGAACAATTTCGTTCCGTGAAAAACATCGCATCCACGTGAGCCAATATCGGCACTAAGTGTCAAAAGTTCGCCGCGCGAGTCACGGAGAGATTTGTCGAAACGAACGCACCCAATCCACTCCAATATGTCCAAAACTCATGTTTTGGTGCTTTTGAACAATTTCGTTCCGGTGAAAAACATCGCATCCACGTGAGCCAATATCGGCACTAAGTGTCAAAAGTTCGCCGCGCGAGTCACGGAGAGATTTGTCGAAACGAACGCACCCAATCCACTCCAATATGTCCAAAACTCATGTTTTGGTGCTTTTGAACAATTTCGTTCCGGTGAAAAACATCGCATCCACGTGAGCCAATATCGGCACTAAGTGTCAAAAGTTCGCCGCGCGAGTCACGGAGAGATTTGTCGAAACGAACGCACCCAATCCACTCCAATATGTCCAAAACTCATGTTTTGGTGCTTTTGAACAATTTCGTTCCGGTGAAAAACATCGCATCCACGTGAGCCAATATCGGCACTAAGTGTCAAAAGTTCGCCGCGCGAGTCACGGAGAGATTTGTCGAAACGAACGCACCCAATCCACTCCAATATGTCCAAAACTCATGTTTTGGTGCTTTTGAACAATTTCGTTCCGGTGAAAAACATCGCATCCACGTGAGCCAATATCGGCACTAAGTGTCAAAAGTTCGCCGCGCGAGTCACGGAGAGATTTGTCGAAACGAACGCACCCAATCCACTCCAATATGTCCAAAACTCATGTTTTGGTGCTTTTGAACAATTTCGTTCCGGTGAAAAACATCGCATCCACGTGAGCCAATATCGGCACTAAGTGTCAAAAGTTCGCCGCGAGTCACGGAGAGATTTGTCGAAACGAACGCACCCAATCCACTCCAATATGTCCAAAACTCATGTTTTGGTGCTTTTGAACAATTTCGTTCCGGTGAAAAACATCGCATCCACGTGAGCCAATATCGGCACTAAGTGTCAAAAGTTCGCCGCGCGAGTCACGGAGAGATTTGTCGAAACGAACGCACCCAATCCACTCCAATATGTCCAAAACTCATGTTTTGGTGCTTTTTGAACAATTTCGTTCCGGTGAAAAACATCGCATCCACGTGAGCCAATATCGGCACTAAGTGTCAAAAGTTCGCCGCGCGAGTCACGAGAGATTTGTCGAAACGAACGCACCCAATCCACTCCAATATGTCCAAAACTCATGTTTTGGTGCTTTTGAACAATTTCGTTCCGGTGAAAAACATCGCATCCACGTGAGCCAATATCGGCACTAAGTGTCAAAAGTTCGCCGCGCGAGTCACGGAGAGATTTGTCGAAACGAACGCACCCAATCCACTCCAATATGTCCAAAACTCATGTTTTGGTGCTTTTGAACAATTTCGTTCCGGTGAAAAACATCGCATCCACGTGAGCCAATATCGGCACTAAGTGTCAAAAGTTCGCGCGCGAGTCACGGAGAGATTTGTCGAAACGAACGCACCCAATCCACTCCAATATGTCCAAAACTCATGTTTTGGTGCTTTTGAACAATTTCGTTCCGGTGAAAAACATCGCATCCACGTGAGCCAATATCGGCACTAAGTGTCAAAAGTTCGCCGCGCGAGTCACGGAGAGATTTGTCGAAACGAACGCACCCAATCCACTCCAATATGTCCAAAACTCATGTTTTGGTGCTTTTGAACAATTTCGTTCCGGAAAAACATCGCATCCACGTGAGCCAATATCGGCACTAAGTGTCAAAAGTTCGCCGCGAGTCACGGAGAGATTTGTCGAAACGAACGCACCCAATCCACTCCAATATGTCCAAAACTCATGTTTTGGTGCTTTTGAACAATTTCGTTCCGGTGAAAAACATCGCATCCACGTGAGCCAATATCGGCACTAAGTGTCAAAAGTTCGCCGCGCGAGTCACGAGAGATTTGTCGAAACGAACGCACCCAATCCACTCCAATATGTCCAAAACTCATGTTTTGGTGCTTTTGAACAATTTCGTTCCGGTGAAAAACATCGCATCCACGTGAGCCAATATCGGCACTAAGTGTCAAAAGTTCGCCGCGCGAGTCACGGAGAGATTTGTCGAAACGAACGCACCCAATCCACTCCAATATGTCCAAAACTCATGTTTTGGTGCTTTTGAACAATTTCGTTCCGGTGAAAAACATCGCATCCACGTGAGCCAATATCGGCACTAAGTGTCAAAAGTTCGCCGCGAGTCACGGAGAGATTTGTCGAAACGAACGCACCCAATCCACTCCAATATGTCCAAAACTCATGTTTTGGTGCTTTTTGAACAATTTCGTTCCGTGAAAAACATCGCATCCACGTGAGCCAATATCGGCACTAAGTGTCAAAAGTTCGCCGCGAGTCACGAAGAGATTTGTCGAAACGAACGCACCCAATCCACTCCAATATGTCCAAAACTCATGTTTTGGTGCTTTTGAACAATTTCGTTCCGGTGAAAAACATCGCATCCACGTGAGCCAATATCGGCACTAAGTGTCAAAAGTTCGAGAGATTTGTCGAAACGAACGCACCCAATCCACTCCAATATGTCCAAAACTCATGTTTTGGTGCTTTTGAACAATTTCGTTCCGGTGAAAAACATCGCATCCACGTGAGCCAATATCGGCACTAAGTGTCAAAAGTTCGCCGCGCGAGTCACGGAGAGATTTGTCGAAACGAACGCACCCAATCCACTCCAATATGTCCAAAACTCATGTTTTGGTGCTTTTTGAACAATTTCGTTCCGGTGAAAAACATCGCATCCACGTGAGCCAATATCGGCACTAAGTGTCAAAAGTTCGCCGCGCGAGTCACGGAGATTTGTCGAAACGAACGCACCCAATCCACTCCAATATGTCCAAAACTCATGTTTTGGTGCTTTTGAACAATTTCGTTCCGGTGAAAAACATCGCATCCACGTGAGCCAATATCGGCACTAAGTGTCAAAAGTTCGCCGCGCGAGTCACGAGAGATTTGTCGAAACGAACGCACCCAATCCACTCCAATATGTCCAAAACTCATGTTTTGGTGCTTTTGAACAATTTCGTTCCGGTGAAAAACATCGCATCCACGTGAGCCAATATCGGCACTAAGTGTCAAAAGTTCGCCGCGAGTCACGGAGAGATTTGTCGAAACGAACGCACCCAATCCACTCCAATATGTCCAAAACTCATGTTTTGGTGCTTTTGAACAATTTCGTTCCGTGAAAAACATCGCATCCACGTGAGCCAATATCGGCACTAAGTGTCAAAAGTTCGCCGCGCGAGTCACGGAGAGATTTGTCGAAACGAACGCACCCAATCCACTCCAATATGTCCAAAACTCATGTTTTGGTGCTTTTGAACAATTTCGTTCCGTGAAAAACATCGCATCCACGTGAGCCAATATCGGCACTAAGTGTCAAAAGTTCGCCGCGCGAGTCACGGAGAGATTTGTCGAAACGAACGCACCCAATCCACTCCAATATGTCCAAAACTCATGTTTTGGTGCTTTTGAACAATTTCGTTCCGGTGAAAAACATCGCATCCACGTGAGCCAATATCGGCACTAAGTGTCAAAAGTTCGCGCGCGAGTCACGGAGATTTGTCGAAACGAACGCACCCAATCCACTCCAATATGTCCAAAACTCATGTTTTGGTGCTTTTGAACAATTTCGTTCCGGTGAAAAACATCGCATCCACGTGAGCCAATATCGGCACTAAGTGTCAAAAGTTCGCCGCGCGAGTCACGAAGAGATTTGTCGAAACGAACGCACCCAATCCACTCCAATATGTCCAAAACTCATGTTTTGGTGCTTTTGAACAATTTCGTTCCGGTGAAAAACATCGCATCCACGTGAGCCAATATCGGCACTAAGTGTCAAAAGTTCGCCGCGCGAGTCACGGAGAGATTTGTCGAAACGAACGCACCCAATCCACTCCAATATGTCCAAAACTCATGTTTTGGTGCTTTTGAACAATTTCGTTCCGGTGAAAAACATCGCATCCACGTGAGCCAATATCGGCACTAAGTGTCAAAAGTTCGCCGCGCGAGTCACGGAGAGATTTGTCGAAACGAACGCACCCAATCCACTCCAATATGTCCAAAACTCATGTTTTGGTGCTTTTGAACAATTTCGTTCGGTGAAAAACATCGCATCCACGTGAGCCAATATCGGCACTAAGTGTCAAAAGTTCGCCGCGCGAGTCACGGAGAGATTTGTCGAAACGAACGCACCCAATCCACTCCAATATGTCCAAAACTCATGTTTTGGTGCTTTTGAACAATTTCGTTCCGGTGAAAAACATCGCATCCACGTGAGCCAATATCGGCACTAAGTGTCAAAAGTTCGCCGCGCGAGTCACGGAGAGATTTGTCGAAACGAACGCACCCAATCCACTCCAATATGTCCAAAACTCATGTTTTGGTGCTTTTGAACAATTTCGTTCCGGTGAAAAACATCGCATCCACGTGAGCCAATATCGGCACTAAGTGTCAAAAGTTCGCCGCGCGAGTCACGGAGAGATTTGTCGAAACGAACGCACCCAATCCACTCCAATATGTCCAAAACTCATGTTTTGGTGCTTTTGAACAATTTCGTTCCGTGAAAAACATCGCATCCACGTGAGCCAATATCGGCACTAAGTGTCAAAAGTTCGCCGCGCGAGTCACGGAGAGATTTGTCGAAACGAACGCACCCAATCCACTCCAATATGTCCAAAACTCATGTTTTGGTGCTTTTGAACAATTTCGTTCCGTGAAAAACATCGCATCCACGTGAGCCAATATCGGCACTAAGTGTCAAAAGTTCGCCGCGCGAGTCACGGAGAGATTTGTCGAAACGAACGCACCCAATCCACTCCAATATGTCCAAAACTCATGTTTTGGTGCTTTTGAACAATTTCGTTCCGGTGAAAAACATCGCATCCACGTGAGCCAATATCGGCACTAAGTGTCAAAAGTTCGCCGCGCGAGTCACGGAGAGATTTGTCGAAACGAACGCACCCAATCCACTCCAATATGTCCAAAACTCATGTTTTGGTGCTTTTGAACAATTTCGTTCCGGTGAAAAACATCGCATCCACGTGAGCCAATATCGGCACTAAGTGTCAAAAGTTCGCCGCGCGAGTCACGGAGAGATTTGTCGAAACGAACGCACCCAATCCACTCCAATATGTCCAAAACTCATGTTTTGGTGCTTTTGAACAATTTTCCGTGAAAAACATCGCATCCACGTGAGCCAATATCGGCACTAAGTGTCAAAAGTTCGCCGCGCGAGTCACGGAGAGATTTGTCGAAACGAACGCACCCAATCCACTCCAATATGTCCAAAACTCATGTTTTGGTGCTTTTGAACAATTTCGTTCCGTGAAAAACATCGCATCCACGTGAGCCAATATCGGCACTAAGTGTCAAAAGTTCGCCGCGCGAGTCACGGAGAGATTTGTCGAAACGAACGCACCCAATCCACTCCAATATGTCCAAAACTCATGTTTTGGTGCTTTTGAACAATTTCGTTCCGGTGAAAAACATCGCATCCACGTGAGCCAATATCGGCACTAAGTGTCAAAAGTTCGCCGCGAGTCACGGAGAGATTTGTCGAAACGAACGCACCCAATCCACTCCAATATGTCCAAAACTCATGTTTTGGTGCTTTTGAACAATTTCGTTCCGGTGAAAAACATCGCATCCACGTGAGCCAATATCGGCACTAAGTGTCAAAAGTTCGCCGCGCGAGTCACGAGAGATTTGTCGAAACGAACGCACCCAATCCACTCCAATATGTCCAAAACTCATGTTTTGGTGCTTTTGAACAATTTCGTTCCGGTGAAAAACATCGCATCCACGTGAGCCAATATCGGCACTAAGTGTCAAAAGTTCGCCGCGAGTCACGGAGAGATTTGTCGAAACGAACGCACCCAATCCACTCCAATATGTCCAAAACTCATGTTTTGGTGCTTTTGAACAATTTCGTTCCGGTGAAAAACATCGCATCCACGTGAGCCAATATCGGCACTAAGTGTCAAAAGTTCGCCGCGCGAGTCACGGAGAGATTTGTCGAAACGAACGCACCCAATCCACTCCAATATGTCCAAAACTCATGTTTTGGTGCTTTTGAACAATTTCGTTCCGGTGAAAAACATCGCATCCACGTGAGCCAATATCGGCACTAAGTGTCAAAAGTTCGCCGCGCGAGTCACGGAGAGATTTGTCGAAACGAACGCACCCAATCCACTCCAATATGTCCAAAACTCATGTTTTGGTGCTTTTGAACAATTTCGTTCCGGTGAAAAACATCGCATCCACGTGAGCCAATATCGGCACTAAGTGTCAAAAGTTCGCCGCGCGAGTCACGAGAGATTTGTCGAAACGAACGCACCCAATCCACTCCAATATGTCCAAAACTCATGTTTTGGTGCTTTTGAACAATTTCGTTCCGTGAAAAACATCGCATCCACGTGAGCCAATATCGGCACTAAGTGTCAAAAGTTCGCCGCGCGAGTCACGGAGAGATTTGTCGAAACGAACGCACCCAATCCACTCCAATATGTCCAAAACTCATGTTTTGGTGCTTTTGAACAATTTCGTTCCGTGAAAAACATCGCATCCACGTGAGCCAATATCGGCACTAAGTGTCAAAAGTTCGCCGCGCGAGTCACGGAGAGATTTGTCGAAACGAACGCACCCAATCCACTCCAATATGTCCAAAACTCATGTTTTGGTGCTTTTGAACAATTTCGTTCCGGTGAAAAACATCGCATCCACGTGAGCCAATATCGGCACTAAGTGTCAAAAGTTCGCCGCGCGAGTCACGGAGAGATTTGTCGAAACGAACGCACCCAATCCACTCCAATATGTCCAAAACTCATGTTTTGGTGCTTTTGAACAATTTCGTTCCGGTGAAAAACATCGCATCCACGTGAGCCAATATCGGCACTAAGTGTCAAAAGTTCGCCGCGCGAGTCACGGAGAGATTTGTCGAAACGAACGCACCCAATCCACTCCAATATGTCCAAAACTCATGTTTTGGTGCTTTTTGAACAATTTCGTTCCGGTGAAAAACATCGCATCCACGTGAGCCAATATCGGCACTAAGTGTCAAAAGTTCGCCGCGAGTCACGGAGAGATTTGTCGAAACGAACGCACCCAATCCACTCCAATATGTCCAAAACTCATGTTTTGGTGCTTTTGAACAATTTCGTTCCGGTGAAAAACATCGCATCCACGTGAGCCAATATCGGCACTAAGTGTCAAAAGTTCGCCGCGAGTCACGGAGAGATTTGTCGAAACGAACGCACCCAATCCACTCCAATATGTCCAAAACTCATGTTTTGGTGCTTTTGAACAATTTCGTTCCGTGAAAAACATCGCATCCACGTGAGCCAATATCGGCACTAAGTGTCAAAAGTTCGCCGCGCGAGTCACGGAGAGATTTGTCGAAACGAACGCACCCAATCCACTCCAATATGTCCAAAACTCATGTTTTGGTGCTTTTGAACAATTTCGTTCCGTGAAAAACATCGCATCCACGTGAGCCAATATCGGCACTAAGTGTCAAAAGTTCGCCGCGCGAGTCACGGAGAGATTTGTCGAAACGAACGCACCCAATCCACTCCAATATGTCCAAAACTCATGTTTTGGTGCTTTTGAACAATTTCGTTCCGGTGAAAAACATCGCATCCACGTGAGCCAATATCGGCACTAAGTGTCAAAAGTTCGCCGCGCGAGTCACGAGAGATTTGTCGAAACGAACGCACCCAATCCACTCCAATATGTCCAAAACTCATGTTTTGGTGCTTTTTGAAAATTTGCGTTTGTCGAAACGAACGCACCCAATCCACTCCAATATGTCCAAAACTCATGTTTTGGTGCTTTTGAACAATTTCGTTCGGTGAAAAACATCGCATCCACGTGAGCCAATAAGTGTCAGCGAGTCACGGAGAGATTTGTCGAAACGAACGCACCCAATCCACTCCAATATGTCCAAAACTCATGTTTTGGTGCTTTTGAACAATTTCGTTCCGGTGAAAAACATCGCATCCACGTGAGCCAATATCGGCACTAAGTGTCAAAAGTTCGCCGCGCGAGTCACGGAGATTTGTCGAAACGAACGCACCCAATCCACTCCAATATGTCCAAAACTCATGTTTTGGTGCTTTTGAACAATTTCGTTCCGGTGAAAAACATCGCATCCACGTGAGCCAATATCGGCACTAAGTGTCAAAAGTTCGCCGCGCGAGTCACGGAGAGATTTGTCGAAACGAACGCACCCAATCCACTCCAATATGTCCAAAACTCATGTTTTGGTGCTTTTGAACAATTTCGTTCCGTGAAAAACATCGCATCCACGTGAGCCAATATCGGCACTAAGTGTCAAAAGTTCGCCGCGCGAGTCACGGAGAGATTTGTCGAAACGAACGCACCCAATCCACTCCAATATGTCCAAAACTCATGTTTTGGTGCTTTTGAACAATTTCGTTCCGTGAAAAACATCGCATCCACGTGAGCCAATATCGGCACTAAGTGTCAAAAGTTCGCCGCGCGAGTCACGGAGAGATTTGTCGAAACGAACGCACCCAATCCACTCCAATATGTCCAAAACTCATGTTTTGGTGCTTTTGAACAATTTCGTTCCGTGAAAAACATCGCATCCACGTGAGCCAATATCGGCACTAAGTGTCAAAAGTTCGCCGCGCGAGTCACGAGAGATTTGTCGAAACGAACGCACCCAATCCACTCCAATATGTCCAAAACTCATGTTTTGGTGCTTTTGAACAATTTCGTTCCGTGAAAAACATCGCATCCACGTGAGCCAATATCGGCACTAAGTGTCAAAAGTTCGCCGCGCGAGTCACGAGAGATTTGTCGAAACGAACGCACCCAATCCACTCCAATATGTCCAAAACTCATGTTTTGGTGCTTTTGAACAATTTCGTTCCGTGAAAAACATCGCATCCACGTGAGCCAATATCGGCACTAAGTGTCAAAAGTTCGCCGCGCGAGTCACGAGAGATTTGTCGAAACGAACGCACCCAATCCACTCCAATATGTCCAAAACTCATGTTTTGGTGCTTTTGAACAATTTCGTTCCGGTGAAAAACATCGCATCCACGTGAGCCAATATCGGCACTAAGTGTCAAAAGTTCGCCGCGCGAGTCACGGAGATTTGTCGAAACGAACGCACCCAATCCACTCCAATATGTCCAAAACTCATGTTTTGGTGCTTTTGAACAATTTCGTTCCGAAAAACATCGCATCCACGTGAGCCAATATCGGCACTAAGTGTCAAAAGTTCGCCGCGCGAGTCACGGAGAGATTTGTCGAAACGAACGCACCCAATCCACTCCAATATGTCCAAAACTCATGTTTTGGTGCTTTTGGTGCTTTTTGAACAATTCGCATCCGTGAAATATCGCACTCCAGTGAAAGTTCGCGCGTCAAAGTTCGAAACGAGTCAGGTCCATTTTCCAAATTTTTGTTCCAAATGTCGCATCCACGTGAGCCAATATCGGCACTGTGTCAAAAGCCGTCCGAGTCAAAGATTTGTCGAAAGTCGCACCCAATCCACTCGCATGTCAAAACTCAAATGGTCTTTTGAACAATGTTTGTGAAATCCCACGTGAACCAATATCGGCACTAAGTAAGTTCCGTGAGTCACGGAAGATTTGTCGAAACGAACGCACCCAATCCACTCCAATATGTCCAAAACTCATGTTTTGGTGCTTTTGAACAATTTCGTTCCAAAACATCGCATCCACGTGAGCACCGGACAAGTTCCAGAGTCGAAGAGACCGAACCCAATCCACTCCAAAATCCAACTTGTTGGTGCTTTTTGAACAATTTCGTTCCTGAAAAACATCGCATCCACGTGAGCCAATACGCACTAAGTGTTCGCGCGAAAAGAGATTTGTCGAAACGAACGCACCCAATCAATATGTCCAAAACTCATGTTTTGGTGCTTTTGAACAATTTCGTTCCGGTGAAAAACATCGCATCCACGTGAGCCAATATCGACTAAGTGTCAAAAGTTCGCCGCGAGTCACGAGAGATTTGTCGAAACGAACGCACCCAATCCACTCCAATATGTCCAAAACTCATGTTTTGGTGCTTTTGAACAATTTCGTTCCGTGAAAAACATCGCATCCACGTGAGCCAATATCGGCACTAGTGTCAAAAGTTCGCCGAGTCACGAGAGATTTGTCGAAACGAACGCACCCAATCCACTCCAATATGTCCAAAACTCATGTTTTGGTGCTTTTGAACAATTTCGTTCCGTGAAAAACATCGCATCCACGTGAGCCAATAAGAAGTGTCAAAAGTGCCGCGAGTCAAGACACTCCAACGAACGTCCCAAACCACATATGTCCAAAACTCATGTTTTGGTGCTTTTGAACAATCCGTGAAAAACATCGCATCCACGTGAGCCAATATCAAAAAGTAAAGTTCGCGACACCCAATCCACTCCAATATGTCCAAAACTCATGTTTTGGTGCTTTTGAACAATTTCGTTGGTGAAAAACATCGCATCCACGTTGAACGTGTAAAAATCGCCGCGAGTCACGGAGATTTGTCGAAACGAACGCACCCAATCCACGAGTCCAAAACTCATGTTTTGGTGCTTTTGAACAATTTCGTGAAAATTCGCACTGTGTCAAATCGCACTTACGTGAACAAGTTTGTTCGAACCAACGCATCCAGAGTTTTGTCGAACAATTTCGCCACAGTCAAGGCACGTGAAACCCGCAAATTCCATGTTTTGAACGTGCACCATTCCACTATGTAAAAAAAGTTCGCCGTTCGTTTGTGAAACGATCCACTCCATATATCCACAAACTGTGTTTTGGTGCAACAATTTCCGAAAAAATCGCATCCATCCAAAATCGCATCCACAAAGTTCAACGCGAGTCAAATTTTGAAACAAATCGCACCCAATCCAAAAATATGTCCAAAACTCATTTTTGGTGCTTTTGAGGCGGTGAATTTGGGCCAAGTGAAAAAAGTTCGGTGAAAAAGATTTGTCGAAACGAACGCACCCAATCCACTCCAATATGTCCAAAACTCATGTTTTGGTGCTTTGTCAATTTCGTTGTGAAAAACATCGCACCAAGTCAACTATAAACTCAGAGAATTGTCGAAACGGAATCCAAAATTTGTTTTGGTCCAAGTTCGCGCGCATCTGAGATTCCCGAAACGCACTGTGAGAATATGGCAAAACTCAAAGCACTCAATTTGTCGGAAAAAACAATCCAAAACGCACAACGCACTAAGTCAAAATTCTGAGTCAAGATTTCGAAACGAACGCACCCAATCCACTCCAATATGTCCAAAACTCATGTTTTGGTGCTTTTGAACAATTTCGTTCCGGAAAAACGTGAGCATCCACGTGAGCCAATACACTCAGTGAGTCCAAACGAACGCACCCAATCCACTCCAATATGTCCAAAACTCATGTTTTGGTGCTTTTGAACAATTTCGTTCCGTGAAAATCGCATCACGTGAGCCAATATCCACTAAAAAGTTCGCCGCGAGTCACGAAGAGATTTGTCGAAACGAACGCACCCAATCCACTCCTATGTCCAAAACTCATGTTTTGGTGCTTTTGAACAATTTCGTCCGTGAAAACATCGCATCGTGAGAAAAGTGTTCCCGCGAACGGAGAGATTTTGAAAACCCAATCCACTCCAATATGTCCAAAAATTCTTTTTGTCAATTTCGCCCAAAACATCGTCCAAAACCAATATCGCACTATTGAACGCGCGCCCATGTCCAACGTGCAAATTCCACTAAGTCCAAAGTCCCGGTGTCAAAAACATTTTGCTTTTGAACAATTCGCAGTCAGTCAAACGAACCACCCAATCCACTCCAATATGTCCAAAACTCATGTTGGTGCCAACAAAGTGTGAAAAATCGCAACCCAATCCTAATATGTCCAAAACTCATGTTTTGGTGCTTTTGAACAATTTCCAAAACTCATGTTTTGGTGCTTTTGAACAATTTCGTGAGCCAACATCGCGTGAAAATCGGCAAGTCAAAGTTTTTCAAACGAAGCAATCACTCCCAATAACTCCAAAACTCATGTTTTGGTGCTTTTGAACAATTTCGTTCGGGTGAAAAACATCGCATCCACGTGAGCCAATATCGGCACTAAGTGAAAAGTCGGAGATTTGTCGAAACGAACGCACCCAATCCACTCCAATATGTCCAAAACTCATGTTTTGGTGCTTTTGAACAATCCTTTTGAACAATCGCATCCACGCATCCACGTGAGCCAAGTGTCAAGTGTCAAAAGTTGAGCGCGAGTGAGAGATTTGTCGAAACGAACGCACCCAATCCACTCCAATATGTCCAAAACTCATGTTTTGGTGCTTTTTGAACAATTTCGTTTTTCGCATCCACGTGAGCCAATATCGCACTAAGTGAGCCAAGTAGAGATTTGTCGAAACGAACGCACCCAATCCACTCCAATATGTCCAAAACTCATGTTTTGCTTTTTGAACAATTTCTTTGTGAAAACGATCGCACCCAATCCACTCCAATATCGCCAAAACACATGTTTTGCGCACAACAATTTGTCCAAAACTCGCATCCACTGAGCCAATATCGGCACTCGTTCAAACGTGCGGCAAGTCAGAGATTTGTCGAAACGAAGCCAAAATCCACCAATTTGTCCAAGTTTTTTGTGGTGAAAAACGCATCCACGTCGCATCCGCTGAGTGTCAATTCGCTAAGTCAAAGTTCGTCCGCGAGTCACAGATTTGTCGAAAACAACGCACAAAACATCTAATTGACTCAGATTTTTTTTTTGAACAATTTCCACTCCGTCCAAAACTCATGTTTTGTGCTTTTGAACAATGAAGTTCGCAAAAGTGTCGAACGCCAATCCACAAAATTTGTCCAAAACTCATGTTGTTTTTGTGATTCGCCCGAAAACATCGCATCCACGTGAGCCAATCCAATATGTCCAAAACTCATGTTTTTTTTTTTCGTCAAAACATCGCATCCACGTAATCCAATATAATTTTCAAAAAATTCGTGGTGAAAAAAAGAAAAAACGCACCAAGGAGTGAAAAGAGTGTAAGAAATCCAGAGATGAAAAAACTCATGTTTTGGTAATCAACTCAAACGTTGTGAGCTTTTTGACTTGTCAATTTGCCCGCATTCCAATATGTCCAAAACTCATGTTTTGGTGCTTTTGAACAATTTTCCGCATCCACGTGAGCCAATTTCGAAAAAGTTCGCCACGTGAGTCACTTTTGTCGAAACGAACGCACCCAATCCACTCCAATATGTCCAAAACTCATGTGCTTTTTTCTTTTGAACCATCCACCTAAAAACAAAGTGAGCCAACGAGAGATTTGTCGAAAACCCAATCCACTCCAATATGTCCAAAACTCATGTTTTGGTGCTTGTTGAACTTTTGTTTTCTTGAAAAACATCGCATCCACGTGAGCCAATATCGGCACTAAGTGTCAAAAGTTCGCCGCGCGAGTCACGAGAGAACGAACGAACCCACTCCAATATGTCCAAAACTCATGTTTTGGTGCTTTTGAACAATTTCGTTCCGGTGAAAAACATCGCATCCACGTGAGCCAATATCGGCACTAAGTGTCAAAAGTTCGCCGCGCGAGTCACGGAGATTTGTCGAAACGAACGCACCCAATCCACTCCAATATGTCCAAAACTCATGTTTTGGTGCTTTTGAACAATTTCGTTCCGGTGAAAAACATCGCATCCACGTGAGCCAATATCGGCACTAAGTGTCAAAAGTTCGCCGCGCGAGTCACGGAGAGATTTGTCGAAACGAACGCACCCAATCCACTCCAATATGTCCAAAACTCATGTTTTGGTGCTTTTGAACAATTTCGTTCCGGTGAAAAACATCGCATCCACGTGAGCCAATATCGGCACTAAGTGTCAAAAGTTCGCCGCGCGAGTCACGGAGAGATTTGTCGAAACGAACGCACCCAATCCACTCCAATATGTCCAAAACTCATGTTTTGGTGCTTTTGAACAATTTCGTTCCGGTGAAAAACATCGCATCCACGTGAGCCAATATCGGCACTAAGTGTCAAAAGTTCGCCGCGCGAGTCACGAGAGATTTGTCGAAACGAACGCACCCAATCCACTCCAATATGTCCAAAACTCATGTTTTGGTGCTTTTGAACAATTTCGTTCCGGTGAAAACATCGCATCCACGTGAGCCAATATCGGCACTAAGTGTCAAAAGTTCGCCGCGCGAGTCACGGAGAGATTTGTCGAAACGAACGCACCCAATCCACTCCAATATGTCCAAAACTCATGTTTTGGTGCTTTTGAACAATTTCGTTCCGGTGAAAAACATCGCATCCACGTGAGCCAATATCGGCACTAAGTGTCAAAAGTTCGCCGCGCGAGTCACGGAGAGATTTGTCGAAACGAACGCACCCAATCCACTCCAATATGTCCAAAACTCATGTTTTGGTGCTTTTGAACAATTTCGTTCCGTGAAAAACATCGCATCCACGTGAGCCAATATCGGCACTAAGTGTCAAAAGTTCGCCGCGCGAGTCACGGAGAGATTTGTCGAAACGAACGCACCCAATCCACTCCAATATGTCCAAAACTCATGTTTTGGTGCTTTTGAACAATTTCGTTCCGTGAAAAACATCGCATCCACGTGAGCCAATATCGGCACTAAGTGTCAAAAGTTCGCCGCGCGAGTCACGGAGAGATTTGTCGAAACGAACGCACCCAATCCACTCCAATATGTCCAAAACTCATGTTTTGGTGCTTTTGAACAATTTCGTTCCGGTGAAAAACATCGCATCCACGTGAGCCAATATCGGCACTAAGTGTCAAAAGTTCGCGCGAGTCACGGAGAGATTTGTCGAAACGAACGCACCCAATCCACTCCAATATGTCCAAAACTCATGTTTTGGTGCTTTTGAACAATTTCGTTCCGGTGAAAAACATCGCATCCACGTGAGCCAATATCGGCACTAAGTGTCAAAAGTTCGCCGCGCGAGTCACGGAGAGATTTGTCGAAACGAACGCACCCAATCCACTCCAATATGTCCAAAACTCATGTTTTGGTGCTTTTGAACAATTTCGTTCCGTGAAAAACATCGCATCCACGTGAGCCAATATCGGCACTAAGTGTCAAAAGTTCGCGAGTCACGGAGAGATTTGTCGAAACGAACGCACCCAATCCACTCCAATATGTCCAAAACTCATGTTTTGGTGCTTTTGAACAATTTCGTTCCGTGAAAAACATCGCATCCACGTGAGCCAATATCGGCACTAAGTGTCAAAAGTTCGCCGCGCGAGTCACGGAGATTTGTCGAAACGAACGCACCCAATCCACTCCAATATGTCCAAAACTCATGTTTTGGTGCTTTTGAACAATTTCGTTCCGGTGAAAAACATCGCATCCACGTGAGCCAATATCGGCACTAAGTGTCAAAAGTTCGCCGCGCGAGTCACGGAGAGATTTGTCGAAACGAACGCACCCAATCCACTCCAATATGTCCAAAACTCATGTTTTGGTGCTTTTGAACAATTTCGTTCCGGTGAAAAACATCGCATCCACGTGAGCCAATATCGGCACTAAGTGTCAAAAGTTCGCCGCGCGAGTCACGGAGAGATTTGTCGAAACGAACGCACCCAATCCACTCCAATATGTCCAAAACTCATGTTTTGGTGCTTTTGAACAATTTCGTTCCGGTGAAAAACATCGCATCCACGTGAGCCAATATCGGCACTAAGTGTCAAAAGTTCGCCGCGCGAGTCACGGAGAGATTTGTCGAAACGAACGCACCCAATCCACTCCAATATGTCCAAAACTCATGTTTTGGTGCTTTTGAACAATTTCGTTCCGTGAAAAACATCGCATCCACGTGAGCCAATATCGGCACTAAGTGTCAAAAGTTCGCCGCGCGAGTCACGGAGAGATTTGTCGAAACGAACGCACCCAATCCACTCCAATATGTCCAAAACTCATGTTTTGGTGCTTTTGAACAATTTCGTTCCGGTGAAAAACATCGCATCCACGTGAGCCAATATCGGCACTAAGTGTCAAAAGTTCGCCGCGCGAGTCACGGAGAGATTTGTCGAAACGAACGCACCCAATCCACTCCAATATGTCCAAAACTCATGTTTTGGTGCTTTTGAACAATTTCGTTCCGGTGAAAAACATCGCATCCACGTGAGCCAATATCGGCACTAAGTGTCAAAAGTTCGCCGCGCGAGTCACGGAGAGATTTGTCGAAACGAACGCACCCAATCCACTCCAATATGTCCAAAACTCATGTTTTGGTGCTTTTGAACAATTTCGTTCCGGTGAAAAACATCGCATCCACGTGAGCCAATATCGGCACTAAGTGTCAAAAGTTCGCCGCGCGAGTCACGGAGAGATTTGTCGAAACGAACGCACCCAATCCACTCCAATATGTCCAAAACTCATGTTTTGGTGCTTTTGAACAATTTCGTTCCGGTGAAAAACATCGCATCCACGTGAGCCAATATCGGCACTAAGTGTCAAAAGTTCGCCGCGAGTCACGGAGAGATTTGTCGAAACGAACGCACCCAATCCACTCCAATATGTCCAAAACTCATGTTTTGGTGCTTTTGAACAATTTCGTTCCGGTGAAAAACATCGCATCCACGTGAGCCAATATCGGCACTAAGTGTCAAAAGTTCGCCGCGCGAGTCACGGAGAGATTTGTCGAAACGAACGCACCCAATCCACTCCAATATGTCCAAAACTCATGTTTTGGTGCTTTTGAACAATTTCGTTCCGGTGAAAAACATCGCATCCACGTGAGCCAATATCGGCACTAAGTGTCAAAAGTTCGCCGCGAGTCACGGAGAGATTTGTCGAAACGAACGCACCCAATCCACTCCAATATGTCCAAAACTCATGTTTTGGTGCTTTTGAACAATTTCGTTCCGTGAAAAACATCGCATCCACGTGAGCCAATATCGGCACTAAGTGTCAAAAGTTCGCCGCGCGAGTCACGGAGAGATTTGTCGAAACGAACGCACCCAATCCACTCCAATATGTCCAAAACTCATGTTTTGGTGCTTTTGAACAATTTCGTTCCGGTGAAAAACATCGCATCCACGTGAGCCAATATCGGCACTAAGTGTCAAAAGTTCGCCGCGCGAGTCACGGAGATTTGTCGAAACGAACGCACCCAATCCACTCCAATATGTCCAAAACTCATGTTTTGGTGCTTTTGAACAATTTCGTTCCGGTGAAAAACATCGCATCCACGTGAGCCAATATCGGCACTAAGTGTCAAAAGTTCGCGCGAGTCACGGAGAGATTTGTCGAAACGAACGCACCCAATCCACTCCAATATGTCCAAAACTCATGTTTTGGTGCTTTTGAACAATTTCGTTCCGGTGAAAAACATCGCATCCACGTGAGCCAATATCGGCACTAAGTGTCAAAAGTTCGCCGCGCGAGTCACGGAGAGATTTGTCGAAACGAACGCACCCAATCCACTCCAATATGTCCAAAACTCATGTTTTGGTGCTTTTGAACAATTTCGTTCCGGTGAAAAACATCGCATCCACGTGAGCCAATATCGGCACTAAGTGTCAAAAGTTCGCCGCGCGAGTCACGGAGAGATTTGTCGAAACGAACGCACCCAATCCACTCCAATATGTCCAAAACTCATGTTTTGGTGCTTTTGAACAATTTCGTTCCGTGAAAAACATCGCATCCACGTGAGCCAATATCGGCACTAAGTGTCAAAAGTTCGCCGCGCGAGTCACGGAGAGATTTGTCGAAACGAACGCACCCAATCCACTCCAATATGTCCAAAACTCATGTTTTGGTGCTTTTGAACAATTTCGTTCCTGAAAAACATCGCATCCACGTGAGCCAATATCGGCACTAAGTGTCAAAAGTTCGCCGCGCGAGTCACGGAGAGATTTGTCGAAACGAACGCACCCAATCCACTCCAATATGTCCAAAACTCATGTTTTGGTGCTTTTGAACAATTTCGTTCCGGTGAAAAACATCGCATCCACGTGAGCCAATATCGGCACTAAGTGTCAAAAGTTCGCCGCGCGAGTCACGGAGAGATTTGTCGAAACGAACGCACCCAATCCACTCCAATATGTCCAAAACTCATGTTTTGGTGCTTTTGAACAATTTCGTTCCGTGAAAAACATCGCATCCACGTGAGCCAATATCGGCACTAAGTGTCAAAAGTTCGCCGCGAGTCACGAGAGATTTGTCGAAACGAACGCACCCAATCCACTCCAATATGTCCAAAACTCATGTTTTGGTGCTTTTGAACAATTTCGGTGAAAAACATCGCATCCACGTGAGCCAATATCGGCACTAAGTGTCAAAAGTTCGCCGCGCGAGTCACGGAGAGATTTGTCGAAACGAACGCACCCAATCCACTCCAATATGTCCAAAACTCATGTTTTGGTGCTTTTGAACAATTTCGTTCCGTGAAAAACATCGCATCCACGTGAGCCAATATCGGCACTAAGTGTCAAAAGTTCGCCGCGAGTCACGGAGAGATTTGTCGAAACGAACGCACCCAATCCACTCCAATATGTCCAAAACTCATGTTTTGGTGCTTTTGAACAATTTCGTTCCGGTGAAAAACATCGCATCCACGTGAGCCAATATCGGCACTAAGTGTCAAAAGTTCGCCGCGCGAGTCACGGAGAGATTTGTCGAAACGAACGCACCCAATCCACTCCAATATGTCCAAAACTCATGTTTTGGTGCTTTTGAACAATTTCGTTCCGTGAAAAACATCGCATCCACGTGAGCCAATATCGGCACTAAGTGTCAAAAGTTCGCCGCGCGAGTCACGGAGAGATTTGTCGAAACGAACGCACCCAATCCACTCCAATATGTCCAAAACTCATGTTTTGGTGCTTTTGAACAATTTCGTTCCGGTGAAAAACATCGCATCCACGTGAGCCAATATCGGCACTAAGTGTCAAAAGTTCGCCGGAGAGATTTGTCGAAACGAACGCACCCAATCCACTCCAATATGTCCAAAACTCATGTTTTGGTGCTTTTGAACAATTTCGTGTGAGCCAAATCGCACTAAGTGTCAAAAGTTCGAGAGATTTGTCGAAACGAACGCACCCAATCCACTCCAATATGTCCAAAACTCATGTTTTGGTGCTTTTGAACAATTTCGTTGAAAAACATCGCATCCACGTGAGCCAATATCGGCACTAAGTGTCAAAAGTTCGCCGCGCGAGTCACGGAGAGATTTGTCGAAACGAACGCACCCAATCCACTCCAATATGTCCAAAACTCATGTTTTGGTGCTTTTGAACAATTTCGTTCCGGTGAAAAACATCGCATCCACGTGAGCCAATATCGGCACTAAGTGTCAAAAGTTCGCCGCGCGAGTCACGGAGAGATTTGTCGAAACGAACGCACCCAATCCACTCCAATATGTCCAAAACTCATGTTTTGGTGCTTTTGAACAATTTCGTTCCGTGAAAAACATCGCATCCACGTGAGCCAATATCGGCACTAAGTGTCAAAAGTTCGCCGCGCGAGTCACGGAGAGATTTGTCGAAACGAACGCACCCAATCCACTCCAATATGTCCAAAACTCATGTTTTGGTGCTTTTGAACAATTTCGTTCCGTGAAAAACATCGCATCCACGTGAGCCAATATCGGCACTAAGTGTCAAAAGTTCGCCGCGCGAGTCACGGAGAGATTTGTCGAAACGAACGCACCCAATCCACTCCAATATGTCCAAAACTCATGTTTTGGTGCTTTTGAACAATTTCGTTCCGTGAAAAACATCGCATCCACGTGAGCCAATATCGGCACTAAGTGTCAAAAGTTCGCCGCGAGTCACGAGAGATTTGTCGAAACGAACGCACCCAATCCACTCCAATATGTCCAAAACTCATGTTTTGGTGCTTTTGAACAATTTCGTTCCGTGAAAAACATCGCATCCACGTGAGCCAATATCGGCACTAAGTGTCAAAAGTTCGCCGCGCGAGTCACGGAGAGATTTGTCGAAACGAACGCACCCAATCCACTCCAATATGTCCAAAACTCATGTTTTGGTGCTTTTGAACAATTTCGTTCCGGTGAAAAACATCGCATCCACGTGAGCCAATATCGGCACTAAGTGTCAAAAGTTCGCCGCGCGAGTCACGGAGAGATTTGTCGAAACGAACGCACCCAATCCACTCCAATATGTCCAAAACTCATGTTTTGGTGCTTTTGAACAATTTCGTTCCGTGAAAAACATCGCATCCACGTGAGCCAATATCGGCACTAAGTGTCAAAAGTTCGCCGCGCGAGTCACGAGAGATTTGTCGAAACGAACGCACCCAATCCACTCCAATATGTCCAAAACTCATGTTTTGGTGCTTTTGAACAATTTCGTTCCGGTGAAAAACATCGCATCCACGTGAGCCAATATCGGCACTAAGTGTCAAAAGTTCGCCGCGCGAGTCACGGAGAGATTTGTCGAAACGAACGCACCCAATCCACTCCAATATGTCCAAAACTCATGTTTTGGTGCTTTTGAACAATTTCGTTCCGGTGAAAAACATCGCATCCACGTGAGCCAATATCGGCACTAAGTGTCAAAAGTTCGCCGCGAGTCACGGAGAGATTTGTCGAAACGAACGCACCCAATCCACTCCAATATGTCCAAAACTCATGTTTTGGTGCTTTTGAACAATTTCGTTCCGGAAAAACATCGCATCCACGTGAGCCAATATCGGCACTAAGTGTCAAAAGTTCGCGCGAGTCACGGAGAGATTTGTCGAAACGAACGCACCCAATCCACTCCAATATGTCCAAAACTCATGTTTTGGTGCTTTTGAACAATTTCGTTCCTGAAAAACATCGCATCCACGTGAGCCAATATCGGCACTAAGTGTCAAAAGTTCGCCGCGCGAGTCACAGAGATTTGTCGAAACGAACGCACCCAATCCACTCCAATATGTCCAAAACTCATGTTTTGGTGCTTTTGAACAATTTCGTTCCGGTGAAAAACATCGCATCCACGTGAGCCAATATCGGCACTAAGTGTCAAAAGTTCGCCGCGCGAGTCACGGAGAGATTTGTCGAAACGAACGCACCCAATCCACTCCAATATGTCCAAAACTCATGTTTTGGTGCTTTTGAACAATTTCGTTCCGGTGAAAAACATCGCATCCACGTGAGCCAATATCGGCACTAAGTGTCAAAAGTTCGCCGCGCGAGTCACGGAGAGATTTGTCGAAACGAACGCACCCAATCCACTCCAATATGTCCAAAACTCATGTTTTGGTGCTTTTGAACAATTTCGTTCCGGTGAAAAACATCGCATCCACGTGAGCCAATATCGGCACTAAGTGTCAAAAGTTCGCCGCGAGTCACGGAGAGATTTGTCGAAACGAACGCACCCAATCCACTCCAATATGTCCAAAACTCATGTTTTGGTGCTTTTGAACAATTTCGTTCCGGTGAAAAACATCGCATCCACGTGAGCCAATATCGGCACTAAGTGTCAAAAGTTCGCCGCGCGAGTCACGGAGAGATTTGTCGAAACGAACGCACCCAATCCACTCCAATATGTCCAAAACTCATGTTTTGGTGCTTTTGAACAATTTCGTTCCGTGAAAAACATCGCATCCACGTGAGCCAATATCGGCACTAAGTGTCAAAAGTTCGCCGCGCGAGTCACGGAGAGATTTGTCGAAACGAACGCACCCAATCCACTCCAATATGTCCAAAACTCATGTTTTGGTGCTTTTGAACAATTTCGTTCCGTGAAAAACATCGCATCCACGTGAGCCAATATCGGCACTAAGTGTCAAAAGTTCGCCGCGCGAGTCACGGAGAGATTTGTCGAAACGAACGCACCCAATCCACTCCAATATGTCCAAAACTCATGTTTTGGTGCTTTTGAACAATTTCGTTCCGGTGAAAAACATCGCATCCACGTGAGCCAATATCGGCACTAAGTGTCAAAAGTTCGCCGCGCGAGTCACGGAGATTTGTCGAAACGAACGCACCCAATCCACTCCAATATGTCCAAAACTCATGTTTTGGTGCTTTTGAACAATTTCGTTCCGGTGAAAAACATCGCATCCACGTGAGCCAATATCGGCACTAAGTGTCAAAAGTTCGCCGCGCGAGTCACGGAGAGATTTGTCGAAACGAACGCACCCAATCCACTCCAATATGTCCAAAACTCATGTTTTGGTGCTTTTGAACAATTTCGTTCCGTGAAAAACATCGCATCCACGTGAGCCAATATCGGCACTAAGTGTCAAAAGTTCCCGCGAGTCACGGAGAGATTTGTCGAAACGAACGCACCCAATCCACTCCAATATGTCCAAAACTCATGTTTTGGTGCTTTTGAACAATTTCGTTCCGTGAAAAACATCGCATCCACGTGAGCCAATATCGCACTAAGTGTCAAAAGTTCGCCGCGCGAGTCACGGAGAGATTTGTCGAAACGAACGCACCCAATCCACTCCAATATGTCCAAAACTCATGTTTTGGTGCTTTTGAACAATTTCGTTCCGTGAAAAACATCGCATCCACGTGAGCCAATATCGGCACTAAGTGTCAAAAGTTCGCCGCGCGAGTCACGGAGAGATTTGTCGAAACGAACGCACCCAATCCACTCCAATATGTCCAAAACTCATGTTTTGGTGCTTTTGAACAATTTCGTTCCGGTGAAAAACATCGCATCCACGTGAGCCAATATCGGCACTAAGTGTCAAAAGTTCGCCGCGCGAGTCACGAGAGATTTGTCGAAACGAACGCACCCAATCCACTCCAATATGTCCAAAACTCATGTTTTGGTGCTTTTGAACAATTTCGTTCCGTGAAAAACATCGCATCCACGTGAGCCAATATCGGCACTAAGTGTCAAAAGTTCGCCGCGCGAGTCACGGAGAGATTTGTCGAAACGAACGCACCCAATCCACTCCAATATGTCCAAAACTCATGTTTTGGTGCTTTTGAACAATTTCGTTCCGGTGAAAAACATCGCATCCACGTGAGCCAATATCGGCACTAAGTGTCAAAAGTTCGCCGCGCGAGTCACGGAGAGATTTGTCGAAACGAACGCACCCAATCCACTCCAATATGTCCAAAACTCATGTTTTGGTGCTTTTGAACAATTTCGTTCCGTGAAAAACATCGCATCCACGTGAGCCAATATCGGCACTAAGTGTCAAAAGTTCGCCGCGCGAGTCACGGAGAGATTTGTCGAAACGAACGCACCCAATCCACTCCAATATGTCCAAAACTCATGTTTTGGTGCTTTTGAACAATTTCGTTCCGTGAAAAACATCGCATCCACGTGAGCCAATATCGGCACTAAGTGTCAAAAGTTCGCCGCGCGAGTCACGAGAGATTTGTCGAAACGAACGCACCCAATCCACTCCAATATGTCCAAAACTCATGTTTTGGTGCTTTTGAACAATTTCGTTCCGGTGAAAAACATCGCATCCACGTGAGCCAATATCGGCACTAAGTGTCAAAAGTTCGCCGCGCGAGTCACGGAGAGATTTGTCGAAACGAACGCACCCAATCCACTCCAATATGTCCAAAACTCATGTTTTGGTGCTTTTGAACAATTTCGTTCCGGTGAAAAACATCGCATCCACGTGAGCCAATATCGGCACTAAGTGTCAAAAGTTCGCCGCGCGAGTCACGGAGAGATTTGTCGAAACGAACGCACCCAATCCACTCCAATATGTCCAAAACTCATGTTTTGGTGCTTTTGAACAATTTCGTTCCGTGAAAAACATCGCATCCACGTGAGCCAATATCGGCACTAAGTGTCAAAAGTTCGCCGCGAGTCACGAGAGATTTGTCGAAACGAACGCACCCAATCCACTCCAATATGTCCAAAACTCATGTTTTGGTGCTTTTGAACAATTTCGTTCCTGAAAAACATCGCATCCACGTGAGCCAATATCGGCACTAAGTGTCAAAAGTTCGCGCGAGTCACGGAGAGATTTGTCGAAACGAACGCACCCAATCCACTCCAATATGTCCAAAACTCATGTTTTGGTGCTTTTGAACAATTTCGTTCCGGTGAAAAACATCGCATCCACGTGAGCCAATATCGGCACTAAGTGTCAAAAGTTCGCCGCGCGAGTCACGGAGAGATTTGTCGAAACGAACGCACCCAATCCACTCCAATATGTCCAAAACTCATGTTTTGGTGCTTTTGAACAATTTCGTTCCGTGAAAAACATCGCATCCACGTGAGCCAATATCGGCACTAAGTGTCAAAAGTTCGCCGCGAGTCACGGAGAGATTTGTCGAAACGAACGCACCCAATCCACTCCAATATGTCCAAAACTCATGTTTTGGTGCTTTTGAACAATTTCGTTCCGTGAAAAACATCGCATCCACGTGAGCCAATATCGGCACTAAGTGTCAAAAGTTCGCCGCGCGAGTCACGGAGAGATTTGTCGAAACGAACGCACCCAATCCACTCCAATATGTCCAAAACTCATGTTTTGGTGCTTTTGAACAATTTCGTTCCGTGAAAAACATCGCATCCACGTGAGCCAATATCGGCACTAAGTGTCAAAAGTTCGCCGCGAGTCACGGAGAGATTTGTCGAAACGAACGCACCCAATCCACTCCAATATGTCCAAAACTCATGTTTTGGTGCTTTTGAACAATTTCGTTCCGGTGAAAAACATCGCATCCACGTGAGCCAATATCGGCACTAAGTGTCAAAAGTTCGCCGCGCGAGTCACGGAGAGATTTGTCGAAACGAACGCACCCAATCCACTCCAATATGTCCAAAACTCATGTTTTGGTGCTTTTGAACAATTTCGTTCCGTGAAAAACATCGCATCCACGTGAGCCAATATCGGCACTAAGTGTCAAAAGTTCGCCGCGCGAGTCACGGAGAGATTTGTCGAAACGAACGCACCCAATCCACTCCAATATGTCCAAAACTCATGTTTTGGTGCTTTTGAACAATTTCGTTCCGGTGAAAAACATCGCATCCACGTGAGCCAATATCGGCACTAAGTGTCAAAAGTTCGCCGCGCGAGTCACGGAGAGATTTGTCGAAACGAACGCACCCAATCCACTCCAATATGTCCAAAACTCATGTTTTGGTGCTTTTGAACAATTTCGTTCCGTGAAAAACATCGCATCCACGTGAGCCAATATCGGCACTAAGTGTCAAAAGTTCGCCGCGCGAGTCACGGAGAGATTTGTCGAAACGAACGCACCCAATCCACTCCAATATGTCCAAAACTCATGTTTTGGTGCTTTTGAACAATTTCGTTCCGGTGAAAAACATCGCATCCACGTGAGCCAATATCGGCACTAAGTGTCAAAAGTTCGCCGCGAGTCACGAGAGATTTGTCGAAACGAACGCACCCAATCCACTCCAATATGTCCAAAACTCATGTTTTGGTGCTTTTGAACAATTTCGTTCCGTGAAAAACATCGCATCCACGTGAGCCAATATCGGCACTAAGTGTCAAAAGTTCGCCGCGCGAGTCACGGAGAGATTTGTCGAAACGAACGCACCCAATCCACTCCAATATGTCCAAAACTCATGTTTTGGTGCTTTTGAACAATTTCGTTCCGGTGAAAAACATCGCATCCACGTGAGCCAATATCGGCACTAAGTGTCAAAAGTTCGCCGCGCGAGTCACGAGAGATTTGTCGAAACGAACGCACCCAATCCACTCCAATATGTCCAAAACTCATGTTTTGGTGCTTTTGAACAATTTCGTTCCGGTGAAAAACATCGCATCCACGTGAGCCAATATCGGCACTAAGTGTCAAAAGTTCGCCGCGCGAGTCACGGAGAGATTTGTCGAAACGAACGCACCCAATCCACTCCAATATGTCCAAAACTCATGTTTTGGTGCTTTTGAACAATTTCGTTCCGTGAAAAACATCGCATCCACGTGAGCCAATATCGGCACTAAGTGTCAAAAGTTCGCCGCGCGAGTCACGGAGAGATTTGTCGAAACGAACGCACCCAATCCACTCCAATATGTCCAAAACTCATGTTTTGGTGCTTTTGAACAATTTCGTTCCGGTGAAAAACATCGCATCCACGTGAGCCAATATCGGCACTAAGTGTCAAAAGTTCGCCGCGAGTCACGGAGAGATTTGTCGAAACGAACGCACCCAATCCACTCCAATATGTCCAAAACTCATGTTTTGGTGCTTTTGAACAATTTCGTTCCGGTGAAAAACATCGCATCCACGTGAGCCAATATCGGCACTAAGTGTCAAAAGTTCGCCGCGCGAGTCACGGAGAGATTTGTCGAAACGAACGCACCCAATCCACTCCAATATGTCCAAAACTCATGTTTTGGTGCTTTTGAACAATTTCGTTCCGTGAAAAACATCGCATCCACGTGAGCCAATATCGGCACTAAGTGTCAAAAGTTCGCCGCGAGTCACGGAGAGATTTGTCGAAACGAACGCACCCAATCCACTCCAATATGTCCAAAACTCATGTTTTGGTGCTTTTGAACAATTTCGTTCCGGAAAAACATCGCATCCACGTGAGCCAATATCGGCACTAAGTGTCAAAAGTTCGCCGCGAGTCACGGAGAGATTTGTCGAAACGAACGCACCCAATCCACTCCAATATGTCCAAAACTCATGTTTTGGTGCTTTTGAACAATTTCGTTCCGGTGAAAAACATCGCATCCACGTGAGCCAATATCGGCACTAAGTGTCAAAAGTTCGCCGCGCGAGTCACGGAGAGATTTGTCGAAACGAACGCACCCAATCCACTCCAATATGTCCAAAACTCATGTTTTGGTGCTTTTGAACAATTTCGTTCCGGTGAAAAACATCGCATCCACGTGAGCCAATATCGGCACTAAGTGTCAAAAGTTCGCCGCGCGAGTCACGAGAGATTTGTCGAAACGAACGCACCCAATCCACTCCAATATGTCCAAAACTCATGTTTTGGTGCTTTTGAACAATTTCGTTCCGTGAAAAACATCGCATCCACGTGAGCCAATATCGGCACTAAGTGTCAAAAGTTCGCCGCGCGAGTCACGGAGAGATTTGTCGAAACGAACGCACCCAATCCACTCCAATATGTCCAAAACTCATGTTTTGGTGCTTTTGAACAATTTCGTTCCGGTGAAAAACATCGCATCCACGTGAGCCAATATCGGCACTAAGTGTCAAAAGTTCGCCGCGCGAGTCACGGAGAGATTTGTCGAAACGAACGCACCCAATCCACTCCAATATGTCCAAAACTCATGTTTTGGTGCTTTTGAACAATTTCGTTCCGTGAAAAACATCGCATCCACGTGAGCCAATATCGGCACTAAGTGTCAAAAGTTCGCCGCGCGAGTCACGGAGAGATTTGTCGAAACGAACGCACCCAATCCACTCCAATATGTCCAAAACTCATGTTTTGGTGCTTTTGAACAATTTCGTTCCGTGAAAAACATCGCATCCACGTGAGCCAATATCGGCACTAAGTGTCAAAAGTTCGCCGCGCGAGTCACGGAGAGATTTGTCGAAACGAACGCACCCAATCCACTCCAATATGTCCAAAACTCATGTTTTGGTGCTTTTGAACAATTTCGTTCCGGTGAAAAACATCGCATCCACGTGAGCCAATATCGGCACTAAGTGTCAAAAGTTCGCCGCGCGAGTCACGGAGAGATTTGTCGAAACGAACGCACCCAATCCACTCCAATATGTCCAAAACTCATGTTTTGGTGCTTTTGAACAATTTCGTTCCGGTGAAAAACATCGCATCCACGTGAGCCAATATCGGCACTAAGTGTCAAAAGTTCGCCGCGCGAGTCACGGAGAGATTTGTCGAAACGAACGCACCCAATCCACTCCAATATGTCCAAAACTCATGTTTTGGTGCTTTTGAACAATTTCGTTCCGTGAAAAACATCGCATCCACGTGAGCCAATATCGGCACTAAGTGTCAAAAGTTCGCCGCGAGTCACGAGAGATTTGTCGAAACGAACGCACCCAATCCACTCCAATATGTCCAAAACTCATGTTTTGGTGCTTTTGAACAATTTCGTTCCGGTGAAAAACATCGCATCCACGTGAGCCAATATCGGCACTAAGTGTCAAAAGTTCGCCGCGCGAGTCACGGAGAGATTTGTCGAAACGAACGCACCCAATCCACTCCAATATGTCCAAAACTCATGTTTTGGTGCTTTTGAACAATTTCGTTCCGGTGAAAAACATCGCATCCACGTGAGCCAATATCGGCACTAAGTGTCAAAAGTTCGCCGCGCGAGTCACGGAGAGATTTGTCGAAACGAACGCACCCAATCCACTCCAATATGTCCAAAACTCATGTTTTGGTGCTTTTGAACAATTTCGTTCCGGTGAAAAACATCGCATCCACGTGAGCCAATATCGGCACTAAGTGTCAAAAGTTCGCCGCGCGAGTCACGGAGAGATTTGTCGAAACGAACGCACCCAATCCACTCCAATATGTCCAAAACTCATGTTTTGGTGCTTTTGAACAATTTCGTTCCGTGAAAAACATCGCATCCACGTGAGCCAATATCGGCACTAAGTGTCAAAAGTTCGCCGCGCGAGTCACGGAGAGATTTGTCGAAACGAACGCACCCAATCCACTCCAATATGTCCAAAACTCATGTTTTGGTGCTTTTGAACAATTTCGTTCCGTGAAAAACATCGCATCCACGTGAGCCAATATCGGCACTAAGTGTCAAAAGTTCGCGCGCGAGTCACGGAGAGATTTGTCGAAACGAACGCACCCAATCCACTCCAATATGTCCAAAACTCATGTTTTGGTGCTTTTGAACAATTTCGGTGAAAAACATCGCATCCACGTGAGCCAATATCGGCACTAAGTGTCAAAAGTTCGCCGCGCGAGTCACGGAGATTTGTCGAAACGAACGCACCCAATCCACTCCAATATGTCCAAAACTCATGTTTTGGTGCTTTTGAACAATTTCGTTCCGTGAAAAACATCGCATCCACGTGAGCCAATATCGGCACTAAGTGTCAAAAGTTCGCCGCGCGAGTCACGGAGAGATTTGTCGAAACGAACGCACCCAATCCACTCCAATATGTCCAAAACTCATGTTTTGGTGCTTTTGAACAATTTCGTTCCGGTGAAAAACATCGCATCCACGTGAGCCAATATCGGCACTAAGTGTCAAAAGTTCGCCGCGAGTCACGAGAGATTTGTCGAAACGAACGCACCCAATCCACTCCAATATGTCCAAAACTCATGTTTTGGTGCTTTTGAACAATTTCGTTCCGGAAAAACATCGCATCCACGTGAGCCAATATCGGCACTAAGTGTCAAAAGTTCGCCGCGAGTCACGAGAGATTTGTCGAAACGAACGCACCCAATCCACTCCAATATGTCCAAAACTCATGTTTTGGTGCTTTTGAACAATTTCGTTCCGTGAAAAACATCGCATCCACGTGAGCCAATATCGGCACTAAGTGTCAAAAGTTCGCCGCGCGAGTCACGAGAGATTTGTCGAAACGAACGCACCCAATCCACTCCAATATGTCCAAAACTCATGTTTTGGTGCTTTTGAACAATTTCGTTCCGTGAAAAACATCGCATCCACGTGAGCCAATATCGGCACTAAGTGTCAAAAGTTCGCCGCGCGAGTCACGGAGAGATTTGTCGAAACGAACGCACCCAATCCACTCCAATATGTCCAAAACTCATGTTTTGGTGCTTTTGAACAATTTCGTTCCGGTGAAAAACATCGCATCCACGTGAGCCAATATCGGCACTAAGTGTCAAAAGTTCGCCGCGCGAGTCACGAGAGATTTGTCGAAACGAACGCACCCAATCCACTCCAATATGTCCAAAACTCATGTTTTGGTGCTTTTGAACAATTTCGTTCCGGTGAAAAACATCGCATCCACGTGAGCCAATATCGGCACTAAGTGTCAAAAGTTCGCCGCGAGTCACGGAGAGATTTGTCGAAACGAACGCACCCAATCCACTCCAATATGTCCAAAACTCATGTTTTGGTGCTTTTGAACAATTTCGTTCCGGAAAAACATCGCATCCACGTGAGCCAATATCGGCACTAAGTGTCAAAAGTTCGCCGCGAGTCACGGAGAGATTTGTCGAAACGAACGCACCCAATCCACTCCAATATGTCCAAAACTCATGTTTTGGTGCTTTTGAACAATTTCGTTCCGGAAAAACATCGCATCCACGTGAGCCAATATCGGCACTAAGTGTCAAAAGTTCGCCGCGCGAGTCACGGAGAGATTTGTCGAAACGAACGCACCCAATCCACTCCAATATGTCCAAAACTCATGTTTTGGTGCTTTTGAACAATTTCGTTCCGTGAAAAACATCGCATCCACGTGAGCCAATATCGGCACTAAGTGTCAAAAGTTCGCGCGAGTCACGGAGAGATTTGTCGAAACGAACGCACCCAATCCACTCCAATATGTCCAAAACTCATGTTTTGGTGCTTTTGAACAATTTCGTTCCGGTGAAAAACATCGCATCCACGTGAGCCAATATCGGCACTAAGTGTCAAAAGTTCGCCGCGCGAGTCACGGAGAGATTTGTCGAAACGAACGCACCCAATCCACTCCAATATGTCCAAAACTCATGTTTTGGTGCTTTTGAACAATTTCGTTCCGTGAAAAACATCGCATCCACGTGAGCCAATATCGGCACTAAGTGTCAAAAGTTCGCCGCGCGAGTCACGGAGAGATTTGTCGAAACGAACGCACCCAATCCACTCCAATATGTCCAAAACTCATGTTTTGGTGCTTTTGAACAATTTCGTTCCGGTGAAAAACATCGCATCCACGTGAGCCAATATCGGCACTAAGTGTCAAAAGTTCGCCGCGCGAGTCACGAGAGATTTGTCGAAACGAACGCACCCAATCCACTCCAATATGTCCAAAACTCATGTTTTGGTGCTTTTGAACAATTTCGTTCCGTGAAAAACATCGCATCCACGTGAGCCAATATCGGCACTAAGTGTCAAAAGTTCGCCGCGCGAGTCACGAGAGATTTGTCGAAACGAACGCACCCAATCCACTCCAATATGTCCAAAACTCATGTTTTGGTGCTTTTGAACAATTTCGTTCCGGTGAAAAACATCGCATCCACGTGAGCCAATATCGGCACTAAGTGTCAAAAGTTCGCCGCGAGTCACGGAGAGATTTGTCGAAACGAACGCACCCAATCCACTCCAATATGTCCAAAACTCATGTTTTGGTGCTTTTGAACAATTTCGTTCCGGTGAAAAACATCGCATCCACGTGAGCCAATATCGGCACTAAGTGTCAAAAGTTCGCCGCGCGAGTCACGGAGAGATTTGTCGAAACGAACGCACCCAATCCACTCCAATATGTCCAAAACTCATGTTTTGGTGCTTTTGAACAATTTCGTTCCGGTGAAAAACATCGCATCCACGTGAGCCAATATCGGCACTAAGTGTCAAAAGTTCGCCGCGCGAGTCACGGAGAGATTTGTCGAAACGAACGCACCCAATCCACTCCAATATGTCCAAAACTCATGTTTTGGTGCTTTTGAACAATTTCGTTCCGTGAAAAACATCGCATCCACGTGAGCCAATATCGGCACTAAGTGTCAAAAGTTCGCCGCGCGAGTCACGGAGAGATTTGTCGAAACGAACGCACCCAATCCACTCCAATATGTCCAAAACTCATGTTTTGGTGCTTTTGAACAATTTCGTTCCGGTGAAAAACATCGCATCCACGTGAGCCAATATCGGCACTAAGTGTCAAAAGTTCGCCGCGCGAGTCACGGAGAGATTTGTCGAAACGAACGCACCCAATCCACTCCAATATGTCCAAAACTCATGTTTTGGTGCTTTTGAACAATTTCGTTCCGTGAAAAACATCGCATCCACGTGAGCCAATATCGGCACTAAGTGTCAAAAGTTCGCCGCGCGAGTCACGGAGAGATTTGTCGAAACGAACGCACCCAATCCACTCCAATATGTCCAAAACTCATGTTTTGGTGCTTTTGAACAATTTCGTTCCGGTGAAAAACATCGCATCCACGTGAGCCAATATCGGCACTAAGTGTCAAAAGTTCGCCGCGCGAGTCACGGAGATTTGTCGAAACGAACGCACCCAATCCACTCCAATATGTCCAAAACTCATGTTTTGGTGCTTTTGAACAATTTCGTTCCGGTGAAAAACATCGCATCCACGTGAGCCAATATCGGCACTAAGTGTCAAAAGTTCGCCGCGAGTCACGAGAGATTTGTCGAAACGAACGCACCCAATCCACTCCAATATGTCCAAAACTCATGTTTTGGTGCTTTTGAACAATTTCGTTCCGGTGAAAAACATCGCATCCACGTGAGCCAATATCGGCACTAAGTGTCAAAAGTTCGCCGCGCGAGTCACGGAGAGATTTGTCGAAACGAACGCACCCAATCCACTCCAATATGTCCAAAACTCATGTTTTGGTGCTTTTGAACAATTTCGTTCCGTGAAAAACATCGCATCCACGTGAGCCAATATCGGCACTAAGTGTCAAAAGTTCGCCGCGCGAGTCACGGAGAGATTTGTCGAAACGAACGCACCCAATCCACTCCAATATGTCCAAAACTCATGTTTTGGTGCTTTTGAACAATTTCGTTCCGTGAAAAACATCGCATCCACGTGAGCCAATATCGGCACTAAGTGTCAAAAGTTCGCCGCGCGAGTCACGGAGAGATTTGTCGAAACGAACGCACCCAATCCACTCCAATATGTCCAAAACTCATGTTTTGGTGCTTTTGAACAATTTCGTTCCGGTGAAAAACATCGCATCCACGTGAGCCAATATCGGCACTAAGTGTCAAAAGTTGCGCGAGTCACGAGAGATTTGTCGAAACGAACGCACCCAATCCACTCCAATATGTCCAAAACTCATGTTTTGGTGCTTTTGAACAATTTCGTTCCGTGAAAAACATCGCATCCACGTGAGCCAATATCGGCACTAAGTGTCAAAAGTTCGCCGCGCGAGTCACGGAGAGATTTGTCGAAACGAACGCACCCAATCCACTCCAATATGTCCAAAACTCATGTTTTGGTGCTTTTGAACAATTTCGTTCCGGTGAAAAACATCGCATCCACGTGAGCCAATATCGGCACTAAGTGTCAAAAGTTCGCCGCGCGAGTCACGGAGAGATTTGTCGAAACGAACGCACCCAATCCACTCCAATATGTCCAAAACTCATGTTTTGGTGCTTTTGAACAATTTCGTTCCGGTGAAAAACATCGCATCCACGTGAGCCAATATCGGCACTAAGTGTCAAAAGTTCGCCGCGCGAGTCACGGAGATTTGTCGAAACGAACGCACCCAATCCACTCCAATATGTCCAAAACTCATGTTTTGGTGCTTTTGAACAATTTCGTTCCGTGAAAAACATCGCATCCACGTGAGCCAATATCGGCACTAAGTGTCAAAAGTTCGCCGCGCGAGTCACGGAGAGATTTGTCGAAACGAACGCACCCAATCCACTCCAATATGTCCAAAACTCATGTTTTGGTGCTTTTGAACAATTTCGTTCCGGTGAAAAACATCGCATCCACGTGAGCCAATATCGGCACTAAGTGTCAAAAGTTCGCCGCGCGAGTCACGGAGAGATTTGTCGAAACGAACGCACCCAATCCACTCCAATATGTCCAAAACTCATGTTTTGGTGCTTTTGAACAATTTCGTTCCGTGAAAAACATCGCATCCACGTGAGCCAATATCGGCACTAAGTGTCAAAAGTTCGCCGCGCGAGTCACGGAGAGATTTGTCGAAACGAACGCACCCAATCCACTCCAATATGTCCAAAACTCATGTTTTGGTGCTTTTGAACAATTTCGTTCCGTGAAAAACATCGCATCCACGTGAGCCAATATCGGCACTAAGTGTCAAAAGTTCGCCGCGCGAGTCACGGAGAGATTTGTCGAAACGAACGCACCCAATCCACTCCAATATGTCCAAAACTCATGTTTTGGTGCTTTTGAACAATTTCGTTCCGTGAAAAACATCGCATCCACGTGAGCCAATATCGGCACTAAGTGTCAAAAGTTCGCCGCGAGTCACGGAGAGATTTGTCGAAACGAACGCACCCAATCCACTCCAATATGTCCAAAACTCATGTTTTGGTGCTTTTGAACAATTTCGTTCCGTGAAAAACATCGCATCCACGTGAGCCAATATCGGCACTAAGTGTCAAAAGTTCGCCGCGCGAGTCACGAGAGATTTGTCGAAACGAACGCACCCAATCCACTCCAATATGTCCAAAACTCATGTTTTGGTGCTTTTGAACAATTTCGTTCCGGTGAAAAACATCGCATCCACGTGAGCCAATATCGGCACTAAGTGTCAAAAGTTCGCCGCGCGAGTCACGGAGAGATTTGTCGAAACGAACGCACCCAATCCACTCCAATATGTCCAAAACTCATGTTTTGGTGCTTTTGAACAATTTCGTTCCGGTGAAAAACATCGCATCCACGTGAGCCAATATCGGCACTAAGTGTCAAAAGTTCGCCGCGCGAGTCACGGAGAGATTTGTCGAAACGAACGCACCCAATCCACTCCAATATGTCCAAAACTCATGTTTTGGTGCTTTTGAACAATTTCGTTCCGTGAAAAACATCGCATCCACGTGAGCCAATATCGGCACTAAGTGTCAAAAGTTCGCCGCGAGTCACTGAGAGATTTGTCGAAACGAACGCACCCAATCCACTCCAATATGTCCAAAACTCATGTTTTGGTGCTTTTGAACAATTTCGTTCCGTGAAAAACATCGCATCCACGTGAGCCAATATCGGCACTAAGTGTCAAAAGTTCGCCGCGCGAGTCACGGAGAGATTTGTCGAAACGAACGCACCCAATCCACTCCAATATGTCCAAAACTCATGTTTTGGTGCTTTTGAACAATTTCGTTCCGGTGAAAAACATCGCATCCACGTGAGCCAATATCGGCACTAAGTGTCAAAAGTTCGCCGCGCGAGTCACGGAGAGATTTGTCGAAACGAACGCACCCAATCCACTCCAATATGTCCAAAACTCATGTTTTGGTGCTTTTGAACAATTTCGTTCCGGTGAAAAACATCGCATCCACGTGAGCCAATATCGGCACTAAGTGTCAAAAGTTCGCCGCGCGAGTCACGGAGAGATTTGTCGAAACGAACGCACCCAATCCACTCCAATATGTCCAAAACTCATGTTTTGGTGCTTTTGAACAATTTCGTTCCGGTGAAAAACATCGCATCCACGTGAGCCAATATCGGCACTAAGTGTCAAAAGTTCGCGCGAGTCACGGAGAGATTTGTCGAAACGAACGCACCCAATCCACTCCAATATGTCCAAAACTCATGTTTTGGTGCTTTTGAACAATTTCGTTCCGGTGAAAAACATCGCATCCACGTGAGCCAATATCGGCACTAAGTGTCAAAAGTTCGCCGCGAGTCACGGAGAGATTTGTCGAAACGAACGCACCCAATCCACTCCAATATGTCCAAAACTCATGTTTTGGTGCTTTTGAACAATTTCGTTCCGTGAAAAACATCGCATCCACGTGAGCCAATATCGGCACTAAGTGTCAAAAGTTCGCCGCGCGAGTCACGGAGAGATTTGTCGAAACGAACGCACCCAATCCACTCCAATATGTCCAAAACTCATGTTTTGGTGCTTTTGAACAATTTCGTTCCGTGAAAAACATCGCATCCACGTGAGCCAATATCGGCACTAAGTGTCAAAAGTTCGCCGCGAGTCACGGAGAGATTTGTCGAAACGAACGCACCCAATCCACTCCAATATGTCCAAAACTCATGTTTTGGTGCTTTTGAACAATTTCGTGAAAAACATCGCATCCACGTGAGCCAATATCGGCACTAAGTGTCAAAAGTTCGCCGCGCGAGTCACGGAGAGATTTGTCGAAACGAACGCACCCAATCCACTCCAATATGTCCAAAACTCATGTTTTGGTGCTTTTGAACAATTTCGTTCCGGTGAAAAACATCGCATCCACGTGAGCCAATATCGGCACTAAGTGTCAAAAGTTCGCCGCGAGTCACGGAGAGATTTGTCGAAACGAACGCACCCAATCCACTCCAATATGTCCAAAACTCATGTTTTGGTGCTTTTGAACAATTTCGTTCCGGTGAAAAACATCGCATCCACGTGAGCCAATATCGGCACTAAGTGTCAAAAGTTCGCCGCGCGAGTCACTGAGAGATTTGTCGAAACGAACGCACCCAATCCACTCCAATATGTCCAAAACTCATGTTTTGGTGCTTTTGAACAATTTCGTTCCGGAAAAACATCGCATCCACGTGAGCCAATATCGGCACTAAGTGTCAAAAGTTCGCCGCGCGAGTCACAGAGATTTGTCGAAACGAACGCACCCAATCCACTCCAATATGTCCAAAACTCATGTTTTGGTGCTTTTGAACAATTTCGTTCCGGAAAAACATCGCATCCACGTGAGCCAATATCGGCACTAAGTGTCAAAAGTTCGCCGCGAGTCACGGAGAGATTTGTCGAAACGAACGCACCCAATCCACTCCAATATGTCCAAAACTCATGTTTTGGTGCTTTTGAACAATTTCGTTCTGAAAAACATCGCATCCACGTGAGCCAATATCGGCACTACAAAAGTTCGCCGCGCGAGTCACGGAGAGATTTGTCGAAACGAACGCACCCAATCCACTCCAATATGTCCAAAACTCATGTTTTGGTGCTTTTGAACAATTTCGTTCCGGTGAAAAACATCGCATCCACGTGAGCCAATATCGGCACTAAGTGTCAAAAGTTCGCCGCGCGAGTCACGGAGAGATTTGTCGAAACGAACGCACCCAATCCACTCCAATATGTCCAAAACTCATGTTTTGGTGCTTTTGAACAATTTCGTTCCGGTGAAAAACATCGCATCCACGTGAGCCAATATCGGCACTAAGTGTCAAAAGTTCGCCGCGCGAGTCACGGAGAGATTTGTCGAAACGAACGCACCCAATCCACTCCAATATGTCCAAAACTCATGTTTTGGTGCTTTTGAACAATTTCGTTCCGGTGAAAAACATCGCATCCACGTGAGCCAATATCGGCACTAAGTGTCAAAAGTTCGCCGCGCGAGTCACGGAGAGATTTGTCGAAACGAACGCACCCAATCCACTCCAATATGTCCAAAACTCATGTTTTGGTGCTTTTGAACAATTTCGTTCCGGTGAAAAACATCGCATCCACGTGAGCCAATATCGGCACTAAGTGTCAAAAGTTCGCCGCGCGAGTCACGGAGAGATTTGTCGAAACGAACGCACCCAATCCACTCCAATATGTCCAAAACTCATGTTTTGGTGCTTTTGAACAATTTCGGTGAAAAACATCGCATCCACGTGAGCCAATATCGGCACTAAGTGTCAAAAGTTCGCCGCGCGAGTCACGGAGAGATTTGTCGAAACGAACGCACCCAATCCACTCCAATATGTCCAAAACTCATGTTTTGGTGCTTTTGAACAATTTCGTTCCGGTGAAAAACATCGCATCCACGTGAGCCAATATCGGCACTAAGTGTCAAAAGTTCGCCGCGCGAGTCACGGAGAGATTTGTCGAAACGAACGCACCCAATCCACTCCAATATGTCCAAAACTCATGTTTTGGTGCTTTTGAACAATTTCGTTCCGGTGAAAAACATCGCATCCACGTGAGCCAATATCGGCACTAAGTGTCAAAAGTTCGCCGCGCGAGTCACGGAGAGATTTGTCGAAACGAACGCACCCAATCCACTCCAATATGTCCAAAACTCATGTTTTGGTGCTTTTGAACAATTTCGTTCCGGTGAAAAACATCGCATCCACGTGAGCCAATATCGGCACTAAGTGTCAAAAGTTCGCCGCGCGAGTCACGGAGAGATTTGTCGAAACGAACGCACCCAATCCACTCCAATATGTCCAAAACTCATGTTTTGGTGCTTTTGAACAATTTCGTTCCGGTGAAAAACATCGCATCCACGTGAGCCAATATCGGCACTAAGTGTCAAAAGTTCGCCGCGCGAGTCACGGAGAGATTTGTCGAAACGAACGCACCCAATCCACTCCAATATGTCCAAAACTCATGTTTTGGTGCTTTTGAACAATTTCGTTCCGGTGAAAAACATCGCATCCACGTGAGCCAATATCGGCACTAAGTGTCAAAAGTTCGCCGCGAGTCACGAGAGATTTGTCGAAACGAACGCACCCAATCCACTCCAATATGTCCAAAACTCATGTTTTGGTGCTTTTGAACAATTTCGTTCCGGTGAAAAACATCGCATCCACGTGAGCCAATATCGGCACTAAGTGTCAAAAGTTCGCCGCGCGAGTCACGGAGAGATTTGTCGAAACGAACGCACCCAATCCACTCCAATATGTCCAAAACTCATGTTTTGGTGCTTTTGAACAATTTCGTTCCGGTGAAAAACATCGCATCCACGTGAGCCAATATCGGCACTAAGTGTCAAAAGTTCGCCGCGCGAGTCACGGAGAGATTTGTCGAAACGAACGCACCCAATCCACTCCAATATGTCCAAAACTCATGTTTTGGTGCTTTTGAACAATTTCGTTCCGTGAAAAACATCGCATCCACGTGAGCCAATATCGGCACTAAGTGTCAAAAGTTCGCCGCGCGAGTCACGGAGAGATTTGTCGAAACGAACGCACCCAATCCACTCCAATATGTCCAAAACTCATGTTTTGGTGCTTTTGAACAATTTCGTTCCGGTGAAAAACATCGCATCCACGTGAGCCAATATCGGCACTAAGTGTCAAAAGTTCGCCGCGCGAGTCACGGAGAGATTTGTCGAAACGAACGCACCCAATCCACTCCAATATGTCCAAAACTCATGTTTTGGTGCTTTTGAACAATTTCGTTCCGGTGAAAAACATCGCATCCACGTGAGCCAATATCGGCACTAAGTGTCAAAAGTTCGCCGCGAGTCACGGAGAGATTTGTCGAAACGAACGCACCCAATCCACTCCAATATGTCCAAAACTCATGTTTTGGTGCTTTTGAACAATTTCGTTCCGTGAAAAACATCGCATCCACGTGAGCCAATATCGGCACTAAGTGTCAAAAGTTCGCCGCGAGTCACGGAGAGATTTGTCGAAACGAACGCACCCAATCCACTCCAATATGTCCAAAACTCATGTTTTGGTGCTTTTGAACAATTTCGTTCCGGTGAAAAACATCGCATCCACGTGAGCCAATATCGGCACTAAGTGTCAAAAGTTCGCCGCGAGTCACGGAGAGATTTGTCGAAACGAACGCACCCAATCCACTCCAATATGTCCAAAACTCATGTTTTGGTGCTTTTGAACAATTTCGTTCCGTGAAAAACATCGCATCCACGTGAGCCAATATCGGCACTAAGTGTCAAAAGTTCGCCGCGAGTCACGGAGAGATTTGTCGAAACGAACGCACCCAATCCACTCCAATATGTCCAAAACTCATGTTTTGGTGCTTTTGAACAATTTCGTTCCGGTGAAAAACATCGCATCCACGTGAGCCAATATCGGCACTAAGTGTCAAAAGTTCGCCGCGCGAGTCACGAGAGATTTGTCGAAACGAACGCACCCAATCCACTCCAATATGTCCAAAACTCATGTTTTGGTGCTTTTGAACAATTTCGTTCCGGTGAAAAACATCGCATCCACGTGAGCCAATATCGGCACTAAGTGTCAAAAGTTCGCCGCGAGTCACGAGAGATTTGTCGAAACGAACGCACCCAATCCACTCCAATATGTCCAAAACTCATGTTTTGGTGCTTTTGAACAATTTCGTTCCGTGAAAAACATCGCATCCACGTGAGCCAATATCGGCACTAAGTGTCAAAAGTTCGCCGCGCGAGTCACGGAGAGATTTGTCGAAACGAACGCACCCAATCCACTCCAATATGTCCAAAACTCATGTTTTGGTGCTTTTGAACAATTTCGTTCCGTGAAAAACATCGCATCCACGTGAGCCAATATCGGCACTAAGTGTCAAAAGTTCGCCGCGCGAGTCACGGAGAGATTTGTCGAAACGAACGCACCCAATCCACTCCAATATGTCCAAAACTCATGTTTTGGTGCTTTTGAACAATTTCGTTCCGTGAAAAACATCGCATCCACGTGAGCCAATATCGGCACTAAGTGTCAAAAGTTCGCCGCGCGAGTCACGGAGAGATTTGTCGAAACGAACGCACCCAATCCACTCCAATATGTCCAAAACTCATGTTTTGGTGCTTTTGAACAATTTCGTTCCGGTGAAAAACATCGCATCCACGTGAGCCAATATCGGCACTAAGTGTCAAAAGTTCGCCGCGAGTCACGAGAGATTTGTCGAAACGAACGCACCCAATCCACTCCAATATGTCCAAAACTCATGTTTTGGTGCTTTTGAACAATTTCGTTCCGGTGAAAAACATCGCATCCACGTGAGCCAATATCGGCACTAAGTGTCAAAAGTTCGCCGCGCGAGTCACGAGAGATTTGTCGAAACGAACGCACCCAATCCACTCCAATATGTCCAAAACTCATGTTTTGGTGCTTTTGAACAATTTCGTTCCGTGAAAAACATCGCATCCACGTGAGCCAATATCGGCACTAAGTGTCAAAAGTTCGCCGCGAGTCACGGAGAGATTTGTCGAAACGAACGCACCCAATCCACTCCAATATGTCCAAAACTCATGTTTTGGTGCTTTTGAACAATTTCGTTCCGAAAAACATCGCATCCACGTGAGCCAATATCGGCACTAAGTGTCAAAAGTTCGCCGCGCGAGTCACGGAGAGATTTGTCGAAACGAACGCACCCAATCCACTCCAATATGTCCAAAACTCATGTTTTGGTGCTTTTGAACAATTTCGTTCCGGTGAAAAACATCGCATCCACGTGAGCCAATATCGGCACTAAGTGTCAAAAGTTCGCCGCGCGAGTCACGAGAGATTTGTCGAAACGAACGCACCCAATCCACTCCAATATGTCCAAAACTCATGTTTTGGTGCTTTTGAACAATTTCGTTCCTGAAAAACATCGCATCCACGTGAGCCAATATCGGCACTAAGTGTCAAAAGTTCGCCGCGCGAGTCACGGAGAGATTTGTCGAAACGAACGCACCCAATCCACTCCAATATGTCCAAAACTCATGTTTTGGTGCTTTTGAACAATTTCGTTCCGGTGAAAAACATCGCATCCACGTGAGCCAATATCGGCACTAAGTGTCAAAAGTTCGCCGCGCGAGTCACGGAGAGATTTGTCGAAACGAACGCACCCAATCCACTCCAATATGTCCAAAACTCATGTTTTGGTGCTTTTGAACAATTTCGTTCCGTGAAAAACATCGCATCCACGTGAGCCAATATCGGCACTAAGTGTCAAAAGTTCGCCGCGCGAGTCACGGAGAGATTTGTCGAAACGAACGCACCCAATCCACTCCAATATGTCCAAAACTCATGTTTTGGTGCTTTTGAACAATTTCGTTCCGGTGAAAAACATCGCATCCACGTGAGCCAATATCGGCACTAAGTGTCAAAAGTTCGCCGCGCGAGTCACGAGAGATTTGTCGAAACGAACGCACCCAATCCACTCCAATATGTCCAAAACTCATGTTTTGGTGCTTTTGAACAATTTCGTTCCGTGAAAAACATCGCATCCACGTGAGCCAATATCGGCACTAAGTGTCAAAAGTTCGCCGCGCGAGTCACGGAGAGATTTGTCGAAACGAACGCACCCAATCCACTCCAATATGTCCAAAACTCATGTTTTGGTGCTTTTGAACAATTTCGTTCCGGTGAAAAACATCGCATCCACGTGAGCCAATATCGGCACTAAGTGTCAAAAGTTCGCCGCGCGAGTCACGGAGAGATTTGTCGAAACGAACGCACCCAATCCACTCCAATATGTCCAAAACTCATGTTTTGGTGCTTTTGAACAATTTCGTTCCTGAAAAACATCGCATCCACGTGAGCCAATATCGGCACTAAGTGTCAAAAGTTCGCCGCGCGAGTCACGGAGAGATTTGTCGAAACGAACGCACCCAATCCACTCCAATATGTCCAAAACTCATGTTTTGGTGCTTTTGAACAATTTCGTTCCGGTGAAAAACATCGCATCCACGTGAGCCAATATCGGCACTAAGTGTCAAAAGTTCGCCGCGCGAGTCACGGAGAGATTTGTCGAAACGAACGCACCCAATCCACTCCAATATGTCCAAAACTCATGTTTTGGTGCTTTTGAACAATTTCGTTCCGTGAAAAACATCGCATCCACGTGAGCCAATATCGGCACTAAGTGTCAAAAGTTCGCCGCGAGTCACGGAGAGATTTGTCGAAACGAACGCACCCAATCCACTCCAATATGTCCAAAACTCATGTTTTGGTGCTTTTGAACAATTTCGTTCCGTGAAAAACATCGCATCCACGTGAGCCAATATCGGCACTAAGTGTCAAAAGTTCGCCGCGCGAGTCACGGAGAGATTTGTCGAAACGAACGCACCCAATCCACTCCAATATGTCCAAAACTCATGTTTTGGTGCTTTTGAACAATTTCGTTCCGGTGAAAAACATCGCATCCACGTGAGCCAATATCGGCACTAAGTGTCAAAAGTTCGCCGCGCGAGTCACGAGAGATTTGTCGAAACGAACGCACCCAATCCACTCCAATATGTCCAAAACTCATGTTTTGGTGCTTTTGAACAATTTCGTTCCGGTGAAAAACATCGCATCCACGTGAGCCAATATCGGCACTAAGTGTCAAAAGTTCGCCGCGAGTCACGGAGAGATTTGTCGAAACGAACGCACCCAATCCACTCCAATATGTCCAAAACTCATGTTTTGGTGCTTTTGAACAATTTCGTTCCGGTGAAAAACATCGCATCCACGTGAGCCAATATCGGCACTAAGTGTCAAAAGTTCGCCGCGAGTCACGAGAGATTTGTCGAAACGAACGCACCCAATCCACTCCAATATGTCCAAAACTCATGTTTTGGTGCTTTTGAACAATTTCGTTCCGGTGAAAAACATCGCATCCACGTGAGCCAATATCGGCACTAAGTGTCAAAAGTTCGCCGCGCGAGTCACGGAGAGATTTGTCGAAACGAACGCACCCAATCCACTCCAATATGTCCAAAACTCATGTTTTGGTGCTTTTGAACAATTTCGTTCCGGTGAAAAACATCGCATCCACGTGAGCCAATATCGGCACTAAGTGTCAAAAGTTCGCCGCGAGTCACGGAGAGATTTGTCGAAACGAACGCACCCAATCCACTCCAATATGTCCAAAACTCATGTTTTGGTGCTTTTGAACAATTTCGTTCCGGTGAAAAACATCGCATCCACGTGAGCCAATATCGGCACTAAGTGTCAAAAGTTCGCCGCGCGAGTCACGGAGAGATTTGTCGAAACGAACGCACCCAATCCACTCCAATATGTCCAAAACTCATGTTTTGGTGCTTTTTGAACAATTTCGTTCCGGTGAAAAACATCGCATCCACGTGAGCCAATATCGGCACTAAGTGTCAAAAGTTCGCCGCGCGAGTCACGGAGAGATTTGTCGAAACGAACGCACCCAATCCACTCCAATATGTCCAAAACTCATGTTTTGGTGCTTTTGAACAATTTCGTTCCGTGAAAAACATCGCATCCACGTGAGCCAATATCGGCACTAAGTGTCAAAAGTTCGCCGCGCGAGTCACGGAGAGATTTGTCGAAACGAACGCACCCAATCCACTCCAATATGTCCAAAACTCATGTTTTGGTGCTTTTGAACAATTTCGTTCCGTGAAAAACATCGCATCCACGTGAGCCAATATCGGCACTAAGTGTCAAAAGTTCGCCGCGCGAGTCACGAGAGATTTGTCGAAACGAACGCACCCAATCCACTCCAATATGTCCAAAACTCATGTTTTGGTGCTTTTGAACAATTTCGTTCCGGTGAAAAACATCGCATCCACGTGAGCCAATATCGGCACTAAGTGTCAAAAGTTCGCCGCGAGTCACGGAGAGATTTGTCGAAACGAACGCACCCAATCCACTCCAATATGTCCAAAACTCATGTTTTGGTGCTTTTGAACAATTTCGTTCCTGAAAAACATCGCATCCACGTGAGCCAATATCGGCACTAAGTGTCAAAAGTTCGCCGCGCGAGTCACGGAGAGATTTGTCGAAACGAACGCACCCAATCCACTCCAATATGTCCAAAACTCATGTTTTGGTGCTTTTGAACAATTTCGTTCCGGTGAAAAACATCGCATCCACGTGAGCCAATATCGGCACTAAGTGTCAAAAGTTCGCCGCGCGAGTCACGAGAGATTTGTCGAAACGAACGCACCCAATCCACTCCAATATGTCCAAAACTCATGTTTTGGTGCTTTTGAACAATTTCGTTCCGTGAAAAACATCGCATCCACGTGAGCCAATATCGGCACTAAGTGTCAAAAGTTCGCGCGAGTCACGGAGAGATTTGTCGAAACGAACGCACCCAATCCACTCCAATATGTCCAAAACTCATGTTTTGGTGCTTTTGAACAATTTCGTTCCGTGAAAAACATCGCATCCACGTGAGCCAATATCGGCACTAAGTGTCAAAAGTTCGCCGCGCGAGTCACGGAGAGATTTGTCGAAACGAACGCACCCAATCCACTCCAATATGTCCAAAACTCATGTTTTGGTGCTTTTGAACAATTTCGTTCCGGTGAAAAATCGCATCCACGTGAGCCAATATCGGCACTAAGTGTCAAAAGTTCGCCGCGCGAGTCACGGAGAGATTTGTCGAAACGAACGCACCCAATCCACTCCAATATGTCCAAAACTCATGTTTTGGTGCTTTTGAACAATTTCGTTCCGTGAAAAACATCGCATCCACGTGAGCCAATATCGGCACTAAGTGTCAAAAGTTCGCCGCGAGTCACGGAGAGATTTGTCGAAACGAACGCACCCAATCCACTCCAATATGTCCAAAACTCATGTTTTGGTGCTTTTGAACAATTTCGTTCCGGAAAAACATCGCATCCACGTGAGCCAATATCGGCACTAAGTGTCAAAAGTTCGCCGCGAGTCACGGAGAGATTTGTCGAAACGAACGCACCCAATCCACTCCAATATGTCCAAAACTCATGTTTTGGTGCTTTTGAACAATTTCGTTCCGGTGAAAAACATCGCATCCACGTGAGCCAATATCGGCACTAAGTGTCAAAAGTTCGCCGCGCGAGTCACGGAGATTTGTCGAAACGAACGCACCCAATCCACTCCAATATGTCCAAAACTCATGTTTTGGTGCTTTTGAACAATTTCGTTCCGGTGAAAAACATCGCATCCACGTGAGCCAATATCGGCACTAAGTGTCAAAAGTTCGCCGCGCGAGTCACGGAGAGATTTGTCGAAACGAACGCACCCAATCCACTCCAATATGTCCAAAACTCATGTTTTGGTGCTTTTGAACAATTTCGTTCCGTGAAAAACATCGCATCCACGTGAGCCAATATCGCCACTAAGTCACTCAGTGGTCACTTTTCGTGCCGGCACGAAACTTAAATCCAAACTCCCAACACTTGTCCAAAAACTCATTGCAGTGTTTTGCTTGAAAAGTGAAAACAAAATTCACAATCCAATCCACTAACAATACCAACTTCATGTTTTGGTGCTTTTGAACAATTTCGTTTGAAACATCGCATCCACGTGAGCCAATATCGGCATAAGTTCAAAAGTTTGGAACACTTCAAATTCGCACCCAATCCACAATCGTCCAAAACTCGTGAGCTTTCCAACTTCGTGTCAATCAAGTCCGGCACTAGTGAGAACGCGCACCAACCACTCAAAATGTCCAAAACTCTATGTTGTTTTGTTGAACAATTTTGAACAATTGTTCCAAAAACATCGCATCCACGTGAGCCAATATCGGCAAAGTGTCAAAGTTCGCCGAGTCACAGAGATTTGTCGAAACGAACGCACCCAATCCACTCCAATATGTCCAAAACTCATGTTTTGGTGTTTTTTGAACAATTTCTCCGTGCCACGTGTCGCCCACGTCGGCATAATGTGTCAATTCGCAGCACTTGAGAGACGAACGCACCCAATCCACTCCAATATGTCCAAAACTCATGTTTTGGTGCTTTTGAACAATTTCGAAAACATCGCATCCACGTGAGCCATATCGGCACTAAGTGTCAAAGTTCGCCGGTGAGAGATTTCGTCAGCCCGACCAATGCAAAACTCTTGTTTGGTGCTTTTGATTTTTTGCTTTGGTGAAAGTTCGTTCCGGTCAAATCCACTAAGAGTTCTTGTCACCGGCACCAAGTCCAAGTCGCGAACTCATCAATGTTGAGAGATTTGAAATCAGATCGTCGGTGAACATATCTTCCACAAAGCTCGGATCTTGGTGTTTAGAACATAAAGGCCGAGTAACAAGATTGCTTCCACAACAATTCGGCCTCATTCCCAATCCCGTCAAGTCAGTGTATTTGCTTGTTGTCCAATCGCACGTTGTCGTTGCTTTGAACTCCCATCCAATGAGTCTGAAAGGACAAAGAAAAAGGCAGAAAGCAAAGAAAGAATGAAAGAAAAACCGCACCAAAAGGAAACCACAACAACATTGACTGAATTGTCCAAAAATGTTTTGGTGCTTTGAACAATTTCGTTCATATATCGCATGCGTGAGCCAATTGGCACTAAGGTGTCTGTTCGGAGATTGGTTTGCCGAACGCACCCACTCAATATGTCCAAAACTCATGTTTTGGTGCTTTTGAACAATTTTCCTTGTGAAAAACATCCATCCACGTGAGCCAATACAACACTAAGTGTTGTTTGCCGCTCACCGAACATTGCTTCCGGTGCCTCCCGGTCCAAAACATCATGTTTGGGTGCTTGTAACAATTTCGTTAGGTGAAAAACATCGCTCCACGTGAGCCAATATCCACTAAGTGTATGTTTCCCACTCTTGTTTTCGTCTTTCGAACGGCAAACCAAAAAACATCGTCAACTCATGGGTGCTTTTTCAATGTCGGCCGGTGAAAAACACTCAACGTGAGCCATTTCGGCACAAATGAGAAGTTCGGCAAAGTGCACAGATTTGTCCAACAACGCACCCAATCCACTCAATATGTCCAAAACTCATGTTTTGGTGCTTTTGAACAATTTCTTTCGGTGAAAAAATCACATCCACGTGAGCCAATATCAGCACCAGAAGATGTTCGAAGAACAACACCCGAGACTGAAGATGAAGAAAACCATCCACTCCAATATGTCCAAAACTCATGTTTGGTGCTTTTGACAATTTCGCCGTGAAAAACATCGCATCCACGTGAGCCAATATCCACAAGTTAAATTCAAACCACCCGATGTCAAATATGAGATTTGTCGAAATTCATCAAAAACATGTCATATTTCCAAAACACCGTTTTGGTGCTTTTTCAATTTTGTTCGTGGTGAAAACATCGCATCCCGATAAGCCAATATTGGGTGCTTTGAAAAGGGTCAAAAGATTTGTTCCAACTAAACAGAATTTGAAATTGAACAAAACTAAGTGTAAAAACTCGTTGCAAATGAGCATTTTGTAAAAACGTGAAACCCGATGAGATTTGTGGAAAGTAAAGAGTCCAAAACTCCATTTCAAAAGAATTTCGTGCCACGAACAACTTCATCCACGTGAGCCCATATCGGCATTGAGTGTCAAAAGTTCGCTCCAGTCCAAAGAGATTTGTCGTGCCGAACCACAAATCCACTCCAATATGTCCAAAACTCATGTTTTGGTGCTTTTGAACAATTTCGTTCCGGTGAAAAACATCGCCAAAGGGCAATATGGCACTAAGTGTCCAAGCAAGCGCGTGAGATTAGAGAGATGCGCTCCCATCCAAAACTCACTTTTGGTGCTTTTGAACAATGTGGTGAAAAACATCGCATCCACGTGAGCCAATATCGGCACTATGTCAAACAAGCGAGTCAAAGAGATTTGTCGAAAACAAACCAATATGTCCAAATCATGTTTTGTTTTGAAAAAACATCGCACCATGATCCAATATCGGCACTGCAAAAGTTGCTAGTGGAAGAAATTCCACACCCACATCATCCACTCATGTCCTAAAACAATGGCGAAAACTTTGTGAAACAACTTTGCCATTCCAACAAACATCGAATATGTGTGCCATGCAAGCATCTAGTATCCTGCTGAGACATGGCAATTTGTCGAGACCCATGCATCCAGATCAAATCAATTTTCAAACCATGAAAGAGATTTGTTACATCCTATGTCCCAAAATTTTGGTGAACTTGCGAGCAACAAATTGAAAAATTGGAGCACTAAGAAAAATCGATTGTGTAAAGATCGAGAAGCATAAACACAAGAATAGCAAATCTCATGTAACAAAAAAATGTTTTGGTGCTTTTGATTGACAAAATCGCATCCACGTGAGCCAATCACTAGTCCCTCATGCTTTGGTCAAAGAAGCAATTTCACTCCATGAATTGCATTTTGCCTGCCATTGAAATGTTTCATGTGTTTCCAAGTGAGATTCCACCGAGCCACCTATTCGAGATTGAGCATCAAATTGATCTCATTCGGAGCTTTTGCCCAAGTGCGCCACCCATCCAAGACAAAATTCAACGCCAAGTACTGAAAACATGTTTGGTCTCTTAGTCCAATTTCTTTGAAATTTGTGCAAAAGTGATCAATATCGCAGTGTGTCAATTGTGGGCGAGTCAAGAATTTCAACGAACGCACCCAATCCACTCCAATATGTCCAAAACTCATGTTTTGGTGCTTTTGAACAATTTGTTCCGGTGAAAAACATCGCATCCACGTGAGCCAATATGGCACTAAGTGTCAAAGTTCGCCGCGAGTCACGGTCAGATTTGTCGAACGAACGCACCCAGCCACTCAATATGTGAATGTTCTGGCGCTTTTGGCATTTGTCGTTCCGCATCATCGCAAATCACATGAGGAACAAACACTCGTGTTTTTTGATGCGCGTTGCACAATTTGGTAACCTTGAAAGTGCACATTTTGCACAATGTCCCATGTGTGACACCAAGTTAAGTCAAAAGGTTGAAGCGATTTGTCGGTGCACCCAACGCACCCAATGCCAATTTCATGACTTGGTGTTTTGGTGCTTCGTGAAAAACGCGTTGAGCCCGGCATGAGCCCAAATGTCTAAAACAATGAACATCTCGCTTCGACATGAAAGATAAGTTAACGCACCGCTCCACTCCATCAATAAACCTCAATGTTGGTGGAATTTTTTGTCGTTCAAGTGGCAAACATCGCATCCAGTGAGAAATACCTAGTTTGAAATTCGCATGACAAGGAAGTTTGCTTTACAAACAAAATCAAATGTCCAAAAGTTTGTCATGTTTTGATCATTTTTGAACACATTCGGCCCAAAAATCGGCATGCAAATGTGAATATTGAGCTTTGTGTCAAACAGGAAAGGAAATAGGATTTTGTCGAAACGTTGCCATCCACAATATTTCAAAATCGGCTCAATGAACAATATCATTCTTCAAAATATTGCTGAATTGTAAAAAAGTTGGAAAAATTCATCCAATATGTTTTGTGTTTGAAACAAGCGCACCCAAAGTCTCCACAAAAAACTCATGTTTTGGTGCTTTTGAACAATTTCGTTCGAAGAAAACATCGCATCCACGTGCCAATATCGGTGCTGAAAGACGTGGAGAGATTCATCGCGCCACGCATCCAAAAGAAGTACCCAACTCAATTTGGTGCCTCATGTCCCGTGTCCTTTGGGAATATCGCATGGACGTGAGCCTCCAAAAGGACTACGCGTGTTTGTGGTGGTCAGAGATTTGTCGAAAACACGCACCCAATCCAAAACCAATATGTCCAACATTCTGTTTTGGTCTTTTGAACAATTTCGTTCGGTGAAAAACATCGTTTCCACGTGAGCCAAATCGGTCATTTTGTCGAACGTGGGCAAGTTGAACCAATGTTCCCAATCCACTCAAATATGTCAAAACATGTTTTGGTGCTTTTGAACAATTTCTTCCAAAAAAAACATTTGTAAAATGTTTGCCTAATTGACAAAGTTCGCATTCACTACAAAAATTTGTCGAGACGTCACTCCAATACCAAAACTCATGTTTTGGTGCTTTGAACAATTTCGAAAAAAACTTTTGCAAGCAACAATTTGCTGTGCAAAACACAAAGAGAACGCGTGAATCCAAAATCAACTTGACAAAGGTGGAAACGCATTTTGACCGTGAGGTTTGGTTTTTGAAACAATTTCGACGAGAAAATCCACTAATGTCCAAAGCTCATGGCTTTTAAAATTTCGCAACGTGAATGAAAATGCATAAAGAGTTCCCCAATTTTGTCAAAAACATTTTTGGTGCTTTGAACAATTTCGTTCGGTGAAAAACATCGCATCCACGTGAGCCAATATCGCACTAAGTGTCAAAAGAGGAATGAGGACATCACGCCACGAACGTCCACTCCACTTGGTCCAAAACTCATGTTCGGTGCTGAACAATTTCGTTCCTGAAAAGCATCGCAAGCACTCCAAGTCCAAAACGTCACTGTTGTTTTGTCGAAACGAACAACAATCCACTCCAAATGTCCAAAACTCATGTTCGGGCCGAACAACACAATTCCTGCCACACGTCATTTGATCGTTCCAAAGTCATCGAGATTTTCAAAACGCACCCAAATTCGCACTGAGTCAAAATGTCAAATTCGTGCGGTGTGTTCCAAACCGGTGACCAATATCGCCAATTCGCGCGTCAGTCGGAGAGATTTGTCGTCCGAACGCACCCAATCCACTCCAATATGTCCAAAACTCATGTTTTGGTTTTTGAACAATTTCGTTCCGGTGAAAAACATCGCATCCACGTGAGCCAATATCGGCACTAAGTGTCAAAAGTTCCCGCGCGAGTCACGGAGAGATTTGTCGAAACGAACGCACCCAATCCACTCCAATATGTCCAAAACTCATGTTTTGGTGCTTTTGAACAATTTCGTTCGTGAAAAACATCGCATCCACGTGAGCCAATATCGGCACTAAGTGTCAAAAGTTCGCCGCGCGAGTCACGGAGAGATTTGTCGAAACGAACGCACCCAATCCACTCCAATATGTCCAAAACTCATGTTTTGGTGCTTTTGAACAATTTCGTTCCGGTGAAAAACATCGCATCCACGTGAGCCAATATCGGCACTAAGTGTCAAAAGTTCGCGCGCGAGTCACGGAGAGATTTGTCGAAACGAACGCACCCAATCCACTCCAATATGTCCAAAACTCATGTTTTGGTGCTTTTGAACAATTTCGTTCCGGTGAAAAACATCGCATCCACGTGAGCCAATATCGGCACTAAGTGTCAAAAGTTCGCCGCGAGTCACGGAGAGATTTGTCGAAACGAACGCACCCAATCCACTCCAATATGTCCAAAACTCATGTTTTGGTGCTTTTGAACAATTTCGTTCCGGTGAAAAACATCGCATCCACGTGAGCCAATATCGGCACTAAGTGTCAAAAGTTCGCCGCGCGAGTCACGGAGAGATTTGTCGAAACGAACGCACCCAATCCACTCCAATATGTCCAAAACTCATGTTTTGGTGCTTTTGAACAATTTCGTTCCGTGAAAAACATCGCATCCACGTGAGCCAATATCGGCACTAAGTGTCAAAAGTTCGCCGCGAGTCACGGAGAGATTTGTCGAAACGAACGCACCCAATCCACTCCAATATGTCCAAAACTCATGTTTTGGTGCTTTTGAACAATTTCGTTCCGGTGAAAAACATCGCATCCACGTGAGCCAATATCGGCACTAAGTGTCAAAAGTTCGCCGCGAGTCACGGAGAGATTTGTCGAAACGAACGCACCCAATCCACTCCAATATGTCCAAAACTCATGTTTTGGTGCTTTTGAACAATTTCGTTCCGGTGAAAAACATCGCATCCACGTGAGCCAATATCGGCACTAAGTGTCAAAAGTTCGCCGAGTCACGGAGAGATTTGTCGAAACGAACGCACCCAATCCACTCCAATATGTCCAAAACTCATGTTTTGGTGCTTTTGAACAATTTCGTTCCGGTGAAAAACATCGCATCCACGTGAGCCAATATCGGCACTAAGTGTCAAAAGTTCGCCGCGAGTCACGGAGAGATTTGTCGAAACGAACGCACCCAATCCACTCCAATATGTCCAAAACTCATGTTTTGGTGCTTTTGAACAATTTCGTTCCGTGAAAAACATCGCATCCACGTGAGCCAATATCGGCACTAAGTGTCAAAAGTTCGCCGCGCGAGTCACGGAGAGATTTGTCGAAACGAACGCACCCAATCCACTCCAATATGTCCAAAACTCATGTTTTGGTGCTTTTGAACAATTTCGTTCCGGTGAAAAACATCGCATCCACGTGAGCCAATATCGGCACTAAGTGTCAAAAGTTCGCCGCGCGAGTCACGGAGAGATTTGTCGAAACGAACGCACCCAATCCACTCCAATATGTCCAAAACTCATGTTTTGGTGCTTTTGAACAATTTCGTTCCGGTGAAAAACATCGCATCCACGTGAGCCAATATCGGCACTAAGTGTCAAAAGTTCGCCGCGCGAGTCACGGAGAGATTTGTCGAAACGAACGCACCCAATCCACTCCAATATGTCCAAAACTCATGTTTTGGTGCTTTTGAACAATTTCGTTCCGTGAAAAACATCGCATCCACGTGAGCCAATATCGGCACTAAGTGTCAAAAGTTCGCCGCGCGAGTCACGGAGAGATTTGTCGAAACGAACGCACCCAATCCACTCCAATATGTCCAAAACTCATGTTTTGGTGCTTTTGAACAATTTCGTTCCGGTGAAAAACATCGCATCCACGTGAGCCAATATCGGCACTAAGTGTCAAAAGTTCGCCGCGCGAGTCACGGAGAGATTTGTCGAAACGAACGCACCCAATCCACTCCAATATGTCCAAAACTCATGTTTTGGTGCTTTTGAACAATTTCGTTCCGAAAAACATCGCATCCACGTGAGCCAATATCGGCACTAAGTGTCAAAAGTTCGCCGCGAGTCACGGAGAGATTTGTCGAAACGAACGCACCCAATCCACTCCAATATGTCCAAAACTCATGTTTTGGTGCTTTTGAACAATTTCGTTCCGGTGAAAAACATCGCATCCACGTGAGCCAATATCGGCACTAAGTGTCAAAAGTTCGCCGCGCGAGTCACGGAGAGATTTGTCGAAACGAACGCACCCAATCCACTCCAATATGTCCAAAACTCATGTTTTGGTGCTTTTGAACAATTTCGTTCCGGTGAAAAACATCGCATCCACGTGAGCCAATATCGGCACTAAGTGTCAAAGTTCGCGCGCGAGTCACGGAGAGATTTGTCGAAACGAACGCACCCAATCCACTCCAATATGTCCAAAACTCATGTTTTGGTGCTTTTGAACAATTTCGTTCCGGTGAAAAACATCGCATCCACGTGAGCCAATATCGGCACTAAGTGTCAAAAGTTCGCCGCGCGAGTCACGGAGAGATTTGTCGAAACGAACGCACCCAATCCACTCCAATATGTCCAAAACTCATGTTTTGGTGCTTTTGAACAATTTCGTTCCGGTGAAAAACATCGCATCCACGTGAGCCAATATCGGCACTAAGTGTCAAAAGTTCGCCGCGCGAGTCACGGAGATTTGTCGAAACGAACGCACCCAATCCACTCCAATATGTCCAAAACTCATGTTTTGGTGCTTTTGAACAATTTCGTTCCGTGAAAAACATCGCATCCACGTGAGCCAATATCGGCACTAAGTGTCAAAAGTTCGCCGCGCGAGTCACGGAGAGATTTGTCGAAACGAACGCACCCAATCCACTCCAATATGTCCAAAACTCATGTTTTGGTGCTTTTGAACAATTTCGTTCCGGAAAAACATCGCATCCACGTGAGCCAATATCGGCACTAAGTGTCAAAAGTTCGCCGCGCGAGTCACGGAGAGATTTGTCGAAACGAACGCACCCAATCCACTCCAATATGTCCAAAACTCATGTTTTGGTGCTTTTGAACAATTTCGTTCCGGTGAAAAACATCGCATCCACGTGAGCCAATATCGGCACTAAGTGTCAAAAGTTCGCCGCGAGTCACGGAGAGATTTGTCGAAACGAACGCACCCAATCCACTCCAATATGTCCAAAACTCATGTTTTGGTGCTTTTGAACAATTTCGTTCCGGTGAAAAACATCGCATCCACGTGAGCCAATATCGGCACTAAGTGTCAAAAGTTCGCCGCGCGAGTCACGGAGAGATTTGTCGAAACGAACGCACAATCCACTCCAATATGTCCAAAACTCATGTTTTGGTGCTTTTGAACAATTTCGTTCGTGAAAAACATCGCATCCACGTGAGCCAATATCGGCACTAAGTGTCAAAAGTTCGCCGCGCGAGTCACGGAGAGATTTGTCGAAACGAACGCACCCAATCCACTCCAATATGTCCAAAACTCATGTTTTGGTGCTTTTGAACAATTTCGTTCCGTGAAAAACATCGCATCCACGTGAGCCAATATCGGCACTAAGTGTCAAAAGTTCGCCGCGCGAGTCACGGAGAGATTTGTCGAAACGAACGCACCCAATCCACTCCAATATGTCCAAAACTCATGTTTTGGTGCTTTTGAACAATTTCGTTCCGGTGAAAAACATCGCATCCACGTGAGCCAATATCGGCACTAAGTGTCAAAAGTTCGCCGCGAGTCACGGAGAGATTTGTCGAAACGAACGCACCCAATCCACTCCAATATGTCCAAAACTCATGTTTTGGTGCTTTTGAACAATTTCGTTCCGGTGAAAAACATCGCATCCACGTGAGCCAATATCGGCACTAAGTGTCAAAAGTTCGCCGCGCGAGTCACGGAGAGATTTGTCGAAACGAACGCACCCAATCCACTCCAATATGTCCAAAACTCATGTTTTGGTGCTTTTGAACAATTTCGTTCCGGTGAAAAACATCGCATCCACGTGAGCCAATATCGGCACTAAGTGTCAAAAGTTCGCCGCGCGAGTCACGGAGAGATTTGTCGAAACGAACGCACCCAATCCACTCCAATATGTCCAAAACTCATGTTTTGGTGCTTTTGAACAATTTCGTTCCGGTGAAAAACATCGCATCCACGTGAGCCAATATCGGCACTAAGTGTCAAAAGTTCGCGCGCGAGTCACGGAGAGATTTGTCGAAACGAACGCACCCAATCCACTCCAATATGTCCAAAACTCATGTTTTGGTGCTTTTGAACAATTTCGTTCCGGTGAAAAACATCGCATCCACGTGAGCCAATATCGGCACTAAGTGTCAAAAGTTCGCCGCGCGAGTCACGGAGAGATTTGTCGAAACGAACGCACCCAATCCACTCCAATATGTCCAAAACTCATGTTTTGGTGCTTTTGAACAATTTCGTTCCGGTGAAAAACATCGCATCCACGTGAGCCAATATCGGCACTAAGTGTCAAAAGTTCGCCGCGAGTCACGGAGAGATTTGTCGAAACGAACGCACCCAATCCACTCCAATATGTCCAAAACTCATGTTTTGGTGCTTTTGAACAATTTCGTTCCGGTGAAAAACATCGCATCCACGTGAGCCAATATCGGCACTAAGTGTCAAAAGTTCGCCGCGAGTCACGGAGAGATTTGTCGAAACGAACGCACCCAATCCACTCCAATATGTCCAAAACTCATGTTTTGGTGCTTTTGAACAATTTCGTTCCGGTGAAAAACATCGCATCCACGTGAGCCAATATCGGCACTAAGTGTCAAAAGTTCGCCGCGCGAGTCACGGAGAGATTTGTCGAAACGAACGCACCCAATCCACTCCAATATGTCCAAAACTCATGTTTTGGTGCTTTTGAACAATTTCGTTCCGGTGAAAAACATCGCATCCACGTGAGCCAATATCGGCACTAAGTGTCAAAAGTTCGCCGCGCGAGTCACGGAGAGATTTGTCGAAACGAACGCACCCAATCCACTCCAATATGTCCAAAACTCATGTTTTGGTGCTTTTGAACAATTTCGTTCCGGTGAAAAACATCGCATCCACGTGAGCCAATATCGGCACTAAGTGTCAAAAGTTCGCCGCGAGTCACGGAGAGATTTGTCGAAACGAACGCACCCAATCCACTCCAATATGTCCAAAACTCATGTTTTGGTGCTTTTGAACAATTTCGTTCCGGTGAAAAACATCGCATCCACGTGAGCCAATATCGGCACTAAGTGTCAAAAGTTCGCCGCGCGAGTCACGGAGAGATTTGTCGAAACGAACGCACCCAATCCACTCCAATATGTCCAAAACTCATGTTTTGGTGCTTTTGAACAATTTCGTTCCGGTGAAAAACATCGCATCCACGTGAGCCAATATCGGCACTAAGTGTCAAAAGTTCGCCGCGCGAGTCACGGAGAGATTTGTCGAAACGAACGCACCCAATCCACTCCAATATGTCCAAAACTCATGTTTTGGTGCTTTTGAACAATTTCGTTCCGGTGAAAAACATCGCATCCACGTGAGCCAATATCGGCACTAAGTGTCAAAAGTTCGCCGCGAGTCACGGAGAGATTTGTCGAAACGAACGCACCCAATCCACTCCAATATGTCCAAAACTCATGTTTTGGTGCTTTTGAACAATTTCGTTCCGGTGAAAAACATCGCATCCACGTGAGCCAATATCGGCACTAAGTGTCAAAAGTTCGCCGCGCGAGTCACGGAGAGATTTGTCGAAACGAACGCACCCAATCCACTCCAATATGTCCAAAACTCATGTTTTGGTGCTTTTGAACAATTTCGTTCCGGTGAAAAACATCGCATCCACGTGAGCCAATATCGGCACTAAGTGTCAAAAGTTCGCCGCGCGAGTCACGGAGAGATTTGTCGAAACGAACGCACCCAATCCACTCCAATATGTCCAAAACTCATGTTTTGGTGCTTTTGAACAATTTCGTTCCGTGAAAAACATCGCATCCACGTGAGCCAATATCGGCACTAAGTGTCAAAGTTCGCCGCGCGAGTCACGGAGAGATTTGTCGAAACGAACGCACCCAATCCACTCCAATATGTCCAAAACTCATGTTTTGGTGCTTTTGAACAATTTCGTTCCGGTGAAAAACATCGCATCCACGTGAGCCAATATCGGCACTAAGTGTCAAAAGTTCGCCGCGAGTCACGGAGAGATTTGTCGAAACGAACGCACCCAATCCACTCCAATATGTCCAAAACTCATGTTTTGGTGCTTTTGAACAATTTCGTTCCGGTGAAAAACATCGCATCCACGTGAGCCAATATCGGCACTAAGTGTCAAAAGTTCGCCGCGCGAGTCACGGAGAGATTTGTCGAAACGAACGCACCCAATCCACTCCAATATGTCCAAAACTCATGTTTTGGTGCTTTTGAACAATTTCGTTCCGGTGAAAAACATCGCATCCACGTGAGCCAATATCGGCACTAAGTGTCAAAAGTTCGCCGCGCGAGTCACGGAGAGATTTGTCGAAACGAACGCACCCAATCCACTCCAATATGTCCAAAACTCATGTTTTGGTGCTTTTGAACAATTTCGTTCCGAAAAACATCGCATCCACGTGAGCCAATATCGGCACTAAGTGTCAAAAGTTCGCCGCGCGAGTCACGGAGAGATTTGTCGAAACGAACGCACCCAATCCACTCCAATATGTCCAAAACTCATGTTTTGGTGCTTTTGAACAATTTCGTTCCGGTGAAAAACATCGCATCCACGTGAGCCAATATCGGCACTAAGTGTCAAAAGTTCGCCGCGCGAGTCACGGAGAGATTTGTCGAAACGAACGCACCCAATCCACTCCAATATGTCCAAAACTCATGTTTTGGTGCTTTTGAACAATTTCGTTCCGGTGAAAAACATCGCATCCACGTGAGCCAATATCGGCACTAAGTGTCAAAAGTTCGCCGCGAGTCACGGAGAGATTTGTCGAAACGAACGCACCCAATCCACTCCAATATGTCCAAAACTCATGTTTTGGTGCTTTTGAACAATTTCGTTCCGGTGAAAAACATCGCATCCACGTGAGCCAATATCGGCACTAAGTGTCAAAAGTTCGCCGCGCGAGTCACGGAGAGATTTGTCGAAACGAACGCACCCAATCCACTCCAATATGTCCAAAACTCATGTTTTGGTGCTTTTGAACAATTTCGTTCCGGTGAAAAACATCGCATCCACGTGAGCCAATATCGGCACTAAGTGTCAAAAGTTCGCCGCGCGAGTCACGGAGAGATTTGTCGAAACGAACGCACCCAATCCACTCCAATATGTCCAAAACTCATGTTTTGGTGCTTTTGAACAATTTCGTTCCGGTGAAAAACATCGCATCCACGTGAGCCAATATCGGCACTAAGTGTCAAAAGTTCGCCGCGCGAGTCACGGAGAGATTTGTCGAAACGAACGCACCCAATCCACTCCAATATGTCCAAAACTCATGTTTTGGTGCTTTTGAACAATTTCGTTCCGGTGAAAAACATCGCATCCACGTGAGCCAATATCGGCACTAAGTGTCAAAAGTTCGCCGCGCGAGTCACGGAGAGATTTGTCGAAACGAACGCACCCAATCCACTCCAATATGTCCAAAACTCATGTTTTGGTGCTTTTGAACAATTTCGTTCCGGTGAAAAACATCGCATCCACGTGAGCCAATATCGGCACTAAGTGTCAAAAGTTCGCCGCGCGAGTCACGGAGAGATTTGTCGAAACGAACGCACCCAATCCACTCCAATATGTCCAAAACTCATGTTTTGGTGCTTTTGAACAATTTCGTTCCGGTGAAAAACATCGCATCCACGTGAGCCAATATCGGCACTAAGTGTCAAAAGTTCGCGCGCGAGTCACGGAGAGATTTGTCGAAACGAACGCACCCAATCCACTCCAATATGTCCAAAACTCATGTTTTGGTGCTTTTGAACAATTTCGTTCCGTGAAAAACATCGCATCCACGTGAGCCAATATCGGCACTAAGTGTCAAAAGTTCGCCGCGAGTCACGGAGAGATTTGTCGAAACGAACGCACCCAATCCACTCCAATATGTCCAAAACTCATGTTTTGGTGCTTTTGAACAATTTCGTTCCGGTGAAAAACATCGCATCCACGTGAGCCAATATCGGCACTAAGTGTCAAAAGTTCGCCGCGCGAGTCACGGAGAGATTTGTCGAAACGAACGCACCCAATCCACTCCAATATGTCCAAAACTCATGTTTTGGTGCTTTTGAACAATTTCGTTCCGGTGAAAAACATCGCATCCACGTGAGCCAATATCGGCACTAAGTGTCAAAAGTTCGCCGCGAGTCACGGAGAGATTTGTCGAAACGAACGCACCCAATCCACTCCAATATGTCCAAAACTCATGTTTTGGTGCTTTTGAACAATTTCGTTCCGGTGAAAAACATCGCATCCACGTGAGCCAATATCGGCACTAAGTGTCAAAAGTTCGCCGCGAGTCACGGAGAGATTTGTCGAAACGAACGCACCCAATCCACTCCAATATGTCCAAAACTCATGTTTTGGTGCTTTTGAACAATTTCGTTCCGGTGAAAAACATCGCATCCACGTGAGCCAATATCGGCACTAAGTGTCAAAAGTTCGCGCGCGAGTCACGGAGAGATTTGTCGAAACGAACGCACCCAATCCACTCCAATATGTCCAAAACTCATGTTTTGGTGCTTTTGAACAATTTCGTTCCGGTGAAAAACATCGCATCCACGTGAGCCAATATCGGCACTAAGTGTCAAAAGTTCGCGCGAGTCACGGAGAGATTTGTCGAAACGAACGCACCCAATCCACTCCAATATGTCCAAAACTCATGTTTTGGTGCTTTTGAACAATTTCGTTCCGGTGAAAAACATCGCATCCACGTGAGCCAATATCGGCACTAAGTGTCAAAAGTTCGCCGCGAGTCACGGAGAGATTTGTCGAAACGAACGCACCCAATCCACTCCAATATGTCCAAAACTCATGTTTTGGTGCTTTTGAACAATTTCGTTCCGGTGAAAAACATCGCATCCACGTGAGCCAATATCGGCACTAAGTGTCAAAAGTTCGCCGCGCGAGTCACGGAGAGATTTGTCGAAACGAACGCACCCAATCCACTCCAATATGTCCAAAACTCATGTTTTGGTGCTTTTGAACAATTTCGTTCCGGTGAAAAACATCGCATCCACGTGAGCCAATATCGGCACTAAGTGTCAAAAGTTCGCCGCGCGAGTCACGGAGAGATTTGTCGAAACGAACGCACCCAATCCACTCCAATATGTCCAAAACTCATGTTTTGGTGCTTTTGAACAATTTCGTTCCGGTGAAAAACATCGCATCCACGTGAGCCAATATCGGCACTAAGTGTCAAAAGTTCGCCGCGCGAGTCACGGAGAGATTTGTCGAAACGAACGCACCCAATCCACTCCAATATGTCCAAAACTCATGTTTTGGTGCTTTTGAACAATTTCGTTCCGGTGAAAAACATCGCATCCACGTGAGCCAATATCGGCACTAAGTGTCAAAAGTTCGCCGCGCGAGTCACGGAGAGATTTGTCGAAACGAACGCACCCAATCCACTCCAATATGTCCAAAACTCATGTTTTGGTGCTTTTGAACAATTTCGTTCCGGTGAAAAACATCGCATCCACGTGAGCCAATATCGGCACTAAGTGTCAAAAGTTCGCCGCGAGTCACGGAGAGATTTGTCGAAACGAACGCACCCAATCCACTCCAATATGTCCAAAACTCATGTTTTGGTGCTTTTGAACAATTTCGTTCCGGTGAAAAACATCGCATCCACGTGAGCCAATATCGGCACTAAGTGTCAAAAGTTCGCCGCGCGAGTCACGGAGAGATTTGTCGAAACGAACGCACCCAATCCACTCCAATATGTCCAAAACTCATGTTTTGGTGCTTTTGAACAATTTCGTTCCGGTGAAAAACATCGCATCCACGTGAGCCAATATCGGCACTAAGTGTCAAAAGTTCGCCGCGCGAGTCACGGAGAGATTTGTCGAAACGAACGCACCCAATCCACTCCAATATGTCCAAAACTCATGTTTTGGTGCTTTTGAACAATTTCGTTCCGGTGAAAAACATCGCATCCACGTGAGCCAATATCGGCACTAAGTGTCAAAAGTTCGCCGCGCGAGTCACGGAGAGATTTGTCGAAACGAACGCACCCAATCCACTCCAATATGTCCAAAACTCATGTTTTGGTGCTTTTGAACAATTTCGTTCCGGTGAAAAACATCGCATCCACGTGAGCCAATATCGGCACTAAGTGTCAAAAGTTCGCCGCGCGAGTCACGGAGAGATTTGTCGAAACGAACGCACCCAATCCACTCCAATATGTCCAAAACTCATGTTTTGGTGCTTTTGAACAATTTCGTTCCGGTGAAAAACATCGCATCCACGTGAGCCAATATCGGCACTAAGTGTCAAAAGTTCGCGCGCGAGTCACGGAGAGATTTGTCGAAACGAACGCACCCAATCCACTCCAATATGTCCAAAACTCATGTTTTGGTGCTTTTGAACAATTTCGTTCCGGTGAAAAACATCGCATCCACGTGAGCCAATATCGGCACTAAGTGTCAAAAGTTCGCCGCGCGAGTCACGGAGAGATTTGTCGAAACGAACGCACCCAATCCACTCCAATATGTCCAAAACTCATGTTTTGGTGCTTTTGAACAATTTCGTTCCGGTGAAAAACATCGCATCCACGTGAGCCAATATCGGCACTAAGTGTCAAAAGTTCGCCGCGCGAGTCACGGAGAGATTTGTCGAAACGAACGCACCCAATCCACTCCAATATGTCCAAAACTCATGTTTTGGTGCTTTTGAACAATTTCGTTCCGGTGAAAAACATCGCATCCACGTGAGCCAATATCGGCACTAAGTGTCAAAAGTTCGCCGAGTCGAGAGAGAGAGTCAAGAACTCACCCAATCCACTCCAATATGTCCAAAACTCATGTTTTGGTGCTTTTGAACAATTTCGTTCCGGTGAAAAACATCGCATCCACGTGAGCCAATATCGGCACTAAGTGTCAAAAGTTCGCCGCGCGAGTCACGGAGAGATTTGTCGAAACGAACGCACCCAATCCACTCCAATATGTCCAAAACTCATGTTTTGGTGCTTTTGAACAATTTCGTTCCGGTGAAAAACATCGCATCCACGTGAGCCAATATCGGCACTAAGTGTCAAAAGTTCGCCGCGAGTCACGGAGAGATTTGTCGAAACGAACGCACCCAATCCACTCCAATATGTCCAAAACTCATGTTTTGGTGCTTTTGAACAATTTCGTTCCGTGAAAAACATCGCATCCACGTGAGCCAATATCGGCACTAAGTGTCAAAAGTTCGCCGCGCGAGTCACGGAGAGATTTGTCGAAACGAACGCACCCAATCCACTCCAATATGTCCAAAACTCATGTTTTGGTGCTTTTTGAACAATTTCGTTCCGGTGAAAAACATCGCATCCACGTGAGCCAATATCGGCACTAAGTGTCAAAAGTTCGCCGCGAGTCACGGAGAGATTTGTCGAAACGAACGCACCCAATCCACTCCAATATGTCCAAAACTCATGTTTTGGTGCTTTTGAACAATTTCGTTCCGGTGAAAAACATCGCATCCACGTGAGCCAATATCGGCACTAAGTGTCAAAAGTTCGCCGCGCGAGTCACGGAGAGATTTGTCGAAACGAACGCACCCAATCCACTCCAATATGTCCAAAACTCATGTTTTGGTGCTTTTGAACAATTTCGTTCCGGTGAAAAACATCGCATCCACGTGAGCCAATATCGGCACTAAGTGTCAAAAGTTCGCCGCGCGAGTCACGGAGAGATTTGTCGAAACGAACGCACCCAATCCACTCCAATATGTCCAAAACTCATGTTTTGGTGCTTTTGAACAATTTCGTTCCGGTGAAAAACATCGCATCCACGTGAGCCAATATCGGCACTAAGTGTCAAAAGTTCGCCGCGAGTCACGGAGAGATTTGTCGAAACGAACGCACCCAATCCACTCCAATATGTCCAAAACTCATGTTTTGGTGCTTTTGAACAATTTCGTTCCGGTGAAAAACATCGCATCCACGTGAGCCAATATCGGCACTAAGTGTCAAAAGTTCGCCGCGCGAGTCACGGAGAGATTTGTCGAAACGAACGCACCCAATCCACTCCAATATGTCCAAAACTCATGTTTTGGTGCTTTTGAACAATTTCGTTCCGGTGAAAAACATCGCATCCACGTGAGCCAATATCGGCACTAAGTGTCAAAAGTTCGCCGCGCGAGTCACGGAGAGATTTGTCGAAACGAACGCACCCAATCCACTCCAATATGTCCAAAACTCATGTTTTGGTGCTTTTGAACAATTTCGTTCCGGTGAAAAACATCGCATCCACGTGAGCCAATATCGGCACTAAGTGTCAAAAGTTCGCCGCGAGTCACGGAGAGATTTGTCGAAACGAACGCACCCAATCCACTCCAATATGTCCAAAACTCATGTTTTGGTGCTTTTGAACAATTTCGTTCCGGTGAAAAACATCGCATCCACGTGAGCCAATATCGGCACTAAGTGTCAAAAGTTCGCCGCGCGAGTCACGGAGAGATTTGTCGAAACGAACGCACCCAATCCACTCCAATATGTCCAAAACTCATGTTTTGGTGCTTTTGAACAATTTCGTTCCGGTGAAAAACATCGCATCCACGTGAGCCAATATCGGCACTAAGTGTCAAAAGTTCGCCGCGCGAGTCACGGAGAGATTTGTCGAAACGAACGCACCCAATCCACTCCAATATGTCCAAAACTCATGTTTTGGTGCTTTTGAACAATTTCGTTCCGGTGAAAAACATCGCATCCACGTGAGCCAATATCGGCACTAAGTGTCAAAAGTTCGCGCGCGAGTCACGGAGAGATTTGTCGAAACGAACGCACCCAATCCACTCCAATATGTCCAAAACTCATGTTTTGGTGCTTTTGAACAATTTCGTTCCGGTGAAAAACATCGCATCCACGTGAGCCAATATCGGCACTAAGTGTCAAAAGTTCGCCGCGAGTCACGGAGAGATTTGTCGAAACGAACGCACCCAATCCACTCCAATATGTCCAAAACTCATGTTTTGGTGCTTTTGAACAATTTCGTTCCGGTGAAAAACATCGCATCCACGTGAGCCAATATCGGCACTAAGTGTCAAAAGTTCGCCGCGCGAGTCACGGAGAGATTTGTCGAAACGAACGCACCCAATCCACTCCAATATGTCCAAAACTCATGTTTTGGTGCTTTTGAACAATTTCGTTCCGGTGAAAAACATCGCATCCACGTGAGCCAATATCGGCACTAAGTGTCAAAAGTTCGCCGCGCGAGTCACGGAGAGATTTGTCGAAACGAACGCACCCAATCCACTCCAATATGTCCAAAACTCATGTTTTGGTGCTTTTGAACAATTTCGTTCCGGTGAAAAACATCGCATCCACGTGAGCCAATATCGGCACTAAGTGTCAAAAGTTCGCCGCGCGAGTCACGGAGAGATTTGTCGAAACGAACGCACCCAATCCACTCCAATATGTCCAAAACTCATGTTTTGGTGCTTTTGAACAATTTCGTTCCGGTGAAAAACATCGCATCCACGTGAGCCAATATCGGCACTAAGTGTCAAAAGTTCGCCGCGAGTCACGGAGAGATTTGTCGAAACGAACGCACCCAATCCACTCCAATATGTCCAAAACTCATGTTTTGGTGCTTTTGAACAATTTCGTTCCGTGAAAAACATCGCATCCACGTGAGCCAATATCGGCACTAAGTGTCAAAAGTTCGCCGCGCGAGTCACGGAGAGATTTGTCGAAACGAACGCACCCAATCCACTCCAATATGTCCAAAACTCATGTTTTGGTGCTTTTGAACAATTTCGTTCCGGTGAAAAACATCGCATCCACGTGAGCCAATATCGGCACTAAGTGTCAAAAGTTCGCCGCGCGAGTCACGGAGAGATTTGTCGAAACGAACGCACCCAATCCACTCCAATATGTCCAAAACTCATGTTTTGGTGCTTTTGAACAATTTCGTTCCGGTGAAAAACATCGCATCCACGTGAGCCAATATCGGCACTAAGTGTCAAAAGTTCGCCGCGCGAGTCACGGAGAGATTTGTCGAAACGAACGCACCCAATCCACTCCAATATGTCCAAAACTCATGTTTTGGTGCTTTTGAACAATTTCGTTCCGGTGAAAAACATCGCATCCACGTGAGCCAATATCGGCACTAAGTGTCAAAAGTTCCCGCGAGTCACGGAGAGATTTGTCGAAACGAACGCACCCAATCCACTCCAATATGTCCAAAACTCATGTTTTGGTGCTTTTGAACAATTTCGTTCCGGTGAAAAACATCGCATCCACGTGAGCCAATATCGGCACTAAGTGTCAAAAGTTCGCCGCGCGAGTCACGGAGAGATTTGTCGAAACGAACGCACCCAATCCACTCCAATATGTCCAAAACTCATGTTTTGGTGCTTTTGAACAATTTCGTTCCGGTGAAAAACATCGCATCCACGTGAGCCAATATCGGCACTAAGTGTCAAAAGTTCCGCGCGAGTCACGGAGAGATTTGTCGAAACGAACGCACCCAATCCACTCCAATATGTCCAAAACTCATGTTTTGGTGCTTTTGAACAATTTCGTTCCGTGAAAAACATCGCATCCACGTGAGCCAATATCGGCACTAAGTGTCAAAAGTTCGCCGCGCGAGTCACGGAGAGATTTGTCGAAACGAACGCACCCAATCCACTCCAATATGTCCAAAACTCATGTTTTGGTGCTTTTGAACAATTTCGTTCCGGTGAAAAACATCGCATCCACGTGAGCCAATATCGGCACTAAGTGTCAAAAGTTCGCCGCGCGAGTCACGGAGAGATTTGTCGAAACGAACGCACCCAATCCACTCCAATATGTCCAAAACTCATGTTTTGGTGCTTTTGAACAATTTCGTTCCGGTGAAAAACATCGCATCCACGTGAGCCAATATCGGCACTAAGTGTCAAAAGTTCGCCGCGCGAGTCACGGAGAGATTTGTCGAAACGAACGCACCCAATCCACTCCAATATGTCCAAAACTCATGTTTTGGTGCTTTTGAACAATTTCGTTCCGGTGAAAAACATCGCATCCACGTGAGCCAATATCGGCACTAAGTGTCAAAAGTTCGCCGCGCGAGTCACGGAGAGATTTGTCGAAACGAACGCACCCAATCCACTCCAATATGTCCAAAACTCATGTTTTGGTGCTTTTGAACAATTTCGTTCCGGTGAAAAACATCGCATCCACGTGAGCCAATATCGGCACTAAGTGTCAAAAGTTCGCCGCGAGTCACGGAGAGATTTGTCGAAACGAACGCACCCAATCCACTCCAATATGTCCAAAACTCATGTTTTGGTGCTTTTGAACAATTTCGTTCCGGTGAAAAACATCGCATCCACGTGAGCCAATATCGGCACTAAGTGTCAAAAGTTCGCCGCGCGAGTCACGGAGAGATTTGTCGAAACGAACGCACCCAATCCACTCCAATATGTCCAAAACTCATGTTTTGGTGCTTTTGAACAATTTCGTTCCGTGAAAAACATCGCATCCACGTGAGCCAATATCGGCACTAAGTGTCAAAAGTTCGCCGCGCGAGTCACGGAGAGATTTGTCGAAACGAACGCACCCAATCCACTCCAATATGTCCAAAACTCATGTTTTGGTGCTTTTGAACAATTTCGTTCCGGTGAAAAACATCGCATCCACGTGAGCCAATATCGGCACTAAGTGTCAAAAGTTCGCCGCGCGAGTCACGGAGAGATTTGTCGAAACGAACGCACCCAATCCACTCCAATATGTCCAAAACTCATGTTTTGGTGCTTTTGAACAATTTCGTTCCGGTGAAAAACATCGCATCCACGTGAGCCAATATCGGCACTAAGTGTCAAAAGTTCGCCGCGAGTCACGGAGAGATTTGTCGAAACGAACGCACCCAATCCACTCCAATATGTCCAAAACTCATGTTTTGGTGCTTTTGAACAATTTCGTTCCGTGAAAAACATCGCATCCACGTGAGCCAATATCGGCACTAAGTGTCAAAAGTTCGCCGCGCGAGTCACGGAGAGATTTGTCGAAACGAACGCACCCAATCCACTCCAATATGTCCAAAACTCATGTTTTGGTGCTTTTGAACAATTTCGTTCCGGTGAAAAACATCGCATCCACGTGAGCCAATATCGGCACTAAGTGTCAAAAGTTCGCCGCGCGAGTCACGGAGAGATTTGTCGAAACGAACGCACCCAATCCACTCCAATATGTCCAAAACTCATGTTTTGGTGCTTTTGAACAATTTCGTTCCGGTGAAAAACATCGCATCCACGTGAGCCAATATCGGCACTAAGTGTCAAAAGCCGCGCGAGTCACGGAGAGATTTGTCGAAACGAACGCACCCAATCCACTCCAATATGTCCAAAACTCATGTTTTGGTGCTTTTGAACAATTTCGTTCGTGAAAAACATCGCATCCACGTGAGCCAATATCGGCACTAAGTGTCAAAAGTTCGCCGCGCGAGTCACGGAGAGATTTGTCGAAACGAACGCACCCAATCCACTCCAATATGTCCAAAACTCATGTTTTGGTGCTTTTGAACAATTTCGTTCCGGTGAAAAACATCGCATCCACGTGAGCCAATATCGGCACTAAGTGTCAAAAGTTCGCCGCGCGAGTCACGGAGAGATTTGTCGAAACGAACGCACCCAATCCACTCCAATATGTCCAAAACTCATGTTTTGGTGCTTTTGAACAATTTCGTTCCGGTGAAAAACATCGCATCCACGTGAGCCAATATCGGCACTAAGTGTCAAAAGTTCGCCGCGCGAGTCACGGAGAGATTTGTCGAAACGAACGCACCCAATCCACTCCAATATGTCCAAAACTCATGTTTTGGTGCTTTTGAACAATTTCGTTCCGTGAAAAACATCGCATCCACGTGAGCCAATATCGGCACTAAGTGTCAAAAGTTCGCCGCGCGAGTCACGGAGAGATTTGTCGAAACGAACGCACCCAATCCACTCCAATATGTCCAAAACTCATGTTTTGGTGCTTTTGAACAATTTCGTTCCGGTGAAAAACATCGCATCCACGTGAGCCAATATCGGCACTAAGTGTCAAAAGTTCGCCGCGAGTCACGGAGAGATTTGTCGAAACGAACGCACCCAATCCACTCCAATATGTCCAAAACTCATGTTTTGGTGCTTTTGAACAATTTCGTTCCGGTGAAAAACATCGCATCCACGTGAGCCAATATCGGCACTAAGTGTCAAAAGTTCGCCGCGCGAGTCACGGAGAGATTTGTCGAAACGAACGCACCCAATCCACTCCAATATGTCCAAAACTCATGTTTTGGTGCTTTTGAACAATTTCGTTCCGGTGAAAAACATCGCATCCACGTGAGCCAATATCGGCACTAAGTGTCAAAAGTTCGCCGCGCGAGTCACGGAGAGATTTGTCGAAACGAACGCACCCAATCCACTCCAATATGTCCAAAACTCATGTTTTGGTGCTTTTGAACAATTTCGTTCCGGTGAAAAACATCGCATCCACGTGAGCCAATATCGGCACTAAGTGTCAAAAGTTCGCGCGAGTCACGGAGAGATTTGTCGAAACGAACGCACCCAATCCACTCCAATATGTCCAAAACTCATGTTTTGGTGCTTTTGAACAATTTCGTTCCGGTGAAAAACATCGCATCCACGTGAGCCAATATCGGCACTA